>OZ005735.1:42877608-43580108 GCA_963930755.1 Eudasyphora cyanicolor
AAATAATAAAATATAACTTTATTTCTTGTATTTGAGATAATTTTTCCATTATATTGAATGAATTTTTCCATTATTTTTTTTTTTTGGTTTTTAATAAAACATTATAATCAGTATTAATTACACTTTAAGCATAAAAATAACGTTTTGTTCATAAGTTTAAGTCTTTAGTTGAAGTATAAAATGCCCTTACATTTATTTGTCATTGTCTTTTGCACCAAGGCAATGGCATTGTCTTTATGATAACGACAATTTTTCTCAGTGTAGACACACATACAACCTGTAAGGGTATTTTCACTTCGGAAAAGTAGAATAAAATTAAATACATACATTCTAACATGCCATACTCAAACATTTGCTAAAGAATAAAAAACGAAAAACCCCTAATGAAGATGTTAACAAAAGTGCACAAAAGATTTTTCAATAATACCAAAAAAAAAATTAAAACCAAAAGCAAACATAAGGGTCTCCCGGCTTCCTTTTTATAGGTGAGGGTACTGGTATGGGTGTGTACTCATACCAAACAACCCCCATTTGATGCCACACACAAAATCCTGGTATTTTATAAAATAACACACACCCATACACTTGCATACTAGCAAGCATATACCAAAGGACCAACGGACGGACAGACAGGCAGACGAATAGTGTAAAAAGTGGTTACTTTAAACATTAAGCCATTATACAATTGTTTGAGGGAAATAGGAATGCCTTTGAATAAAAAGATAAAATAGAGAGAGAGAGAGAAAAATGTTTAATTCATGTCAGGGAATTTGACCTGATTTCAAAATTGTATTTGGGGAATTCAATCGCTTCTGACATCAGGTGGTTGTTGCTTGCTTCAGACAGGGGCAGACAGATTCTTCGTTTTGGTCCTTTTTTGCAGCCGGAAAAGGGAAAATTGAAAAAAGTTGTGCAAATAACCTTTGTAAAGCTTTTTTGGGTCATAAAATTCTACCGAATTATTATGTTGGTTCGATAATTAAAAAAGTCAACTGTACCCTGTTTAATTATAGCTATGGAGTTGTACAGTTTAACAATAGATAAATAAATGGAAGTACTTGAAAAGCTAAATAATAGCATTCGAAGTTTAGTCAGACAAAGATTTATGGCAGCCTCTTTAATGATTTCCTTATATAAATCCAAGGACTTAGCAGTAATCAAAAGATCCAAACTTTTAAGAGAGGTCCCTATCTGCACATAATTTGTTGTGAACAAATTTGTATCAGAAAGAAAAATTTTCCAATCCATACTAAAAACCAATTAATTTTCGTAAAGGAGGGAATACCGTAGCAGTGAAGGGGAGATTCCCTTCAGGACTTTTTAACTCTTTTGAGCAATGTCTGTCTGTCCATTTATTCTTGTGACCAAAGCACTTGTCTCAAATAAGGGATAGTTACGAAAATTACTACAGAGGCATTTCCTAAACTATGAACGACACCTATTGAAAATATAACATATCGGTCCATGTTTTGATGACCATGAAAAGTCCCCACCGATATCGCTTCTTAACACTCTAGAGAACACATCATTCAATTGATCTGGCTGAAATTTACGAATTTACACTATATATTGGACGTGGCGATTAGGTCCAGTAGTAAAAATAAAGCAGATCGGTCGATGTTTTGGCATTGCCCCCATACAAAAGTCCCACCGATGACACATTTTGACGCATATTTTTCAAAAGAACTGGCTGAAATTTATGAATTTTTACTTTACATTGCTCGGTCAACGTTTTGTTATTATCCCGATATATATGTCCCCTCCCATTTGACTTCTTGGCGTTTTTGGGATGTATTTTTTAAACAATCATGTGCAAATTTAAGCTTTGAATTATTACATCTCTAGTGAAACTGGAGTATATCGATCCAAGTTTTGATAACTATAAGAACCTTCTGAAGGTCACATCAGCCTGGAATTTAGAAATTGACTCTATTTAACCTACAACTGTTCATTGTAATAATGGTTATCCGTGCATTTGTTGACAAACAATGGTGGGGGGTATTATACAGTTGGCCCCGCCCGATTTTAGTCTTTTCTTACTGGTTTATTTTCGATATTTCATAAAGTCTGCAAATATTTACCAAGATTTTGCGAGATAACCCACATTGATAGCACAATGATTTTACCGATAGAAAGTTTTTTTTTAAAAAAAAGCTTCATCAAACTCATCAATACCTACCAAGAAACTTTTCTTCGCTTTTCAGCCAACAACACATTTCAGCGGATTAATGTAGAATGTTCTAGAGTGATGTAGAATTCGTGGTGTGATGCAAGTGCGTTAGACATCCAAACAGAAGGTAGTGAGTTCAAGCCCTTGCTCAGGTAAATTTAATTTTTACTTTATATAGCGACAATATATAATTTTTGAAAACAAGAGGAGTAAAGAAAACTTCGAAAAAATAAACATGTGAGAAAGGTGAGTCGGTTAAACCGACTTACGAATCCTCCCACCTTAAATTCGTAAATTTAGTTATTTTTTTGTTTTAATTAAATTATTATCAACCCATATCGCATTTCATAACTTTAAAATAGATACTATAAAAGCCTTTCACAGTACAAAATTTAAAGTATTTGTATGCACTTGTAGCGGGTTTTCCAAAAGGGTGATATGATTTTGAAGTGACGTTTCGGCCATTTGTAATAAGTCATGATCTGTCATTTGTTTTTCATTGTATTCATAAGTGTTTACAATTTCATCATGGAGAGATATACGCAAGAACAACGTTTACAAATTATTCAGTTTTATTATCAAAATCCAAAAAAAACACTTTTTAGTCGACCTACAACCTTGACATGATATGAGCAATATTTTAGCTCTCGTTAAGAGATACCTTTTTGCAATTGACCGATTCCCGATCCGAAGTACCGTTAAGGAGCTAGAGCAAAAATAAACTTTCCGTTCACATTTTTAAAATCCAAAAAAACGGCGCCACGAAATAACCCCCAAGTGAAATAACCCCCAAGCCGAAAATGAAATAACCCCCAATGAAATACATATACCCCAAATGAAATGAAATAACGCCCAAAGATTAAATGTGAAATAAAGTCCAAATTAAATGAAAAAACAGCCAAATAATAAATGAAACAACCCCCAAAAAATATTAGTTAAATTAAAAACCAGTAAGGAAAGGCTAAAGTCGGGCTGTGCCGACTATATAATACCCTACACCACTCTCGTAATATTGAATAACTCTGATATATAAATTTTGTAATTCATGTATAAATTGTTTACATAAATTTACTTTTGGAACATTTTATACTGTACCACAGTGTAGTATAAAAAAGGATATAAAAACGATTGGATGTAAAGAGCCAAATCGGATGAAACATATATATGGGAGCTATAGCTAAATCTTTACCGATTTTCTTCAAATTCGGCAATGTTGGTTCATGAATAAAGAAACTCTACCATTCTAAATTTCAAAACGATTGGATGTAAAATACAGCTTTTGTAGGACTAAAGGGCCAAATCGGACGAAACATATATATGGGAGCTATAGCTAAATCTTAACCGATTTTCTTAAAATTCGGTAGTGTTGGTTCATGGATCAATTAACTCTACCGTTATAAATTTCAAAACGATTGGATGTAAAATACAGCTTCTATAGGACTAAAGGACCAAATCGGACGAAACATATATATGGGAGATATAGCTAAATCTTAACCGATTTTCTTCAAATTCGGCAATGTTGGTACATGGATCAAGAAACTCTACCATTCTAAATTTCAAAACGATCGGATGTAAAATACAGCTTCTATAGGACTAAAGGACCAAATCGGACGAAAGATATATATGGGAGCTATATCTAAATCTGAACCGATTTTCTTCAAATTCGGCAATGTTGGTTCATGGATCAAGAAACTCTACCATTCTAAATTTCAAAACGATCGGATGTAAAATAAAGCTTCTATATGACTAAAGGGCCAAATCGGACGAAACATATATATGGGAGCTATAGCTAAATCTCAACCGATTTTCTTCAAATTCGGCAATGTTGGTTCATGGATCAAGAAACTCTACCATTCTAAATTTCAAAACGATCGGATGTAAAATACAGCTTCTATAGGACTAAAGGACCAAATCGGACGAAAGATATATATAGGAGCTACATCTAAATCTGAACCGATTTTCTTCAAATTTGGCAATGTTGGTACATGGATCAAGAAACTCTACCATTCTAAATTTCAAAACGATTGGATGTAAAATACAGCTTCTATAGGACTAAAGGTCCAAATCAGACGAAACATATATATGGGAGCTATAGCTAAATCTTAACCGATTTTCTTCAAATTCGGCAATGTTGGTTCATGGATCAAGAAACTCTACCATTCTAAATTTCAAAACGATCGGATGTAAAATACAGCTTCTATAGGACTAAAGGGCCAAATCGGACGAAATATATATATGGGAGCTATATCTAAATCTGAACCGATTTCAACCAAATTCAATAGCGATCTTAACAGCCGCGAAGTACTCTAAACTGCAAAATTTCAGAACGATCGGAGTGAAATTGCGACCTGTAGTCGGCGAACAACTTTACATGGACAGACGGACGGACGGACGGACGGACAGACATCGTTAAATCGACTCAGCTAGTGATTCTGAGTCGATCGGTAGGTTTTCGTCTGCACTACTATTTCTTCATGTTCAAAAACTGTTGGAAGAGAAAACTTGAAGAAATAGTAATGCAGGCGAAAAATAGGTTAAAAATCGCTGCGATTTTTATACCCTACACCACACTGTGGTACAGGGTATTATAAGTTTGTTTCACGGCAGATGTTTGTAACACCTAAAAATAACACAGCTAGACCCACCTTAAAGTATACCGATCGACTCAGAATCACTAGCTGAGTCGATTTAATCATGTCTGTCCGTCCGTCCGTCCGTCTGTCTGTCCATGTAAAGTTGTTCGTCGACTACAGGTCGCAATTTCACTCCGATCGTTCTGAAATTTTGCAGTTTAGAGTATTTCGCAGCTGTTAAGATCCCTATTGAATTTGGTTGAAATCGGTTCAGATTTAGATATAGCTCCCATATATATCTTTCGTCCGATTTGGCCCTTTATACCTATAGAAGCTGTATTTTACATCCAATCGTTTTGAAATTTAGAATGGTAGAGTTTCTTGATCCATGAGCCAACACTACCGAATTTGAAGAAAATCGGTTCAGATTTAGATATAGCTCCCATATATATCTTTCGTCCGATTTGGCCCTTTAGTCCTATAGAAGCTGTATTTTACATCCAATCGTTTTGAAATTTAGAATGGTAGAGTTTCTTGATCCATGAACCAACATTGCCGAATTTGAAGAAAATCGGTTAAGCTTTAGCTATAGCTCCCATATATATGTTTCGTCCGATTTTGCTCTTTAGTCCTGTAGAAGCTGTATTTTACATCCAATCATTTTGAAATTTAGAATGGTAGAGTTTCTTGATTCATGAACCAACACTACCGAATTTGAAGAAAATCGGTTAAGATTTAGCTATAGCTCCCATATATATGTTTCGTCCGATTTGGCCCTTTAGTTTTATAGAAGCTGTATTGTACATCCAATCGTTTTGAAATTTAGAATGGTAGAGTTTCTTGATCCATGAACCAACATTGCCGAATTTGAATAAAATCGGTTAAGATTTAGCTATAGCTCCCATATATATGTTTCGTCCGATTTTGCTCTTTAGTCCTGTAGAAGCTGTATTTTACATCCAATCATTTTGAAATTTAGAATGGTAGAGTTTCATGATCCATGAACCAACACTACCGAATTTTAAGAAAATCGGTTAATATTTAGATATAGCTCCCATACATATCTTTCGTCCGATTTGACCCTTTAGTCCTATAGATGCTGTAGTTTACATCCAATCGTTTTTATACCCTACACCACACTGTGGTACAGGGTATTATTTTTAGTATAAAATATCCCAAAAGTAAATTTATGTAAACAATTTATACATGAATTACAAATTTTATATATCAGAGTTATTCAATATTACGAGAGTGGTGTAGGGTATTATATAGTCGGCCCTGCCCGACTTTAACCTTTCCTTACTGGTTTTACCTATTTATACCCTACACCACACTGTGGTACAGGGTATTATAAGTTTGTTTCACGGCAGATGTTTGTAACACCTGAAAATAACACAGCTAGACCCACCTTAAAGTATACCGATCGACTCAAAATCACTAGCTGAGTCGATTTAATTATGTCCGTCCGTCCGTCCGTCTGTCTGTCCATGTAAAGTTGTTCGTCGACTACAGGTCGCAATTTCACTCCGATCGTTCTGAAATTTTGCAGTTTAGAGTATTTCGCAGCTGTTAAGATCGCTATTGAATTTGGTTGAAATCGGTTCAGATTTAGATATAGCTCTTTCGTCCGATTTGGCCCTTTAGTCCTATAGAAGCTGTATTTTACATCCAATCGTTTTGAAATTTAGAATGGTCGAGTTTCTTGATCCATGAACCAAAAGTACCGAATTTGAAGAAAATCGGTTAAGATTTAGCTATATCTCCCATATATATGTTTCGTCCGATTTTTCTCTTTAGTCCTTTAGAAGCTGTATTTTACATCCAATCATTTTGAAATTTAGAATGGTCGAGTTTCTTGATCCATGAACCAATACTACTGAATTTGAAAAAAATCGGTTAAGATTTAGCTATAGCTCCCATATATATGTTTCGTTCCATTTGGCCCTTCAGTTCTATAGAAGCTGTATTTTACATCCAATCATTTTGAAATTTAGAATGGTAGAGTTTCTTGATCCATGAACCAACACTACTGAATTTGGAGAAACTCGGTTAAGATTTAGCTATATCTCCCATATATAAGTTTCGTCCGATTTTGCTCTTTAGTCCTGTAGAAGCTGTATTTTACATCCAATAATTTTGAAATTTAGAATGGTAGAGTTTCTTGATCCATGAACCAACACTACCGAATTTGAAGAAAATCGGTTAAGATTTAGCTATAGCTCCCATATATATGTTTCGTCCGATTTGGCCCTTTAGTTCTATAGAAGTATATTTTACATCCGATCGTTTTGAAATTTAGAATGGTCGAGTTTCTTGATCCATGAACCAACACTACCGAATTTGAAGAAAATCGGTTAAGATTTAGCTATAGCTCCCATATATATGTTTCGTCCGATTTTGCTCTTTAGTCCTGTAGAAGCTGTATTTTACATCCAATCGTTTTGAAATTTAAAATGGTCGAGTTTCTTGATCCATGAACCAACACTACTGAATTTGAAAAAAATCGGTAAAGATTTAGCTATAGCTCCCATATATATGTTTCGTCCGATTTTGCTTTTTAGTCCTGTAGAAGCTATATTTTAAATCCAATCATTATTTTGAAATTTAGAATGGTAGTATTTCTTGATCCATGAACCAACACTACCGAATTTGAAGAAAATCGGTTAAGATTTAGCTATAGCTCCCATATATATGTTTCGTCCGATTTGGCCCTTTAGTTCTATAGAAGCTATATTTTACATCCGATCGTTTTGAAATTTAGAATGGTAGAGTTTCTTGATCCATTAACCAACATTGCCGAATTTGAAGAAAATCGGTTCATATTTAGATATAACTCCCATATATATCTTTCGTCCGATTTGGCCCTTTAGTCCTATAGAAGCTGTATTTTACATCCAATCATTTTGAAATTTTGAACGATAGAGTTTCTTGATCCATGACCCAACATTGCCGAATTTGAAGAAAAGCGGTTAAGATTTAGCTATAGCTACCATATATATGTTTCGTCCGATTTTGCTCTGTAGTCATGTAGAAGCTGTATTTTACATCCAATCATTTTGAAATTTAGAATGGTCGAGTTTCTTGATCCATGAACCAACACTACCGAATTTGAAGAAAATCGGTTAAGAAATAGCTATAGCTCCCATATATATGTTTCGTCCGATTTGGCCCTTTAGTTCTATAGAAGCTGTATTTTACATCCAATCGTTTTGAAATTTAGAATAAACAATTTAAACATGAACTACAAAATTTATATTTCAGAGTTATTCAATATTACGAGAGAGGTGTAGGGTATTATATAGTCGGCCCCGCCCGACTTTAGCCTTTCCTTACTGGTTTTCGTCTGCATTACTATTTCTTAATGTTTGAAAACTGTTGGAAGAGAACTGAAACTTCATGTGTGAAAAATGTTGGAAGAAAAATAGGTTAAAAATCGCGGCGATTTTTTAACTATTTTTCGTCTCCATTAATTCCTATTCATGTTTTCTCTTCCAGCATATTTCCATAAAATTTTCTGACATGAAGAAATAGTAAAGCAGACGAAAAATATGCCAAAAAATCGCCGCGATTTTTGTCTCTCTGTTTCACTTGCTTTATCTTTTCATAAATTTTTCTCTTACAGCAGTATTCAATTGTAAATTGTTAAAAGGGAACAAACCCAGTCAGTTCAGTTACTGATCGGCCCTCTAGCAAAATAGTCGCAAATCTTATTTTACATACCATTTCCATACATTTAAAGCTTATTAATTTCATGATATAATGCAATCGTACCATCTGGTATGTTATCTGTAATCTGATATCCATGACCCTACAACTTAAATTTTCATATTTGTTATAATTTAAAATTTATAAAATTTTCTTCTCTGAAGCACTATTAAGAAATGATTACTACTCTCAAGGCCCACCCTAAAATTACCCCGTTCAATATGTTCATTCGATTCTAACCGTCTAACGATAAGGAACCGATATCTAACAATTTTATTATTAAAAACTTTCCTAAACTTCATTTTGAATGTCAATGAAATAATCCCCAAATAAAATGAAATACGGCCCAAGAAAAATTAGATTTCGATGAAAACGAAATAAATCCCAAACAATGAAAAAAAAAACCCAAAACCCAGAATGAATGAAATAAATCCCAAATTCATTTTATTTTGGGTTTTATTTCATTTTGGTCTTAGTAACAAAAATTTAAAAAAACTTGAAAAAATGAAACGAAACCCAAAGTTAATGAAATTTCACCCAAACCCAATTTTGAATCTTTATTTTGGGTGTTATTTCATTTTCGGCTTGGGGGTTATTTCACTGCGCCCATAAAAACACTTTCCAGTCGACCTACGACTTTGACAGCCATGAGCAATATTTTTGCTCTCGTTAAGGGCTATATTTTTGTCATTGACCGTTTGTTGCTACGTGCCACACAGCAAATGAAACAATTGAATTGTTGCGAGGAAAGTTTGGAGATTGGATTATTTCAAGAAATTGTGATATTGAATGGCCTCCAAGAAGTTGTAATTTAACACCATTATAATATTTCTAGTGGGGTTATTTGAAGTCATTGGTCTTTCGAAATAATCCAGACTCTCTTCAAGCTTTACAAGCCAATATGGAACGTGTCATTCAAGACATACGACTTGATTTAGTGGAAAAAGTGCTCGAAAATTGGGTTCATCGAATTCGTTCCTGCAGAAGAAGTCGTGGAGGCCATTTGAATGACGTTTTATATAGAACTTCATTGTATCGATTTTGCTTCACATTAAATAAAAAACTTTTAAATTTCCTTTACAATAAGTTTGTTTTTTTACCAAGAAATCATATCACACTTATTGGAAAACCCTGTATTATGTTTGGTGCAACATGGTCCATTTGTTTGGTAGGTACCAAAAGGGGTGTGCCAATAACGCCCACATTTCAGTGAACTGTAGGTAATATTGAAGCATTACACTGTATATAATTGCAAGCATCTGTATGAACTGATATTAAAGCTGTTAGCAGTTATCTTTTGGTGCAAAATGGTTCATTTGTGTGGGTGGTACCAAAAAGGGGCTTGGAAGATTCACCCATTTTTTTCGAGGTGATATCGTCTATTCAACTAATACGAGTACTATGTGTGAATTTCAGAAATTTGATAAATAGTAAAAAAGTTATTAGAGAATCAATATTTCATTAAATGTTAACCCTTTGCGGGGGATATACTAAAAGGAGTGGACCTATATGAACCGTCTTCGAATGATCGGAAGTAAAGTACAACTTCTATAGCGCTTTGATACCAAAACAGGAGGAACATATATGTGAAGGTTATATATAAATCTGAACCGATTTTCCCTGAATACTCATTCGTGTAAAAAGATCTCTTTTTATCGAATTTAGTACTGATCGGATATAAAATACAGTCTCTACAGCGCTTACATGTCAAATCGGGAGTAACATATATATGGGGGGCTATATCTAAATCGGAACCCATGTTCTCCGAATTTGGCAGTATTCCTTCGAGTAATAAGAAACCTCGTTCTGCCGAATTTAGCACTGATCGTATATAAAATAATTTTTTACAGCGCTTACATGTCAAATCGTGGGTAACGTATATATGGGGGCTATATATAAATCTGAACCGATTTCTTTCAAATTTTACAGTGTTCATTAATATAATAAGAAACCTCTTTCTGATCATACGGATATAAAATAAAGTTTTTACAGCGCTTACATGTCAAATCGGGGCTAACATAATATATATGGGGGCTATATCTAAATATGAACCGAATTTAACCAAATTCAATAGGGATCGTCCCTGGGCCAAAAAAGATATGTGTAAAGTTTGGTCGAGATCGGACCATAATTGCGACCTGTACTTTGATTACAAGAATACATGCACAGACAGACGGACGGATGGACATAGCTAAATCAACTCAGAAAGTGATTCTAAGTCGATCGGTATAATAAACGATGGATCAATTTTATATTAAGCTGGGGCTCTTTAAAAATTTTGTAAAAGCCTTAAGGAAAGTTGGCAATTCCTGTAGTTCCAAATTTCCTTGGATCCAATAAAAGCCCGCAATATGAAACAATGATTAATGATTTGTTGAAAAATTATGAACAAATTGGTATGAAATATAGTTTTCCATATTTATGTATACAACACATATGTATGTATTCTTCTAACTTATTTTTCGCTTGTTGTATTCCAACAGGTGTAAATATGTCCCTCAAAATTCATTTCTTGCATTCTCTTTAAACTTTTTCCCCGAGAATCTTGGCGAAAGATTTCACCAAGAAATGAAGTCCATCGAGCGGCGTTACCAAGGGCACTGGGATGAAAGAATGATGGGAGATTATATTTGGTTCCTCATTAGAGAAACCGATTCCGAAATCTACAAACGTCAACAAAGAACTCACAATTACTTCTAATGAAACTTGTACATGTAAATAAACTCAAATGCACATAATATAAATAAAAGTAACAAATAAAATCGATATTTAAACAGAAATTAAAAAAAAAGATTTTTTTAAATTCTCTTACCTCTACCAAAACTGCTATAATTTCTACATTTATCCATAGATTTTTAAAAAATGCAATAAAACATTTTTTTTCGGTTTTTTTTTAATTTTATTTTTTTTTTAAATCTACTTTTTCCAATTTGTTTAATGACTGTTACTAAACCACTGTTTTTAAGTGAAAGAGATATTTCCAACATTGGTAGCCCATATTAATAGCTTTAATTTAAAGTATAAGTCGACCTGATCGGGCATATACTGCAAATTTTTTTAGTGCAAATACTAAGGGTACCTTCGACGATATTAGAATTTTTAATAAACATTTTTTTTAAAAAAAATTTATCCATAGAAACATTTTTGGTTTTGATTTTATATAACAGTATGCCACAATCTATACAAAAAATAATTTTTAGGTCTAGGACACAAAAAAATTTTTTTTTTGTTGCGTAGTGTAATTTGTGTTTTATTCAAAATCAACATCGGCCCTTAAAATTTAAGCACCCTTTATAAGTATGCAAATTTGAGAAGTTCCTTTCGGTATCTTCAACATAAATTGACGGATTCATTCGTTATTTGCTTTCCCATAATTTCTGTAACAATTATCTAATTGTTTAAATTTTCTCTATTGAAATAATCTTTTATAATACGAAGAATAAGCAAAATTTTCCACCGATCTGGCATCTCCCACAAAAGAACGTGATAATATACATCAGTCGGTTTACGCAACTGAAATATTTGTACATGATCTTTCTCTTTTTCCAAAAAAATAACAGTTTTTAAAATGCATTATTTATTTATTTTTTTCCAAAAAATAAACAGTTTTGAAAACGCATTATTGTTATATTCAGAAATAATTGTTGCCTCCTCCTAAGGAAGGTTACTATCTCTGTGCCTCGTTTTCAGAAAAAAAATTAAATTTACTAAAATCAAATACATATTAGTCCATCAAATTTCGAAAAACAATTAAATATTACATTATAACTGCGAAAGGCTGGTGATACTCGTATCTACCCTCTTCCACTAAAGTGAGGGAATGCAAATCGAAACAGCAAGAATGTGATTTTAAACATCATATATTTTTTTTAAAAATATGAAATTTTATTAATCTGTCTCTAATGAGAATACAAATCGGTGACCTGAAAAATAGGTCTTTATTTGCTTCTCTACAACAGTTACTACCATTTCTTCTGTGTTGTTCCCACTAAAAAGAATTTGATTGCCTATTTCTCCACAAGATTACTCAACTAGAAGGTAACAAAAATCTACTACAAATTGGAACATCACCACAATGTCCATATTGAAGCATGTTCGGTGGTTTCTTTGTTCGCCGTGGTGCTCCTTTCGCTTTAAACAAAAGACCTGCTGTTCTTTTTTTTTTTTGTTTTTTTTCTATATAAAGAAAAGATAAAAGCATTGGCAAATATTTACCAAAAGTAAATACGTTTATGAGTTACTAGAACATTCCTTTATGTGGGGGCATTTGAAAGCTTTGAAATGTCCATAGAGACTATACGTAGAAAAAGTAAACCTACACTGAAAAAATATTAAAGACGTTAGCAATGATTTTGATTATTTCGTATTAAGTATTTTGTTACGACTAATAAATAAAATGTCTTTACATTCGATAAAGTGAAAATTAAGATACTATGTATATATTTGAGTCCATTCTTCTTCTTCTGTTATCTTTGACTTCCAGTGAAGCATAGGGCCTCAAACATCCTCTTACACCGGACTCTATTGCGGGATGTTTGGCTGACATCAGTTCATGAGTAGATTGCTGCTTGCTGCTTTCTGCTTTCTGCTCCGAATCAATAGATATTCTCCATATTCTAGCAGGTGCACCAAAACGCCGGCCTCTTCCATTTATTAGTTAGGTCAGGTTAACGTGGCAACCGGAGGTACCAGCTCATATGGACCACTCTATCACACCTAATGCTACCAAGGACCCAGTTGTCGCTCATCAAAACTTATTTGCTACACAGATCTGTCGGACTTGGTAGAAACACCGACACCTCCAGACGTCGTTTACCCATTGCGGAACATTAACAAAGCCGGTGCTCAATGATGCTTCCTCTTCTTCACATCTTCTGCAGATGTCATTGGACGAATTTCCCAACCTCCTAGCGCATTTGTCGATCTGGAAGTGATGCATCAGAACTGACACTAACGTTGACGTTGAGAGTTTTTACCTTCTTAGCTTTTACCTTCTTTACAGTGTAACCTGAAGCCCACCTTCTCATCAAGTTTTGAACCATATATACATATATATATAGGTAGAAGGTGAAATAGTTAGTACGAGTATTTCCTAGAATTCTGCCAACCCATTCCCGGCAGAAACCTTAGTCGTAAAGTCGTAGATGGAGTAAGAGACTCTGTCATTGTGGTCCTTAAAGCTCCACCGATGCTCAGGCAGACAGTTATATGAACCTTCAGTTGACTGGTGATGGTTCGCTTAACAGTAGTCGTTCGATGTACTGCAACACCGTATAATAGTATTGGCCGAACTACTGTTGCGTATATGCAGAGGAACCTAGAGAAATATATAAGTCAATGTTGGCCTTCCCGATACATTAAGTCTGAGCAACAATTTTCTATATATTATTATATAAGATTTGTACTTTTAAGAGTGCTATTTAGCCGATTAGGATCCACTTGTGGGCTGTTGTAATTCCTAGTAAAGAGAACCAATTCTGACTTGTTTAGATTAAATCATTAATAGATGACCAATTGGTTTATCTACCACTTAGTCGACGGCCAGATATGTTATCTACTCCTTCGTAGAATATCAGTTGGGTTGTACATTCCTTAGTAGGCGGTAAGTTGTCTACTCCTTAATAGAAGTCCATTTTAAAGTTTTGGACACTTAAAGCTTTTCCGACCCTAGATATAAAGGCTTCTGCATGAATGCTTATCCTGCTGATACCGTCTTCCCAACCTATATTAAGAAGGCTGATTTGGAAAAATTTAGGCACGTATTCAACAGGTCTCTGCCAAAAAGTACTGAAATGAGAATGCAAATTATCCGGGATATAGTAGAAACGGTGGAACGAGTCACAGCAACTCTTAACGTCTCTTTACAAGCCGCAAGCCGAGAAGCAAAGCGGCAAAAAAAGACCGCAATGGGGGTCGTCTCAATTAGTTATGCTAAGGAAGTGCTGTAGGAAGCTCTGCAATAGGGCAAAGGCCAAAAGAGCCCCACAGTACTGGGACACATACAAGGAAGAACTCAAACGGTACAAAAAAGAGTTGAGAAAGGTTCAAAATAAATCCTGGTTAGATTTCTGTAGTGGTACAGAAAGCTCAACCGAAGCCTTAGGGTTACGGAAAATTTTAGACTCAACACCTTGTACTATTGTGTACATCAAGAAAGATGATAGTTCTTGGAGGAATCGCTGAGAGTGCTCCTGGATGAAGAGGCATTGAATACTTCAGTTGGAGATTCCCTGGAAGTGCAACCAGCAGAGGTTGCCAACGATATTGTAACCGAATCTAGAATTATTTGAGCTATCAAAAGCTTTAAACTTTTTAAGTCGCCAGGATCAGACAAAGTCTCGCTGCCGGAACTACTATGAGTGGCTGATACAATTGCTCTCTGGCTGAGAGAGATATACACATGTTATAACAATCAGGCATACGTACCAGCAAAGGGAAATAGAAAAAGGTTGTTTTCAGTCCCACACTGGAGCTAACGATTTCCGGCCAATTAGTCTATCGTCATTTCTGCTCAAAACTCATTAGAGTATAATAGATAGTTACCTTAGGACTAAAATTGATCTCAGGTTACTTTGCACCCAACAGCATGCCTACAGCAAGGGCAAGTCCACCAAAACCACCCTGCATGATCTAGACAGCAATATTTAAGGAGCCCTCTCTGCGAACGAATATAGTATGGTAGTTTTCTTGGATATAGAGGGGTCCTTCATTTACATAAATCCAGCCGCTATAATTACGGCGTTATAAACCCTGGGGCTGACAGTAGTATACGTAGGTTCATTCATAACCTTCTAACTAAGAGAGGCATTTCAGCTAGTTTAGGCTAAACTGACCTCCATAGATTTGTCAGCTGTGCAACGCCCCAAGGGGGTGTTCTGTTTCCTCTGCTATAGAATCTCTCCATGAACAATATTTTATATTACTGAAGATGATGCGAGTCTGAGTTGTTGTCTATGCAGATGACGTGGCAATAGCTGTTAAAAGAAAGTTTTTGGATACTCTTAGAGACATCCTACAGCAGTCCTATTATACAACCGCTAGATGGGTTTCCGGTAATGGTCTTGGTGTTAACCCGGCCCAGACGGAACTAGTTCTTTTCACCAGGAGAAATAAGGTGCCACAAGCTACACCTTCCTTCTTGGGGTGTATTAAAATCCCCATTATCTAAAAGCGCAAAATACTTAGGTATTTTACTAGATAGAAAGTTGCACCAACAATTTGGGAAGAGAAAATAAGGCTGTGGGAGCGCTATATAGCTGTAAAAGGGCAATAGGAAAACGCTGGGGTCTGAACCCACGTATAGTTTATTGGTTGTATACTGCAGTAGTCAGACCGATAATGATGTACGGCTTTGTTGTCTGGTGGACAGCTCTGCAGAAATACACCTTCTGTGCAATACTAAACAAGGTTCAGCGAATGGCTGCTATATGCATCACTGGTGCGCAGAGAACGACACCAACTGCGGCACTAAATGTTATACTACATTTAATTCCGCTAGATATTACAGCTGTCCAATACGCCGCATGTACTGCGAGTAGACTCAGGGAACTGTCTCTATATTCGCGAAATGTCTACGGACATCGTGTCATTCTAGACAGAATGACTGACCTTCCGAGCACGGTTGATTACACTATGACAGAAGAACTTTCTGACAAGAAGTATCTCACTCTTATACCCGAGAGATCAGAAAGGAATAGTCGCATCTCGGGACAAAGGAGATTCATCAACTTCTATACAGACGGTTCCAAACTCGATAATCAAGTGAGCTTTGGTGTCTTTTCCGATTAACATCCGCTATCACTTCAAGCCAGATTAACTTACAAGACTAGGAACTACCTTACCGTGGCATGCCTCTAGGAACCTGCAAGCTCCTCTAGAGAGATAGTGTACTTACTGCAACAAATGATAGGTACTCACTAGTCAGGAACTTCATACATTCCAGCTGATGTGGCCCGGCCTGGACTCAAAACGCACCAAAGCACTGCTGTCGTTGTCGAGAACGGACGAAGAGGAGGAAGAATCAATATAACACCTGTGTCTGTGCCCCCTCTCTCTAGAAGGCGGCATACAAACTTGAGCTCTTAATTCTTTTAGGAGTTAGCCAACTTGGCTGATGTTGAAATCCGCCAGCATTTGAGCTTTTTAAAGCAATCAAATTAGTTCAACGGAAGGCGCTAGGGATAACTTATGTTTTCCCTTACGTCCCTGTGGTAAATCAATGTACTGTATAGGCTGAGTGAGTCTGTTTAACAGGCTGCCAATCTTAACCTAACCTTAACCTAATATACGTAGTAGGTAAACCAACTGATCGGGTTATATACTTCTTAGTAAACAACTAGTTGGGTTAAATATTCCTTTGTTGACGACATGTTGGGATATCTTCTCCTTATTAGAGTACCAGTTGGGTTATGTTTTCCTTAGTAGATGGCCAGGTGGGCTATCTAGTCCTCAGCAGGCGGACAGTTGGGTTTTGTACTCCTTGGAAAAATACCAGTAAGGTTATCTATTTGTTAATAAATGCCCAGTTGGGTTATTTACTCATTAGTAGGCGGTCAGTTGGTTTATCTTCTCCTTAGTAGAAGAATAGTTGTGTCATCTTTTCATTAATAAGCATATGACCAGTTGGGTTATCTACAACTTAGTAGACGGCCATTTGGCTTGTCTATTCGATAATGGAAGATCAGTTGGCTTATCTAATCATTAATACATGACCAATTGAGTTAGAGAGTATGAGTTGGGTTGTAGATTCCTAAGTAGGCGGTCAGTTGGATTGTCTATTCCTTTATAGAAGACCATTTGGCTTATCTATTCGTTAATAGTTGACCAATTAGGGTTATCTACTCTTCACTAATAGACAGTTGGGCTATCTATTTATTAACATATGACCAGGTGGGTTATCTACTCGTTAGTGGGCGGCCACTTTGTTTATCTTCTTCTCAAGCTGAGTATAGACGATTTCCAGATCGGCAAACTTTATCAACCCTGTTAAAGTGCTGCAAATATACGGACAATGACAGATGGTTAGGCAAAGGTGAATTGACAGTTCAGACGATTGCTAGAAAACATTACAATTTCATATATTTACAATATATTTTGTAAATATTTATATGCAGGATTGCCAATAAAAATACATTATAGACAATGTTGCCAATAAAATGTTTTTCTGACAATGGCGCCGTTGTCACATGCATAAATTTCGCACATATAACATACTGCAAATTATCTCGCAATGACTTTTCTGATAACGTTGCAAAACAATAATTGTATGTTCACACGGTTGTAAATTCACCGGGTTGCATTTTTCCATTTTTCTGGCAATGTTGTCCGATCTACACATCGTGTGTACTTACCTTCAGTAAACGACAAGTTTGGTTATATATTCCTTAGTAAATGACCATTTACGTTATTTACTGCTTAGAAGTCATCAAAATTAGGTACATATTCTTTAGTAGAGGACCAGTAGGTTTATCTATTACATAGTCGATTACCAGTTAGATAACTTACTGCTTATTATATGGCAAATATTGGTTATATTCTCCTTAGATGATTAACTGTTGGTTTATCTACTCCTATGTAGAGTACCAGTTGGGTTATACATTCCTTAGTAAATTACCAGTTGGATTATTAACTTCTTAGTAGGAGATCTGTTAGGTTATCTACTCCTTAATAGAATATCAGTTGGATTATCTATTTATTAAGAAATGACCGATTGAGTTATCTACTCCTTAGTCGACGGCCAGTTAGGTTATCTACTCCGCAGTAAACGATCAGTTAGATTATCTATTCCCTGGTATGTGGCCAGTTAGATTGCTTACTCTTTATTAGTTGCACAATTTTAGTTATATTGTCCTTATCTGACGACCTGTTGGGTTATCTACTCCTTAGTAGAGGACCAGTTGCTTTATCTATTACTTAGTAGAAAAAGTCAGCTGGTTTATCAACTTCTTAGTATATGTGCGCTCAGGTTATATACTCCTCAGTTGAGGACCTGCTGGGTTTCTACTCCTTAGTTGACGATCTGGTTAACTATCTACTCCTCAGTAGAGTACCAGTTGGGTTATCTATCCTTAGTAGGTGACCAGTTAGGTTATGTACTCCTTAGTAGGCGTTCAGTTTGGTTACATACTCCTTAGTAGTAGCCCAGTTGGGTAATCTACTCCTTAGTTGACGACCTGTTGAGTTATCTACTCCTTATTTGACGACCTGTTGGGTTATCTACTCCTTGGTAAAGAACCTATTGGGTTATATACTCCTTATTTGACGACCTGTTGTGTTATCTACCCCTTAGTAGATAGAGAACAAGTTAATGTATATATTCCAGCTAGGTTATTAACGCCATAGCAGACTGCTAGTTGGGTTATCTACTGCTTAGGTGATGAACTGTTGGGTTATCTACTCCGTATTTGAAGGACTGGTTGGTTATTTACCCCTTAATAGAGTACCAGTTGTATTAGCTATTCCTTAGTAGATCTGTTTAGCCCTTGTAGGCGCCCAGTTGGGTTGTATACTCCTTAGAAGAATACCAGTACCTTAGAAGAATAGTAACTTTGAATTTAGTCTCTAACACAAACCCATATTTTCTCTGTGTATGAGTTCTGTGCATAGAAGAGCTGATGACCAACCGTAGGAGTCAAAAGGCAAACACTGAAAAATGGACGAATGAAATGCCAAACCATAAAAAGAAATGTTTGCAAATATGTTGAAAAGCCTTTTGCCACACAAAGGCCAAGCGAAGAAGATAAACACAAAACGTGAATATAAAGAAAACAATGAAAACTTTTCAGCGTTAAAAAAGAAAGTGAACACATTTTCTAAACTCATATGCAATTACCTAATGTTTGGTTTAGACTGACAGAGTCCAACCAAATCTATTGCTAACCGAGAAAACACCCTCGTTCTGCCGCGTTCACCTTTGACTACCCTCTGAGAATGAGCAGGAGGAGGTGGTCTGCTACGAGTGTGTTTGCTTTGAGGGTAAAAAATGGTCATTCCATTCCATTCAGGTCACAGCGAAAGCAGCAGCTGAAAAAGAGCAGCCTTTAGATTCGCCTCTTGTGATTATGCGAAGTTACGCAAATATGCGGGTTTTTCGAACAAAACTGGATACAGTCGTACTCGTAAGTGTCGCCTTTATTTGCCGCAAAGCAGAGGCAATGGCAGCATTCATTCATTCGCTTTTTCAATTTCTTTTTTTTGTCAGAGGGGTTGGAACCAAATTAGTCCTCGTTCTCATCCTCTTCTCGGGATTATCATTATCGTCATCATCACCGCCATTGCCAGCGCCTTCATCGTCATCAACGGCGTATAATGCCATGCAAAAGATTAACAGGGACTAACCATCCCCTCAACTCTCCACCTCTTATCCACCAAAAACCCACATCAATTCAATCCACTTCAACATTCAACCATCCTCAGTGAACAATCCACAATTTCATGTAATGAGCGTGAAAACAAATCACGCATATGTTACGATTTTCTCTCTCTCTGTGTGTGTCTGTGTCAGCATTACATTTCCACCGAACTGGACTTTGTAATTGAGATATTTTTACGAAATTTTTTGTTATTATAGGAAATTGAGTTTTTTATATGTTCCGCATGGCAAAAAGGGACACAGATTGGCTATTTGAAACTGTGTATAAGTTTTGTCAATAATTGAAACATACTTCCGTCCGCCGGAGAGGCCACTTCATTAGTTTTGAGGATTTGCTAACAAGTTTTGTATGTGTGTGTTAATTAATGAATGACGCCCGGATAAAAGTATGTTTGCTTTTTTGTAACAAAAGAGAATTTTACAGACAGTTGTAAATATTTGGGTGTACAGTTCATTTAAGTTTCTTCAAAATAAAGTTTAAAATGGAATTATTTGAATATAAGTGATACAGTACGAAAACTTAAGATTTATACTTTTTCTCTAGCATTTTAAATAATTTTTACAAGAACTTAAGTCTAGCGAAGGATTAGCAGAATATTTTTACCCGTTTACATCTTTCACAAATGTAATTACTTTAAAATTTTAGATTTTTATGTAAGTTTTCCATTATTTTTTCCAAATTTGACTAAAATGTCCTTATGTCCGTATCCAAAATTGGGGTGACAGATGAATATTTCTTAGGAAGACAACTGATATATAAGAGTTTATATATTATTTTTCAATTTAAAATCACAGAAAATTATTGCTTTTATATAAAAATATCCTTTTGCTCCTTAAGTTGAAAGAAGCACTCCTTGATTTACTGTATTATATTAATATTTAATAATAGGCGTGTTTTCGTTACACCAAAAGTGCTTAATTTGTATGGGGAGCTAAGCACTTTTAAGCACTATTAGTTCCCGATGAAGTTTGGTGCTTGTGTTCATGTCTTAATCGAGTATGATGTTGCCAGATTGGGCACCCTATATTTAGCAATATGGCATCCCATTTTTGGAGACATTTTATCAATTATTGTGAATTAACGGGAAGAAGAAGAACAAAAATGGGAAATTATTTTAATATTTGCAAAAGAGTGTAAACAATTGAACATAGAATAGTAAATATATGTTTTATAAATACTTTTCACGAATTTTTTGTCTGTTTCGCACTGTTCTTTCTTCGCAACTCATGACACCATTGCTACCAGATAGTGAAAATCCGCCAATTATTGCTTATGTGCCAGTTAGTGGAAGTCAGTTGTTTTCGTTGCAAAGTGCTAAACTAAAAGTGCTAGCTTGTAACGAAAACATGCCTATTATGTACGATCTTTATATAAAGGAAATATTATTTTTTTTATGAAAATTTTCTTTTTGCTCTTATGATGCTTTCCAAGATCGATCACAGACTATGCGTTTCTGATTTATATAAATTTTATATTGAAGAAATCAATATTAAGGCAAATGTAATATTTAGGGAAAATAACCGTAAAATCCAGAACTGAGTATTAAACCAGTAAGGAAAGACTGAAAGTCGGGCGGGTCCGACTATATAATACCCTACACCTGCATAACAATGTGAAAATGTGCATTGCGATAAGAATTTGATAGTGTTCATAATGTAATAAGACACTTTCTCTGCCGAATTTCGTACTGATCGGATATAAAACATTGTTTCTACAGCCCTTGCATTTCAAATCGGGTGAAACATATATATGAGGGCTATCTAAATCTGACGGATTTTCTCCGAATGTGGTAGTGTTCATTACCGTGATAAGAAAACTCTCTCTGCAGAACTTCGTACAGATCGGATGTAATATACAGTTTCTACAGCGCTTATATGTCAAATCGGGCGAAACATATATATGGGGGCTATATCTAAATCTGAACGGACTTTCTTCGAATTTGGTAGTGTTCATTAACGTAATAAGAAAAGTCTCTTTGCCGAATTTCGTAAAGATCAGATATAAAATATGGTTCCTACAGCGCGTATATATCAAACAGGTTGTAACATATATATGGGGGCTATATCTATATAATCTTGACATGGCTAAATCGACTAAAAAAGCGATTGTTTGTCGATCGGTATAATAAACAATGGGTCTATCTCTTCTCCTTTTATGCGCTACAAACAAATGCACAAAGTCTTAATACCCTGTACCACAGTGTGGTGTAGGGTATAATTTCATATACTTTTACTTTGGTATTAGAGAATGAATGAATACATTGCAATTTTATACCCTCCACCATAGGATGGGGGGGTATATACATTTTGTCACACCGTGTGTAACACCGTTAAATATTGATCTGTGTCTCCATAAAGTATATATATTCTTAATCGTCGTATATTCATTTTGTCACACCGTTTGTAACACCGTTGAATATTGATCTGTGTCCCCATAAAGTATATATATTCTTAATTGTATTTTGTACAGTGTAATGCGTTTATAGAACATAGAGTCCAGTGAAAAGTGGGCGTTATTGGCACGCCCCTTTTGGTACCTCCCACTCTAATGGATTATTTTGCATCATAAGTAACTAGCTTATAACTTTAATAAGAGTATATACAAATACTTGAAATTCTGTACAGTGTAATGCTTTTATAGTAACTAGAGTTTTCCCACACAAATGGACCAGTCTGCACAAAAAGTTAACAGCTTATAACATTAATACCATGCACTGGTACAAATACTTGATATTTTGTGCAGTGTAATGCTTTTATAGTACATACAGTCCAGTGCAAAATGGGCGTCATTAGCACCTATTGGTACCTCCCACACAAATGGGTTGTATTAATGCAATTAAAATTGATAATAATTTAATTGAAACAAAAAAATAAAATTATACAAATATTTTTTGGGATTGAAGGTCGGTTTATCTGACTGCACTTTCTTACTTGTTATAACCTCACTTTAGTTGCTACTTGATTTTCCCTTCTTTTAATACAAAATCTACAGCTTAATTATTGTTATGACATTTTGCTTGTTAATACAGGGTACTCCGCTGATTAATACATTTAAGTTAATATTACATTTTCATGAAAATAACGGGTTTTCCAATAGGGATAATATGATTTTGAAGTGACGTGTCGGCCATTTGTAATATGTCATGATCTGTCATTTGTTTTTCATTGTATTCAGTAGTGTTTACAATTTCATCATGGAGAGATATACACAAGAACAACGTTTACAAATTATTCAGTTTTATTATCCAAATAATCGTTCTCCAATTGCAACTTTTCGTGCGCAAAGTCAATTTTTTTAAAAATCCAAAAGAAAGCCTTCCAGTCGACCTACGACCTTGACACCCATGAGCAATATTTTTGCTCTCGTTAAGAGCTATCTTTTTGCCATTGACCGATTGTGTCTACGTGCCACATGTTTGGAGATTCGATTATTTCAAGAAATTGTGATATTGAATGGCCTCAAAGAAGTTGTGATTTAACACCATTAGACTATTTCTTGTGGGGTTATTTGAATTCATTGGTCTTTCTAAATAAACCAGACTCTCTTCAAGCTTTACAAGTCAATATTGAATATGCCATTCATGACATACGACTTGGTTTAGTGGAAAAAGTGCTCGCAAATTGGGTTCATCGAATTCGTTCCTGCGGAAGAAGTCGTGAGGCCTGAGTGAATGACGTTTTATTTAGAACTTAATTGTATCGTTTGTACTTCACATTAAATAAAAAACTTTTGAATTTCCTTAACAATGAGTGTGTTTTTTCCAAAGAAATCATATCACTCTTATTGGAAAACCCGTTAGTAACTTCATGAGCGGCCTTAAGTGAAACCGGCAAAAGTGAGATCTAAAAAAGTTTGAGATCCAAAACATCTGTTACATTTGCCTATATTTTCTGGTCGCACCGACCAGACCTGATCAAATGGAATACTAAAATTGGAATATTATTTATTCTTATTCTTTGACAAGTCAGCTTTTAATCCTACAGCAAACAAACATCGGGTGGTTAAATTTTAAGGGCCGATGTTGATTTTGAATAACACACACATTATTTAGGAAATTATTGTAATTTCTTTTTATTAAGAAAATATTGGTATGGTTCAATTAGGTTCAAATAGGTTCAACGAGGTCGCGGCGGCCATATGGCTGGATACCTCCATCCGATGCTCCAAATTTTTGATGGCGCTGAGGCCGTTAATGTGCCGACATATCTCATCCTTTAGCATTTGAATTGTTGCTGGCCTATTGACGTACGCCTTTTCTTTCAAATAACCCAAAAGAAAGAAGTCCAACGGTGTCAAATCACATGATCTTGGTGGCCAATTGACATCGCCACGACGTGAGATAACACGGCCATTGAATTTGTTGCGCAAAAGAGCCATTGTTTCGTTAGCTGAGCGGCAAGTGGCACCGTCCTGTTGAAACCACATATTGTCCACATCAATGTCTTCCAATTCGGGCCATAAAAAGTTCGTTATCATCTCACGATAGCGAACACCATTCACAGTAACTGCTTGACCGGTCTCATTTCGAAGAAGTATGGCCCGATGACGTCGCCAGCCCATAAGCCGCACCAAACAAACTGGGCGAGCATGCACAGGTGTTTTCACATCTCCTACAGACCCGGTTTGCTGAAATTTGCGCACAATTCTCCCGATTGTGGACACATTTGGTCGATTATGCTGATCAAAAAAACAGCACGAAATGCATTTTGATTTGAACGCCCATTTTCGTAAAAGGCTTAAAAAACCCTAACGCGTTGCTCGATTGTGTATCTTTCCATGGTTCAAATTGAGTTAGTCTGAAATTGAGAAATGTCAAATGAAATGCTGAAACCAGTAAGGAAAGGCTAAAGTTGGGCGGTGGCGACTATATAATACCCTACACCACTCTCGTAATATTGAATAACACTGATATATAAATTTTGTAATTCATGTATAAATTGTTTACATAAATTTACTTTTGGGACATTTTATACTTAAATAATACCCTGTACCACAGTGTGGTGTAGGGTATAAAAACGATTGGATCTAAAGAGCCAAATCGGATGAAACATATATATGAGAGCTATAGCTAAATCTTTACCGATTTTCTTCAAATTCGGCAATGCTGGTTCATGAATCAAGAAACTCTACCATTCTAAATTTCAAAACGATTGGATGTAAAATATTGCTTCTATAGAACTAAAGTGCCAAATCGGATGAAACATATATATGGGAGCTACAGCTAAATCTTTACCGATTTTCTTCAAATTCGGCAATGTTGGTTCATGGATCAAGAAACTCTACCATTCTAAATTTCAAAACGATTGGATGTAAAATATAGCTTCTATAGAACTAAAGGGTCAAATCGGTCGAAACATATATATGGGAGCTATAGCTAAATCTTAACCGATTTTCTTCAAATTCGGCAGTGTTGGTTCATGGATCAAGAAACTCTACCATTCTAAATTTCAAAATGATTGGATGTAAAATACAGCTTCTACAGGACTAAAGGGCCAAATCGGACGAAACATGTATATGGGAGCTATAGCTAAATATTAACCGATTTTCTTCAAATTCGGTAGTGTTGGTTCATGGATCAATAAACTCTACCATTCTAAATTTCAAAACGATTGGATGTAAAATACAGCTTCTATAGAACTAAATCGGACGAAACATAAATATGGGAGCTATAGCTAAATCTTAACCGATTTTCTTCAAATTCGGTAGTGTTGGTTCATGGATCAAGAAACTCTACCATTCTAAATTTCAAAATGATTGGATGTAAAATACAGCTTCTTCAGGACTAAAGAGCAAAATCGGACGAAACATATATATGGGAGCTATAGCAAAATCTTAACCGATTTTCTTTAAATTCGGTAGTGTTGGTTCATGAATCAATAAACTCTACCATTCTAAATTTCAAAATGATTGGATGTAAAATACAGCTTCTACAGGACTAAAGAGTAAAATCGGACGAAACGTATATATGGGAGCTATAGCTAAATCTTAACCGATTTTCTTCAAATTCGGTAATATTGGTTCATGGATCAAGAAACTCTACCATTCTAAATTTCAAAACGATCGGATGTAAAATACAGCTTCTATAGGACTAAAGGGCCAAATCGGACGAAACATATATATGGGAGCTATAGCTAAATCTTAACCGATTTTCTTCAAATTCGGAAAGTTGGTTCATGGATCAAGAAACTCTACCATTCTAAATTTCAAAACGATTGGATGTAAAATACAGCTTCTATAGGACTAAAGGGCCAAATCGGACGAAAGATATATATGGGAGCTATATCCTTTAGTCCTATAGATGCTGTAGTTTACATCCAATCGTTTTTATGCCCTACACCACACTGTGGTACAGGGTATTATTTAAGTATAAAATGTCCCAAAAGTAAATTTATGTAAACAATTTATACATGAATTACAAAATTTATATTTCAGAGTTATTCAATATTACGAGAGTGGTGTAGGGTATTATATAGTCGGCCCCGCCCGACTTTAGCCTTTCCTTACTGGTTTTTAAACTAACTTTTCAATTTATTCGACGCTACACAATGAGATGCACATTTAGTCGGCTTATAGTCTCTGGAATATTACATTTTTGCAACTGGAGCGGACGAAATATGCATTTTAATTATTACTACGTACTTTTTATTATAAAATAAAAAAAGCTTGAATAGCTCAGCATGCATTTACCGACTGCTCCTCTTTCCAGTTGTTGTGAGTTTTTTTTTCCAATTTTCATAAAGTCAGTGCCGACATATGATACGTCATAAATCTGATTTTTACTTACCCGACTGTAATGTCGCTTATCATAAACAACACGTAATACGTACAACTGTCTGAAACGGCAATTGTCACATAATTTTGTGGTTGTGACAGCCGTGTTTTTGTGCAATTTACGCAACAGCCAACGAGCTAATACCAGTCGCACTTAGAACTGAAACTGAGGAGAAAAAATGTATAATATTCAAATACGGGTTTTGCAAGCAATTTTTTTAACTTCCAGACTGTCATTTACATTTGGAACAGAATTCAGATGGAAAATGTGTTTGGCTCATGTCGACCGACGACGGACCAACTGACTAGATGTTTGAATAAAAAAAAACAACTGTCAAAGACAGAAAAAAAGTATCAAATTTCATCAAACCAAAGCCAGCATCCAATGGAGCACAGTTGGTGTGGCACTTTTTTAACTGTTCTACGGATGGATGGCACCTGTTCTAGACAACTGCGACTGAGATTGATTTTCAATAAACAACTTAATCAGCATCAACGGCAGCAAACGATATCAGTAAATGGGAAAAAAGTAAACGTTGTCAGGAGTTATTAAAATATGTCAAACTTTTTTTTAGGATTTTTGCCTCACTTTGTTTGGTTTAGAATGGAGACAGTCAACATTAACATATCAAATGACACAAAAGTTTAGAGTTCTATGGTAAAGGGACAAAAACTTTGGTCGACAACCCGAGGGCAATAAACAATCAAATTTTAATCACCAGTTACAGACAAAAAAGTTTCAAATTTCCGCGGTGTTGGAAGACAATTAATTGGACAATTTTTGGGTTTTTTATTGTGCTTGTTAAAAACCACAAATTAGGGGAGATCAATAATTTCAATTCAGTTGTGAATGAAAATAATTGCAATGTCCTAATATAGGGTGATCCAAGTAGAGATATTTTTTTCAATAGCCTTTTTTGACAGATCACTTGTGAGTCGTGTCATGCTGTCATGTTATTTTTGTTAAGTATTGTTTGGCATTTCATCATGGAAAGACTTACGCCGGAACAACGTTTACGCGTGTCATTCGCTAGTTACCAGTCGAAATGCTCGAACGAGTCATCGAAAATTGGACTCAACGGATGGACCATCTGAGACGTAGCCGCGGCCAACATTTGAAAGACATAATCTTCAAAAAATAAATACCAAAGAATGTTCTTTCAAATGATAATAAACATTCCCCATTCAATTTAAATTTTCTGTGTTTTTATACCCTACACCACACTGTGGTACAGGGTATTATAAGTTTGTTTCACGGCAGATGTTTTTAACACCTGAAAATAACACAGCTAGACCCACCTTAATGTATACCGATCGACTCAGAATCACTAGCTGAGTCGATTTAACGATGTCTGTCCGTCCGTCCGCCCGTCCGTCCATGTAAAGTTGTTCGTCGACTACAGGTCGCAATTTCACTCCGATCGTTCTGAAATTTTGCAGTTTAGAGTATTTCGCGGCTGTTAAGATCGCTATTGAATTTGGTTGAAATCGGTTCAGATTTAGATATAGCTCCCATATATATATTTCGTCCGTTTTGGCCCTTTAGTCCTATAGAAGCTGTATTTTACATCCGATCGTTTTGAAATTTAGAATGGTAGAGTTTCTTGATCCATGAACCAACATTGCCGAATTTGAAGAAAATCGGTTAAGATTTAGCTATAGCTCCCATATATTTGTTTCGTCCGATTTTGCTCTTTAGTCCTGTATAAGCTGTATATTACACCCAATCATTTTGAAATTTAGAATGGTAGAGTTTCTTGATCCATGAACCAACACTACCGAATTTGAAGAAAATCGGTTAAGATTTAGCTATAGCTCCCATATATATGTTTCGTTCGATTTGGCCATTTAGTCCTATAAAAGCTGTATTTTACATCCAATCGTTTTGAAATTTAGAATGGTAGAGTTTAAGATTTAGCTATAGCTCCCATATATATGTTTCGTCCGATTTTGCTCTTTAGTCCTGTAGAAGCTGTATTTTACATCCAATCATTTTGAAATTTAGAATGGTAGAGTTTCTTGATCCATGAACCAACACTACCGAATTTGAAGAAAATCGGTTAAGATTTAGCTATAGCTCCCATATACATGTTTGGTCCGATTTGGCACTTTAGTCCTGTAGAAGCTGTATTTTAGAATGGTAGAGTTTCTTGATCCATGAACCGACACTGCCGAATTTGAAGAAAATCGGTTAAGATTAAGCTATAGCTTGGCCCTTTAGTCCTATAAAAGCTGTATTTTACATCCAATCGTTTTGAAATTTAGAATGGAAGAGTTTCTCGATCCATGAACCAAAACTACCGAATTTGAAGAAAATCGATAAAGATTTAGCTATAGCTCCCATATATATGTTTCATCCGATTTGGCTCTTTAGATCCAATCGTTTTTATACCCTACACCACACTGTGGTACAGGGTATTATTTAAGTATAAAATGTCCCAAAAGTAAATTTATGTAAACAATTTATACATGAATTACAAATTCAGTTATTCAATTCAGTTATTCAATATTACGAGAGTGGTGTAGGGTATTATATAGTCGGCACCGCCCGACTTTAGCCTTTCCTTACTGGTTTTCTTTAAAAAAGTAGGGAACCTCGAAATGGATCACCCTATATTATTCGCAATCTAAACTCATATTTTTTCAAATTTATATTATATACATATATGTTATTGAATCTTTCATTATTAAACAATGAAAATAACAATAAATGGACAAATCTTAACCTAGAATACTATTCTCTGGGTTACTGCCATTGCAAATAAATCATTGAAACTTTACACAATTTTTTACTTTAACAAAAGGTTAACATTTCAAATTTATGAATTCATACTTTAATTATACCCTACACCACACTGTGGTACAGGGTATTATGACTTTGTGCATTTGTTTGTAACACCCAAAAGGAGAGTAGATAAGTAGACCCATTGTAATCACTTTCTGAGTCGATTTAGCTATGTCCGTCTGTCTGTATATGTATTCTTGTAATCAAAGTACAGGTCGCAATTGTGGTCCGATCTCAACGAAACTTTGCACATATCTTTCTTTAGGCCCTATTGAATTTGGTTAAAATCGGTTCAGATTTCCATATAGATCCCATATACATATATGTACCTCCCATTAGGCATATATGCACTGTATATGCAACATTTTTAAACCGATTTGTACAAAAATTGACAGAGAGTAGTCTCGTGATATAGATTCAGGTTCAGATTTAGTTATAGCCCCCATATGTATATATGTTACCCCCGATTTGATATGTAAGAGCTGTAGAAACTGTATTTTATATCCGATCAGTACGAAATTCGGCATAAAGTGGGTTCATATTACATGAATTAACACTGCCAAATTCGGAGAAAATCGGTTCAGATGTTGATATAGCCCCCATATACGAGTATATGTTACCACCGATTTGAAATTCAAGCGCTGTAGAAACTATATTTTATATCCGATCACAGCGAAATTCGGCAGAAAGCGGTTTCTTATTACATGGAGGAATACTGTCAAATTCGGAGAAAATCGGTTCAGATTTAGATATAGCCCCGATATATATATTACCCCCGATTTGAAATTCAATCGCTGTAGAAACTGTATTTTATATCCGATCACAGCGAAATTCGACAGAAAGAGGTTTTTTATTACATGAAGGAATACTGCCAAATTCGGAGAAAATCGGTTCAGATTTAGATATTGCCCCCATATATACGTTACCCCGATTTGGCATGTAAGCGCTGTAGAGACTATATTTTACTCGTATATCCGATCAGTATGAAATTAGACAGAATGAGGTTTCTATTTTTACATGACTGAATATTCAGGGAAAATCGATTCAGATTTATACATATATAACCTCCATATATATGTTCCTCCTGATTTGGTTACAAAGCGCTATAGAAGTTGTACTGTACTTCCGATCATTACAAAATTCTCCAGAAAGATGCTTCCCAATTTAGGAACGAATATTGCTTAATTTAGCGATTTTCGGTTAAGAATTAGATATATCCACATATATGTATATGTTCTTACCCATTTACCAATTATTCCAAATTATTATCGCAATGACCCTTATCGCATTCTTAGGGAGGTGTAGGTTATTATATAGTCGGCACGCCCGACTTTCTGCCTTTCCTTACTGTTATTGTTTTTGATTAGTTTTTTTTTAAATAAATTCCAGCGTATCTCTCCTTCTAAGGCGGTTATGAAGGCAATTTTCGGTTAAGAATTAGATATATCCACATATATGTATATGTTCTTACCCATTTACCAATTATTCCAAATTATTATCGCAATGACCCTTATCGTATTCTTAGGGAGGTGTAGGTTATTATATAGTCGGCCCGCCCGACTTTCTGCCTTTCCTTAATGGTTTTTGTTTTTGATTAGTTTTTTTTTAAATCAATTCCAGCGTATCTCTCCTTCTAAGGCGGTTATGAAGGCAATTTTCGGTTAAGAATTAGATATATCCACATATATGTATATGTTTTTACCCATTTACCAATTATTCCAAATTATTATCGAAATGACCCTTATCGCATTCTTAGGGAGGTGTAGGTTATTATATAGTCGGCCCGCCCGACTTTCTGCCTTTCCTTACTGGTTTTTGTTTTTGATTAGTTTTTTTTTAAATCAATTCCAGCGTATCTCTCCTTCTAAGGCGGTTATGACCTTCAAAATTTAGTAGTTCTCGAGACAGGATGTTTGGATGATTCAATAGTTTGCCCACGTAACACCGGCAATAGTTTTCAATTTCCTCTTTTACTGTTGACATGTTGAGATTCTTATGGATGTTAGCGTTTCTTATATACCATGGAGCATCTGTAATTAAACGAAGAATATTCGACTAAATTCTTTGTAATTTGCATACATTTGAAGCGGACACTGTTCCCCAGAGCTGGATAACATATGTCCAAATGGGTTTCAATTCCGTTTTGTATAAAAGTACTTTATACTCTTGATCTAGGGCAGATCTTTGGCTGATAAGCCATTGAAGTTGATTAGTTTTGAGTTTTATTTGCGTTGCTTTAGGGTCTATGTGGCGCGACCACGTCAAGCGCCGAACTAAATGGATTCCAAGATTTTTTTCATGATCCTTTTGGGGAATCTGTGAATTGAAAATAGAAATTGGAGGACTTGTATCCCTTCGTAGGGTAAAAGTAACATGGGTATACTTTGAGGCATTCGCCATTATTCTCCATTTTTTTAACCATTCTTGCATGTGTGAAAGCCGGGCAGTGACACAGAAAATGTTCCATCGTTTCGTTTCGTATTTTTTTTTTTGGCTTAAGTGTATGTAAATGGACATGAGACGTTTAAACGTCTCCTCTCTTCAACCTAACCTAACCTAACCATTCTTCTAGGGTTCGTACATTAGACTGCAGTTGATCTGACGCAACTAAAGGGCTTTTGTGAGTACTGACGAAAGCAGTATCGTCCGCAAGAGTAGACTTGTGCGTAATGTTGGTTATGGGCATATCTGCCGTAAAAATAACGTAGAGTATAGGGTCAAGAATGCTCCCCTATGGGACACCGGCATTTATTTTCTTAGGGCTAGAAAAAATTCCATTTGATTTAACTTGAAAAGACCGGTTAGTTAAATAACTCTTGAACAGTTTATGAGTGTTGATTGGCAGAAGGTCGCATATTTTGTACAAAAGTCTTTCGTGAAATAAATCGAAAGTAAGCTTATAGGGCGATATGATTGGATCTTTGCCTGGTTTCGGTATCATCACGATTTCTGACCTCTTCCAAGATAGGGGGAAGTAACCTAGACGCAGTATTGCATTGAATAAAAATAACACTATTTTCAAGGCTGAAAAGGGAAGTTCTTTGACAGATTTTTCAACATCCTTTATTCAAAGCTTGATCAGGCCAGGAATTATATCATATATCACGCGCTGATAGATTTGGGCGAGGAATTAAATCATTTATTCCGAGCGGATAAATTGGGCGAGGAATTATATCATCTATCACGGGCGGATAGATGGGGCGTGGAGTTGTGTCGTTTATCACGGCCGGATAGATTGGGCGAGGAATTGAGTCATTTATCCCAGGCGTATAGATTGGGTGAGAAATTATCATCTATCACGGGCGAATAGTTTGGGCTAGGAATTATGTCATTTATCACTGGCGGATAGTGTGGGCGAGGAATTATATCTATCACGGGCGGATAGATTTCAGATGTATCACTGTTGGGCGTAAAAACGGACTCGAGGTAGATTGCGAATGCATTTACTTTCTCTTCTGTGCTTTTTGCCCAGTTCCCATTTTAAAGGCGAATTGGGGATTCATGCGCAACAGGGCCTCGCATATTTTTTGTGGCCTTCCAGGGACTATAATCTGTTTTCTCTCTTGGATCCAGAGATTGCAAATATATTTTTAGATCACTTTCCTCGGCTGATTTCAATCTCTTCTGGCAATTTTTTCTCAGTGCTGGTGAGCGATATTGTCGCCACTCTCTTCTAACGCATCTTTTTGCATTGATTAACACATGGATGCCTGTTGGGTTATTAGAGTTATCTCTTTTGAATGCGCTTTTTCGAGTAGCCACTGACAGCACTCTTTACAACGTCCGTGAATAGGTTTATGCCCAGGCACCAATATGAGGTGTATATTAAACTGCTCAGCCATCTCGTTAAAAGATCTGTGGCAGTCGAGGGCTGTTTGCGAATTTAGGGATGTCGCCTCCAGAGAATTGATGGCAGCCTGGCTGGCCGAGTAAATGACAACGCCAGTGTTGGTTACTATGTTGCGGCTCAGCCACTTGGCGACTTCCCATATTGCCATTATTTCGGCTTGACAGACACTGCAGGTATCTGGTAGTCTGTGAGCTATATCCAATTTAAGTTCTGCACAGTGTACTCCGAAGCCAACCTTTTCATCAAGCTTCGAACCATCCGTGTAAAAGTGGCTTCTATTACCTGGTATTCTTCCAACCCATTCATCTCTGGCGGGAATCATAGTGATGTAATTTCTCTCGAAGGTGTACACATTTGGTATATAGGCCACTCGGTCGTTTACCATAGCGCTACACTTTGATATCCTCATGTGACCGTAGTTTTTGTACCTCCACATTGATAGGCAGTTTAATCTTATTGACGCTTTGGTTGCAGGGCTTGTGGAAACTCGGTCGCTGTAGTCCTTAAGGGTTTGCTTATAATCAGGCAGGCTGTTCTCTGAACATTTGTTAGTAAGTTGGTGATGGTTAGTTTGTCAGTTGCCGTCCACCATACCACAATGCCTTATAAGAGTATAGGACGAACTACTGCTATATATATCCAGTGGTTGTTTTTAGGAAACCGCGACCCTACAGCCTTTTTACAGGAATATAAGGCGACGTTGGCCTTCCTTACACGTTCCAATACGTTAAGTCTAAACAACAGCTTTCTATCTAGAATTATTCCTAAAAATTTTGCACTTTCAGAAAGACTGGATCTGTTCCATTTATCCGAGGTGGAGGATCAAAATGTGGTCTTTATTCATCCTAGTAAAGAGAACAAATTCTGTCTTGTTTGGATTTATGCCCAAACCGCTGCTTCTGGCCCACCTAGCCAATTTGTTCAGAGCCACCTGTAGAATGTCTCGGAGGACGTTTTCGAATTTACCACTCACTGCATTTGCAACGTCGTCCGCATATGCCACGACCTTGCAGCCACAACGTTCTAGATCTAGCAGGAGTTCATTCACCGCTAGGTTCCAAATTAGTGGATACAGTACTCCTCCTTGTGGGGTCCCTCTGTTTACAAATTATGCTTCTTCTGTTGAGCAGACTTTGAATTAGTCTAATCAAAGTAGAGTTAACTTTTAGATGTGACAGTGCTGCAATTACTGCATCTGAGTGAATGTTGTTAAAAGTCCCTTCTATGTCAAGAAATGCCACCATGGTGAATTCCTTGACATGCAGGGACGATTCGATAGTGCTCACAAGTTCGTGCAGGGCTGATTCTGTAGACGTCCCCTAATTGTAAGCATGTTGGTTCACCGACAGGAGTTTTGTATCCAGTTTTTCCCTAATGAAATAATCTAAAAGTCTTTTCAGACCTTTCAATAGGAAGGAGGATAGGCTAATTGGTCTGAAGTCTTTTGGCCTAGTGTGTGATATTTTCCCCGCTTTAGGTATGAATACCACTTTGGTATCCCTCCATCGGTTCGGGATGTATGAAAGCCTGATACAGCCTACATAAATTTTCTCCAGCCAGGGGATAATGTACCTCAACATTTTCTGCATTTCTTGGTGACTTCTTCTGGTGACTTGAAGGGCTCAAAAATATTAATAACCCAGCTTATTCTGGATCTCTCAGACAACAAGCTACCGACGCTCGCAGTCCACTCGCACTCTTGTTGGTCCTGCTCAATTACATGAAGGAATACTGCCAAATTCTAAGAAAATCGGATCAGATTTAGATATAGCCCCCTTATATATGTTACCCCCGATTTGAAATTAAAGCGCTGTAGAAACTGGATTTTATATCCGATCACAGCGAAATTCGGCAGAAAGAGGTTTCATATTACATAAACAAATACTGCCAAATTCGGAGAAAATCGGTTTAGATTTAGATATAGCTCCCATATATATGTTAGGCCCGATTTGTCATCTAAGTGCTGTAGAGACTGTATTTTATATCGGATCAGTGCGAAATTCGACAGAAAGAGGTTTCTATTTTACATGAATGAGTATTCAGGAAAATCGATTCAGATTTATATATAACCTCCATATATATGTTCCTCCTGATTTGGTTACAAAGCGCTATAGAAGTTGTACTTTACTTCCAATCATTACAAAATTCTCCAGAAAGATGTTTCTCAATTTACGAACGAATATTGCTTAATTTAGCGATTATCGGTTTTAAATTAGATATATCCACATATATATGTTCATACCCATTTATCAATTATTCCAAATTATTATCGCAATGACTCTTATCGCTTTGTTAGGGAGTGTAGGGTATTATATAGTCCGCCCCGCCCGACTTTCTGCTTTTCCTTACTGGTTTATTATAGCGAAATCAACAAGGTCTGGCGTTTTATTCAGATCTGAGGGTCAATATGTTGGGTGACCGCACGAAGCTACATCAAGTTTAGCAGATGTTATGACTTTTAGTAGTTGTCTACCTTTTGGAGTAGTGAGGCGAGAGCCCTAAAATGTGTGCTTGGCATTGTAGTCATCTGCTAACAAAAACTTTGTGTCAAGAGTGGAGAAGAACTCCATGAATTGATCTTTGTTAATATTGTGCCTATCGACGATATCACAAGATTTGTGCCTGGGATAGCGATAGAAGTTGCTTATGTACATATGCTCAGTTTGAAATCGTCAACACAAAAATCTACCGGTTACAGTCGTTTGAGTTAGCACAGAATCATTTTAAGCAGTAAGTGACCTCATCGGTCCATATTTGGAAAAAGTCCCATACAACGGCCGCACTGGTCTTGATTTTTTGGACCAAAAATAAAATACTCCAATTTGGGTTGAAAGAATTTATTTTGCGATTTATTTTAACTAAAACTCTTCGATGGTATAAATACCTCCTAAGTCCAAGTTTTGGTAAAGCCTTTACTTTACTTAAAATGTTCACTGAAATTTCCACAACCGATTCTGCAACTTAACAAAATTCCAGAGACCTTTCTTGTTCTGTTATTGAATGCGATCGAATCTACCATAAATTTTATTTGTTTCAATGTTCAGCCATAATATGTATTTGAGACTTTTTGTAACATTTCTAAATTATGTATATCTGGAAGAAATTATAAAAAATCCTTAGTGCAAGAAACATTTATAAAGTTTTTCTTACTTTCTCATATCGCAAAAAATCGTCATTTCGGGGCTAAAATCGTCAAATAGTCATGTCCTATTTTTATACCCTGTGGTACAGGGTATTATGACTTTGTTCATTTGTTTGTAACACCCAAAAGGAGAAGAGATCCATTTTAAGAGATTTCATTTTTCCATTGTTTATTATACCGATCGACTTGTAATCACTTTCTGAGTCGATTTAGCGATGTCCGTCTGTCTGTCCGTCTGTAGATGTATTTTTGTAATCAAAGTACAGGTCGCAATTATGGCCCGATCTTGACGAAACTTTACACATATTTTTTTTTTTGGCTGAAGGACGATCCCTATTTAATTTGGTTAAAATCGGTTCAGATTTGGATATAGCCCCCACACGGAGGAAAATCGCCATTTTCGATATGTTTAAATTGAAAGAAAATATATTTGGAACCAACATTTTTAAATGTTATATGTTTTTGAACAAATAAATTTTATTTGAAAATCAAGAAATTTTGTTTGGAACGCATATATTAATATATTAGAACACAATATATTTGCGAACTGACTTTCACAAATAAAATATGTGTTTAAACACAACCAAAGTTATTGCTTAAGAAGTTTTCAAATAAAATTTTATAAAAAATTATTGTAAAACTTTGCTGTCTTTTTCGAATTTTAGTTCAAATATTTTTTAAAGTTAAACATGTCGTAATCAGCATTATATTTGGTTTTGCAGCATACATTTTTAATTTATAAATATTCCAATTCATCACGTTTTGTCAATCCATCAACGCAAATTATAGCTACGAAAGATTATACAATTTAAATTTTTATCTAATTTTACAAACATATGAAATTTCTAAAAAAAACACTTGGAACTTCTTGCCTTTAAATTAAAGCTTTGATACTTAAATACAAATTAATCTTTGTTTCGAAAATATTAGTTCCAAATAAAAAAATATATGGATGAAAACATACTTTTGTTTAGAACAACCTCTCCCAAACATATAATATTTATGCGTGTCAAATATCATATATTTGGAGTGTATTCTAAACGTATGTATGTTTCCAGCAGAATATGTTTGGAACAATATACTACAGAATGGATTTTTTTTCAGCGTGCATATATATGTTAGCCCCGATTTGACATGTAAGCGCTGTAAAAACTTTATTTTATATCCGATCAGTATGAAATTCAGCAGAAAGAGGTCTCTTATTATATTAATGAACACTGTTAAATTTGGAAGAAATCGGTTCAGATTTAGATATAGCCCCCATATATACGTTACCCCCGATTTCACATGTACGCGCCGTAAAAAATTTATTTTATAACCGATCAGTGTGAAATTCGGCAGAGAGAGGTTTCTTATTACAGGAAGGAATACTGCCAAATTCGGAGAAAATCATATAGCCCCCATATATATGTTACCCCCGATTTTACATGTAAGCGCTGTAAAAAGTGTATTTTTAATCCGATCAGTACGAAATTCGGCAGAAAGAGGTTTCTTATTATATGAATTATTACTGCCAAATTTTGGAAAATCGGTTGAGATTTAGATATAGCCCACATATATATGTTACCCCCGATTTGACAGTACGAAAATCTACAGAAAGAGGTCTTTTTACATGAATGAGTATTCAGGGAAAATCGGTTCAGATTTATATATAACCTCCATATATATGTTCCCCCTGATTTGGTATCAAAGCGCTATAGAAGTTGTACTTTACTTCCGATCATTAATATTTTCCGGAAAGATGTTTCTCAATTTAGGAACGAATATTGCTTAATTTAGCGATTATCGGCTCAGAATTAGATAATATGTTCCTGCCTACTTACCAATTATTCCAAATTAATTATGTATATCTGGAAGAAATTATAAAAAATCCTTAGTGCACGAAACATTTGTAAAGTTTTTCTTACTTTCTCATATCAAAAAAAATCGTCATTTCGGGGCTAAAATCGTCAAATAGTCATGTCCTATTTTTATACCCTACACCACACTGTGATACAGGGTATTATGACTTTGTGCATTTGTTTGTAACACCCAAAAGGAGAAGAGATAGATCCATTTTTATACCCTACACCACACTGTGGTACAGGGTATTATAACTTTGTGCATTTGTTTGTAACACCCAAAAGGAGAAGAAATAGACCCATCGTTTATTATACCGATCGACTTAGAATCACTTTCTGAGTTGATTTAGCTATGTCCGTCTGTCCGTCTGTCTGTCTGTCCGTCTGTCTGTCCGTCTGTCCGTCTGTGCATGTATTCTTGTAATCAAAGTACAGGTCGCAATTATGGTCCGATCTCGACGAAACTTTACACATATCTTTGTTTTGGCCCAAGGACGAACCCTGTTGAATTTGTTAAAAATCGGTTCAGATTTAGATATAGCCCCCATATATATGTTAGCCCCGATTTGACATATAAGCGCTGTAAAAACTTTATTTTATATCCGATCAGTATGAAATTCGGCAGAAAGAGGTTTCTTATTATATGGAGGAACACTATCCAATTTGGAAGAAATCGGTTCAGATTTAGATATAGCCCCCATATATACGTTACCCCCGATTTGACATGTAAGCTCTGTAAAAATGTTATTTTATATTCGATCAGTGCGAAATTCGGCAGTAAGAGGTTTTTTATTACATGAAGGAATACTGCCAAATTCGGAGAAAATCGGTTCAGATTTAGATATAGCCCCCATATATAAGTTACCACCGATTTGACGTGTAACCGCTGTAAAAACTGTATTTGATATCCGATCAGCGCGAATTTAGGCAAAAAGAGGTTTCTTATTACATGAAGGAATACTGCCAAATTCGGAGAAAATCGGTTCAGATTTAGATATAGCCCCCATATATATGTCACCCCCGATTTGATATGTGAGCGCTGTAAAGACTGTATTTTATATCCGATCAGTATGAAATTCGGCAGAAAGGGGTTTCCTATTATATGAATGAACGCTTTTAAATTTGGAAGAAATCGGTTCAGATTTAGATATATCCCCCATATATACGTTACCCCCGATTTGACATGTAAGCTCTGTAAAAATGTTATGTTATATCCGATCAGTGCGAAATTCGGCAGTAAGAGGTTTCTTATTACATGAAGGAATACTGCCAAATTCTGAGAAAATCGGTTCAGATTTCGATATAGCCCCCATACATATGTTACCCCCGATTTGACATGTAAGCGCTGTAAAAACTGTATTTTATATCCGATCAGTATGAAATTCGGCAGAAAGTGGTTTCCTATTATATGAATGAACACTTTTAAATTTGGAAGAAATCAGTCAAGATTTAGATATAGCCCCCATATATACGTTATCCCCGATTTGACATGTAAACGCTGCAAAAATTTTATTTTATGTCCGATCAGAATTAGATAATATGTTTCTTCCCTTATCGAATTGTTAGGCAGGTGTAGGGTATTATATAGTCGGCCCCGCCCGACTTTCTGCCTTTCCTTACTGGTTTATTATACCGATCGACTTGTAATCACTTTCTGAGTCGATTTAGCGATGTCCGTCTGTAGATGTTTTCTTGTAATCAAAGACAGGTCGCAATTATGGCCCGATCTTGACGAAACTTTACACATATCTTTTTTTTGGCTGAAGGACGATCCCTATTTAATTTGGTTAAAATCGGTTCAGATTTGGATATAGCCCCCATATATATGTTAGCCCCGATTTGACATGAAAGCGCTGTAAAAACTTTATTTTATATCCGATCAATATGAAATTCAGCAGAAAGAGGTCTCTTATTATATTAATGAACACTGTTAAATTTGGAAGAAATCGGTTCAGATTTAGATATAGCTCCCATATATACGTTACCCCCGATTTCACATGTACGCGCCGTAAAAAATTTATTTTATAACCGATCAGTGTGAAATTCGGCAGAGAGAGGTTTCTTATTACAGGAAGGAATACTGCCAAATTCGGAGAAAATCATATAGCCCCCATATATATGTTACCCCCGATTTTACATGTAAGCGCTGTAAAAAGTGTATTTTTAATCCGATCAGTACGAAATTCGGCAGAAAGAGGTTTTTTATTACATGAATTAATACTGCCAAATTTTGGGAAATCGGTTGAGATTTAGATATAGCCCACATATATATGTTACCCCCGATGTGACAGTACGAAAATCTACAGAAAGAGGTCTTTTTACATGAATGCGTATTCAGGGAAAATCGGTTCAGATTTATATATAACCTCCATATATATGTTCCTCCTGATTTGGTATCAAAGCGCTATAGAAGTTGTACTTTACTTCCGATCATTAATATTTTCCGGAAAGATGTTTCTCAATTTAGGAACGAATATTGCTTAATTTAGCGATTATCGGCTCAGAATTAGATAATATGTTCCTGCCTACTTACCAATTATTCCAAATTATTATCGCAATGACCTTTATCACATTGTTAGGGTATTATATAGTCGGCCCCGCCCGACTTTCTGCCTTTCCTTACTGGTTTGGCTCTAAAAATCCACAAAATTACGATAAATCGTCATTTCTGGCAACACTGCGAAAGTCCTAAAATCGTGACAAATACTAAACATATAACAAAAATCCATATATCTCGATTCCAGCGAAACGCCGGGACACATATAACTTTTTTTACCGATATAACTTTTCATGTCATAACCCTAGCCGATCACTGACCATTTGTCGCGCGGTCTAATTTAAATCACAAAATTATAAGAAATGTACAGGGGTCGGCGTTAGAGCTACCTCTTTGATAGCATAAACCTCACAGAATAATTTCTTAATCTCTTCCAAAAGAAAGATGACTCCAAGCAATTACTCCCCCACCTTTGATGTTTTTTTATATCCTACACCATACTGTGGTACAGGGTATTATGACTTTGTGCATTTGTTTGTAACACTCAAAAGGAGATGAGATAGACCCATTTATTATACCGATCGACTTGTAATCACTTTCTGAGTCGATTTAGCTATGTCCGTCTGTCTGTCTGTAGATGTATTCTTGTTATCAAAGTACAGGTCGCAGTTATGGTCCGATCTCAACGAAACTTTGCACATATCTTTCTTTGGGCCCAAGGACGATTCCTATTGAATTTGGTTAAAATTGATTCAGATTTACATATAGCTCCCATATATATGTACCTCCGATTTGACATGTAAGCGCTGTAGAAACTGTATTTTATATCAGATCAGTACGAAATTCGGCAGAGATAGTTTTCTTATTACATGTATGAACACTGCCAAATTCTTATCGCAATGCACATTTTCGCATTGTTAGGGAGTTGTAGGATATTACATAGTCGGCCCCGCCCGACTTTCTGTATTTCCATACTGGTTTTTTGTTAAAGAACTCCTTTGTACCTTCATTATCGCTTCATTAATCCGTAATTAAAAATGTTCTCTTCTAGCAGCAAATGTCGAGGAAAAAGTTTACTTAGACCGCCGTGTGTTATGTGTTGCAATTTTTGCAGAAACATTTTGCGAAAATCAAACAAGTCTTGTGTACAAAAGGCTCTTGTTAATTTTCCATCGAAAAAAGATTAGTACATAGCTTATTGCTTGTTAACAACGCGATGAAGTTACTACTCGAACACAATTATAGGCAACCAGTAAAGTTATGACGTCGCCTCCCTGTTTTATTAAGTCAAAATCTATATATATATAAATGAAACGGTCCATCTGTGTAATGGCATCACGTCAGAACGGCTGGAGCGATTTGGATGATTTTTTTTTATTCGATTCTAAATTTTCATGAGATGGTTTATATAGAAAAAAAAATTAATTGGACAAAGGGGCGTGGTACCTCCCATACAAATCGCAGGTTAAAAATCCGATATTTCTGCTCCTATTATAGGTATTTGAACAAAATTTGGTACATCCGTTTAATGTATGCGTTCCAAGCTTTACTCCAAATATGGGCGGGATTGGACAAAGGGGCGTGGTACCTCCCATATAAGCCTAATTTTGAAATTGAGATATCATGCACAATTTATTAGCGAGAGTGCTATAATTTGGTGTACATGTATCTGATAGCAGTCTACGTGTTTGGTTCAAAAATGGGCGGGATCGGACCAAAGGGCGTGGCCCCGCCCCTGTATGCCAAATTTTAGAATTGTGATATCTTCAACAATTTGTTAGCGTGAGTGCTGCAATTTAGTGCATATTTATCCGGTGACAGTCTACGTTATCGGAAAAAATGGGCGGGATCGGACCTATGGGCGTGGCCCCGCCCATATAAGCCAAATTTTGAAATTGAGATATCTTAGACAATTTATTATCGAGAGTGCTGCAATTTAGTTCATATGTGTGTATCCGGTGGCAGTCTACGTTATTGGTCCAAAAATGGGCGGGACCAGACCAACGGGCGTGGCCCAGCCCATATAAGCCAAATTTTGATATTGAGATATATTACACGATTTGTTAGCGAGAGTGGTGAAATATTGCGTATATGTACCTGGTGGCAGTCTACGTGATTGGTCCAAAAATGGGCGGGATCAGACTAATGGGCGTGGCACCGACCGAGTGAATCAAGTTTTGAAATTGGAATATCTTGCACAATTTGTTAGCGATAGTGCTGTAATTTTGTGTATATGGTCCTGGTGGTTGTAAACGTGATTGACCCAAAAATGGGCGGGATCTGGTCACTGGGCGTGGCCCCGGCCATATAAGTCAATACTTTAAATTTATATATCTTGCACAATTTGTTAGAGAGACTGCTGTAATTTTGTGTGTGATATATCTTGAGCAATTTGTTAGAGAGATCAATGTAATTTTGTGCATACATATTTGGTGTCAGTCTACGTATTTAGTCCAAAAATGAACGGGATCGGAAATCTGAAGTCTGGGGCAACGAAGTGGACCGGTCCAGCTATTGCCCTCGCGCATTGGTAAACCATCCGATCTTTATGTATTCGCACCAAGTGGCAAAACAAAAAATGTAGTATACCAAAGAGCACTTCAATAAAGAACAAATAAATAATAATTATTACAAAAATAATATCTTTTTAATCGGAATAATTTTGACATGGGCAGCGAAGCGCACCGGGCTAATTTGCTTAACTAGATTAAATGTAGCCAAAAAACGAAAGTGCAGATCTGATATCGGCTGAGAAAGACTAGATAGGTCCACTCAATATTGCAGGTCATTAACTTAGGTGGATGGGTGTAAAGTTTATCCTCTATGAAAAATCGGGCTAAGGGAGCAATTTGACAAATTTACATCTTAATATGAGGTGTTACGTATGCATAATATCTTGTAGCATTATAGGGTATACATGAGAATTTATTTTCATCTTCTCTAGATATACCTACGCAAGAATATGGAATATTCTGCAAAAAAACATACTCCCCCTAATTAGTATCCAAGAGTTTTTCCTATTTTCAAATGTATCCTTTCGTTCACCTCCGGATGAGCATCATAATACGGCAGGAGATTCCATGAAAAAAACAAAATTATGCTTAACTTAAATAAGTTATAAATATAAATTTAAGAATACTTCCACCGCACGATATTCGTGTTCAAAGAAAAGGTCGTTCCATCTGTTTGGTTTGTAAGATCAACAAATTTTTTTTGGACACCATGTACTCAACAACAACCTTAACCAAAAATATGTTGGTTTTTTCTTCATTTATTAGGTTTGCCATTTCCCATATTGATCTGCAATCAAGGCCCAGTTTCAATTCGTGTCTATTGCACTTTTTTACCCGTCGTTGTTATTTTTTTTGCCTTGTTTTCGGTCTTGTAGTTTTCCGCAATATTTTTGTTTTCCTTAGTCTTCTGCCCGTCCCCTCCGCTGGAATATTTGCTTTATTTACCTGTATTTGTACTGCAACATTCTGCTGATTTCTTCTTTTGTTATGCAGGTGCAATTGTTATTTGCAATCAAGCCAAGCCATTCTTCCTTGGACAGATAGTCCAAAAACTATTTCGAACGATAAAAACTACATATATATGAGTGCTTTTCCGTTGGTTCATTGTAGACAACCAACCGGCATTCCAATTCCAATTTATGGCCAATAAGTAGCCGCACTAGTCACCGGCATAGAGCAGCAAGAGCAACCTACAACGAACAAAAAAAATGCAACCTAAATTATTAAGACTTTTGTGGTTAAGAAAAGAAACTGTGCCACATAAAACCGAAACCAAAAAGGCCATGGAAAAAAATACATTTCATGAAATTGTGCCAAAATATATTGAGTTGTTGCATTAGTCAAACACAGTGGGCTAAGGTCAGCGAATAGCAAATAATTATGTTGTCTAAAACAGGTATATATTGCTCTCTACTGAGTCTGTATGACAATAGCTATTTCAGAGCAATAGCAAAATTTAAGAATGCGGTTGTCGACTCACTATAGCGTTTGCTTCAGTTCGAAGTCTAATTGAACATGCAGCCTGCGAAATAGAAGAGATGGGCGAAAATCTAATGATTCTGCACTCGATAATGGCATACTCGAAGAAATTATAGGCTCAGTACAACTTATGTCCAGATCACTAGAAGATTAAGCTCAGTATATAAAGAACGCCGTAGTTGAAGTCTGTGAAGCATCAATGCTACTCAAAACACTGCACAAGCGTGAACTTTGATATTCTTACTAGTGGAATGAGAATATATGCCAACTGCTGTCAGATTGTTTGAGAATTAGAAGGAGAATGCAACGAGCAAGACCCACATTCGAGAGGAGTCTTTCAGAATTCAGAGAGCTACGAAAACTGGTGCAGTTGAAAGACATTTCAAAGACCTGTGCGACACTGCAGACATAAATCCGTAGAGAACTGGCGGCATGATTATAATGAATAAGGTGAAAAAAAGCACAAAGTGTTTGCCCCTCCATGTTGAGAAACATAATTGGAAGACTGTTCCCTCCTCCGACGTCAATTTTTTCCACTTCTTGTCTACAGTGGATAATGAAGCTGTTCGGGATATCTCACGGAAGGAGCATTCGGGAAAATAGGCGACAACAGAACACCGGGCAGTGCAGAAATCCCAAACGTTGAAATCACGGTTGCAATCCACAGGAGACAAAACCTATTCTTGGAGTGCGATTTTTTCCAATCATATGAAAAGTGCAAAAGCTAACTCTAAAGGAAGGAAGCCAACTGAGAAACCGCCTTCTTAACAGCCAGTTTGTCTCCTAAATACCATTGGGAAAATGATGGAGAAAATCATATATATACAATAGACTGACATCAATAGTCGAAGAGAATTGTGCTTTATCGGAACGACAATTCGGGTTCTGAAAATCAATGTCTACGGTGGTCGCTGCGAAACTCGTGGTTGATATGGCGGCAAATGCCATCGAAGTTGTAAGATGGAAAGGAGGTGGTAGTATATGTTGAACACACAGGCGACGATATTGATCATTACTTGCATAATTAGTTCTGAAGTAGTTCAGGTGTAGCAGTTCAAAGTTTCTAGATGGTCTAGATGGAGCATTCAGTTTAATTGTACTAATCAAGAATTTAGATGTAATATTTCCTTCTATTATATTTAATACAAAGGTTAGGTTGTGGGAGGAATACACCGGATTCTGTCTGATGCCTAAAACTTGAACCAGGTTTGATCCATTGTTATTCCTCAGGTTATATTTCTTCTCTTCTTCCAATAATTCAAAGTAAATCGTGTAAGTCGTATAAAAGCACTTGGGTTAGAAAGGACGTTGTTTCGATGTCCCAGTGTAGCGTTAAATTTTCCAGATTTCTTTACCTCGACTGGAAACCGTTTGCGTCGTTAAGGATGCCACCCTGATGCCTTTATGAAAGCCAAAATTTTGTCTGGTTCGGTACCTCGAATTTCCGTCAATGTCTGAAAGAAGAATGAGCCGAGTATCTTGTTTCTTCTTTTGCTTAAGGCCGGGCACTAACAAAGGAAATGATAACTATCTTCCGAATATTCAGCCTCCCCGCACCATCTACATATATCATTATTTCTGATGCCGATTCTTACCATATGTTTTCCCAGTGTATTATGTCCAGTTATTATGCCAATGACTGCCCTCAACTCATCTCTCATCATCATCAACAAGTATTCTGCATTTATCGTAGACTTTTCGTCCCACAGTAGTTTGGTCCGCTCACAGCCTGTGGAGGTCACCAACCGCCTGTGCCATTTCTCCTTACTCTTGCCTTTGATTCTGAAAAACAATAATACGACAAAGGTGGTAAAACATGCAGAACAACGCCCCCTGTAAGGCGTGTTCCATTCTTAGCTAATACATCCGCTTCTTCATTTTCCGGGATATCTTTGTAGCCTGGCACCCAGCACCTAGTAATATTATGTTGTTCACTGAGAATCCTCAATTCTCTACGACAGCTGCTGACTACCTTGGACCTAATATCCTTTATCATTAATGCAGACATAAACTTTTTTTGTTGAGATATTATTTCTTTCCTCTAGTATATTATTTCTTTCCTCTATATAAATGTACTCGGAGTACAAAAATGTAAATAAAGCAAGGTCGTAAACTCGCGAGACGCAAACTTCTGGCAATAGTAGTCAACTCTGTGATGATATATACATACATCTCTCGTATGGGAACCCATCTGTTTTCGTACGATTTACGGGTATAGAACCATATCGGAGGAAGCCGTAGGTGTGTTTGCACCGACATACTAGCAACCAATATGAATAGGATATAAGAAAGAACCCAGGAGGATAAAAGACAGAGACTCGAAGTATCCAAGCAGGAGCGATCTGTATCGATCGCTACATGGTAGGGTCGGTGTTTTTTGTCGAGGAAAGGAAGGTGGACGCATGTCCTTATTCGAAATATGTCTGTATGACCTGAAAAGGAGCACGATGACACAAACTATTACCTCACGCTGTTCCTTACAGATCGTGGAGGCTTCCAGAAGTATCTGCGCATAATTCGACATATATATACCGCATTGTCCGAGGTTCGAAAGACAGAGTAGAGATATAATGGAACGTGATGGAGTTCATACTACGTAGCAATGAGAAAGGATGTAAATTCTCTGGTTTTGTTGAACTGGAAATCATTGACAGAATGCGAAGGAGCGCAGGAGTTTATCAAGGAAAGCTTGATCGCTGCAGTTCCGTGAAGGAATGAAGTTCAAAGAGAGAAGACGTAAAAATCAATAGCAAATGTAGTCATACCGCAGGGACAAAAGGTCAAATATTAGATTTTCCAAGTCCACCGGTCGCTCCCCACTCCCTGTTGCTTTAGAACGAGTTGGCGGATATTAATATCAGTCAAGTTTGCCACAGGTCCTGGCTAGTGTGCAGCTATCGCTTGTTACCATAAGCTAGCCCGAGGAATAGCAAAACGCAAGACTATGCTAAAGTGACAAATCGGATGGAAAATAAACAAAAGGCAAGATGGCCCTACAAAAATATTTATCGTACTGAGTCTTGGACCATGTAGTGTCAACGCAGGGACAAAAGGTCAAACATTAGATTTTCCAAGTCCCACCAGTCGCTCCCCCCTCACTGTTGCTTTTAAACGAGTTGGCGGATATTGACATCAGTCAAGTTTGCCAGCTAACCTAAGGATTTATAGAGAACGTGACTCAGATATAGAAAATTCCAAACATGTGATACTTTTACTTATGTGCAACGTTTGAAGAATGTTGGAGAACAAACTGGGCTGCAGTTAGTGTAGTGGACGTCAATGCCCAAAATGTAGGCATAAGCGGGGCAATTAGAATCGCACCAACAAGAGCACATCCAACCAATAGTCATCCGTATAAAGTATGCGGCAGCCCTCACAGCAAGACGTCTACAAGTGATGGGTAGACAGCGTAATTTTCTGCATTTTCTATTTGTCATCCGAAGAAGTTCATACTTTAGGATTAGGAATATTTTTGGATTCTAAATTTGATGCAATCGTTATATTCCATATATGGATTTTATATGCAAATATTATGCAAGAGAATATGCACAACATATGCAAAATATAATGTGCATATGTTAAATGAAAAATGTATATGCAAATAAAAAATCGCATATGGGCATTTCCGCGGGTCACGAACTTACGTTCGTACGCATGTAATGTATAAACCAGTAAGGAAAGGCAGAAAGTCGGGCGGGGCCGACTATATAATACCCTACACCTCCCTCACAATGCGATAAGGGTCATTGCCATAATAATTTGGAATAATTGGTAAATGGGTAAGAACATATTATCTAAATCTGAAACGATAATCGCTAAATTAAGCAATATTCGTTCCTAAATTGAGAAACATCTTTCTGGAAAATTGTAATGATCGGAAGTAATATACAACTTCTATAGCGGTTTGATACCAAATCAGGAGGAACATATATATGGAGCTTTAATATAATTCTGAACCGATTATCCCTGAATACTCATTCATGTAAAAACACCTCCTTCTGTCGAATTTCGTACTGATCGGATATAAAATACAGTCTCTACAGCGCTTACATGTCAAATCGGGGGTAACATATATGGGAGCTATATCTAAATCTAAACCGATCTTCTCCGAATTTGACAGTATTCCTTCATGTAATAAGAAACCTCTTTCTGCCGAATTTCGCACTGATCTGAAATAAAATACAGTTTTTACAGCGCATGCATGTCAAACCGGGGGTAACATATTTATGGGGGCTATATCTAAATCTGAACCGATTTTCTCCGAATTTAGCAGTATTCCTTCATGTAATAAGAAACCTCTTTTTGCCGAATTTCGCACTAATCGGATATAAATAACATTTTTAACGCGCTTACTTGTCAAATCGGGGGTAACGTATATATGGGGGATATATCTAAATCCGAACCGATTTCTTCCAAATTTAACAGTGTTCCTTCATATAATAAGAAACCGCTTCCTGCCGAATTTCATACTGATCGGATATAAAATAAAGTTTTTACAGCGCTTACATATCAAATCGGGGCTAACATAGATATGGGGGCTATATCTAAATCTGAACCGATTATAACCAAATTCAATAGGGATCGTTCTTGGGCCAAAAAAAATATATATGTAAAGTTTCGTCGAGATCGGACCATAATTGCGACATGTACTTTGATTACAAGAATACATGCACAGACAGACGGACAGACAGACAGACGGACATAGCTAAATCAACTCAGAAAGTGATTCTAAGTCGATCGGTATAATAAACGATCGGTCTATTTCTTCTCCTTTTGGGTGTTACAAACAAATGCAGAAAGTTATAATACCCTGAACCACAGTGTAGTGTATAAAAATATAGAAAACAAAATTTTTGTCGAATTTTTTTTTTGTGATTCGCAAAAAATGGGTTTCATAGAGTTTTAATTTTCATAATGATAGCAATAAACATGTGGTGTTCGAAATGGAGCGGAATATTACAAAGCTATTAATTTGTTTTAAAAGAGGATTAATATAGATTTCTATCGAGTATTTACACAACAAATGATCTCTACTGTTTTTTTTAAATATAAAAATGTCTTTAAAAGTAGCTTAAACTGAAAAAAATTACATTTTGAAGTTTTAAGGCCAATTTCCTCATGAAAACAACTGCGATATGCTATGAAGCCACTGTATTTTAAAAAAGTGGGCATTTTAATTCATTTTTTTATAATTATTCGCAATAAAAGACGATCATCATCAACATTTTATTTTTCGGCCCTGGATGACCATTCGGCGGAAATGCTCGTATGCAACTAAAACCAATAAGGAAAGAAAGTCGGGCGGGCCGACTATATAATACCCTACACCTCCCTAACAATGCGAAAAAGGGGAATTGCGATAAGAATTTGGCAGTGTTCATACATGTAATAAGAAAACTCTTTCTGTAGAATTTCATACTGATCGAATATCAAATACGGTTTCTACATCGCTTACATGTCTAATCGGGTGAAACATATATATGGGGGCTATATCTAAATCACAAAGTATTTTCTCAGAAGTTGGTAGTGTTCATTTACGTTATAAGAAATTTCTCTCTTCCGATTTTCGTACAGATCTGATATAAAATACGGTTTCTCTATCGCTTACATGTCTAATCAGGAGAAACATATATATGGGGGCTATATATAAATCTGAACGGATTTTCTCTGAATTCGGTAGTGTTCATTTACGTTATAAGAAATTTCTCTCTTCCGATTTTCGTACAGATCTGATATAAAATACGGTTTCTCTATCGCTTACATGTCTAATCGGGAGAAACATATATATGGGGACTATATATAAATCTGAACGGATTTTCTCCGAATTCGGTAGTGTTCATTTACGTTATAAGAAAACTCTCTCTGCAGATTTTCGTACAGATCGGATGTAAAATACGGTTTCTACAGCGCTTACATGTCAAATCGGGTGAAACATATATTTGGGGACTATATCAAAATGTTATCCGATTTTCCCCGAATTTGGCAGTGTTCATTCACGTAATAAGAAAATTCTATCTGCAGATTTTCGCACAGATCGGATGTTAAATACGGTTTCTACAGTGCTTACATGTCAAATCTAGTGAAATATATACCCTAAGAAAAAAAATCGCTTCTGTAGTATATTTTCTGGAAACATATTATATTTGAGAAAAATTACTTTTTTCCTATAGGTAGGAAAACAAATTAAGTAGCCGATTTAAATATTTCCCCGTTTTTAAAGATAATTTGCACCAAACTCCGAAAAAATAACATTAATAAGAGAGATATTGAAACTTTTTTCCGGTATGTAAATATAAAATATTTGCACCGAAGTATATTTTATTTCAAATTTGATCCCAAACATATTTTGTTTCCTGTTTTTTTCTTCGTGTATATGGGGGCTGTATCTAAATCTGAAAGGATTTTTCCCGAATTTGGTAGTGTTCTTTCATGTAATAAGAAAATTATTTCGGCCGAATTTCGTACTGATCGGATGTAAAATACGGTTTCTACAGCGCTGACATGTCAAATCGGGTTTACATATATATGTGGGCTATATCTCAATCAGACCCGATCTTAACCAATTTCAATAGGGATCGTCTTTGGGCCAAAAAAGAGCACTGTGCCAATTTATAGAGAAATATAGAGAAATTTCTAAACTTTATTAGATTTATTGAATGTTTTCACATTCGAATTGTTTAGCTTTTTCGATCAACTCTTCCTTGCGACAGAGAGGTTTTTGTGGTGTATTGGAAAAGATAAGACACTGCGCTTTGACAGCCATGTAAACACTTACCCTTATACGTATATCAATCCTGTGCGGGGATATCATCAGAGGGACTTATACATGACACAGTGTGAGCTGGTAGTTGTGGCGATCATCACTTGTATACGAGTATATACCAATCTACAAAGAAATTTGCATATGGGAATTATATACCTTCGGAGAAAGCTTACAAGTCACACAGCCAAAGGTCCAAGCGAGACTTAAATTCACCATTTTCACCAACCATGTGACTGCTAAGGGTTGCCAGTTCGACACAGTTGTCTCTACACTAGGGCGGGTCGATTTAAAAATCGCCCATTGCTCAGTGAAAATCGTATTCTAGTGATCAAAATAAGAAACTTTGCCGAATGAACCATACCTCTAAAACGAATTCTGATGTCCCGGAAAAAATCCCACTTTGACCCATTTAGAGTGCTCCAATCGAGTCCAAATGTATGACCGACCCCCACTCAGTGAAGTGCTCAGTGAAAATCGTATTCAAGGGATCAAAATAAGAAACTTTACCGAAGGAACCATACCTCTAAAACGAATTCTGATGTCCCGGAAAAAATCCCACTTTGACCCATTTAGAGTGCTCCAATCGAGTCCAAATGAATGGAATTCCCAGGGGGTTCCAAGGGGTGTGCCACTGGCATGGGTGGGTCGGGCCTCCAACGTTGATGGGGGTCGGTCATACATTTGGACTCGATTGGAGCACTCTAAATGGGTCACAGTGGGATTTTTCAAAATTTGCCCCTACCCAAAAGTTCGACCCAAATTCCGGGACATCAGAATTCGTTTTAGAGGTATGGTTCCTTCGGCAAAGTTTCTTATTTTGATCCCTAGAATACGATTTTCACTGAGCAATGGCGCGCCATCTACTGGCGATTGGTGTAGAGACAACTGTTTCGAACTGGCAACCCTTACCAGTCACATGGGTGGTGAAAATTGTAAATTTAAGTCTCGCTTGGAGCTTTGGATGTGAGACTTGTAAGCTTTCTTCGTAGATAATGATGATGATGAGTGATGATCACCACAACTACACCACACTGTGTGAGCTTCCCCGCACAGGATTGAAATACGTATAAGGGTATGTGTTTACATGGCTTTCAAAGCGCAGTGTCTTATCTTTTCCAATACATCACAAAAACCTCTCTTTCGAAAGGAAGAGTTGATCGAAAAAGCTGTACAATTCGAATGTGAAAACGTTCAATAAATCTGATAAAATTAAATCGATCATTAACAAAAAACTTCTAAAAACATTTAATTTTTAAACAATAATTTTATTTGTATTTAAACACATATTTTATTTGAGAAATTTAGGTTGCAAATATATTTTGTTCTAAGATATTAATATATACGTTCCAAAAAAATTATATTGGTTTTCAAATAAAATTAATTTGTTCAGAAATACATATATAATATTTCAAAATTTGTGTTCCAAATATATTTTCTTTTGATTCAAACATATCAAAAAAGGCGATTTTGCTCCGTGCAACGTTTTTTTTTATTAAAAATCAAAGGGTGGACATATATTTATAGTGATTAACATTAAAAAATACTTAGGAAATATTTTCATTAAGAATTGTATTAATTTATTAATGTTTTAATAAATTAACACGACGAGGCGAAATAAAAAATTCGTCTAATACTGCGTTAACATCTACTGGAATGTCTCGATGAATATTCAGGGAAGCCAATCCATTTAAACGATTTTCAGTCATGATTGTACCCAAGAAATTTTTCAGCCGACGCAATGTTGAAAAAGAGCGTTCGTTTGTCGCTGTAGTCACAGGTAACACCGCCATTGTTAGAAATTGCTTCTTGAAGAGCTATTTGCCCTTTAGGATACTGAAAAAGTGGTATATGGTTTGGATAGTGCCGAGACAATTTCTTATTGGGACTACTTTGCATGCGTAACTTACAACCAAGTTGAAGCTGTGAGCTGCACAATGTGAATACAGTGCTAAGCTGTACTTTTCTTGGATATATGCTTACGCCCATTAAATTCTCCGCTCATTGCTCTTGCGCCGTCATAGCATTGCCCAAATAAATACTTACAATCTATACCAGAAAGTTTCGAGGAAATGTAGAATAACATCGAACTGTTTTGTTGGGACGAAACTCAAAATATCTTCGCAAATTTTATATCGTCCATCGTTTTTGTTAAGGTACTGAATATACATTGAAACTTGCTCAACCCCTGAAATATCAGCTAATTCGTCCGCCATGACGGTGAAATCTTTGGAATTATTGATTCTCTTAACTAAGTTGTCGGTGTATAAGAGTGTGACAAATATATATAATTTTATTTTAAACACGATTGCTTATATACATTGCGTTTCGTGGTGAATTTGTCAATTGACTATTCAAATTTGAATCCGTTATCGCCCGATACCTTAGCAAGGCTCTAAAATTGCCATCCTTTTGAATAGTTTCATTTGAATCGATTCTGCCTGTATCACAACTTCCTCTTAGTGCTAATCCTTGTCGACCACAAAGGACTACTGTTTGAACTATTGCTTCGAAATGCTTTCTATTTTCGTTAACGACCTGCTTTTCCTGAATTTGCAATTGTTTATCGATGGACGCTATGGTTTGCTTTTCTACATTAGATCTTATTTCAGCTTTCAATGCACTGTTTCTATGGTATTCGAGTGATGAGTGGTGGCTAGGGTGTCCAAAACCGGGACCGGTTATCCGGTTAACCGGTTTTGCAACCCAAACCCGTAACCGGTTTCTTAAAAATGTCATTTACGGTTAACCGAGAGCCGGGTTTTTCATGTCGGTTAACCGGTTTTTTATTTATTGTTTAAAACAAAAAGTATTGATCTATTTTGTCTACATGTTGTGGATACCATTTATATAAGATGCAACAAATAACAACGATGAGGTGGATTATTCTGACAGTTGTTAACATTCCGAAAGTGAATATGAATTTAGTGATCTTGAAAATGATTTTGGCTTTATTCCTGATATCCATGGTATAATAAATAAAGTCAGGAAGTACAGCAAAGCATTCAATAAGCCGTACATGAAGCACAGAACACTTCAAGCATACGTTCAGTAACGGAAAGACAAATAGCTTCGACAGAACAACCAGATACCTCTGATTCGGTTTGATATAGGGTAATTCCAAAGAAAATCGACCCAAAAATGTCGATTTGAAAATTTTACCTTTTTGATTTTGCTGAAATTTTGCATGCGCATACTGCAAGATGTTACGAAATAATGACAGTTTACCGTATGTCAAAATTTGTAGCGGTTTAGATTTTATAGGGCGATAAAGTAGGGCATCTACATTGTTTTGTAAAAAATTAAGCTATGTTCAAGTCGCCATAACTTTTGAACGGAATGTCAGATTTAATTGAAATAAGTACCATCTTAAAGATATTAACGTTATTTCTAAGTATTACACACATAAGGATAACTATATATGTATTAAGGATATCAAAAAGGCGAAAATGTCCTTAATCGTTGATTATCCTGAAAAAAGTATTTTCAATTTTTATACCCTACACCACACTGTGGTACAGGGTATTATAAGTTTGTTTCACGGCAGATGTTTGTAACACCTTAAAATAACACAACTAGACCCACCTTAAAGTATACCGATCGACTCAGGATCACTAGCTGAGTCGATTTAACGATGTCTGTCAGTCCGTCCGTCTGTCCATGTAAAGTTGTTCGTCGACTACAGGTCGCAATTTCACTCCGATCGTTCTGAAATTTTGCAGTTTAGAGTATTTCGCGGCTGTTAAGATCGCTATTGGTTGAATAATTTGGTTGAAATCGGTTCAGATTTAGATATAGCTCCCATATATATCTTTCGTCTGATTTGGCCCTTTAGTCCTATAGAAGCTGTATATTACATCCGATCGTTTTGAAATTTAGAATGGTAGAGTTTCTTGATCCATGAACCAACATTGCTGAATTTGAAGAAAATCGGTTAAGATTTAGCTATAGCTCCCATATATATGTTTCGTCCGATTTGGCCCTTTAGTCCTATAGAAGCTGTATTTTACATCCGATCGTTTTGAAATTTAGAATGGTAGAGTTTCTTGATCCATGAACCAACACTACCGAATTTGAAGAAAATCGGTTAAGATTTAGCTATAGCTCCCATATATATGTTTCATCCGATTTGGCTCTTTAGATCCAATCGTTGTTATACCCTACACCACACTGTGGTACAGGGTATTATTTAAATATAAAATGTCCTAAAAGTAAATTTATGTAAACAATTTATACATGAATTACAAAATTTATATATCAGAGTTATTCAATATTACGAGAGTGGTGTAGGGTATTACATAGTCGGCACCGCCCGACTTTAGCCTTTCCTTACTGGTTTTAACAAATATTATGTATTTGGAGTGTACCCTAAATATATGTTTGTATCCAGCAGAATATGCTTGGTACAATATACTACAGAAGCGATTTTTTTCAGCGTGTTGCATACTAGGCATTAACGAACAATAATATCGCCAGAAATTGTCAGTAAAATTAATTTCGGTGCAATGCAAAGCTATAGGTTCTGCAGCTTGTAGTATCTACTTCCACCTGAAGAGATGTAACATCGTTTTTGTTGGATATACTCCAAGTCTTAAGTGAATTCCCTTTCAAGCAAGTAGTCTAGTATCTTCCTCATTTTTGGGATGGCTTTATGTTCAAAGAGTCCCCAATCATACCGATGCCATGCCCAGATATTGGCGTATTCCGGAAAACAATTTCACATTTTGAATTTACAACATAAAATTTATTAAGCCCACAACTCCTCGCTTTATAACACTCTAAACAATGTTTTGAGCAGAGTACATCTACAACTTAAGCTCTTTTGTATATTTCACGCCTAATTATCTCCTCCCAAACCCACTGTTCATTACGGCTATTCAAATACAAATAATAAACTTGTTACACACTCGATTCGTATAGGAAACCAATCATGAAAATCTCACATAAACATACACTCAAGCCGAAATAAAATTTTCGAGAAAAAAACCCAAAACTCAATAATAATATTTGAGACAACTTGAAAGGGAATTTATGAGGTTCATAGCAAATGGGGAAAAATTTATATTTTCAAGCGAAAAAAACAACTTCAATAAAAACCAAATTGGTTATGGTTTTGGCACAGCATTAAGCAGTCCGACAGACAGACAAAAAAGAGGACGGACAAACAGCACGAGAAAAAAGACCGAACATGTAAATACGGCTCTAAATAAAAAATAAGGAAAAAAAACAGCTGCGCATGCGCAATACAAACCGCAAAACAAACCCAATCGCTGGCACTCATGTGGCATAAGGCGGATATCAATGATTGAATGTAACAACAAAGCGACGGACAACGCACAAACACACACACTCGAGTGAAGCAGGAGAAACAATAAGCAGCATATAATTCCAATGAACCTTTCTCACTTGGTTCATACCTTCATAGCCAGTCAGGGCAGGCACGTGGTGGATTACACTGAAACCTGTTCCCATACCTGGATGTCATAAGTACTTGTGCACGCCTTGCCCACTAGGTGACTTGGTTCAGTTCTTTGCGTAGGTGTTGCTGCGGTGCTTAAGAGGTCACTGCGTCCATTACAAGGTGTTTTCTTGTACACTTCTGTAGTTCAACAACAGCATACTATTTGGCCTAGACGGTGGCGGGTAGTAGCCCAGATTGCTGTTTCACAACACACTGAGTGTCTCGTAAACAAATAACAAACAATTATATGGGAATTACAGCTCAAATGGATTTTCTGGTGAGAGGTGCGAAATCATTCATTCAAAAGTTGCAATTGTTTTGTTTATTTTGAATTGCTGAGTGAATGAACCTCGTGAACTATTTGGCACACGATATTTTTGGTTTGGAGAGTGGAATTTGTCTTAGGTTTAGGTTAAGTGTGACAGGCTGTATGAAAGGCTCATTCAGACTATTAAGTCCATTGCGCTACCAATGAATGTAAGGACGTAACATAGGTTTTTCCCCAGTGTGTCTAGAATAACACTATGTCCACAGGTATGTACTTACTTACCAGAGTAACAATCACTAAGTCTAATAGCAGTAGATGCAGTGGATTGTCTTGCTATAATGTCTAACAATACAATGTGATGATATCGTTCTCAATGTACCAGTGATACACGTAGCAGCCATTCACTGAACAGAAGCTGGATTTATGCAAACCTAACTAAAATTTGAATAAGTCAGCAAAGTTTTAAAAATCTTTTTAAATAAAATATATTTGGAAAACTTCTTAAACAATAACTTTGTTTGTGTGTAAACATATATTTTATTTGTGAAATCCGATTGCAAATAAATTATGTTCCAATATATTAATATATGCGTTCCAAACAAAATTTCTTGATTTTCAAATAAAATTTATTTGTTAGCAAATATATAATATTTAAAAAAATCGTTACCAAGTATATTCTCTTTCAATTCAAACATATCAAAAATTACGATTTTCCTCCGTGTATGGATAAACAATCCATCAGAAAAATTTCTCTGTTACAGCAAATGATTCAAAGAAATCTTCAATTTAAATTTTAGGAATAAAATTTCGCACTAAGTCTTCTAAAATCAATGAAAATTTACGAACACATTTTTTTAATGTAAAATGCATTTATATTTTTCAAAGCTCTGTACTTATAACTCTTTTGAGCATATTCTGTCATTAGTAATGGTATTTTTAAAATTTATTTCGAAAATAACATTTTTATGACGGAAATATGGCGTTTAAGCCACAAACGTTTTATTTAAAAATTAGTTTTGAAAGTAGTTTAACTACAAGGTGGCGCAAAAGTAATCCTTCTATCAGAAAATGCTATAAATTTTGCGATTGGCCCCTAATGTCAGTTCTGTTTTGACATTTGTGTAGTAAACACATGCGAAATACACGTTAATAAACAATGTTACGCTACACTGCTCCAGAACGCGGAATATTGCTGACTATTTATTTGACCAATAATCGGTTATATTCACCATTGGAAACAGCGGTTTAATGGGACTCAAATGCGCAATAGTTTACACCATATATAAACTTTGAAGTCTTTGTGATGAGCTGTATGAGCATATTATTATTTTATTTCTATTATTTTACGCAGATTTTTAAACGAATTAAAACACAAATCCTCTTATTTCGCGTTTTAAATACAAATGGATTTAAGCCACTTTAAAAAACAGGTCATATTTTTGGGACCTACATATAATTCTGAACCGATTTTAACCAATAATTCAATATAGATTGTCCTTGGGACAAAAGAAAGTTATGTGCATACATACTAGGGCATACTATATGTAGAGTATTATAAATTTCCAACAAGAGGTGTTATTTTGGTATTCAAAGAAAAATGCAATTTTTTGAGATAAATGATCGGATGTTTCTTTCACAATAAAGAGGAAGGTATGCCGTTAATAACGAAAAACAATATCAGCCAAATGGCCACCACGGCCCCGCTTACAGGACCATATCCTTTTCATGAAATTTTCCATAACCAAATCGCAAGGTGGCTGCCCTATGTCTTCGATAGCCTCACGAATTCTATCTTTGAGGTCTTGAATCGACGCTGGGCTGTTGGCGTAGACCTTATCTTTCACGTGGCCCCAAAGGAAGAAGTCGCAAGGTGTTAAATCACTAGATCTCGGTGGCCAATTGTGATCACCTCTTCGAGAGATAACACGGTCCGGAAACTTTTCCCGTAACAGAGCAATGGTTTCGTTGCTTGTGTGGCACGTAGCGCCGTCTTGTTGCAACTAAACGTTGTCCAGATCAATACCATCCGTTTCTGATTATAAAAAATCATTAATCATCTCTCGATAGCGCCATCCATTCACCGTAACTGTTGATCCAACCTCATTTTCGAAAATATAAGGTACAATGACCCCGCCGGACCATAAACCGCACCAAACAGTCACACGTTGAGGATGGAAAGGCTTCTCAACAATGACTCTTGGGTTTTCCGAGCCCCAGATGCGACAATTTTGCTTGTTGACGTAGCCACCGAGGTGGAAATGGGCCTCATAAGTCAAGATGATTTTGCGATGGAATTCCGGCTCATTATCATGCATTTCAAGGACCCAATCAGCAAAGACACGATGCCGTTGATGATCGGCCGGCTTGAATTCTTGTGTTAACTGAACTTTATAAGTCTATGAAATTTTCTATAAATAAAAAATTTTCTATAAATAAAAAATTTCTGTGAAATTTTCTATAAATAAAAAATTTCTATGAAATTTTCTATAAATAAAAAATTTCTATGAAATTTTCTATAAATAAAAAATTTCTATGAAATTTTCTATAAATAAAAAATTTCTATGAAATTTTCTATAAATAAAAAATTTCTACGAAATTTTCTATAAATAAAAAATTTCTATAAATAAAAAATTTCTATAAATAAAAAATTTCTATGAAATTTTCTATAAATAAAAAATTTCTATGAAATTTTCTATAAATAAAAAATTTCTATGAAATTTTCTATAAATAAAAAATTTCTATGAAATTTTCTATAAATAAAAAATTTCTATGAAATTTTCTATAAATAAAAAATTTCTATGAAATTTTCTATAAATAAAAAATTTCTATGAAATTTTCTATAAATAAAAAATTTCTATGAAATTTTCTATAAATAAAAAATTTCTATGAAATTTTCTATAAATAAAAAATTTCTATGAAATTTTCTATAAATAAAAAATTTCTATGAAATTTTCTATAAATAAAAAATTTCTATGAAATTTTCTATAAATAAAAAATTTCTATGAAATTTTCTATAAATAAAAAATTTCTATGAAATTTTCTATAAATAAAAAATTTCTATGAAATTTTCTATAAATAAAAAATTTCTATGAAATTTTCTATAAATAAAAAATTTCTATGAAATTTTCTATAAATAAAAAATTTCTATGAAATTTTCTATAAATAAAAAATTTCTATGAAATTTTCTATAAATAAAAAATTTCTATGAAATTTTCTATAAATAAAACATTTCTATGAAATTTTCTATAAATAAAACATTTCTGTGAAATTTTCTATAAATAAAAAATTTCTATGAAATTTTCTATAAATAAAAAATTTCTTAAAAAAATTTATATAAATAAAAAAAATCCATAAAAAATCTATAAATAAAAAATTTCTATGAAATTTTCTACAAACAAAAAAATTTCTATGAAATTTTCTATAAATAAAAAATTTCTATGAAATTTTCTATAAATAAAAAATTTCTATGAAATTTTCTATAAATAAAGAATTTCTATGAAATTTTCTATAAATACAATTTCTAGAAACAAACGAATTAATTTTCAACAGTCTTAATGCTACTGATTTTATTTTCTTAAATTTCTGAATAATGCCAATTTTTCGGACAGAGAATTATATTATTATATTAATACTTTTGTATAAAACATTGGACTATCGTCATATTGTGTTTGTGTTTTCTTGACTAATGAATTAGTCCTAATTTAGGTTACGTTCAGGACGCGCGGCACAAAACCGTTGCTGGCGTGCACACCTTCACTCGGAGACCATTTGATCCATAGTGTTCGTCCTGAATAGATGAGTAAAATAAGAGGGAGAGGTCGAAGAGCATGATGGAGGTGATGAGTATAGATAAGAGAGAGGAGAGATGGCTTTTCAGGAGAGGGGGAGTACCAAAACCTCGGCTGCTGATGCAGATGAATGAGTTGATGTCAAACCACCCATCTCAAGCAACCTATGATACCCATGATTCTATCAATATCGTGGGATAGTAGAGATTCCAGATTTTGTATTATGTAATCACATAGGTAGCGATGTCTTAGCCTTGATAGAGAGGGACATTGACAGATAAGGTGTTCGATTGTCTCCAGTTCCTCCTTATCCTCACAGAGTCGACAGTAGTCGGCTGAATCACTCTGCCACCTTGATATTAAAGATCTTACATTACATTGGCCAGTCAGCGTGCCTATCATTAAACGAATGTCCCTCTCTGTGAGGTTGAGAAGATCATTGGTCCTAGATTTTGATATGGCTGGCCATAGTGATTTAGTGATTTTACAGTCAGATCTGCTCTACCATATCTGGTTTGCCAGGTCTTTGTAGAAACTCCCAATGTTACTAAAGAATTCGCATAAGGGGGATATACATAGTGATGGCTCAACACTTGCATCGTGCATCGCTGATGCATTTCGTGCGATCCAGCCTTCTCGTTCCCTGCGATATTACAGTGTCCGGGGACCCAGTGTCTGCCCCCTCTTATACTGTCTTCCAATTGCTGTAGTTCCAATCGGCACTCATTAACCAACTTTGACTTAATAGTGGTTGACTTCAGAGCAGCCTGACTGTCAACATACACTGTAATGTGATCATCTTGCCCGAGTGTTCGTCGGTTTATCAAGCTGAGGGCATGCAGTATAGCAAATATCTCCGCCTGGAAAACGCTGCATGTGTCGTCTAAACTGTAGGACATATATGCCAAGAGATTCGCTGAAAATGCCTGCCCCTGTGCCTACATCCATCTTTGAACCGCCAGTTTATATTGCATGGCCTTCCAAAGGAAGGTTGCCGCATGACCAGTCTTTTCTGGGGGATCATTATGTCGAGATTTGAGGGAAATTTATAAACTGGTGACAAATAGTCTGTCTGTCCTGCAAGAGCCCTTAGATCAGACATTCTTGATGCCTCAATGAGAATGGCCGAGTGGCCCCAATCCGCGTTACGCCACACACGAGCTTCTCGGAGTCTGAGAACGCACTTAACAAAAAGGCCTACAGGTTTAGGTTCAATGTAGGGATGTAGCGAAAGTGACTTTAGCAAAAGCGAATATTGAAATATATTTCTTGCGAATGCGAATAGTGAAATATGCATTTTTGCGAAAGCGAGTGCGAATAATAGTTTCACCCTTTACTACCAACAAATTTAAGGAACTGAATTGATACTTTTCCAGGATATTCAAGTATTAAGAATGTTTTCCATAGTTTTACCTCCTGTTACCGCAAGGTCAAACATATTTCTTTAACTGTTTTGAAGAGAAGTGGTAGAGGTTTTCATTGGTATTAATATCTTCAAATTGTGTGAAGGGAATAAGAAGATTTAACACTTTTAACAAATGGAAGGGAATACTGAAATATATTTTTGCGAAAGCGAATAATTCAAAGATGGTTTTTGCGAATGCAAAAGCGAATGTTAAACTGATGCGAATAATTCGCGTTCGCATATGCGAATATGCATTACATCCCTGGTTCAATGCCATGTCGAGGGCCGCCTGCGCTGTGCTATTTCCCCGCACCGGATATAAATAATGATGCCGCTATATGTACTTTCTCTAACTTTTTAAGCTGATATTTAACTTCGGTCGCCTTCCACCATAACACTGAACAATAGGTAAGTATAGGACGAACCACAGCTGTATACATCCAGTGGATGGTACATGGCTTGAGCCCCCAGATCCTACCTATGGAGTATCTGCACAAGTATAGTGCGTTTAATCTCTTTTTGTCTCTTTCTTTCGTGTTTCTTTTCCATCTCAATTTCCGGTCAAGTATGACACCAGGGTATTAAGCCTCAGAGGACAGGTTCAGCTCTACTCCGTCCAGAATAGGTTTGGTGAAAAGTGGTATCTTATTCTGTCTGCTGAATAGTATTAGCTCGGTCTTCATGGAGTTGTTGCTCAGCCCATTTGCAGTTGCCCATTTAAATAGCTTCCACAGAGCGCCCTGAATAAGATCGGTGATAGTGGAGAGAAATTTGCCTCCAACCATAATGACAACATCATCGGTGTAGGCGAAAACTTTCACGCTTTCTTCCTCAAATGATCTGAGTATTCCATTTACTACTAGGAGCCATAGGAGGGGTGACAGTACCCCTCCTTGAGGAGTTCCTCTGGTTACCATCTTCCCAATGGAGCCCTCTGCAAGTGATGCGTTGATGAATCTGCAGATTAGCACTGAATCAATCCAATCAACCAGTAGAGGGGGAATGTCCGCATCCATTAAGGAGTTATGTATCGATTCCAACTTCACATTATTGAAGGCTCCTTCTATGTCTAGGAAAGCAGCCAAAGTTTATTGGTTTTTTCCTAAATTACCCTCAATATAACCCACCACGTCATGAGGAGCACTGTCAACAGAACGACCCTTGATGTACGCATGTTGACTACTGCTGATTAAAGATGGGTGGAATCGATCCCTGATATAGATGTCAATCAGTCTCTCCAAAGTTTTCAGTAAAAACGGTGAGAGTTTGATTGGTCTGTAGGCCTCAGGCATTGAGTGACTAGGTTTTCCCGCTTTGTCGTAGACAGGAGGTCCTGCGTATCATAGATAAACTCAGTCCAGCTTCCATCTTCCTTTTTGATGCTATTAAGCGACTTGGGGTCTTTCGATAGCAGTCTTTGTAATCTGGAGACTCGTTTACCTCCTCTATGCTTTCACAGAAATTGACCCAGGAGACGCGTTTCGCCCGTTTGACCTCGCTCTTGTACCTGTTGAAAGCTTCCTTATAGTGATCCCAATCAGTTCTTGCTTTGGTTCTATTGGCTCTGTTGTACAATTTCCTGGTAGTCTGCGTTGACTTACGAAGTTCTTTGGTCCACCATGCAGGCAGGTTGTGACCTTTTTCCTGGATATGTAAGGGGACATGTTCTCTCCAGACTATCTAACAGGGAAATTGTGTGCAAACCATTTATGGCACATTTTTGCATTAAAACAGGAACAGAAGTACCAAACTCTACCGCGAACTAATAATGCTTAAAATGGCTTAGATACAAATTAAGCGTTTATGGTGTAACGAAAGAAGACGCCTACTGATAATTTATAGGAAATTTGGCCGTTTGACTAGATCCATCGGCAACAAAAATAGCCTCCAAATCGTAAATGAAATAACCGCCAATGAAATATGCCCCAAGGCGGCCGGAAGTTGGACCCCAAGAAAATGCACCCCAAATTAAAAATGAAAGTGCGTCCCAAATTTGGGGCCTATTTTCGTTACAAAAACTGATTTAGGAAATTACATCCCAATCAAGAAACCAGCATAAAATGAAAATAAACCCCAAAAAAACTAAGAAGTTTTCTCTTCGTAAATCTGGGGAGTTAGCAGTAATACACGTATGCGAACCTATTTTCTAATTATAAATCTTTTCCTGTGCGGTCGGCCTACAGCCTGCGGCCTTCGGCCTCTGTTTAAGACTTTCTCCTATGGACAGGATCCAAAGTTGGCAACGCGGAGCAAATCTTTTATTCGTAGCCTCTCCTGTTTCTAAATAAATGGATGAAAATAAGCCCCAAAAAGCAGACAAGAAATGAAAGTAAACCCCAAAATGCAGTCAAAAAATGAAATTAAGCCCCAAATAAAATTGTTGTTGTTTGATATATTATTTTTTGGGGCCCATATTCATAAAAATAGTGGGGTGTATTTTCCTGGGCCCAATTTCATTCCGCCATGCCCCAAACTGAATTGAAATAACGCCCAAGGGTTAAATGTGAAAGAAAATCCAAATTAAATGAAAGAACACCCAAACATTAAATGAAATAATCCCCAAAAAAATGATCCCAATTTAAAGAAGGCACACCAACGAAAAATTATGATATAACTCCCAATGAAAAAAACCCCAAACAAGTGAAATAGATCCCGAATTAAAGGTACCGTGAAATAACTTCATTATGAAATAACTCCCAAATGAAATAAGTCACAATGAGATTTTCTTGGGAGATAGTTCATTAGTTTTGATCATTAGAAATTACGCGAACCAAAGTTAATTTAGGTGACCGGCCTTCGGCCGGGATTAAAGATTTCTTCCTCTGTAGACGAAGACGGCTACGCGGACCACAGTCTCTTTAGGTGTCAGGCCATTGGCCGGGATTAAAGATTTTCTTCTCTTGGGTATGTCCAAAGATGGGTACGCGGACAAAAATTTGTTTTGCGTAGCTGGCCTTCCACCATAATTAATGTTTATCTCTTTTGGTGTTTGATGGCAACGCGGACCAGTGGTCCTAACGTTTCCATACCACGCAAAAAACCTTTGATCCGCGTAGCCATCTTCGGACATTCCCCAGGGAAAAACCCTTTAATGCCGGCCGAAAGCCGTCCCTGTCCGTCTGTATCTGCATGTATTCTTTTAATCAAAGTACTGGTCGCAATTATGGTCCGATCGCAACGAAACTTGGTACGGTTCTTTCTTTTGGCTCTAGGGCGATCCTATTGAATTTGGTTAAAATCGGTTCAGATTTATATATAGCTCCCATATATATGTACCTCCAATTTGACATATATGCACTGTATACGCAACAGTTTTTAACCGATCTGTAAAAAAATTGACAGATAGAAGTCCCTTGATACACTTAGAGACAGTACTAAATGAGGGAAATCGGTTCCGATTTAGACCCCATATGTATATATGTTACCACCGACTAGACATGTTAGCGCTGTAGAAACGGTATTTTATATCCGATTCGATTCGTACGAAATTCGGCAGAAAGAACTTTATTATTACGTGAAAGAACTCAGCCAGATTCGGAGAAAATCGGTTCAGATTTAGATATACTCGTAGTCCCCATATATATGTTACACCCGATTTGACATGTAAGCGCTGTAGAAACCATATTTTATATCCGATCAGTACGAAATACGGCAGAGACAGTTTTCTTATTACATGAATTAATACTGCCAAGTTCGGGTTAAATAGTTTTAGAGATAGTCCACATATATATGTTACGCCCGATTTGACAAATAAGCTCTGTAGAATCTCTATTTTTTTCCGATCAGTACGATATTCGACAGGAAGATGTTTTTTATTACATTAATTAACACAGCCAAATTTGGGGGACAATCGGTCCAGATTTGTATATAGCCCCCATGTATATGTTCCCCCCGATTTCGTATCAAAGCGTTATAGAAGTTTTACTTTACTTTCGATATTGAAACATTTGGCAGAAAGAAGTTTTTTCTTCTGGGAACTAATACTACTTAAATTGGAGATAATCGGTTCAGATTTAGATATAGCCACATATACACTATGTTCCTGCCTATTTACTATTTATTTTAGCGCTATTGTATTTTACTTAATTGTATTTTACGGCTGATCTTTATATTATTTGGCAGAAATACATTTTTAATCCAAGTTGATGAAAATCTGTTTAGATTATGAATAGCACCATCAATTTGTTCCTTTTGATTCTTGATCTATGAAAGAATGCTGCGCATTTTAAGATTATAGTTTCAGTTGTAGTTTATTATAATCAACATCTTCAATTCCTCCTTGGAATAAGACTTGATGAGAATATGGAGCTAAGTACTTTATTATTTTTTCCATAACAAAGATAAACAATAAAAATTTGCGTTTATTGTGTAGGTAATGGAAGTTAAGTTCCTTAGTTTTTTATTCGAATTTTATTCCTAAATAAAAATGTGTACTGTAGTACGAGATCAGTAAAACTTTTCATAATAAAATACTTAAGAGTTAAAAATGTAATCTTCGATTTTTTTAAAGAAATATATCAATTACTAGCGGACCCGGCGAACTTCGCCTCGCCCCAATTTAACGCCTTCAGATAAACTCCAGAGTGATAATAAAACACAGATAGTTAAAATTTTAATGCGATTTGTTTAAAAGGAATCGAAATCAGTAGAGAGCGATGTGATAAAGAACAAACAACGAAGACAGAAGACAGGCAACGTACAGATGACCGTGCGAAAAACAGGGAAATTCGAGATCAATTCCACAGACTTCCTACGATTTGTCTTGAGATTTATTGATTGTCATCGTAAAAGCCTATCGTACAGGGAACTGAATCCGCTTGAATTGGAATGAAAGATCAGTTGGAATAATCGGAATTCGTGGGATAAGGACTTCCTCTCCTTTGAATTTTCCCTTGATGATCGTCGCCTGAATCACATTGTGCATCAGTTTCATAATGGACAACCGCGAACTATGCACAATTTCGGATGATTCAGATTCCGCAACATGATTATGATCGATTCCACCTTCAGCTGTAAATTATGCGGCGGAGCTCCTGGCACATCAAGCGAGTTCGATTTTACTTTGAATAATAAAATGCATGCTATCGACGTCCTTATTCTTCGCTGCTAATATTGCCCGTTCACTAATCTAATCGAGATTTGGAAACACTTTGGTGATGAGTTCCTCGTTCGACGATGTGAACTCGCAAAAATTTGCCGGGAACAATATCAATGCAGTGGAAACATCAACAGTAATTTGGCCACTGCCAATCGCCAACAGTTGTTTCGAGAATTCAAGAGCCGATGAGTCGTTCTGCAACGCGACTCTCATGTTCGTGGTCAATTTCAACTTCTTGACATGCCGCCACAAAGACCACGATTTCAGGCATGCATTAATTTCATCGACAGTAGATTTCGGGATGACGGTAAGCGTTTGACGAAAATCTCCGGAGAGCAATATCATAGACTCACCAAATTGTCTCAAATCACGTCGTAAATCCTTCATCGTTCGGTCAACTGCCTCCAGAGCTCGTTTATGCGCCATCGTGCATTCATCCGAAATTATGATTTTGCAGTGCCCGCAATCCAATAAGATAACCTTACCTCTTATACTCAAACTTATTATCTGAAAAAATTTTCGAACTGATAAATATCGCGTTGAATTTTAATTGATCGTAATGCTTGTACCGTTTGTCGATGTGATACGCGAAATCAGTGTAACAATACGCAAAACTCGAATGAATTGCAAAAAATAGCACATACTCGTACATATGTTTAATAGAAAACTTTTTTGTTTAATAGAAAATTAATAAAAAAAATTGGATTCAAAAAGAGAGTAGTAGATAGGAACAGTAGGAATCTCGCAAGAAATAGCAATTTTCGATTTTCCCAATTTTCCGACTTTTCCGGAAGGTTTTCCCAAAATTTTCTTTCGTAACAACCTTCTCCAGGCAAATACGAAGAACTGAAAAAAAATTGAGCCAAATCGGTCCAGCCGTTCTGACGTGATGCCATTCCACAGATGGACCGTTTCATTTTTATATATATAGATTTCATCGATTTTGACTTCATCTTTGTATATAGACATCAAAGCCAGATAAGATAGCCTTTCTCCTTCCATTCTGTTCCGGAGATAAGTTTTTATTCTTCTTAACGTCGAGAAACTTCGCTCAGCAGATGCCGTTGTCACAGGTATTGTGGCCAGTATATGCAAAAGGGTAAAAACGCTTGGGAACATGTCCTCATCACAAACTGAAATAGCATCTAATGCATTTGATGGCTTATCATTCTTCTGCTTCCAATAATCAATCTATATACTTATTTCCGCTAAAAGAGATTTTGCTGAATTTTTTAAATCGTTTTTGTAAAAAAGTGTGACTTCTTCGAGATCTTCCTTTATTAGATTTACAACTCGTATCGGAACGACATTAAACAGACTTGTAATTATAGCTTCATGTTCGGAAAATCTATTATTTAAATGTGATATTACTTCGTCCAGATATGGTATGAACAATGTTGTCCTAAAATACGCCTTGGCATCTGAACCAGAAATATTAGCCCTATACTTTTGAGTGCCTACTCTTCTAGGTAGTGCTGCTACTATTCCAAAACATCTTGCAAGTTGTGTGGATTCTTCAAACAGTTTATCAAACTCCGCATCTGAATTTCTACGCATGTCACTTAATTTAGTCGTTGCCAATTTTGCGATTTCGTAAGCCTTTATTATATCTAGGTTAATCGTTTGCAAATACCGTGATAAGTTCTGTGTAATGGTCAAAACCGTACTACTTATTACCACACCCAATATAAAGTCAAATTTACATACACGGTTGTTCAAACTCATTCCATCACTGCAACCTACATGCACTGAAAAAAAATTTGTCATAAAATTAAAGAAATGCTCCAAAGACGCCCTTAGTCTTCAAAATAGGTACATTTTGTACTTAAAATTAAGAAAATGTAGTTAAAATTAAGTAAATTACATAATATTATTGAAATTATATATATTTTAAGTACAAAATGTACTTATATTGAAGACTAAGGGCGTCTTTGGAGCATTTCTTTAATTTAAGGACAAATTTTTTTCAGTGTGTTAAAAAGGTAGATAGATAAGAAATCATAAATGCAATTTTAACTTAATTTTCGCCATATCTGGTTATCATAAATTTAGCTTTTAAAGTTTGTTTTTGTAAATTTTACATCGATAAGAAAGTTTTAAAGTTAAAACCTTACTAAATTAGCTATAACTTTTTAAATTATGCATCGATTTTCTTCGGAATGGGCTCGTTTAATTCATGACCGAACAGACTTTACGATAAAATCATAAAAATATAACATGTGTTCATTTTTAGATTGTTTTATGGGAGTTTTATTTTAAAAATATTAAAACTTTATCAAAAAATCATATTTTTTGGCAATATTTTGTAATACTCGTATATCGTCGAAACCGCTCAACGGATGGAAAATGGTATTATATGAAGTTGAAGGCTACTTAATATTTAATTCTTTAAAACTTTCCTCAACCAAATCGGATAAATGGTTCTCGAGTTATGCCACTATATGTGGTTCAACCACTAATTTCTTTCCATACCACAGCTTATCGCGAGAATTTAAAGAGACAACCCTTTAGGCTAAGAAAAAAGAGAGGTTGAACCACATATGATGGCATAACTAGAGAACCATTCATCCGAATTGGTTCAGGTAAGCTTTACAAACTTCAAAATTAAGTAGCCTTCAACTTCGCACAATACAATTTTCCATCCGTTCAGCGGTTTCGACGATATCTTACAAAGTATTGCAAAAAATCCTATTTTTTGAGAAAATTTTAATAGTTTTTAAATAAAAGCTTCATAAAAACATCTAGAAACGCATAATTGTCATATTTTTGTGATTTTATCGTAAACTCTGAAAGGTTATGAATAAAGTGAGACTGTTCCGATGCATAATTTAAAAAGTTTTAGCGAAGAAACCATGCACTTTTCTTATTTTTAGTTGTTATTACTTTTACTGCTACCATTTTTACGCTCTTGTATTGTTTTTTTAACGGCCTTCCAAATATTTTTCGTGTTTTTTTTGAGTGATTTTGAACATTGTAAACAGTTTATGCCTATTTTTAAAACATTTCGGGGGGGATACGTCCCTGCCCTACACCACACTGCGGTACAGGGTATTATAATTTTGTTTCACGGCAGATGTTTGTCGCAATTTCACTCCGATCGTTCTGAAATTTTGCAATTTAGAGTATTTCGCAGCTGTAAAGATCCCTTTTGAATTTGGTTGAAATCGGTTCAGATTTAGCTATAGCTCCCATATATATGTTTCGTCCGATTTTGCTCTTTAGTACTGTAGAAGATGTATTTTACATCCAATCATTTTGAAATTTAGAATGGTAGAGTTTCCTGATCCATGAACCAACACTACCGAATTTGAAGAAAATCGGTTAAGATTTAGCTATAGCTCCCATATATATGTTTCGTCCGATTTGGCCCTTTAGTTCTATAGAAGCTGTATTTAACATCCAATCGTTTTGAAATGTAGAATGGTACAGTTTCTTGATCCAAGAACCAACATTGCCGAATTTGAAGAAAATCGGTTAATATTTAGATATAGCTCCCACACATATCTTTCGTCCGATTTGAACCTTTAGTCCTATAGATGCTGTAGTTTACATCCAATCGTTTTTATACCCTACTCCACACTGTGGTACAGGATATTATTTAAGTATAAAATGTCCCAAAAGTAAATTTATGTAAACAATGTATACATGAATTACAAAATTTATATTTCAGAGTTATTCAATATTACGAGAGTGGTGTAGGGTATTATATAGTCGGCCCCGCCCGACTTTCTGTCTTTCCTTACTGGTTTTGTTTGAAGATTGTACTTTCATAGCCCCTTTTTGTGAACAATAAGATTTATGTTATAAAAACTTATTATTTTGTCTCATTAATGGTTTTGTTTACTTTTTGTCATTTGATTTTTGCGAATTCTTCTCAAATATTACGGTGGGTTAAATACTATAGTTTATCACTTCATGTAACAATTTGACAATCCGCATTCCACACCTTCAACGAAAAGCCCTCTCCACATCTGCAGAACGTATTTGGGGGTATCTTTAAGAATGTTTGGATATATTGAAACAATTGATTTGATTGACAGCCAACATAAGCCCCAACGACACAGTTGGGGCCTGTATACAAGTACTTGTATCTGTTGGGGATTTGAGTTTTGGGGTGAAATGAGGAGAATGACTGGCATGAAGGGTATGCGGGCCATGTCAATATTTGTGTACGTTCCTTCGACAGTGCCTGACTCTGTTATCTGCTGGCAGATTACAATTTTACAAAATCAAATGGGAATTCACATGATATGCCGAGATACAATTTACATGAGAAGTTCATAGGCAAACACACATCCCAACCTATACGGAAATTTGTTTATTTTACATTATTGATTTCAGGCTATGCCGTTTATTTTCATTGGTCTTGTGGGAAGGGAAGCCAGAAGGGCAATGTGTCGTTCGACGCTCCGACTGCATGGGAGTGCGAGTAGTTATTCTCAGGAAAAGTTAATTGAAATGACGTGACACATTCATTTAAGTCCAGTTCTAAATATCAATAGCACATCAGAGTGGCGTGAGTGAAATCAAGTGGCAATGACAATCAGAAGGACGGACAGATCCGTAAACCCGATGTTTGTTTAGTGCTGCATTAATTATCGATTAAATTGGATTAGGAAAATTATATGTAAATAAGATTATAAGGGGGTTACTTGCAACCGCACTTGTAAATTGTAATGCGGATGTGGGGGTCGATTTGTGGTTTTGTGGTGTGTTAATTACAGATTTAATTGGTAATGACAATTGCTTTCAAATCACAGGAATTGCGTGACACTTCAGGTGGTAGCGTGATAAATGAACCCATTCTCGAGAAAATCCATTAAAGGAGGGAGCGGATAAGAAATTGAAAAAACACAAGAAGTCAAACTTGTATACATTTATGAGGTGATTTTTAAGAGGCGAAATTGTTCTAAATAAAAACCAGTAAGGAAAGGCAGAAAGTCGGGCGGGGCCGATGATTCTAATATATTTCAATATATTTCGAAGATTCGAGAAATCTGGTTAATCGCCAATTGTTTAATTTAAAACCTAAAATATATTAGAAGTTTCAAAGAAAGAAGCATCCCAACAATTAAGATTTGAAGCCCTATGCTCCCTATAGGAGCGATGGGAACATATATATATACTGGGTGGCGCAGAATGAGCTGTATAGTTTATAACTTATTTTATTTAAGCGATTATTAAATTTTTTTTAAATGCAGTATATTATTGGGCAATTTTTTGCAATAAGCTTTGAAAACGATATCCTGTAAGTGATGTCCATTTTCTGCTTCGCACATTCGTGCTGTTTTAAGCATATTTTCCATAACTTTTTGCAAAATTTCGGAAAAATTCAATTATTTTTGTACGTTGTTCGATTCATAATTTTTTCCCCAGGTCTCCTTCACAAAAAGCTGAAAAAAAAAACAACAAAAAAATATTAATTAAATAAGTTATAAAGAATTCAAACCATATAGCTCATTCCGCGCTACCCTGTATTATACATTTTTAAAGAAATGGGGGATATGAAACAAACGATAAATTTCGCACAATTCAATTATTTTTGTACATTGTTCGATTCATACTTATTTCCCCAAGTCTCCTTCACAAAATGCTGAAACAAAAACAAAGAGAGAGTAATAATTAAAAAAGTTATAAAGAATTCTACATGGTTTGAATAAATCTGCGCCACCCTGTATATATAACACTTAAGATTTAATTGCTACTATTTTTCTTTTTTTTAAATAAAAAGTTTTTTTGATGGAAAAAAAGTTTTTTTTTGAAAAATGACCACATCTGGTTTTATTCGCATATGTTGAGAGTGGTGGTTGTTTTAAAACAGAGTTTCAGCACAGAGCAGTGATGAGATGACAAAGTGGAGTAGACAAAATATTTTCAAAACTTGTAAATAATTGTTGAGAAGAAATGGCAGAAACAAGTAATAAGAAACAATCAGTGGAGTTTATAAATAATTACACTGTCCAACAAATTAAGACTTTTTGATTGGAACAGGGCAGATAATTTTTGCAGAACACACTTATGGTCCAGTCACCTGGACCAGACGGCATCACTCCAGCAGAAATGCAGAAAATGTTGAAATACATTATCCGCTGGCTGAAGAATATGTATGTAGGCTGTATCAAGCTTTCATACATCCCGAATCGATGGAGGGATACCAAAGTGGTATTCATACCAAAAGCGGGGAAGATATCACACACTAGGCCCAAAGACTTCAGACCAATTAGCCTATCCTCCTTCCTATTGAAAGGTCTGGAAAGACTTTTAAATTATTTCATTAGGGAAAACCTGGATACAAAACTCCTGTCGGTGAACCAACATGCTTACAATAAGGGGAAGTCTACAGAATCAGCCCTGCACGAACTTGTGAGCACTATCGAATCGTCCCTGCATTTCAAGGAATTCAATATGGTGGCGTTTCTTGACATAGAAGGGGCTTTTAATAACATTCACTCAGATGCAGTAATTGCGGCACTGTCACATCTAAAAGTTAACTCTAGTTTGATTAGACTAATTCAAAGTCTGTTCAACAGAAGACGCATAACAGCATGTCTTGGGTCCACAACTCTAACAAGGTTTGTAAACAGAGGGACCCCACAAGGAGGAGTACTGTCTACACTAATTTGGAACCTAGCGGTGAATGGAATCCTGCTAGATCTAGAACGTTGTGGCTGCAAGGTCGTGGCATATGCGGACGACGTTGCAATCGCATTGAGTGGCAAATTCGAAAACGTCCTCCGAGACATTCTACAGGTGGCTCTGAACAAATTGGCTAGATGGGCCAGAAGCAGCGGTTTGGGCATAAATCCAAACAAGACAGAATTGGTTCTCTTTACTAGGATGAATAAAGTCCTACATGTGCACCCTCCACCTCGGATAAATGGGACAGATCTAGTCATTTCTGAAAGTGCAAAATTTTTAGGAATAATTCTAGATAGAAAACTGTTATTTAGACTTAACGTATTGGAACGTGTAAGGAAGGCCAACGTCGCCTTATATTCCTGCAAAAAAAGCTGTAGGGTCGCGGTGGGGCCTCTCTCCTAAAATCGCAGTAGTTCTCCTATACGGCATTGTGGTATGGTGGACGGCAACTGACAAACTAACCATCACCAACCTACTAACAAAGGTTCAGAGAACAGCCTGCCTGAGCATACAGCGACCGAGTCTCTACAAGCCCTACTCCATATACTGCCGATTAATATTGTGGCGAAAGAAGTTGCAACCAAAGCGGCAATAAGATTAAACTGCCTATCAATGTGGAGGTACAAAAACTACGGTCACATGAGGATATCAAAGTGTAGTGCTATGGTAACCGACCGAGTGGACTATATACCAACGGTGTACACCTTCGAGAGAAATTACATCACTATGATTTCCGCCAGAGATGAATGGGTTGGAAAAATACCAGGTAATAGAAACCATCTCCACTTTTACAGGGATGGTTCGAGGGCTTGTACACTGTGCAGAGCTTAGATTGGATATAGCTCACAGATTACCAGATACCTGCAGTGTCTATCAAGCCGAAATAATGGCAATATGGGAAGTAGCCAAAACAGAGTAACCAACACTGACGTTGTAATTTACTCGGACAGCCAGTCTGCCATCAATTCTCTGGAGGCAACATCCCTAATTTCACAAACAGCCCTCGACTGCCGCAGATCTCTTAACGAGATGGCTGAGCAGTTTAATATACACCTCATATGGGTACCTGGGCATAGGGATATCCCGGGGAACTGCAAAGCCGATGAACTTGCTAGGAAAGGGACGACATTTCAAATTCTCGAATAATTTGCATATATTGGTGCGCCACTATCCACGTGCAAGCTTTGGCTTAGGCAAGAGGCAATCAGGCAGTCCAACGAAAGATGGACAGAAATCGGCACATGCAGAGTAGCTAGACAAATCTGGCCAAGGTATGACCTGAGAAGATCAAAATATCTCCTCGCACTAGAGAGGCAAAGATTGTGACTGCCCCGCTCTGAGTAAACGACGACTGGACATACTGGGGTCGGCTTTTCTAGGCAGCCTAACAGATCTCTCCAGTACCGATATTCGTACTATTGACAAATGTGTATATCAAACAGGCTGGTTTCGATGAGGGGCATTTCAGCCCGTGGTAACACTAGGGACCTAAACTGTTCTATGTGAGCTTGTATAAAAAATACGGCTGCCACCGTAACCTAAACCTAACCTATGGGTCAACGTTTTCTTTTGTTGGTCGAAGGGAGCGTTATACTAAATGAAAATTTTTTGAAGTGCATGTCTGAGAGATTTCTTATTGTCAGAGTTATATAGAGGAATTTTATGACGATCATTTTCGTGAAAGATCTTAACCCTCTAACTCCTCTCTTTATGGGACAATTTAGCCCCTATTTCGTGTTAATTAAAGAAGTCCTTTCACAAAGGACATTTAAGGATTAAAATATTCTACGAAAATTATTGCCGGAAAATTTAAGTGGGGGTTATCAAAGACACTGCTCTATGAAATAACACCCCAATGAAATAATCCCCCAAATCTAGAATTAAAATAAGTCCCCAAAAATTTGTACCGAAAACAACAACAACTATATTTGGGGGGTTTGTTTCATTTTTTGGGGAGTTATTTCATTTTTATTTTGGGGAGTTATTTAAAAATGAAATAACTTCCCAATTATTTGCAATGAAATAAATCCCCAGTTTTCTATTTGGGGATTTATTTTATTTTTAAAAAATTTGCAATTAAAATAAAAAATTGCTGTACTCGTAACATGTGTAATTACTGTAAAGAATATTTACTGCACTGAAAGAAAATTTACAGTTACGAAATACTAAAACAAGTAAAAAAGTTAAGTCGGGTAAACCGACCTATGAATCCCCTCACCTTGAGTCCCACAAAATATTAGTAAATTAATTATTTTGTTTTAATTAAATTATTATCAATTTAAATTGCATTTAATAACTTTAAAATATGTACCAGTATATACTTTAAACTTATTAAATTAAAATTAAAGTTATAAGCTGTTAACTTTTTTTGTAAAATGGTTCATTTGTGTGGGGGTTACCAAAAGGAGCGTGCCGATAACGGCCACTTTTCTTTAGACTCTAGGTACTATAAAAGCATTGAACTGTACGAAATTTCAAGTATTTGTATGCACTGGTATTAAAGTAAAAGCTGTTAACATTTGGTACAAAAATATCCATTTGTGTGGGAGGTACCAAAAGGGGCGTGCCAATAATGCCCATTTTTCTCTGGACTATTGGCACTATAAAAGCATTACACTGTACAAAATTTCAAGTATTTATATGAACTGGTATTAAAGTTATAAGCTCTTAACTTTTGGTGTAAAATGGACCATTTGTGTGGGAGGTACCAAAAGGGGCGTGCCAATTACGGCCACTTTTCTCTAGACTCTAGGTACTATAAAAGGATTGCACTGTACGATATTTCAAGTATGTATATGCACTGGCATTAAAGTTAAAAGCTGTTAAGTATTGGTACAAAAAGGTCCATTTGTGTGGGAGGTACCAAAAGGGGCGTGCCAATAACGCCAATTTTTCTCAGGACTCTAGGTACTGTAAAACGATTGCACTGTACGAAAATTCAAGTGTTTGAATGTACTGGTATTAAAGTTATAATATGGTAACTTTTGGTTAATAATGGTCCATTTGTGTGGGAGGTACCAAAAGGAGCTGTGCAATAATGCCCATTTTTCACTGTATTGTAGGTACTATTAAACCACTACACAGTACAAAATAGCAAGTACCAATAGAGGCGAGGCAACTTCGCCCATTTTTCTAGAAGTAATGGTGACTAATAAACTAATACTATGTGTAGAATTTCAGAGGATTCAAATAAGTAGTATAAAAGTTATTAACTAATAAATATTTCACTCAATGTTAACCCTTTGTGGGGGAGTTGCTAGAAGGGAGGACCAATATGGGCCATCTTCGAACTTAGTCGGAGATAGAAGAAAATATTACCACATACCAAGTTTTAAGTCTATCGGTTACTCCTTTCGAGAGTTATCGCGCGAATTTTATAATTTTATGCAAATTTTCGATCAATCAAATATATCCTTTCTTTCGCCATCCTTTCCTCTACCACAATCATTGTGCAACATTTCCGTTTAAGACGAAACAAACACACATCTTCGTTGCTCATCAAAGAATAGCTTTGCAATAACTTTTGTAGTGAAAAGGCGATCAAAATTCGCGCGATTTTTTTAATTTTATACTAATATTGTTCTCAATCAACCATATGTATTCCACTAATCGCATTTCTCTGGAGACAGAAGGTAATGTTTGTTTGACATACATATGTATTTCATTAAATAACCGTAACGAAGAATACTTCAAGAGCAAACTCCTTGCGAAACTGTTTGAAACTGGTGTAAGTTTAGCAAAAAGGAGGAAACAAAAACATCGTCGAAAGAAATAAGGTAACCTCCGAGAATACTATTTTATTAGATCAGGCCAAAATTACGGTTGTCACCTTTCTATAGCACATGGTTTGCGAAAAAAAGCAACAAATGCGTGGATAGTTTTGATGAATCCAAAGAAAAATTTTACAATACATTTTATAATGAAAAAGAAAGTGTTGTCTGTAGAGAAAATGCAGCAAACATTGTTCTTTTGCCATGCAAACATCTGAAGATTTGCGACAAATGCAATAACAAACTACTCGTTAAATCTACTGACGATGGTTTGCAAAATAATAAATGTCTTATTGCCGTGGTATTGCTGAAGAGACTATGCAAGTTTATACTTAAATTGTTTCTATTATTGAAAAAAATTTCATTATGAAATAAGTCCACAAAATTTGGGATTTATTTATTTTTCAGTTTGGGGTGTAATTTCATTATGTGGAGATTTATTTAATTTTTGAAATTGGGGACTTATATCATAATGAAAGCAAAACCCCAAATTTGGGGACTTATTTCATTTTCGATTTGGGGGTTATTTCATTAGGGGGTTAAATCATAGAGCCCAATTTTATTACTGGAAAAACGTATTTTATTACTGGAAAAAGCGTATTATGAAACGATCATTTTTGTTTAAGTAAATTATTAAAAAACAAGTAAAAGCGTTAAGAACGGCCATGCCGAATCGTATATACCCTCCACCATGGATAGCATGTGACCTCACAAAATAACTCAAACCTAAAGAAAATAACACCGAAAACACCAAAAAAATATAGTAGATGAGAGCAGAAGGAATCACAACAAGTTAGATGCTATATATGGGAACTATATCAAAATATGGACCCATATAGCCCATTTGCAATCCCGACTATATAATACCCTACACCTCCCTAACAATGCGATAAAGGTCATTGCGATAATAATTTGGAATAATTAGTAAGTAGGTAGGAACATATTATCTAATTCTGAGCCGATAATCGCTAAATTAAGCAGTATTCGTTCCTAAATTGAGAAACATCTTTCCGGAAAATATTAATGATCGGAATTAAAGTACAACTTCTATAGCGCGTTGAGACCAAATCAGGAGGAACATATATATGGAGGTTATATATAAATCTGGACCGATTTTCCCTGAATACTCATTCATGTAAAAATACCTCTTTCTGTAGAATTTCGTACTGATAGGATATAAAATACAGTTTTTACAGCACTTACATGACAAATCGGGGGTAACATATATATGGGGGCTATATCTAAATCTGAACCGGTTTTCTCCGAATTCGGCAATATTCCTTCATGTAATAAGAAAACTCGTTTTGTCGAATTTCGCACTGATCGGATATAAAATACAGTTTCTACAGCGCTTACATGTCAAATCGGGGGTTACATATATATGGCGGCTATATCCAAATCTGAACCGATTTTCTCCGAATTTGGCAGTATTCTTTCATGTAATAAGAAACCTCTTTCTGCCGAATTTCACACTGATCGGTTATAAAATAAATTTTTTAATGCGCTTACATGTGAAATCGGGGGTAACGTATATATGGGGGCTATATCTAAATCTGAACCGATTTCTTTCAAATTTAACAGTGTTCATTCGTATAATAAGAGACCTCTTTCTGCTGAATTTCATACTGATCGGATATAAAAAAAAAGTTGTTACAGCGCTTACATGTCAAATCGGGGCTAACATATATATGGGGGCTATATCCAAATCTGAACCGATTTTAACCAAATATTTAATTTCGATCGTCCTTGGGCCAAAAAAAAGATATGTGTAAAGTTTCGTCAAGATCGGGCCATAATTGCGACCTGTACTTTGATTACAAGAATACATCTACAGACGGACAGACGGACATAGCTAAATCGACTCAGAAAGTGATTACAAGTCGTTCGGTATAATAAACAATGGATCTATCTCTTCTCCTTTTGGGTGTTACAAACAAATGCACAAAGTCATAATACCCTGTACCATAGTGTGGTGTAGGGTAGTTTTGGATAGTTTTGATGAATCCAAAGAAAAATTTTACAATACATTTTATAATGAAAAAGAAAGTGTTGTCTGTAGAGAAAATGCAGCAAACATTGTTCTTTTGCCATGCAAACATCTGAAGATTTGCGACAAATGCAATAACAAACTACTCGTTAAATCTACTGACGATGGTTTGCAAAATAATAAATGTCTTATTGCCGTGGTATTGCTGAAGAGACTATGCAAGTTTATACTTAAATTGTTTCTATTATTGAAAAAAATTTCATTATGAAATAAGTCCACAAAATTTGGGATTTATTTATTTTTCAGTTTGGGGTGTAATTTCATTATGTGGAGATTTATTTAATTTTTGAAATTGGGGACTTATATCATAATGAAAGCAAAACCCCAAATTTGGGGACTTATTTCATTTTCGATTTGGGGGTTATTTCATTAGGGGGTTAAATCATAGAGCCCAATTTTATTACTGGAAAAACGTATTTTATTACTGGAAAAAAGCGTATTATGAAACGATCATTTTTGTTTAAGTAAATTATTAAAAAACAAGTAAAAGCGTTAAGAACGGCCATGCCGAATCGTATATACCCTCCACCATGGATAGCATGTGACCTCACAAAATAACTCAAACCTAAAGAAAATAACACCGAAAACACCAAAAAAATATAGTAGATGAGAGCAGAAGGAATCACAACAAGTTAGATGCTATATATGGGAACTATATCAAAATATGGACCCATATAGCCCATTTGCAATCCCGACTATATAATACCCTACACCTCCCTAACAATGCGATAAAGGTCATTGCGATAATAATTTGGAATAATTAGTAAGTAGGTAGGAACATATTATCTAATTCTGAGCCGATAATCGCTAAATTAAGCAGTATTCGTTCCTAAATTGAGAAACATCTTTCCGGAAAATATTAATGATCGGAATTAAAGTACAACTTCTATAGCGCGTTGAGACCAAATCAGGAGGAACATATATATGGAGGTTATATATAAATCTGGACCGATTTTCCCTGAATACTCATTCATGTAAAAATACCTCTTTCTGTAGAATTTCGTACTGATAGGATATAAAATACAGTTTTTACAGCACTTACATGACAAATCGGGGGTAACATATATATGGGGGCTATATCTAAATCTGAACCGGTTTTCTCCGAATTCGGCAATATTCCTTCATGTAATAAGAAAACTCGTTTTGTCGAATTTCGCACTGATCGGATATAAAATACAGTTTCTACAGCGCTTACATGTCAAATCGGGGGTTACATATATATGGCGGCTATATCCAAATCTGAACCGATTTTCTCCGAATTTGGCAGTATTCTTTCATGTAATAAGAAACCTCTTTCTGCCGAATTTCACACTGATCGGTTATAAAATAAATTTTTTAATGCGCTTACATGTGAAATCGGGGGTAACGTATATATGGGGGCTATATCTAAATCTGAACCGATTTCTTTCAAATTTAACAGTGTTCATTCGTATAATAAGAGACCTCTTTCTGCTGAATTTCATACTGATCGGATATAAAAAAAAAGTTGTTACAGCGCTTACATGTCAAATCGGGGCTAACATATATATGGGGGCTATATCCAAATCTGAACCGATTTTAACCAAATATTTAATTTCGATCGTCCTTGGGCCAAAAAAAAGATATGTGTAAAGTTTCGTCAAGATCGGGCCATAATTGCGACCTGCACTTTGATTACAAGAATACATCTACAGACGGACAGACGGACATAGCTAAATCGACTCAGAAAGTGATTACAAGTCGTTCGGTATAATAAACAATGGATCTATCTCTTCTCCTTTTGGGTGTTACAAACAAATGCACAAAGTCATAATACCCTGTACCATAGTGTGGTGTAGGGTGTAGTAAATACGAACACAGCAATTTGTAGCCAAATTTTAGGCCGCAAATTCTTAAGCAAAACTCTTCACCTGAAAAATTTGCTATTTATGGCTTAACACAAAATTAAATTTGATCTGTATACATTTTATTGAGATGAATTCTGGCCAAAGTAGATTACAAACTGTAAGTTTGCGATAAATTTCTTAAAAAATGTGGTGTTTATAGCTTAAATAAGCATTTTTGGGAGCGCATCTAGGATGACTATAACCAAATATGAACTGATTTAAAAAAATTTTACTGCGATGAACTCTTGTCTTAATTCAATACATACAAACTGCAAAAATTCAGTTAAAATACTTAGAAAATGTGGTATTTACAGCCTAAATACGTATATTTTGGAGCGACCTCTATAGGGTGACTATAACAAAATATGAACCGATTTGTAAAATTCTTGCTGTGATGAATTCTTGTCAAAATAGAATACAAACTGCAAATATTCTGCTAAATTGCTTTAAAAATGTGGTATCTATAGCTCAAAAACCGTACTTTGGAGCGACCTCTATAGACGACCTACATATATTAAAATATTGACGGATATGGCCCATTTACAATCCCAAATAACCTGCAACTATTATAAATATTTCTACCAAATTTGTACTGTAGCGTGATTACAACAGAAGGACGGACGGGCAGACGGACATGGCTAAATCGTCTTAGAACTTCACGACGATTAAGAATGCGACGTATGTTCAAAAAATATCGCGAATTTTTAATTTCCGCGGGCTACGTGTATTTGATTTTTGATATTTTTGTAGGGTTATGTTGGTACTCATGTCCCTTACTTATGCTGACAAGGTCCGCCATTTTGAATGTTTAGTTAATTTTTGACAGCTGTTGTGCTTGGATGTGGTTTAACTTGTCTTCGATTTTTATCTATTTCTGGATCGAACACAGTAATGGTGACGCAGCCACCGTATTCCCCTGACCTAGCCCCCTGTGACTATTTTTTGTTCCCAAAACTGAAAAGGCCTATGAAAGGACGACTCTACGCCACGATTGAGGAAATAAAGACGGCATCGAAGGAGAAGCCGAACAAGATCACAAAAAATGATTATTTGAAGTGCTTCGAGGATAGGAAAAAACTATTGGCAGAAGTGTATTATATCCGAGGTGAATTACTTCGAAAGGGACAAAATAGACATTCATGAATAAATAAATACTTTTTGAAAAAATAAAAAATTCGTGATATTTTTTGAACATTCCTCGTATATATATACTTTATGGGGACTCAGATCAATATTTAGAGGTGTTACAAACGAAGTGGCAAAATGAATATACTATGTTGGAGGGTGTTTATATACTGTTTATAACCGATTTAGTTTTAATGAAACTTTAATAACTCCGTCAATTGCAAACGGATTTTTAAGAGACTGGTTGTATTTTTTTCCTTATAAAATATACTATAAATGTAAATTATTTAACCGTAAGGTTATTTTAGAATATAATTGGTAAAAACATTGCCTAAACTAGAAAATGACGGACCAAAATGAAAAAAATGTGTTTGTAGGACAAATAAACCTATATTCATACAGCTTCAAATAAACAATATATACATCGTTCGAAAGGTCTAATTCTCTTCTTTCCATATTTGTGTAGAAATTCGGTTAGTAATTGACAATTTCGGTTAGTAATTGACAATGTTATAGGCGTTCAAGTGAAAAAAGGCAAGAAAATCGATTTTTTACCCGGAAATCCGGATTTTGGGTGTGTCCGGCGAATTCCAAAGAAAGATTCGTGTTTTACTCGACAAGACCTACAGGAAAAACAGTATCGCGTCATTTGATTCTCAACTTGAGTTTATTTTGTCGCACTGTGTTATTTTTGTAAAGATCTTAACCCTCTATCTCCTCCCTTGATGGGTCAATTTGGCCCTTTTTCGAGAAAATCAAAAAAGTCCAAAGGACTTTAAAGGATTAAAATATACAATAATACTTTGACTTACTGTGAAAACAAAATTCAGACCCGTTTTCATGTTATGGGGTAGGGTGGTGCAAAACTGACACCACTTAGAAATGCCCAAAATAATCGTGAAAAGAAGAAAGTTAAACATTTTTTCTTTGAATACCCAGCTCATTTAGTGACGTTTACATATAAATATAAAACAAGTAAAAGCGTTAAGTTCGGCCATGTCGACTCTTATATACCCTCCACCATGTATAGCATGTGACCCCACAAAATAACTCAAAACAACACCGAAAAACACAAAAAATATAGTAGATGAGAACAGTAGGAATCACAACAAGTTAGATGCTATATATGGGAGGTATATCTAAATACGGACCGATATCGCCCATTTTCAATCCCGAGTCACCTGCAGCTATAAGAAGTATCTATACCAAATTTCAGCCACCTAGCTCAAGTATTATAGATTGTAGCGTGATTACAACAGACGGACGGACGGACAGACGGACATGGCTAAATCTTCTTAAAATTTTACGACGATTAAGAATATATATACTTTATGGGGTCTCAGATCAATATTTATAGGTGTTACAAACGGAGTGACAAAATGAATATACCCCATCCTATTGTGGAGGGTATAAACACAAGTAAGAAAGTAAGTTCAGGTGGGTAAACCGACTAATGAATCCCCTCACCTTGAGTCGCAAAAAATATTAGTAGACACTAAGTATGTTCGTCTCGTTCGTCATCGGTATATAAACTAGTGTTTATATACCGATTTAGTTTTAATAAAACTTTAATAACTCCGTCAATTGCAAACGGATTTTTAAGAGACTGGTTACATTTTTCCCTTATAAACTATACTATTTATGCCATTTAATTAATCGTACGGTTATCTTACAATATAATTGGTAAAAACATTGCCTAATCTAGAAAATAAACCTATATTCCTACAGCTTCAAATCCTACAAAAATATACATCGTTCGAAAGGTCTAATTCTCTTCTTTCCCAATTATTTTAGGGATTCTTAATCGGTTAATAACTAACAAAGTTATAGGCAAGTGAAAAAAGGCAAGAAAATCGGTTTTTTGCCCGTAAATCCGGATTTTGGGGGTGTCCGGCAAATTTCGTAGAACAAACGGCGTTCTACTCGCCAAGACCTAGAAGAAAAATAGTATCGCGGTCTTTGGTTTTTGGACTGTCGCACTGTGTTATTTAATAACACCTATACTACTTATTAAAATCCTCTGAAATTCCACACATTGTATTATTTTATTAGTCGCCCCTTTTTGGTACCTCCCACCCAAATGGACCATTTTGCATCAAAATTTAACTGGTTATAACTTTAATACAAGTGCATAAAAATACTTCAAATTTTGTACAGTATAATGTTTTTGTAGCGCATATAGTCGGGTAAAAAATGGGCATTATTCTACAGCCCCTTTTGGTACCTCCCACACAAATGGACCGTTTTATACAAAAAATTAACGGCTTATCACTTTAATACCAGTGCATCCAAATACTTGAAGTGTATTTCTGTTATAGTGCCTACAGTCCTGTGAAAAGTGGGCGTTATCACCTCACCCCTTTTTGTACCTCCACCACTAAATGACCAAATCATACCATAAAACTACGCCATTACTAAAAATGGGACGATACACGATTCAACAACGCATTGGAATTATTAGAATTCGAAAAATCATCTTGACTGATGAGGCCCATTTCCACCTCGGTGGCTACGTCAACAAGCAAAATTGTCGCATCTGGGGCTCGGAACACCCAAGAGTTATTGTTATCGAGAAGCATCTCCATTCTCAGCGTGTGACTGTTTGGTGCGGTTTATGGTCCGGCGTGGTCATTGGACCTTACTTTTTCGAAAATAAGGTTGGATCAACTGTTACGGTGAATGGATTGCGCTATCGAGAGATGATTAATGATTTTTTATGGTCGGAGTTGGATGGTATTGATCTGGACAACGTTTACTTTCAACAAGACGGCGCTACGTGCCATACAAGCAACGAAACCATTGCTCTGTTACGAGGAAAGTTTCCGGACCGTGTTACATCTCGAAGAGGTGATCACAATTGGCCACCGAGATCTTGTGATTTAACACCTTGCGACTTCTTCCTTTGGGGCCACGTAAAAGATATGGTCTACGCCAACAGCCCAGCGTCGATTCAAGACCTCAAAGATAGAATTCGTGAGGCTATCAGGGACCTAGGAAAGCCACTTTGCGATTTGGTTATGGAAAATTTCATGAAAAGGATATGGTCCTGTAAGCGTGGTCGTGGTGGCCATTTGGCTGATGTTGCTTTTCATTACTAACGGCATACCTTCCTCTTTATTTTGAAATAAACATCTGATCATTTATCTCAAAAATTTCATTTTTCTTTGAATACCAAAATAACACCTCTTGTTGGAAAACCCTTTATATTACATTAATCACAAAGTGAGGGAATCCCTTAGTAGGTTTACCCGACAGAAACTTTCTTACTTGTTTCTATTTGCTAATAAATTTTTCCAAAAATGTTTATGAGCTTCTTTCTTTTGAAGAGTAGAATTAATTGTCTATTTTAAGAAATACTCGTATTTTTTCTTATCATTTATATTAATTCTAAACCATATTACCTGAATATGCTTCCTTGAGAAATGTTCATATATCTTTAAAAATTAGATTAATGTAATAGTAGTTAATGACTTCCTTGAAATCTTTTGCATGACTTTTACCAAATTAACGCTTTACGCCACCTGTCATTACTAACCAGTCTGGCAATTCATCATCAACCTCCGTCTTCGTCTCCGTCAGCTCCTCCTCCCCTATCTCTTTATCTATCTGGTTAGAATGCCAAAAGTAATAATTTTCCGCATGGCGAATTTCCCAGTCGATTTACACAGTTCATTAACTTGACGAAGTTAGAATAGTAAAAAAAATAATAATTCCTTTAACAACCTGCTAACATGAGACATCATAATTTGTGTTTGTGCTTTTGTTCGCCAAACTACGAGTACTATATAATTTGTACATATCAAATAAATTGAAATTGAAGTTAATTACCATGCTCCTCTACTCATATATAAATGACCATAACCCTAATGGTCAGGTTGCAGGAACAATTATAGGTGTTCTCGTTGTGGTTTGAGTGTGGTGCAGGTTCTGCAGGCGATGAGTAGGTTCTCGTTCTGGTTTGGGTTCGAGAACTTGAATAATGAGTAAGCTTATGATGCCCTTTCCTTTAGGCAAACATACCTAGGAAAATGGTGAAATAAAAAAAAATCAACTACTCCAACACCCAATGAGTAGAATTGTGGTTGATCATACCATTCTGGAGAAGAAGTAGTGTGGTATCCCCTCATACTCATACATTATTCATAATTGTAACTTTTCCTAAAATGTTTTCCCAATCATTTTCATACTCTCAAATGAAGAACAACATTTAACACACAAAAACCTTAAGGGAACATGTTTCTTTGCCACAAGGAAATCTGCAGGGCAAACCAAAGAAGACCGACCAATAGGATGCATGGAGCTGAAGAAGTGCCTAAGCTATAAATGAATCAGCATTTATTCTTGTTGTGGCCATATTACGTGTCTGAAAGTTTTAAAATGATTGTTCACATTTAATTATTATATACGGCTATGAAGACAACAACGAGGACAACGACAACATTTTTGCTCCACACTAGTAAGGCTAGGAAATATTCGCATAGACAAAACAAATTGTTTGCCACAAAAATACACAAGAGCAAACACCAAAGTTTGGAGGCATGCAGCAGCAGCAGCAGCCTTCGAAGCCAATGCTAAGCGTGTTAGATGCACTTGATGGTGGCAACTGGCAAACATCCATGCCAAACCGAGAAATTGGTCTCTTTTGAAAAGACTAAGAAACAACAACAATCAAGTTAGTTGTCATTCCATGCCAAGGTAAGGAAAACCGCTAAATGCTACAATTGCGTTAAACCTTAGGTATGAAGCAAATGGACTACAGTGGGACAAGATAAAAGAAGTATAATCGGGCGGAATCGACTAAATACAAATGTGAGCGGAAAGTTTATTTTTGCTCTAGCTCCTTAACGGTACGTCGGATCGGGAATCAGCCATTGGAGCTAAAATATTGCTCATGGGTGTCACTGAAGGTCGACTGGAAAGTTTTTTTATTCCCCCACCTTAAAGAGGAGGGTATATATCATTAGCTACGAGCCAAAAGTGTAACACATCGAAGGAGTGACCTAAGACCCTAAGTATTTTCGGCGGATATCCGTTTTGGGTCATTTTAAGTTGAATGAGTAATGTCCGACCGTCTGTCTATCTGCTGGCTGGTGCGCACGATAACTCTCGAAAGGAGTAACCGATTGACTTCAAATTGTGTATGTGGTCATATTTTCTTTTATCTCCGGCTAAGTTCGAAGATGGGCCATATTGGTCCACTCCTTCTAGTACCTCCCACACAAAGGGTTAGTGAAATATTGATTGTTTAATAACTTCTATACTACTTATTTGAATCCTCTGAAATTCTACACATAGTATTAGTTTGTTAGTCACTATTACCTCGAGAAAAATTGGAGAAGTTGCCACGCCTCTTTTGGTACCTCCCACACAAATGGACAATTTTGAAAGTTAAAAGCTTATAACTTTATTACCAGTACATACAACAACTCGAAATTTTGTGCAGTGTAATAGTTTAATAGTACCTAAAGTACAGTGAAAAATGGGCATTATTGCCACGCTCCTTTTGGTACCTCCAACACAAATGGCCCATTTTGTATCAAAAGTTACAAGCTTATAACTTTAATACCAGTGCGTACAAATACTTGAAATTTTGTACAGTGTAATGCTTTTATAGTACCTAGAGTCCAGAGAAAAATGGGCGTTATTGGCCCGCCCCTTTTGGTACCTCCCAAACAAATGGACATTTTTGTACCAAAAGTAAACAGCTTTTAACTTTAATACCAGTGCATACAAATACTTGAAATTTCGTACAGTGCTACGCTTTTATATTACCAAGAGTCTAGAGAAAAGTGGCCTTAATTGGCACGCCCCGTTTGGTACCTCCCACGCAAATGGACAATTTTACACCAAAAGTTAACAGCTTATAACTTTAATATTTATAATGTATATAAATACTTAAAATGTTGTACAGTGTAGTGCTTTTATAGTACATAGAGTCCAGAGAAAAGTGACAATTATTGGTCACTTTGGTACCTTTTGGTACCTCCCACACAAATGGACCATTTTGTACCAAAAGCAAATAGCTTTTAACTTTAATACCGGTACATACTTTCAAGATATTAAAGGCAATTTTAATTGATAATAATTTAATTAAAACAAAAAAATAAATAAATCTACTAATATTTGTTTGTACTCAAGGTGAGGGGATTCATAAGTCGGTTTACACGACCGAACTTTCTTACTTGTTTTTTTATTTAAAAAAATTGACACGAAAAGTTGCAACTGGTGAACGATTATTTTGATAATAAAACTGAATAATTTGTAAACGTTGTTCTTGCGTATATCTCTCCATGATGAAATGGTAAACATTATTGAATACAATGAAAAATAAATGACAGATCATGACATATTACAAATGGCCGAAACGTCACTTCAAAATCATACCATCCCTATTGGAAAACCCATTACCTTCAACAAACCCAACAGTGCAGCAATGTTTATTTAAATTAACTTTATATTTTGGATTTTTGTAAAAACGTCACATAGCTCTTGACATTTTTCTTTTGCTACTTAAGTTTTCCTTTTGCTTCTGAAGTTTTACTTTTACTTCTTAAGTTGCCTTTTTGCACCTTAAGTTTATCTTTTTTCCCTTAAGATTCCCCTTTGCTCTTTAGATTAGGTGCTGTAAGGAATTTTATCCTTAATTTTTTCTTTTGCCCCCTTAGTTTCCTTTTTGCTTCTTAAGTTTATCTATTGCTCCTTAAGTTTCTTCTTGGGTTAGGTTATGTAAATATAGAGTGGCAGCTAGGGTTACCAGCACCCATAGGCCAATTGAGGCCTCTTGTGTTACCCTGGTTCCAATGGCCCCAAATCGCATCCAACCACTTAGATACACAAATATATCAATAATACAAATGTCAGTACCGACCAGATATGTCAGACTTTCTAGAAAGGCTGACCACAGTATACCTAGACGTTTTTTACTCAATACCAAACAAGAATAAAACAAGTGCTCAATACTCTCCACTTCTTTCTCATCTACACAGCTTCTACAGGAAGCCACAACACTTACATTTACTCCAAGAACAAAAACATGTCCAACTGTATGACTCGGTAGACATCATAACAAAGAGAAAACAACTTGGTTTAAAGCTATACAGCACGTACTGGCTCATAAGTAGAAATTCCAAACTGTCTTTGGATATTACTATATAAAACCATTATAAAATCCATATGAACTTATGGGTCCGAACTTTGGGGATCAGCTGCTAAAACAAATGTGGAAATTATCCAGAGATTCCAATCGAAATACCTACAAATAATCGTTACAGCTCCATATTTCGTAAGGAATGACACCATACACAGAGATTTCCACGTATCTGCATAGAAAGAAGAAATAAACGTAATCAACAAAAGATATACCAAATGGATATCAAACCATTCCAATCTTCAACCCTAATCTAGAGACAAACCTCATTTCGTCGGAGGCGTTTAATTCGATTTCCCCTCACAAACCTTGCTGGAACTATATAAGTCTATAAATTTATTTGTCTTTTTTTAATGAGGAAAAGTATTGACTTCTCCTCTACATGTTAAGAACTCAATACATATTGTACTCATATACAGAGTTTTCCAATAAAAGTGATATGATTTCTTTGAAAAAGAAAACACACCTATAGTTAAGGAAATTCAAAAGTTTTTTATTTTTTATTTACATTTGATACAATTAAGTTCTAAATAAAACGTCATTCAAATGGCCTCCACGACTTCTTCTGCAGGAACGAATTCGATGAACCCAAATTTCGAGCAATTTTTGCACTAAATAAAGTCGTATGTCATGAATGGCACGTTCAATATTGACTTGTAAAGCTTGAAGAGAGTCTGGTTTATTTCGAAAGACCAATGAGTTCAAATAACCCCACAAGAAATAGTCTAATGGTGTTCAATCACAACTTCTTGGAGGCCATTCAATATCACAATTTCTCGAAATAATCGAATCTCCAAACATTTCTCGCAACAATTCAATTGTTTCATTTACTGTGTGGCACGTAGCCACAATCGGACAATGGCAATAAGATCGCTCTTAACGAGAGCTAAAATATTGCTCATTGGTGTCACGGTCGTAGGTCGACTGGAAAGTGTTTTTTTTTATTTAAAAAAATGGACTAAAGGTAAGTACAGACGATTTGCAGATCGGACAACATTGCCAGAAAAATGGCGGAAAAATGCAACCCTGTGAATTTACAACCGTGTGAACATACAATTTTTGTTTTGCAACGTTAGCAGAAAAGTCATTGCGAGATAATTTGCTGATTGTTATATGTTCGAAGTTTATGCATGTGACAACGGCGCCATTGCCAGAAAATCATTTTATTTGCAACACTGTCTATAATGTATTTTTATTGGCAATCCTGCATATAAATATTTACAAAATATATTGTAAATATATGAAATTGTAATGTTTTCTTGCAATCGTCTGAACTGTCAATTCACATTTGCCTAACAATCTGACATTGCCCGTATATTTGCAGCACTTTAACAGGGTTGATAACGTTTGCCGATCTGGCAATCGTCTATACTCAGCATAAGCATAATTTTCAAATGTGAACAGAAAGTTTTTTTTTGCTTTAGCTCCTTAACGGTACGTCGGATCGGGAATCGGTCAATGGAAAAAAGATTGGACTTATAGAGGACTAAAATATTGCTCAAGGTCGTAGGTCGACAGGAAAGTGTTTTTTTATTTGTAAAAAAATGGACTTAGCGCACGAAAAGTTACAATTGGAGAACGACTATTTTGATAATAAAACTAAATAATTTGTAAACGTTGTTCTTGCGTATATCTCTCCATGATGAAATTGTAAACACTACTGAATACAATGAAAAACAAATGACAGGTCATGACATATTACAAATGGCCGAAACGTCACTTTAAAATCATATCATACCTATTGGAAAACCCGTTACAAATGCATTAACTTAATATATGAATTGCTTAATGTCTTACTCGTATTAGGATTGATACAATTACTCCCTGGCTCAGAGAGATTAACAAATGTTATATCGATCAGCCATAATTACCAACGAAATGGAGAGAAACCAAGGTTGTTTTCAGCCTAAAAGCGGGACAGTCGTCCTACACTGGAGCTAATGATTTCCGGCCAATTAGTCTACCGTCATTTCTCCTTAAAACTCTGAAGAGATTAATAAATAGTTACTTTAGGACTAAAATTGGTCACAGGCTACTGTCCACTCAACAGGATCCCTACAGCAAGGGCAAGTCCACTGAAATCGCCCTGCATGATCTAGTCAGGATCCCTCACTGTTAAGAAATATACTATGGTATCATTCTTATATAGACTGCGCCTTCAATAACATAAATCCAGCCGCTATAATTACGCTGCTGTCAACCCTTGCGGTTGACAGCAGCATACGTAGTTTCATTCATAACCTTCTAATTAAGAAACGCATTTCAGCTAGTGTAGGGTCAACTGAACTCCATAGATTTGTCAGCAGGGGAACGCCCCGAGGGGGTGTTCTGTCTCCTCTGTTATGGAATCGCTCCATGTATAAGTACAATATTTAGCTTTCTCTGGAGATTATGGGTGTCAGAGTTGTTGCCTATGCAGATAACGTGGCAATAGCTATTAGAGGGAAGTTTCTGAATACTCTCAGAGACATGCTACAGCAGGTCCTTCATACAACCGCAAGGCGGGCCTTCGGTAATGGTCTTTGTGTTAACCAGATCAAAACGGAACTAGTTCTTTTCACCAGGAGAAATAAGGTGCCACGAGTTACACCTGTCTCATTGGGGGGTATAGAAATTCCCTTCTCTGAAAGCTCAAACTACTTAGGAATTTTACTAGACAGGCTGCTGCACTTTAAACCCAACATTTTGGAAAGAGCAAATAAGGCTGTGGCAGCGCTATATACTAGTAAAATGGCTATAGGAAAACGCTGGGGCCTGAACCCGCGTATAGTTTATTGGTTGTATACGGCAGTAGTCAGACCGATAATGCTGTCGTTTGATGGACAGATCTGCAGAAACCCATTTTCTGTGCGATACTAAATAAGGTTCAGCGAATGGCTGCTACATGTATTACTGGTGCGCTGAAACGACAACAACTACAGCACTAAATGCTATACTACATTAAATGATGCTAGATATTATAGCATTGAATATGCTGCATGTACTACGATTAGACTCAGGAAACTGTCACTATGGTCAGGAAATGGTTACGGACATAGCGTCATGTTAGACAGAATGCCTTACCTTCCGGGGACTGTTGATTACAATATGACTGAACCACTGTTTGACAGAAGTATCTCACTCTTATACCTGATAGATCGGAATGGTTTGGTCATATCCCAGAACAGGGGAGATTCACTAACTTCTATACGGACGGTTCCAAACTCGATAACCAAGTGGGCTTTGGGGTATTTTCTGAGGAACATCAGCCATCAATTGCAAAAAGACTGTCTGACCACTGTGGTGTTTAACAGGCAGAAATCTTAGCTAATAAAGCCATTTAAGATGTTTACAAACATAAATGGCTGAAAATTAATGTGCTGACCAAAGTCTTATAAATATTTTCTCTGATAGTCAGGCTGCTATCAAGTCCCTGGAAACAATATTCCTGCATGCAAAAACTGCCGTCGACTGTCGCAGTTCTCTTAACGAGATTGCTGAACAGTTCAATACTCAGCTGATATAGGAGGATACAGGGATAAACCAGGGAACTGCAAGGCAGATGAACTTGCAAGACTAGGAACTACCTTACATGCTCCAGGTGACTTGGAACATGCGGACATGCCTCCAGCAATCTGCAAGCTCCTCTTGAGTGATAGTGCACTTACGGCTGCAAATGACAGGTGATCACTAGTCAGGAACTGCATACATTCCTGGCTGATGTGACCAGGTTTAGACTCAAAGCACTGCTGTCGTTGTCGAGAACGGACGTCTCGCTTATCGTGTCTGTCATGACAGGTCACTGTGTTATTGGACGGCACGCAGAGAGATTAAAGGTATTGCATAATGACTTTTGCAGAAGCTGTGGAGACGAAGAGGAATCAATAGAACACCTTCAGTGTCTGTGCCCCGCTCTCTCTAGAAGGCGGCATACAACCTTGGGCTCTTATTTCTTTTGAGGAGTTAGCTAACTTGGCTGATGTTGGAATTCGTCCATTGTGGTAACACAATGGAATGGACAGTCTAAGTGAGTCGGTGTTGCAGGCTGCCACTCTTAACCTAACCTTTTAGGATAAATTGCCAATAAAAGTTGGAAAAAAACATAATGCAGGAATGGCATCGGTCTATTCCAAAGTATTGGGGCTGTTTTGGCTTCTAGGGTGATGTCACTCCAACTATAATTTGCTAAGTTCAGCTCTTCGTAGATGGTTCTCCTCCAGGTCTTAGCGGGAGCACCGGGTCGCCGACTATCTTGTGGGTTCCATTTTAATGCTTGCCGTGCTATATTTTGACAGGGCCTTCGAAGTATGTGATCTATCCAGCGCCATTTCCGCACTTTAATTTCGATTGGTGCTGGCTTTTGTTTAATTCGGGTCCATAGGTCCGTTTTGCTTATAAGATTTGGCCACCATATGCCAATGTATGTCTTAGGCATTTGTTATTGAACGTTTTCAATTTTTTTTCAATTTGTTTAGTGCTTTTCGAAGTTTCACTAGCGTAGTATAAGACCGATTCACAGTTTCGTATTTGTCGATATTTGGCTTGATCTCCAGACATTGTTTAAAATGCGAATGTACCATTAGCCTTACTTAGTCAGCTAAAGACATCAAGTTTTTGAATTATGTATTTCTAAATTCAAGAACAGACATCAACTGCCGCATATCTCTTGATGGCACTGTACTACTACTTGAGCCCGAGGGTCCATCTAATATGGATACTGTACCACAGGGACTTTACAGGGAAATGTAGTGCGGAGGAGCTTGCAAGGCTAAGAACCACTTTACATGGAAGTTCAGAATCCACCTGATATGGGTACTGTACAGCAGGGACACTACAGGGAAATATAGTGCGGATGAGCTTGCAAGACTAAAAACTACATTACATGATCCTGGGGAACTGGAATATGTGGAGACTTTTTAGCAGCATGCAAGTTCTTCATGAGAGATATATTAGCCTTATGGCAAAAACGGCAGATGAACACCAGTCAGGAACTATCAGCTAGAAGAGGCAGAGCGTCCATCATAGACTTACATTCCTAAGATGTGTAAATTGGCTGATGTTACCATCCGCCTGCTCCTGAGATTTGTAAAGCAATAAGATTGGTTCAACATGAAGGATTAGGCAAATCTCAACATATTCATTTCACTCATATGATATCAATCACAGTTGACTACTAAGTGAGTCTGACATACCGACTGCTGCTTCGGTGCCCAGTGCTTTCACTCCAGATACTTTGCATGTTATTGGGAATTATATTTAGACACTAGACACTATATTCGTTGAATAGTTTGTCTTGTCTATCAATCATGCTCATATAAAGCCATTGTGTCATAATTGGTCTGATTAACCAAATTGAGTACGTAGGTCTCCCGCGTCTCCACCATCTTTTATGAAATTCGGGAATCATTTTTCTATCTGGTCCTTCCCTTATAGATGAGTCCTTGGATTATCTACTATATTGTGGACGACCAATTGACCCATCTACTCAATTGTACACGGTATCTTGGGTCATCTACTCAATAATAACCCAGTAAAAAATTACTGGTTATATTTGTAACTGATTCTCCCAGAAATACTTCCAGTTTCGTTTGCCAAGATTCTATTAAGCATTGCTCTCTGCATTCTATTGAAATAGCTGTAGAACTGGCGCCAAGACATTAATTCTTCATTGTATTTTTTCCTTCCGAAATATAATGTGCTATATTTTTTCTGGATTTTCTAATGGAGAACTTAATTAAAAAAATCTGCAGAAGTAAGCGAGTCTAAAAATAGATCTGTCAGATTGTCAGCTTAATTCCAAAAATCCCAAAAAGGAAGCGATGCTGTAGAAAAAATCTCGTTCCCTTAAATACTTAGTAGAATTATCGTTGATGAGTGCGAGACCTTTGGTGGTGTAGAGAGCTAACATGCACTGTTTTGAAGCAAGTAACCCGGGCTCAAATCCTCGTCGAATCAATATAAAAAAAAGTAAAAGCGTTAAGTTTGGCCATCTTAGTTTGGCCGAATCTTATATACCCTCCACAATAGATAGCACGTGCATGATTACGGGTACTAATAAACTCATTACACTAAAATTTCAGCCCAATTCGTGGAAATTTGAAGTTTTTGTGGCGTTAAGAAGTCAAATCTAGAGGGACCTTTGTTTGGGGGCTATATCAAAACATGGACCTATGACTACCGTTGCTCGTGCGAAGGATACGGGTATAAATAAACCCCAGTTACCAACATATAGCCCGACCAGTTGACATTTTTGGTCTCTATGACGTTAAGAAGTAAAATCGGGAAGACCCCATATATGGGGGCTATATCGAAATATAGACCGATATTGCCCATTTTCAATCCCAAGGTACCTGCTATAAGAAGTATCTGTACCAAATTTCAGCAACCTAGCTCAAGTATTATAGATTGTAGCGTGATTAAGCAGACGGGCGGACATGGCTAAATCGTCTTAGAATTTTAAGACGATTAAGAATATATATAATGTATGGGGTCACAGATAAATATATATAGGTGTTACAAACGGAGTGACAAAATGAATATATCCCCGTCATCTACTCTATAGAAGACGACCACTTGGGTCCAGACGAACACTTGATATTTTTTGAACATACCTTTTGAAACATTTCAACGTCGTCAAGAAAAGAGACTTGTGTGAGTCTGCGGATGATTCCAATGGTCATCTTTTTACAAAGGTATTTACGTTTAAACTTCAAACTTTCATCTGGTATTGTTCGCTCCATGATTTTAATCAATAAATAAGTTAGGCTTTTAGGTCCAGCTATAAAGCTGCATAATGCGACATATCAGGCTTGGGTATGAATACCACTTTCTTTTCGGTCTTACTGGCTCAAAAGGAAGACGGATTTTTACCATATTATAGATAATCCATGTTATTAGTTAATCGATCAACCTATACGATTCTAAATACCGATGAGAATATGTCGATCCCCCTATAGAGCTCACGGGTAGCAATAGGACCTCATTGATCATCATCTTATAATTCTCCCAAGTACCGCTGATACTATGCTTCCGTATAGGTCGCGTTTTTAGGTATCGATAGTACCAGATCGATCCTCATAACTATATGGCTAATTTATACAGTTTATATCTTGTCGATTCGCAATACTTGTGAGTACGGATGCGACTATACAAATCCTACGGTATGTGTAATAAGACCAATTGAGATCCCATAAACTCTCCTATACTGCTTGCTTTTGCTAATCTTGTATCTAAGCAAGGTTTCAAAGAGCGTACACAAGAGATTCCGCCCATTCCCATTCTTGCAATTGTTCCAAAATTAGGCAATGACTGTCGGCATGGCATTCTAGCTAGCGTGTCAGCCTATCATCCAGAGAGCCAAGGTTTGAATCAGCAATAAAAAACACAAAATACATCCGAGGAGTGCTTAACCCGATAGCACAGGTAAACGTGGGGGGTTAACCATTCGGATAGTAAATATCCATGATAAGATCATGGGAAAAAAACGTCGACCTATCCTGCGGAGATTTATCAACTGTGACTCGTTTTATCACTCAAACCCTTTGAACTGTTCATTATCTGACGTAGGAGGTTCATCGCTCCATTATTTAGATCAAGAAAGAAATTAGGCTAGAAGGTTCACCAGTAAAGCTACACAGACGTATGAATACCAGCCCCTTTTATTAAAGGAAATTGTTGGGGTATGTGAGTGTTTTAGGTCTAACTTGAAGATTCCAGCATTCGAATTGACAGCGGACGCACCTTATTCTGAAGGAGTGCCTGAAATACTCCATTCGGTCCTGCTTCCCTTTCGTTGATGTTCCTCTGGTTTACCAATATTTCCAATCGGATAGTCAGTATTCATCAGATGTTGTTTCGACCCACCTGCTTTAAATACAAGGTTAACGCGATCTATGTACCTGCTAACAGAAAGCTTCCACAAGATACGTTTCGCCATTGTAATAATTTAGTTGTTATCCCTAACCTTGTGTGATAATTATTCCTACACTCTTTGGATTTCCCACTTGTTCCACTGTACCACATCTCGTTCAAAAGCTCACCAAAACAACACCACTCTTTGAATTTTAAAAATATCTTTCAAAACGTACTATTTTCCCTAAGAATAACTACGAGAGTACGTAGTACAACTTTGTACAGTATGAGGACGTACTACGAGTACGAATAAGGTACACGTGTATAATTTGATGGTTTCATATAGATTTTCATGGTGTTGTTAGTCTGTTTTGGAGTCTCAGTATATTCCAAGTGGTGGCAACTTGAACATTCACCATGAAACGAACGACACTGAATGGGTCTTTGGTCTCTGGCTCAGATGTAGTGGAGCGCAAGCGTTTCTTGTGTTGGGTGCTATTGTTTGCCAAAAACGAAATCATCATAGGTTGCAAATGTAAACGTGATACACAAATGTTTGTCGGACGGTCGGTCGTTCGTCGTCATAGTAGTTACGGATGAGGTTGTAGTGTGGCATTATAAAGCATCTGTTAGATTGGCGTACATCCAAAAAGTTTTCCACGGGTTTCCATGCTTTCGACCACCATTCAGTTGAGAAGAGAACCTGCTGTTGCTGCTTTAGGATGTCGATGGTGTTGCTGCAGCTTGAGTGTTGTTGCTTGTTGGTAGGTTGTTTGTGGTAGTTGCTCCACAAATGCCGTATTTTAAGTTGGCTTTCTGGGTAATCATTACCTTGTGTACGTACGATCGCATTCTTAGCAACACAGCCACCAATAACAACAAAAACAACGTCAGCCTTAGCCACATTCATTTGAATGTTGCAAGCCAAAAACCTATAGCGCAACAACTTTTGCATTTGCCCAAAGTCTTTCTACTATGTAGAGGCAGTCTCTCGTAGGAATCGCACAGTGATTTTATGGGTCTTAAAGGAAATTGCATTTCAAAATGACATCCAACATGACCCAAGAGTATCGATGATTACACACCAATCCTTCTATATTAATCACAAATACCGCTGAAGTCTCGCCGATCCTCCAATATGACCCATGCGTACCGATGATACCAAATTACAACATTGAGTATTGACGAGACCACATCGATTCTTCTATATCACTCGTGTATACAGTTAAAACCACATAGATCCTCCTATTACGATCATCTACTAAAATTCTCGAGTATCGATTATACTACGTCCTTCCTTGAAGCCACCTTGATCCTTCTATGTGTTTCGCGCATATTTGATGAAACTAAGTTGATCCTTCTATGATGAAACTAAGTCGGTCCTCTAAGGTCCCTTGTTTCTGATGATACAACATCAATAATTCTGTACGGTTTAAGGTTACCCATAATTAAGATACATTAGATATTTCGTCGATTCATTTACTGTTTGCGAATACCCACGATACCGTACAAATTCTCACATATGACTCACGATTATCGGTGACGCTATGTTGATCACCCTAAGGAGCTTACGAATACAGCTGATGCCATGTCGATCACCCTATAGGGCTTATGAATACCGGTTGGACTAAATACATTTTATCAATAGATCTCAATCATCAGCTCCATACGTCGCCAATAGGGCTCACGAGTGTGGAATGAAATAAAATAATTACTGAATTAAACACAAAGATCTATCTTATCAGGAGTACAAATACGAGACTTTGCTATAACACTCATGAATCACATCTTCCTCCATAACTCACGAGTACCGATAAGAACTCGTCGCACCTGCTGTATGGGGGACTAGTACCGATGAGACCACATTGCTCCTTCTATCTGGCTCACGTGTTCCGACGAGAGAAACACACTTGAGCCCTCCAGAAAAGCTAGTAATAAAGAAATGTAACAATAGTACCATATCCCCCTGATCATCGAGTGAACAAGACTCCAAGAAGTTTACGGAATATCTGTGGAGGATAGTTCGAGGATATGGCATTGCGCTACTTTCCATAACCAGTTTACAATAGGATATTGTGGAGAACAGATGGTTGATATATACCTACGCTACTCCAGCTGCAACCATTTTTTTCCATTCCTAACCTATTTACGTATAATAAAACTCTCCATCATTTTATGAATGTCACTACTTAATAACACTATACAACAATTTGGAACTTTTTCGAAAATAACGGGGTTCCGACAATGGATTCCGGTAGAGGAGACCAAGAAAAGATATACGTGTATCGGTGTTCTGAAATATCACATCGGAATTTTAATTAAGGCGGGGTTAAATTTCCCCCCTTTTTGACTGTTCGTGCATATCGGTATATGTACGAGTACAGAATAAAAAGGTATTCTTTACATCTGAGATGTGGAGTGTGTCCAGCAACTTTGTGGAAAACATTAAGATCAATACATTTGTTGAGCATATAAAACGTCTAGATCCTGCATATAACTGTAATTTTTTGCTATTAAGGGATGACATTTTCTTCAAAAAAGTTGGACATACAATTTTACTATATATATCAGAACACACCCAAGCCCAAGACTTATTACAAACACCAAAACATATTAAAATTTGTGAATATTTGGAATATTTGTGAAGCAATATTATTCATAGACCCAGTTGTCGAATCAATAAATGCACGAACAGGAAAAAGGGAGAATTTGTAACCCCCCTAAATTAAAATTCCTATGTGATCTTTCAAAACGCCGATACAAGTAAATCTTTTTTGGTCTACTCTAACATAATCCGTTGTCAGAACCCAGTTAATTTGTTCGTGTTGTACAGTGTAATGAGTCATTATTTAGTTAAAGATACGAAGCAGGGTCAAACGATGGCAATTCATGGTAACAATCTAATCTAGTTAAAAATCTCTTGGATAAAGTGACAATGATAGGGTTCTATCATGTTGAACCATTGATTGAAATTTCTTCCCGCCATATAATTATTTGCATGGTTTGCAATTACGGGTAGACCATTCATACACGCAGTTCCTTTGAAAAAACTTTCGCTAATCTGACGGGAGATATTCGCTAATCCGGCACCTAAGACGAGTGTGAGGAAGAAACAAGAAGACATTATTTCTTTCTTATCGCTTCTACGGTGTGCTAACTAGAGTACCCGACCATTATTGAGAGTGCCAGGGGTCAGAATTGTGGAAAGAGAAATCAACGAGAAGGCCGACGAGTGCCTAACATGCTAGCAGAAGAATTACGACAAATTCAGCAAAGGCAACTTTCTTGCATCCACGGGAAGGTCATCTTCTACGGCACGGCTTAACACTCAATCATTTTTTGGGGACATCGTTAATTACATGTGTGGGAGCCAGTCGTATGTGGAATTCAGAAACAAGAAGTCCAAACCCCCGCATATGTGTAAGACTGAATGTTTCCTGGCTGAGATTGCGAACTCCTACGCTGCGAGGAAACTGAAAATATACACCACCAAATCATCGGCCATACTGTTTACTGCATGGACAGCGCAAATGAAGGAGCAACTCAATCTGATAGTCTATGACACAAGAATTCCGACCACCGATTACCCGAAGTTTCTTGGTGTCATATTCAGATCTAACGCGCATGCCAGAGCTATGTACAATAAGATGAGAAGTTGGTCCTCAAGTCGCTAGTCCACAGCACTTGGGGAGCACACAAAGAAACCTTGTTGACCTCTTACAAAGCGATAGGTCGGTCTGTGGTAAACTACGCAGCACCAGTGTAGTCATCGAATGTGAGCGCGACGCAGTGGAAGAACGTACAGACATACCATAATGCCTCCTCATGTCTTCTGTGGACCACCTACATGAGGAGACGAAAATCATACCCATGCGACGACACAATTTTCTGCTGTCGAAGCAGTATCTGCTTGTTTGCTACCGTCCCAGACATCCCAACCATCATCTTGTGGATATGCTTCCACCTCCCAGGCAGATCAGGAAAGACCTTCGTGATCTAGAGCGCCAGATCCAACGCTACAAAAGAGAACATCTAGGTCAAAGAGCTTACCAGGCAGGCCTGACTGACATAAACTCTGAGTCAATGTCGTGCTAGGAGATCACCCTCCATCCGTGGCCTCGGAGGAAGAGGAATTACCATTACAGACAAAAGTAACTTTAGCCCAATTAAGATCAGGCTGGTGTAGCCGTTAAAAATGTGCAGCCTTTTTAACTGACTAACCTACTCAACTTGTTCCCAAGTCTCTTTGGACCCAACCAGTGGAAGCCAGTCGCCTTCCTTGGGCTGGAAACCAATACAGCGGAAACCCCTTCACAAGGCGAATAAAAACAACACCTAATGGACAACAAACACCTATGGACAACGAACACATGTCCCGCTTGTAACCAGGGACCACATGACACACTACACCTTTTCAACTGCCCTTCCAAACAAACAACCAACACCAATACTGCTACTACAACAACTCAATAACTTGCTGACCTCTTATAATTCGCATGATGCGACCGAATGGTCCATTACTCACTTAGTACAGTCTTAGAGGTAAGTTATTGGTTTATATCATGCAGATTGTTAGTCTCAATGAGGAAGCCACAAACGGTGAGAACGTTCCGATAGTCCTATACTACTATTTAAAGTTGATCGCTCGCCCAATTGGTATAATAACAGAAGAAAATCTTACATTTATGTCTCCTAGATTGTATATATCAATGTTGACAAAGATAGTGAAGATAGCTTACACCCAATCTGTGTGATGCTTGCCATGAAGCATTGCTATAGCTCGGCTAACAACTCAAACACTCCCCGACCTATTAGAATTTCGCAATTCCAATATCTCACCAAGTGGTCCCATACCTAATAGGTATGATAGCAGAAGTTGAAGAAATATGTATGTCATCCAGATAGTTAACATCAATGGGGACAAAGTCAACGTTCAGAGCTTCCCGACCTGTGGGAAGGTTGTGGAAATCATCAACTACTTCGATTAGGGAAAGGCGATTTTAAGTTGGTTGTCCTTAACCCGCTCGTTAAGTAAAGGTAAGTTTTTATACTCCGTTCCTAAATCCCACTACTGACAAAGTCAGCGAAGAGAACATCGAGAAATCCGTGACTTGGTTTATCAATCAAACTCGCTCTGAACTCTTAACACAAGTTGCAACCTCCACGGTACAATCGTTGTGCTAACGAAAAAGTTTATGTCACCCGGATAGTAAATCTCAAAGTTAGCGAAAATGGCTTTCACCGAACCTGATGGAAAGTTCTATACCACTTCGATTAGCGGAAGGTGATTTGCAGATTTCGTCAGTTAGATGTACTTATTCCGCTCGCAGAGGTAAATGTAAAGTTTTTATCATCCGGTTCGTAACGAACAATAATGTCGACGAAGGGAACTTTTACCGATCCTGCGAGAAGTATGCCATCTCAATATTAATCGATGTTAAAATAGAGGCACAAGTTCCAGTCAACCTGTACTAAAGTTGCAGATGTCATATACTACTTCGATTAGAGGAAGGCGATTTGATGTTTCCGTCAGTTAGATACCTATAACACAAGGACAGAGTTAAACCTAAGGTTTTGATTACCCGGTTCATGAAGCTCAATGAAGACAAAGTCATCGAACTTTAGGAAGCTTAAGCTATTAACTCAATAAGGATGACAGAAACGGTGAAAACGTTGCAAAACTCCTATACTACTATCTAAGGGGGGTCCCTAGGCCAATTGTTTTGATAACAGAGGAACACCCAACGTTTATGTCACCTGGATCGTAAATGTCAATGTTGACAAAGACAGTGAAGATAGTTTCCACCCAATCTGTGGGAAGGTTTGTATCTATAGCTCGGCTGACAACTCAAACACTCCGCGACCTATTAGCATTTCACAATTCTTAGATTCGACCAAAGGGTCCCACAACTACTGAGCAATAGCAAACTTAAAAGCAATATTTATGTCATCCGGCTTGTTAATGTCAATGACGACGAAGTCGACGATGAGAAAACCTGAGGGAAAGTTGTGGAAGTCTGCAAATACTTCGATTAGGAAAATACGATTTTAATTTAATTATCCTTAACACGCTCGTTAAGTAAACTTGGGGTTTTTATGATTTGTTAGTTGGTTAACGTTGTGGCTAAGAACCGCATTCTAGGCTCAATTAGTATATTTAAATACCGTTTTGATAACCACTTCACTCACGTAGTGTCTGCTATACTCTTGTATCGTTATATCCAGCCTGATACGTTGAGGTACTTGACAAGGTCTCACTGACCTATATCTGACGCCTCGACGAGGTTATGAAAGAACGGTTGACTTAAAGCTTTAGGTGTGCGCTGTATTAGTGATGGGCTCTTCCTCCCCGTTGTCGCAACTGCGACAATGGACGTTGTATTGAAGTTTTAATCGCTTCGCATTATCTGCTAATTGGCCAGTGGCCAGTTAGCACAGCGATTAGACGTGACAAGTTCCGTCGATTTTGGCTGATCGCAGCCAGGTGCTTTTGGATATTTGACACGCTTCCGTCTTATCCCTCCTGGTCACTGCTTATTTCAAGTAGTAAATGAAGAAATCCTTTTAAACGACTCCCAGAGGCATTGCGACTGATGCCATCTGCTGGTTGTTAGAAGAGTATCCTTCCTTACAGTCTGTCACAAGTTTTGATGTGGCGATGTTGGTTTTTAAAGCAAAGAGAGCCGCTTGACTATCGACAAATATTCCTATGTGATCTGTTGTATGATTCTGCTGTAGTACATTACATGCTACCTTTATGGCCAGTACCTCCGCCTGAAAACACTGCAATTATCAGGAAGTTTTATAGAGATTGATATGTGCGCTTCCTTGGAGAAGACACCTGAACAAACTTCACAACTCATTTTGGAGCCATCCGTGTATGCCTTGGTGTCGTGTCCCGTCAACGGAATTCCACTATTGCATTCTGTTCTGCTAGGGAATTTGACTTCAAATGGCTGTTCGAAGGTCATTGCGGGAGTGCAGTAGTCTACTGTAGTTATTGTTTCTCTGGGGAGTTTATGAAGGATACGAGCATGTCCGTATGTTCTATCTTTCCACATTCCAAGAGCGTTTAATCTTGAGGCCGTGCATGCCGCACTAGCTTTAAGTTAAAAGCTTCGGCAGAACAAGTACGCATTGTTCTTGTCACCTCGATGCAGGCAGATATTTGTATGCTATATAGTTGCTTGTGTGCACTTTTATTTTCCTTTACCGGCCCCCACACGAGTGCCCCATATGTGAGTATCGGTCTGATTATGCTTGTGTACATCCATAGTACCATATTAGGTCTGAGGCCCCAACGGCTGCCAAACATCTTGCGACAGGCGTAATATGCAACAGGTGATTTCTGAATCCGGTGTTCAATTACTCCTAAGTACTTGGCATGATCCGATAGTGGTATTTCTTGACAGCGTACCCGTGGCTTAATCGATCCATATTTGTTTCTTGTGGTAAACACCACCATCTCAGTTTTTCCCGGATTTACCCCCAGACCACTACTTGTGGCAAAGTTATCAAATGTCTTCAGCGCTCCGTTCATGATGTCACTCAACACGGACGGAAATAAACCAAAGACAAGTATCAGCACATCGTCCGCATATGCTATCATAGTCATAGTTTTAATAGTCTGTTCCTAAAACTCGCTACTGACAAAGTCAGCGAAGGGAACATTAAACGTATCGAGAAGTCTGCGACTCGGTTTATTAGTTAAACCTATTCTGACCTCTTGGAATTACGAAAATACAAGTTGCAACTTATTCGGTACAATCGTTGAAGTAACGATAGAGTTTACGTCATCCGAATAGTGAATATCAAAGTTAGCAGACTTCGTCCTTATATCTCGTCCTTATACCGCTCGCAGCGGTAAATGTTAGGTTTTTATCAACCGGTAAGCAACGAAGGGAACTTTCAAATATCCTGCGAGAAGTATGCCATCTCAGTTTGTGACTAGCCCATGATACGGCTGACTGTCCTAAACATCCTCGATATTCTGTCATCCAGATTCTAAATTGGAATGAGTCAAAAATCAGCCGAAATCCTCTACTATGATGAAGGGATTAATCACCCACGAAAGCATATGTAAAGGGAGGGTTTATGTCATCCAGATTATAAATCCAAATAACGACAAATCAGCAAAGAGATGTTCCAGTCAACCTGTGCTATAGTTGCAGATGTCATATATTACTTCGATTAGAGGAAGGAAATTTGATGTTCCCGTCTGTTAGATATGTTTAACTCGCTGACAGAGGCACGAAGGCTGTCCCAAAATGGCTTTAGTAGTTTGAAAAATTACTTCCGAAAAAGGTGGCAACCTTCTAAAACATATGTTTAAAGTTTCAAGGTGCCATGTTGTTAATTATTTATTTAGCACTCAAAAGTAAACGATCTTAGTGAACATCGAAAAATTGGTCACCGATATGCAATACAATAATTTCATTTGAAAGATTTCAGTTCAATTATTATTAAAACCGAGCTAGATTCTTCTTTGGATGGAATCTGCTCCTTAGTTTATAATGTAAATAAATATGGGGTGGCAGACTTTAAACGGGGCCGTACGAGCTACCAAGACGAACACGTCAGTGGTCGAGCAATTGAGGTGTCCACGAAAAAAATGGTTAAAAAATGCACAAAATGGTATTAGATAGCCGTTGGTTGAAGGTTCGTGAGCTAGCTGAAGTCATAGGAATTTCAAAAAGCGTTATAAATCGCATCTTGGCGGAAAATTTTATGATGAGAAATCTGTGCGCCAGATGGCGGCTGTGTTTGCTCACAATCAAGCATGCATTAGTTCACTCATCCACTATTGTGATGGCCGAAATCAATGAATTAAAGTTCAAATTGCTTCAACATGCAACTTATTTGCCAGATTTAGCTTCTTCGGATTATTATTGTTTCCAAACTTGAAAAAATGGCTCGGCGGAAAAAGATTTGCCAGCAATGAAAAGGTGGAGTCTGCAGTTGATGGCTATTTTCAGGACCTAGACAGTTCTTACTATAAACAGGGCATCGAAGCTATTAAAAATCGCTGGAAAAAGTGTATCGAGCTAGAAGGAGATTATGTTGAAAAATAAAGAAAAATGTTTCCATATTTGTTGTGTTTTCTTTGTAGGTCGGCTGATTTTGTGAGCGTCCTCGTAAACCTATGGTTTTGATTACCCGGTGCATGAAGCTCAATGGATAGAATCATCAAGATTCTATTCGATTGCTGATATAGAAGTAAGGTTTTTTCAAACGAATTGTAAATCTCAATGATGAACAAGACAACGAAGGGAATCTGCACCAATCTCTCAGGAAAGTTGCTGAAGTCATCAACTACTTCAATGCCGACAAAGTCAGCGAAGAGTGGGAAAGTTCAGATGTCCTTTACTACTTCAAGTGGCGGAAGTGGAAGCAGAGGTAAACGTAAGGTTTTTTATCGCCTGGTTCATAAATACCAATGGCGACAATATAAGTGAAGGTTTACAGCTCAAGCTTTCACCCAACATGTTGGATATTTGGGAAAGTCCTCTACTACGCAATCTTCCTGATCGTAGCAACTGATCAAGTCGGCAAAGAAAGCTTCCACTCATCCTGTGGGAAAGTTGCGGAAGTCTTCTCCCGCTTCAATTAGAGATAGCCGAATGTTTACAGATCGCCAAACTTTGTTAAATTTTTGGGCTTTACTTGACTTTTCTCGTCGGATATCGACCAATGCACCACAGTTCCTCACCATTTGACTTGTATTTTAGGATTCTTGAATACACAGGTGTGTTTCTCACGATTTGTCATTTAGGTTTTGCACGATACTTTATGTTCAACGTCTGGTGGTGGCTCTTTTTTGTTGCCGTTGTTCTTCTATGTATTTCGGTGTTCATGTTTATTCAGAGTTCTTCGAATTTTGCCACAGAAATTTGCAACATTTCGATTTAGAATTAGTTAACGAAAAATGTCTGTTTGTTTTGAAATTCTCTCGATATTTTTCCGTTTAATTAATTCGATTGTGAAGTTAATTAGTAAAGTATTTTTTTGTAGTGTGCACGCTGCATTGTTCATTCTGTTCACTCAGAGTTTTGCCTTTTGCTTAATGAAATTCTAATAATAGTTTAGAAGTCAAATTAGCCAATTAAAGTGTTTGTCTTGTGACAGAGTCAATGGTGATGGTTGGTGACTGCCACCTCATGTGGCAAACAAAATCGGGTAAACCGTTTGACATTTGTGGCGGGTATTAAGTCAGTAATTTGCACAACATTTTGTTGAAAGGCCGAAGGTTTTACACTTCACAATGATGGAGTTCATTTTGTTGGTTAGCCGGTGTGGTTGCCACTTTTTGTGGTTGCAGGTCTTTAATGAAAATGTTTATTCAGTTGGGAGGTGATATTTTGTCATTTCGGATTGCCACAGATGGTCGTGTCAATTCATGGAGTGAATGTCCATGGAAATGATGCAACCCGGGGTTTTAATTAATTGAGTATGTTCTCTACTTAGTACAAAAACTGATCTTTGAGAACTGCTGATCCAGGCGATAGACGTAGACGTCGGCAGTACTTTAGAACAGCAATTCTGACAACTACTCAAATATAAAAGGAGGCTTCTGACGCCAATTCAAGTCCTATTATCTGCGTATATTAAACAAAAGTCGATTAAAGTGCAGAAAAACCTCTAAGCCGATTGATATACTTAAGGCTAATTTCCGAGTTCAACTTTAGCAAAGAGGAATACCTCTAGGTATCTCGAATCCGCAGTGGTGTGACTTCTGCGTTTACTTTACCACAAAGGAATACTTCCTCGATTCAACTACGGAGGAAGACTTATAGTTCTAGACGACCGCAGTTCAGAGTTGATAGCCCGAAGCTCAGAGGTAACATGAGAACACATACCAAAAAATTCTAAGAGCTCGAATTTAAAACTTTTCATGTCAATTCTACCACACAGTGATAAATATAGTGATGTCGATCGGGACTGAGTTGCGCAAATCCCGTGATTCGGAATTGAGAAAAGTATGATCGACATCCCTAGTGGATACTTATACTACATATTGAAGACTTCTTCGTTCGACTCAAGTCGCGCGGAATGTCTCTACTACAGATTAGAATTATAAGGAAAACTCTAACATGGAGGATGACATCTGAGGTCGATTCTAATACAGAAGAAAACATCTTAGTCCGACTCATCTATAGAGAGTGACCTTTTAGTTCGACTTAACTAGATATATATACGTGGTCGGTATTTCAGAGGTAGACCGAAGAAACGAACTCTTGAGAAAATTTTACCTACAATGAAGATGATTACGTGGCAACAGAAACCTTTTTTTAATGCAAAGTTCTGCATCCACACCACCTCGAACAAATACATTCGGAGACATATAAGAAATACAATTTCTTATAGTTTTTTGCCGGAAGGGCTTGATGTTTTCTACATGGTTGAAAGGATTGTGAAGCGCTGCTACAGCACAATAGAATATAGTACTGGGACAATATGTAGACAGCCGTCTGATGCGTTAGCAGACCTCTGGGGTTTTCCTTAGCACAGAACAAATCTCTAATGATTTTTATCTACTTCCTCATGACATGCATGATAGCCAAATCTATACCAGATGAAGAGATTTTGGCCTTGAGGATGGTCTCTGCACCCGACTTCACTGCACAAAAAGTTTTATTGAGCCATAGATACCACAATTTAGCAGAAACTTTGCAGTTTGTATTCTATTTTGAGAAGAATTCATCACAGCAAAAAATTTACAACTATGTTCATATTTTGTTATAGTCACCCTATAGAGGTCGCTCCAACATATACGTATTTAAGCCAAAAATACCACACTTTCTAAGCATTTTGACTGAATCTTTGCAGTATGTATTTAATGTAGACAAAAATTTATCGCAGTAAACATTTTTTAAATCCGTTCTTATTTCGTTATAGTCAACCTATATTTGTCACTCCCAAAAATGCTTATTTAAGCCATAAACACCACATTTTCTAAGAAATTTAGCAGAAACTTTGCAGTTTGTGTTCTATTTTCTCAAATATGCAAATTTAAGCCATAAATACCAAATTTTTAAGCGTTCGTTTTTATACCCTACAGCACACTCTGGTCCAGGGTATTATGAGTTTATGCATTTGTTTGTAAGACCCAAAGTACAGGTCGTATTTATTGTCCGATTGTGATGAAATTTAGCACAGTGCTCTTTTTTGGCCCAAGGACGATCCCTATTGAAATCAGTCAAAATCGCTTCAGATTTAGAAATCTATATAAAACCGAGCTAGATTCTAATTTGGAGGAGTCTGCTACTTCATTTACAACTATAAAATATTGAATGGCAGAGTTTAAACGGCAGACACACAGACAGGCGGACGGACATTGCTCAAATGACTTAAAATCGACCTTTAAATGACCCAAATCGAATTTCGGCCAAACATATGGTGTCTTAGGTCAATGCTTCGATGTGTTACACTTTTGGCTTGTTACAAATCATATATACCCTCTCTAAGGTGAGGGGATAAAAATCCACAAAATGGTATTGGATGACCGTCGGTTAAAGGTACATAAGCTAGCTGAAATCATAGGCATTTCAAAAAGTGATATACATCGCATATTTTGATGAAGAGAACGCTGTGCGCAATATAGGTGCCGCCTTTGCTCACAATTAAGACAATGCAGCAGTTCATACATCCACTATTGCGATGGCAAAAATGAATGAATTAAAGTTCGAATTGCTTTAGAACGCACCTTATTCACCAGATTTAGCCCCCTTCGAATATTTTTTTGTTTCCAAACAGGAAAAAAGGGTCTACGGAAAAAGATTATCCAGCAATGAAGAGGTGAGGTTGCAGTTATTGGCTTTTTTCAAGAGCTAGACAGTTCTTACTATAAAGCGGGTATCGAAGCCATTAAAAATCGCTGGGAAAAGTGTATCGAGATAAAAGTAGATAATGTTGAGAAATATGTAAAGAAAACATTTCTCAAATCCGTTCTTATTTCGTTATAGTCAACCTATATTTGTCACTCCCAAAAATGCTTATTTAAGCCATAAACACCACATTTTCTAAGAAATTTAGCAGAAACTTTGCAGTTTGTGTTCTATTTTCTCAAATATGCAAATTTAAGCCATAAATACCAAATTTTTAAGCGTTCGTTTTTATACCCTACAGCACACTCTGGTCCAGGGTATTATGAGTTTATGCATTTGTTTGTAAGACCCAAAGTACAGGTCGTATTTATTGTCCGATTGTGATGAAATTTAGCACAGTGCTCTTTTTTGGCCCAAGGACGATCCCTATTGAAATCAGTCAAAATCGCTTCAGATTTAGAAATCTATATAAAACCGAGCTAGATTCTAATTTGGAGGAGTCTGCTACTTCATTTACAACTATAAAATATTGAATGGCAGAGTTTAAACGGCAGACACACAGACAGGCGGACGGACATTGCTCAAATGACTTAAAATCGACCTTTAAATGACCCAAATCGAATTTCGGCCAAACATATGGTGTCTTAGGTCAATGCTTCGATGTGTTACACTTTTGGCTTGTTACAAATCATATATACCCTCTCTAAGGTGAGGGGATAAAAATCCACAAAATGGTATTGGATGACCGTCGGTTAAAGGTACATAAGCTAGCTGAAATCATAGGCATTTCAAAAAGTGATATACATCGCATATTTTGATGAAGAGAACGCTGTGCGCAATATAGGTGCCGCCTTTGCTCACAATTAAGACAATGCAGCAGTTCATACATCCACTATTGCGATGGCAAAAATGAATGAATTAAAGTTCGAATTGCTTTAGAACGCACCTTATTCACCAGATTTAGCCCCCTTCGAATATTTTTTTGTTTCCAAACAGGAAAAAAGGGTCTACGGAAAAAGATTATCCAGCAATGAAGAGGTGAGGTTGCAGTTATTGGCTTTTTTCAAGAGCTAGACAGTTCTTACTATAAAGCGGGTATCGAAGCCATTAAAAATCGCTGGGAAAAGTGTATCGAGATAAAAGTAGATAATGTTGAGAAATATGTAAAGAAAACATTTCTCAAATTTGTTGTGATTTCTTTGTTAGTTTGGCTAATTTTGGGACCGCCCTCGTATAACAATATTTCAATATCTAACAGAAGTCGCTGATCTCTGAGGTTGACTATAGCATAGAGCAATTCTTCCAACGGGACAAAGAAAGATCTCGAGGCTAACTAGTGTATTGATGCAAACACCTCTGCGAAAACCTGCTGAGACCTATATCCCCTAACAGAGGAGACTCTATCACCGATGAAGGTCTCTGTGGTCGATTCTCACTGTAGAGAAAACTTTACCGATCATAGTACACGAAAAAGTTATCGGATACTTAGGAAGACCTCTGAAAGTGTCATTTAAAATAGGGAACTTTTCTAATGATAATTATATAATTCACCTACTAATAACACAAAACACAAGTTAACAAATTCCCGAAATCTTTTGGAACATAGCGGAAAAAAAGAAAGCTTTACGTTATTTAAGGCGCTGTAACCGAATCTGGGTTTCGTTTTTCAGGATTGGTTCTAGTTTTCAAATTCTAGCATGTTGGCAGCACTGCACTCAGCCCTGCAGGACCGGCTTTTAAGTTGTTTCCCAAATTGTCATACGTCAAAATCACAAATATTGATATTCAAAAATTAATGGATGGAAATTGTATAAAATATTTTACGCCCAATGAACCAGCAGTATGGGCATCATTTCAAAATGTTGTTCACAACCGTATCGATAACCGCAAATCTTCGGATTTCAAGCATATAATCGACAGTTTGTTTCAAAGTTATCGCAATATTGGAGCTCTAATGTCTCTGAAAATACATTTTCTTCGTTCCCATTTCGAGTTTTCAACCGCTTAAAATTTTTTATACCCTACACCACACTGTGGTACAGGGTATTATAAGTTTGTTTCACGGCAGATGTTTGTAACACCTGAAAATAACACAGCTAGACCCACCTTAAAGTATACCGATCGACTCAGAATCACTAGCTGAGTCGATTTAACGATGTCTGTCCGTCCGTCTGTCCATGTAAAGTTGTTCGTCGACTACAGGTCGCAATTTCACTCCGATCGTTCTGAAATTTTGCAGTTTAGAGTATTTCGCGGCTTTTAAGATCGCTATTGAATTTGGTTGAAATCGGTTCAGATTTAGATATAGCTCCCATATATATCTTTCGTCCGATTTGGCCCTTTAGTCCTATAGAAGCTGTATTTTACATCCAATCGTTTTGAAATTTAGAATGGTAGAGTTTCTTGATCCATGAACCAACATTGCCGAATTTGAAGAAAATCGGTTGAGATTTAGCTATAGCTCCCATATATATGTTTCGTCCGATTTGGCCCTTTAGTTCTATAGAAGCTGCATTTTACATCCAATCCTCTTGAAATTTAGAATGGTAGAGTTTCTTGGTCCATGAACCAACATTGCCGAATTTGAAGAAAATCGGTTAAGATTTAGCTATAGCTCCCATATATATGTTTCGTCCGATTTTGCTCTTTAGTCCTGTAGAAGCTGTATTTTACATCCAATCATTTTGAAATTTAGAATGGTAGAGTTTCTTGATCCATGAACCAACACTACCGAATTTGAAGAAAATCGGTTAAGATTTAGCTATAGCTCCTATATATATGTTTCGTCCGATTTGGCCCTTTAGTTCTATAGAAGCTGTATTTTACATCCAATCGTTTTGAAATTTAGAATGGTAAAGTTTATTGATCCATGAACCAACATTACCGAATTTGAAGAAAATCGGTTAAGATTTAGCTATAGCTCCCATATACATGTTTCGTCCGATTTGGCCCTTTAGTCCTGTAGAAGCTGTATTTAACATCCAATCATTTTGAAATTTAGAATGGTAGAGTTTCTTGATCCATGAACCAACACTACCGAATTTGAAGAAAATCGGTTAAGATTTAGCTATAGCTTCCATATATGTTTCGTCCGATTTGGCCATTTAGTCCTATAAAAGCTGTATTTTACATCCAATCGTTTTGAAATTTAGAATGGTAGAGTTTCTTGATCCATGAACCAACACTACCGAATTTGAAGAAAATCGGTTAAGATTTAGCTATAGCTCCCATATATGTTTCGTCCGATTTGGCCATTTAGTCCTATAAAAGCTGTATTTTACATCCAATCGTTTTGAAATTTAGAATGGTAGAGTTTCTTGATCCATGAACCAACACTACCGAATTTGAAGAAAATCGGTTAAGATTTAGCTATAGCTCCTATATATATGTTTCGTCCGATTTGGCCCTTTAGTTCTATAGAAGCTGTATTTTACATCCAATCGTTTTGAAATTTAGAATGGTAGAGTTTATTGATCCATGAACCAACATTACCGAATTTGAAGAAAATCGGTTAAGATTTAGCTATAGCTCCCATATACATGTTTCGTCCGATTTGGCCCTTTAGTCCTGTAGAAGCTGTATTTAACATCCAATCATTTTGAAATTTAGAATGGTAGAGTTTCTTGATCCATGAACCAACACTGCCGAATTTGAAAAAAATCGGTTAAGATTTAGCTATAGCTCCCATATACATGTTTCGTCCGATTTGGCCCTTTAGTTCTATAGAAGCTATATTTTACATCCAATCGTTTTGAAATTTAGAATGGTAGAGTTTATTGATCCATGAACCAACATTACCGAATTTGAAGAAAATCGGTAAAGATTTAGCTATAGCTCCCATATATATGTTTCATCCGATTTGGCTCTTTAGATCCAATCGTTTTTATACCCTACACCACACTCTGGTACAGGGTATTATTTAAGTATAAAATGTCCCAAAAGTAAATTTATGTAAACAATTTATACATGAATTACAAAATTTATATATCAGAGTTATTCAATATTACGAGAGTGGTGTAGGGTATTATATAGTCGGCACCGCCCGACTTTAGCCTTTCCTTACTGGTTTTTATTGTAAAGTTCTGATCTCACCCTACCTCTATAAAAGACCTTCGGAGACAGTCACTTTTAATCAATGTAGATGTACATACAATCACTGGATATCAATATTTCCATATCTTCCCGAAGTTTTTACCAAAAGCATGATTAATTATTTCGAATGTTATTGGTACAATATTCATGGAAAGATCACTTTGGATTGCTTAACTTTTTGTTTTATTTTTCATGTTATGTTTTCAAAGAACTCATGCTGTAGATTATCTTCCCACACAGCAAAAATGCAGATAGTATCTTATTAAATTTACTGCCATTAACGGAACCTGTCTTAATCACCGACAGCACTCAATTAATTACGTCATTCTGCAGCAGGCAAACAAAAACTCTGAAACCTAAACTTGGACATTCTTTCAATCACCGGTTACCCAGTTGTTCCCATCAGTTCAACATATTTGTCAAGTCAAGCAATGACGATGATGATGATGAGAAAACCACAGAAGGTTGGAGAATATTGAAGACGGAGGCAAGAAATATGAGGCAACACAAAATGATACGCTTAGAGTGAAACTATTTAGAAGCGCCGCCGCCACCGCCACCAACCAACAAAGATCACATAATCATCATCCACACAAGTCAACTGATCGGTAAATAAAATTAATAGCAGAGGAGCACTGAAATGGAAAAACATAATAAACTCCTAGAATGTGTGGCATTTCTCTTTGGGAGTTCTGATTGATGAACTTGATGATTGACATCGTGTGATGGATATGATATGATCACAATGAAATTGGGTAGCTTCGTGTTTTACCAGTTGGTGTAGTCTGCAGTACATCTGGAGTATCTATAAAACAAGCGTGCTCAGTGTTATAAAACTAATTCTCGCGTAGGCTTTCTAGCAATGAGGGAGGGTGGTAGGTATGTCCAGTATAAAAATTAGGTTAAAAGATGCTTCCAGTTATTTAATCGATTTTAATTAGTTTCTGGTGGCTTTAATAGTTTTGATTGCATTTTTTTTTAATTTCTTGTTTACGAATGAATTTTAATTGATTTATTACTAGGGGAAAATATACACTGTTTCCCCCGTTAAGTCTCTTTAGTACTAATGTCATTGCTACGATACTGAATTTAGTGAAGCAGACATAAGAAGTCATCTCTACATAGGGTAAAAGGATTCTGAGTTCAATCATTCTACATACTCGTATGAAAACCTCTGAGATTCACTACAATACAGTATGAAATATCTAAATATTCTACCAATGGAGACGACCTCTGAATTTGCGTTTACTACAGAAGACATCTGAGAACAAAGAATACCTTCATGACCACCGTAATGCAGAAGAAGAATTTCAGGTCGATTGTATTACAGCTGACGATCTCTGAATTTGATTGCACTATGGAGGAAGACATCTTATTTCGATTATAAAAACCACAGATATAAATCTCTTAGGTAGAATCTGGTACAGCAAATTTCTTTTCAGGTCGACTATCGTACAGAGAAAGACTTTTAAAATTGACTCCTGGACATAGGAGAACCTCTGAGGCCAAGTCTCCTACAAAGGAGACACTAGTTCGTCTTTTTTTGGGGAAACATATTGAGTCTGTTGGGCCCAAACACGTGGCCGCTATCTTCAGCCTTAGCTACGTAGTCGCCTCTTTGACCTCATGGTTATCTTTGCGATGCATCGTGTTCAGAGCCGGGTCGGCGTTAGTCAGGAGTAAACCACCAACTTAATGGTAACGAATGTTGAACGTGCCATGAGACTTGCCAAGGTTTTATTGGGGTGGGGGACATGAAAGCATAAGCCTGCCAGCCATTTCGGCAGAGTTACTTTCGCTTACTAAGATGGCAGAATACTTTCCTGTTTAGCCAGTTGCGTCAATTCGTATATTCGTTGATCCGGTATACCTTGCCGGGCTCAGACTTAATTCCAATGTCAATAGCTCCATTATCACAATTTTCATAGCGTTTTCCCGACGTCACTTCTAGGAGTGGATAACACTTAAGTAAGTGCGTCTCGTCCTGTCGCAGGAAGTTCTTTGGTTTTCGAAGGCGTTTTCAACCTTATCCTCCTCCTCTGCCGCTCTTGGTCGAGGATAGCTTATTGGTTATTCACAGCTAACCTACATATCTGAAGGACGTTTGGCTATCCGCCACCTGTCGACCCCCATAGTGGCCTGAGCTCAGCCCTATATTACACCCAGGAAAATAATTGGTTGGAATTTGATTGTACCAATAAAAAAATAGTACTAGCAACAAAAAGTATATTGCTTACACCGTGTGTCGGTTGTATTTATATATAATTAGTTGAAACAACAATAATAACATGGATACGATCAAATAAAAATGCTTGCAACCAAATCGGTGGTTGTATCAATCGAATTAAGATTGTTTTTTTCATTGACACTCGGCTAGTTGTGGTAACCAATTTTATACCACATTATAGTACCACATGATCGATTTTTGGTTGTGACAACCAATGTTTTATTCTTAACAACAGAAATTGTATCAATAGACCAAAGATTATTATTGCAACGAATAATTGGTTACCACAACAGAAAAAATATTAATAAATAATCGTTTTTTGGTTATCCCAATAATTTCCCAAATTTAGAATAATTAAATGTATTTTGGGAAATACAACCGAAAGATTGGTTGCTGTTCTTTTGCTGATACATGACAAACAAAATATAAAATAATTCGACATAAATAAATCTTTAACATTTTGTTCAAGAACGGTATACGAGAATGTAGTCAAAAATAATCTCATGTGGAATCCAGAATATGTTGTGCAAAATGTTTTACATAAATAAAAAATAAAAGCAACATGAAATTGAAAGCAGAGGTTTAAGCGATATTTGCATAAAAGTTTTCTGTTTTTTTTTTCGTGTACTAAAATTTGTGTCAAATGTATCCACATCTCATAATAGTGATGAATTTGTAATATGGGATTTTTAATTCTGTTATGAATTGAACCAAATTCGGTTGAGGCAACCAAACTGTATTCTGTGTGTGGTATTGCTATTGGTTTTTTTTGCTGCGCTGGATGTGTTGAATCTTCTGATAGATGTATAATTCAGTCCGTACCGAAAAACATGCACGATTCGTACGTAATAAACCACCCCCGCTCCTCCGACCATCTAACCACCACGGAACTGCTTTAAAGTTTTACTTCGTGAAGGATGGTTAGCCATTAGGCTATCAGCTGCGATCTAAATCATAATGATTTCTGTGCTTCTCCGGATGCTGTCAACTCGGTGTTGCCCAAAGATTATTTTTGTCACTCATTCAGATATCTTTTGCCAAGAATCTTCGCAATGTAGCATGTACTCGATCAAGTTCGATTGTAGGGACGCCTTCTCTGTTGAACCTAGGACAGTGGAATATGACGTGATTTGCGTCTTGTTCCGCTTCCACACAGATTAGGCACATAGCTATCGTGTCCAAATCTGTGCAGATATTTCCGGAAGGCACCGTGATCCGTTAGAAACTGTGTCAGGTACACGTTAGTTTCCCCTATTGTCTGTTCAACTATACACTTATAATGGGTATAGGAAGGTTGTCAATCGCACTTTCGAAATCGTGTTCCAATGAGACTTCCGAATGACGATTGATACAGACCGCTCTTCCCTGGCAAATTCGGACCTCTCCTTTCTGGTTGCCTTTCGTGGATTTCTCCGGTTGCCTTTCGTTGATTCTCTGCATTTTGCTGGTTAATAACACAGTACAGCATTTTTCAGCTTATTGATTTGATACTCAATTCTGAGAATTGGACGTCAAAGTAGCCCCAAAAATAAGAACTTCTGCATCATTCGTTTAGTCAAGTTGGCTCAATTAATAATTTAATGGCCATACGAATTTTTTTGCTCAAGGTGAATTTTTATCAGTTTTTCTATATTTTTTTTCAGTATTCCGTACGGAATATCTCTTTTGTGTCTGAAGCAAAATTGTAGATATTGAAAAAAAATGTGAAACAAACCTACCCGAAAAAAAGTGCATAGAGTGCCTTAAAATCGTAAAAATGTTCTGTTCTGTTTTAAGGTTCTGTTTTATACGTATACGTATTTTTCTATATTTTATTGACAGATATTTTATTACTTTGTGGGAATTTTTGTAATTTTTAAGGCAGTGAATGCAAATAGTACAGAGACTGATTAGCCTGTGTGTAGACAACAGTTTTCTCCTGTAGGTTTTCACTTCCAGTGCGCCGGCCCATACGGGAGATGCATATCGTATCACTGAGTTGACTACAGTGGCTTGTAGTTGGCGCCGCCCGTGTTTGGACCTCTAATATTGGGTAAGATCCTTGCCAGCAACGCCTGTGTTTTGGAAGCATTTTCGCTGAAGTATTTTATGTGATCTTTGAATCTCAACCTATTGTCTATAACGACTTCTAGCTATTTAAGGGAGCAGCTGGATCGGACAACTTTATGCCCCACATTTATGTATTTCATTTTTTTCGGCTTGTAATTAGAATCGCATCGATTTTGTCAGCCGCCAGCTACAGATTTCCTGACGTCAGCCATGCTTGGACCTGTTCAATTGCCGTGTCAGTGGCAGCTTCTAAATGGGGAATGTGTTTTGCAATGTCGTCAGCGTTTCATTTTTAACTCGTCATCATCGTCAAAACTAGTGTTTATATACCTATTTAGTTTAATGAAACTTTAATAACTCCGTCAATGGCAAACGGATTTTTAAGAGACTGGTTGCATTTTTTTCCTTATAAAATGTACTATATATGTAAATCAATTAATTTTACGGTTATCTCACAATATAATTGGTAAAAACATTGTCTAAACTAGAAAATGACGGACAAAAATTAAAAAAATGTGTTTGTAGGGCAAATAAACCTATATTCCTACAGCTTCAAACAAAGAATATACAAAATATACATCGTTCGAAAGGTATAATTCTCTTCCTTCTAAATTATTTTAGAGATTGGAAATCGATTAATAATTAATAAAGTTATAGGCGTTCAAGTGAAAAAGGCAAGAAAATCGGTTTTTTACCCGTAAATCCGGATTTTGTGGGTGTCCGGCAAATTTCGTAGAACAAACGTTGTTCTACTTGCTAAGACCCACAAGAAAAATAGTATCGCGGTTTTTGGACTGTCGCACTGTGTTATATATCAGAGCAGTGACCTAGGACTCATCTTTGTGGAACGCCGACTGTTATGTTGTGTTGTTCTTCTCCATTATCTCTATTTGCATCTTACGCCTTCGACTCTAAATCTTCGCACTCTAAATCGTATTGATTTCTACGCTTCTCCGCATATTGTCCACTCTATGTAGCTCCAGGATTGTATTTGTCACTAATTCTAAGATATTTCGCCAAGTATCATCGCTTTGTAACATATATTCGATCACGTTCGAATGTTCGATTGTAGGGACGCCTTCTCTGTTGAACCTTGGACAGAGGAATATGACGTGATTTGCGTCTTCTTCCGCCTCCACACAGTTTGGGCACATAGGCGAGCTATCGTGTCCAAATCTGTGCAGATACTTCCGGAAGGCACCATGATCTGTTAAGAACTGCGTGAGGTAGTAGTTCGTGTCACCGTGTCGTCTGGTCAACCATACACTAATGGTAGGTATAAGGAGGTGCGTCCATCATCCCTTTGCAGATGTATCACAAAGGGATTGCCAAGTGGAGATCGATGAGGAATGCTCATCTTGGCAAATTCGGATCTCTGCTTTTTGTTCTCCGGTTTTCAATCGTGTATACGTTTCATCTCGGTAGCTACAATGTCAATTGGAATAAGACCAGCAACAACACCTGCTGCATTCTCCGATATCGTTCTATACCCTGAAATTGTCCGAAGACAGCTTAGTCGATATATAGACATAAACTTTTTTTGATAGGATTTCACACTCAATGCATCCGCCCATACGGGAGAAGCATACAGAATTACGGAATTAACTACAGTGGCAAGTAGTTTCCGTCTCGCGAGTTTAGGACCTCCAACGTTGGGCAACATTCGTGCCAGGGAAGCTTAAGTTTTTGCAGGTTTCTTGCTTATATACTCAATGTGGTCCTTGAATGTTAACCTATTGTCTATGATAACTCCCAAATATTTAAGAGAGCGGCTTGAACGGATAATTTTATCTCCAACGATCACGTTCATATATTCCGTTGTTTTGAGGCTTGTGATGAGGATTGCCTCTGTTTTATCTGCAGCTAGTTGTAGGTGTGCTGACTCGAGCCAAATTTGCACCTGTTTGATAGCCGTGTTAGTGGCTGCTTCTACGCTGTTGATGTGTTTTCCGTTCGTGGTTATGGCGATGTCATCAGCAAAGCCTATAATATTAATCCCATTTGGGAGGGGAAGTCTCAGCACTTCATCATACATAATGTTCCACAACAGTGGACCCAGAACTGATCCCTGTGGGACGCCTGCGGATACAGTGTAGTGGTGCAGTCCATTGTCGCTCAGGTATATGAGCTTCCTGTTGTCAAGATAGCTTTTTACCATATCTTTAACGTACGTCGGGGCTTCGGTTCGCACCAGGGATTTGTGGATGTGCCCCCAATCTGCAGAGTTGAAAGCGTTCTTCACATCGAGAGTAACCACGGCGCAATATTTTTTGTTCCGCTTTTCCACCTTGCTCCTTCGATGGCCTCCGCCGCAGTATCAACTGCCAGCTTCACTGCGTCGATGGTGGACCGTGCTTTCCTAAAACCAAATTGTTTTTCAGATAGGGCGCCTTTTTCTTGGAATGCTGTCATTAGTCTATTTTATAGGATTCTCTCTAGTATTTTTCCCATAGTGTCTAGGAGGCATATGGGGCGGTAGGATGATGGTTCCCCTGGTGGCTTTCTTCCTTTTGAATTTTCCAGTGGGTGGGAAATATTCGCTCGCGGAAACACCTCTGGAATGTTTCGAGGAAGATGTCTGGTCTTCGATGAAGCCTTTAATGCAATGTTTGGTATTCCATCCGGACCTGGGGCTTTGTGGGTACTAATTTTGCACATGCTTCTTCAAGCTCTTTTTGAGTGATATCCGGCATTATTTCAGCATCAAGCATCAACACTGGCTACGTGGTAGGCAGTGGACGTTGTGGGAATAATGTACCAATAGTATTTTCCAACATTTTTGGGCAGGTTAGTTGAGGTGATTTCCCCCGCATCTTCTTCATTACTATTCTGTAGGCAGTTCCCCATGGATCGATATCGGCATGGTTACATATTAGGCCGGGTCGATTTGTGGGGAGGCAAAAGAATTCGCCATTGCTCAGTGAAAATCGTATTCTAGGGATCAAAATAAGAAACTTTGCCGAAGGAATCATACCTCTAAAACGAATTCTGATGTCCCGGAATTTGGGTCGAACTTTTGGGTAGGGCCAAATTTTGAAAAATCCCACATTGACCCATTTAGAGTGCTCCAATCGAGTCCATATGCTTTAACTTTGGAGGCCCGACCCACCCATGTCAGTGGCACACCCCTGGAGCACTCTAAATGGGTCTAAGTGGGATTTTTTCCGGGACATCAGAATTCGTTTTAGAGGTATGGTTCCTTCGGCAAAGTTTCTTATTTTGATCCCTAGAATACGATTTTCATTGAGCACTTCACTGAGTGGGGGTCGGTCATACATTTGGACTCGATTGGAGCACTCCAAATGGGTCAAAGTGGGATTTTTTCCGGGACATCAGAATTCGTTTTAGAGGTATGGTTCCTTCGGCAAAGTTTCTTATTTTGATCCCTAGAATACGATTTTCACTGAGCAATGGGCGATTTTTAAATCGACCCGCCCTATTACATATACTTTTAAAGCATGTTCTTTTGCTCTCTTTTATCGCGAGATTTTTTTCGTGACTCTCTGAACTCCTCTTGTAGTCTTTCAAACCTAGGTTTCCCTCTTGATCGCTGCATCCTTCGCCTAGCTTTCAAACAGACAGACCGTAGCTGACGAATGTGTCCGTTCCACCAGTAGCAGGGTTGGCCTCGCTTCGGAAGTGTTCTTCTCGGCATTGACGCCTCGCATGCTTCAACAATCACGTTTGTTAGATCCTGAGCTTGTTCTTCAGCAGAGCTGGAAGTTAACAGTGCTGTGTCGATCATTACGTCGAAGATGTCCTTGTCGAATGCAGAGGTTCTCCATTTTGGTCCGGAAAAACTTGGTTTTGTTTTCCTCTATTTTGTTTTGCCTTGATATCGAGCAGTATGGCCTGATGATCACTAAGGCTAAAGCGCTCACTTACCTGCCATTTAGTGACTCGTGTTAACGAAGGACTAGCGAAAGTTATATCTATGATAGATTCTGTTCTCCCTCTATTGAACGTCGTTTAGCAGTTCCACCTCAAGTTGGGCAAACGATTCCAGGATGCTACGTCCTCTAGCATTGGTGTATCTACTACCCCACTGTGTTGCCCAAGCGTTAAAGTCTCCACCGATGACGATGGGCCGCCTGTTCTTGGCATCGGTTACAAGTTCATCCAGAATGGCCTGGAATTCGGAGTGTGTTAGACTAGGAGGACAGTAACAGCTGTAGAAATGAATTCCTCCGACCTTTGCACGCACAAAATAAGTGGACTTGGTGCATACGTCTTCGAATGCGTTTTTGCCACTTGTCCATATTGCTACCTTTCTACATTTTCCTTCTGACCATGTGTTGCTATCGGGTATCTTATATGGCTCGCTGATCAGGACCATATCCACATTTTTCTCTTTCGTTGTCTGCGCAAGAAGATCTTGTGCCGCCTCACAATGGTTTAGGTTGATCTGGATGACTCTCATTTGCTCTTCTTTGTGGAGAGTGCCTTCTTAAATTGGGGACATTTTCTGCTATCAGCTATATGTTTTGCATCCGTCGACTCATCTGCTTTGCAAAGTATGCAAAGTGGGTCGTTGGGGCAGTCTTTGGCATAGTGCCCTTCTTCGCTGCATTTTCTACAACATTTCGATCTGTCGACTTTGCTTCTGCAGTTTGTACATACATAGATATGTGACAATATCCTAAACATCTGAAGCACTTGGTCAGCACCGTCTTTGGTCGGATTTTGCATACAGACCAACCCACCTTAATCTTTTTATCTTCAGGAATAGCCTTTACTCCTTCTGCTGACAAATTGATTGTTGCGGTTTGGGTTCCTCCGTAAGCCTGCCTTAAGTTTAGAATATCCGACAGTTGGAAATTCTGCAGTTTCAGCCTCGAGATCACAGCGCTTCGAACATCTTCTTTCGTCGTGACTTCAACTATGTACCTTATTTCGTACACCGATTTCTCTGTCGCGCTTCTTACTGAGGCACTCTCGCCCAGCCATCGAAGTCCTAAATTGGTCTGTCTTTTCACTGCTTCCACTAAGTTGTAAAAGAAGGTAGCCTTTTTGCGTTTTCTTAATCCTGGTAACCGCTTCGCCAAGTATACCTAGGTTAGGATCCGTCTTAACCTTTTTTAGCATTTCGGCATTTCACCCTTTTACGACATTTCACCCTTTGTCGTAATGATAAGGGCGTCAGGCCTCGGGTTCCTTGCTTTCTCTTTGGGTTTGGCTTTCTCTTGGGATTTGGCTTTCTTTTTCGTCTTCTTCGATTTAACTTTGGACCAGTTACTCCCGTCGTCCTTTGTAACCTCGGTGTCATTGACAACTTTTTCTGGTTCAGCGTTAGCAACGGTTTTCTCAGGACGTCGTTTGGCTACTGGTGTACCACCATCACCATTGTCCTGCTTTCGCCGAGCAATTCAAATACAATTCGAATCTGCTCGCCCAGCTTCTCGAAATCAGTTCCTTCTCCGGTTGGCTGGATTGTTATAGTGACTTGCGCCAGTTCTTCTTCTTGTGGACACCGTAGGGTCCTGGCACTCCTACCTATTGCTATTGCTATTCCTATTGCTATTACTATTGCTGTAGCTATTGCCATTAATATTACTTCTAGTATTGCTATTGTCGTTTCTTATTTGGATACAGTGTAAACTATTTATTGAAAATATATAAAAACCTACTCTCCTCATAGAAATGTTCCATCTGTACCTCTCACCCATATTAACTATTAAACATAATGTGGGGTCTTGCATTGGTGGCATGTCAAGTCCACTGATAGACGACTACCTCGTACCGCATTCGCTCATGAGCGATAGTCACCACAACCTGTTTAGGTGGTGATGGCACTCGGATGGATAGAGTTAATGGTTGCCTCTACGTTTTCCGGCTCGATGCAATGATACAGCTGACGCTGATGACGACGTTATTGATGATGAATTATATTAAAACATATTCGATCAAACGATGTAACCCAGCACTTGGCCGCACATGTACTCAATTGGAAGAAGAGGCAGAAGAAGCAATGAAAAAAAGGCAAACTGTAATGCATCATCAAATGCTACCACTTGATTACTCCAACTACTACTTACGTTCCATCGAACTAATGGCATTGATGGGTAAATATCAGGAACGAGTATGCGAGTGGTCTTTTCTTTGGCCATACCACCACCAGCGTCATCCATCAGCGGGTCCGTCAAATCATCAGTGGCTGCCGATAACCCAAACGACGACAAGAACGCCATCTACGCTCCATCAGCATTGACGGCGACCAAGTAGTCAGCCTCATCCTCAACAGTGTGTGGTCATCAATTTCAATGATGTTGCAAAGGCTGGCCGTGTGACATTGACTCTTTTGCTCCACGCGCAACGCTTAGACATACTTAACTTCTGCGCTACTAATCGAAAAGAGTTTGGCAATTAATGTCAAACATTTCAATTAATGAACTACCGTGGGTTTATATTTGGATAGAGATTTTCTTTTTCTCCTTAGTCTTTGTAGTCTATCATGAATTTTCTCTATGATGTGCTGTAACATTTCCTCAAAATGTGTCCGTGGGCTAAAGAAATTGACTGCAGTGGCTGTAATCAATGATAATTGTTATTAATAGCCCTCAACATTGGCTGACAATTCAGATGTGGTAGACAAGTGGAGACATACAAATCGGTTCACTTAAAAATCGATCATGTTTGGGGAGCTAATATTTATGATCTGTTAGGAGTACAGATAGTCCGCAACGTCTGGTATTATTTAGTCGAACTCCGGAATTTGCTAATTTTGTAGAAAATTCCACATCTGTGGAACTTAACACATCCACGTCCCACACCGAACCTGCAACTGAATCTTTATGACGAGCTCCGCGTCCTGTCGCTCGTTCTCTCACCATTCCTGCAAATTAAGCCCGAGCCGCATTTAACTTTGAATCTTTGCTCAAAACGAGGTAAATCGAACCCGATCCACTTCGAATCCCTTACTCAAAATATACCTCATAAGCTTTTTTTTCCCGATAGCAGCTAAATCTCAATTTTTAGTAAGAGTATCGTAATACATACCCTACCAGAAATGAAGATAAGAGTCTATTGATTTCAGTATTGGTTAAATTGGGACTTATCTTATCATATAATAGGGTTTAATGCACCAAAAAAGAGTACCAGTTGTGTTATATAGTACTTAATGAAACAGTTGGTTCATCAACTGCTCAGTAGAAGTCCTCTTGGTTATCTTTTATAGGAACACCACCAGTTGAGTTAGCTTCTCCTTAGTAGGCGGTCTGTTTGGTGATCTACTAGTTACTTGGCGATCAGTTGGGTTATTTACTTCTTAGTAGATGAGCATTTGTGTTATATGCCCATTAGTATGCGGCTAGTTGGGTTATCTACTCCCTAGTTGACTACCAGTGGGGTTATTTACTCCTTAGTAGACGATCAGTTGACATATCTAGAGATATCTACCAGTTGGGTTTTTTAGCCCTTAGTAGGCGACGCTTTGAGTTTTCTATTTCTTAGTAGAATACAAGTTGGTTATCTACAACAAGTTGGGTTATCTATTCCTATGAACACGATCAGTTGAGTTATCTTCTCTTTGCAGGTGGACAGTTGGGCTATCTACACCTGAGTAATAGGTCATAAGAGATATCTAATCACCTTAGTTGACGAAGATTTGATTTATCTATTCTACTGCTTAGTAGAAGTCCAAATGGGATATATACTCCTTAGTATTTTGTCAGTAGGGTTATCTACTCCTCAGCTGAAGGCCGGTTAGGTTATCTATTCAATAGTATATGACTAGTTGGGTTATTTACACCCTAGTAGGCTGATAGTAGGGTTATCTATTCCTTAGCAGACGACCAGTTGGATTATCTATTTCGTAGAAGATGGTCTACTCCTTACTAGGCGATCCGTTGGGTTATCCATTCCTTGGTATACGACCAGTTGGGTTATCTATTCCTTAGTATACGACCAGCTGGGTTATTTACTCCTTAGTAGAAGATCAGTTGGGTTGTCTACTCCTCAGTAGACAAACCGTTGGGTTATATATTCCTTATTAGACGATCAGTTGGTTTATCTATTTCTTAATATGCGGCCAGTTGGTGTTTCTACTCTTTAGGACATGACCAGTTGGTATATCTACTTGTTCGTAGGCGGTCAGATGGGTTGATTTGGTAATAGTTGACCAGCTGTGTCATCAACTCCTTCGTAGATGCCCGGTTGTGTTATCTACTCCTTCGTAGATGATCAGCAGGGTTATCTTCTCCCTATTTGACGACCAGTTGGTTTATCTTCTGCTTAGTAGGCGTCGAGCACGGTTATTTACTCCTTAGTAGGCAGCCAGTACGGTTATCTTTTCCTTAGTAGAAGAGAAGTTGTGTATTCTTCTCCTTTGTTGACGACCAATTGGGTTAGATATTCCTTTAAAGAGGACAGAAAATCGGTTTGGTTAATTACTCCTTAGTAGACTATTAGTTGGATTATCTACTCCTAAGTAGGTGGTCAGCTGGGTTATCTACTCCTTAGTAGAGGATCATTTGGGTTGTCTACTCTAAAGGGTTATATATTAGTAGAGTACCAGTTGGGTTATATATAGGGTGATCAAAAAACCGGTTATTTTGAAAATACGGTTTTTGGTTTCTTCGAAAATTAAGTTAACTCTAAACCCGGTTTTCGGTTTAACCGAAAATAAAAAACCGGTGAACCGGTTGTTTTCGGTTTTTCTTTTTTAATAAAAATGCATAAATAATGCTCAACATTTTGTTAGATGACGTAAAATAAGCGTAGTGCAAATTCAATATGTAACCATATTCCAATTAAATTAAGATTTATTTGAAAATTTTATTTTAAACACTTCATATTTTTATTTATAATAGGTAATTGTTCCAATTTCAATTATGATATAATATTATAATCTCTGCAATATTTGTAATATTTATGTTCAATTTTTAAAGAGATTTCTTTCAAAAAAATTGATTATGATTTTTATAAAACTTGACTAATAGTGAAGATCGGCAAAATCTTATGGCGATTTCTTTTCTGCAAAAAAGTGCATCATTTCCGTTGTTCTTTTCCCGAAATCTGGAGTTTTATACCATATTTTGGAATTTTGAAATATGAGGTAAGTTAATTTCGAGGGACTGCATATGTTCCACCCAAAAAGGGCAAATATTTTTCAGAATTTCGAGTCGACGGGGCAACATATTTTTCAGAATGGAATTCACCATTAGCTTTTAGCATCATATAAATGGCAAACCAATTATATACATATATTATCAGAAGTAGCGGATTCTGCCTTGAGCATACTATAGAGATGAAAACTTGTCGAAATGTGAAACTGATCATATGTATTTTTATTTATACCTACATTTCAATTAGAAAGGATTGTTAATTATTTTCTATACCGCAATAAGACCCTTGATAAAATATGCAGAAAAAGTCAATATAGAAGTTAGCAATGTAAACAGTATAAATACATATAAAACTGCATTTTGAAATCGATGGATATGCACAAATGATGTCAACGGTTTTTATATTGATGTTTTCACAAATTTAGGTAGGTTCCTGTTTCAAAAATAATATTTTCTTTATCATTTTATAATGGTTTCAAAAAACCGAAAAGTCGAATAAACCGAGTTGAAAAAACCGACGGTTCGAGTTATTCGAAAAAGCAGAAAAACCGGCCGATAGGCGGTTTTTAAAGAGAAACCGATTAACCGGTTAACCGGTGCGGTTTTTGATTACCCTAGCTATATACAACTAAATAACATATCAGGTGGTTTATCTACTGCTTAGTAAAAGTCCAGTTGGGTTACCTACTCCTTAGTAGGTGCTCACGACCTGTTGGTATATCTACTTTTTAGTAGGCGGTCAGATGATTTATCTACTCCTTAATAAGGAACCAGTTGTGTTATCTACTTTTCGTAGACAACCAGTTGTGTTATCTAATATTTCGTAGACGACCAGTTGGATTATTTTCTTCTTAGTCGAGTCGACGAGTTGGTTTCTCTTCTCCTTAGTAGACGACCAGTTGGGTTTTATATTCCTCAGTAGAGTACCAGTTGGGTTATATACTACAAAATAAAATATCAGTTGGTTTATCTACTGCTTAGTAGAAGTCCAGTTGGGTTATCTACTCCTTAGTAGGTGCTCAATAGGCCTATCTACTCCTTAGCTAACGACCGGTTGGGTTATCTACTTATTAGTATAGGACTAGTTGTGTTATCTTCTCATGAGTTGACGACAATTTGGTGTACCTATTCCTTAGTAGGTGACCAGTTGTGTTACCTACTCCTTAAAAGATGACCAGTTGGATTATCTTCTTCTTTAACTTGGGTTATCTTCTTCTTTGGGTTATCTACAACTTAGTAGATGCCCAGTTGGGTTATCTACTCCTTAGTAGAAAACTAGTTTGGTTATCTACTCCTTAGTAGGCGGTCAGTTGGGTTATCTAGTAGACGACCCGTTGGTTTATTTACTCATTAGTGGAGAGCCAATTGGCACCATTTTTCGAAGTTTAACCATTTAAAGCATTTAATTAATTTCAATCAGAGTATCTGATTTGAAAGAGCCAGCTTCTGCAGGTATACTTTTAGACAAATACTAGAATCACTAGGTTGCAATTCGCCACTTGCAATGACAAAACTATGTTGATGTTACCGGTTCTCTTCATAGAAAAAGGACAATTTGTGAAACAATCCCCGTTCTGAGTGGACCTTTCACCGACCCAATTTCCGTAGGGTACATCTGCTTAAATATATAAATCAATATATTGATTAAGCTATATAAATTGCAAGATTTAATACCAAGAATATTATAAGGTTATTAAAGATTATGTCTTGCTAAATTCCTTTCATGGTTTCTTTATTAAATATTGATTTGCAAATTTTCCCCATTTGCAGTTTTGAATAATATGTTAAAACGCACCACAGACCTCATGGCATTGTTTGCCACATGCGTCTATGTATATCCCTATGTAAAGCTTCTTGGGCATCTACTTTTATAGTTGTTGCCATAGTTTTGACCCAAAAACCTCAAAAAAGAAAACTCTAAATAAGGCAATATTCTCTCACACTAACTCACCAATGTTTTAGCAGTTCACTTGTTAAGTTAGAAGAATTTGGAGTTTTTCATCGTTCACTCTACCGCATAGCTTCACTTGGCTCCGCTATTTTTCACTGTTATAATAAATTTTAATACATTTTTTGTGGTTAAGTTAACATAAAAATCTATTTGTTTGCTTCATTTCGAAGAGCTTTTGTGAAAGGAAATTGTTGCAAATACTTAGAAAACAACACAATCTACAACGCAATGTTGCAAGTTGTTGCAGGACTGCTGAGAAGAGGGAGGAAATGGAATGAATCTGACGAACGATATCGTTTGCCCCGTTTGCCCATTTGCCAGTTGGATGTTGTTAGTGTTTGAACAGCACTTTAAACAAAATAGCAACAGCACTTTTATGGTATTATAAAAGTTCATGTTGCTCTTGTGGAAGCAGTCAACAACAGCGGCAGCTGCAGAAGCAGCAGCCGAAAGAACCTCGAAGCATCAGCAGACCCAGCAGCAACAATCCAGGGCATACGAAACTTCCTCTTTTATTCATAATTTGTGAATTTTTCCAGCAGAGGCTATGCATTGCGTTGTATTTGGCTTGGAAGCTATAGCAGAGCGCATCCAATATCAAGCAGTACATCTCGTCCACCACTGACATTCATGCTGCACAGCAACCAATGGACAAACAATCCTCTTTTTGCATCGGTTAATATTATTTTGGTAGAAAATGTAAGCTTTATAAGTGGTTGTGAAGTTATAACTTCACTTATAAGAGGACTGCAAAGTTGACCAGAATAAAACATTTGGTTGGGTTGAAATTCTTAATAAAAAAACTAGAACTTAGATTTTATGAAGCACTCTATGTTTAAAACCCTAACCCTATCTTAAATTCCCAGAGCTTTGTAACCTATCCTTACTTAATAACGTAACGTAACGTTACGTAACGTTATTTAACCAAACCAAAACTAACCTAACCTAACCTAACCTAACCTAACCTAATCTAACCTAACCTAACCTAACCTAACCTAACCTAACCTAACCTAACCTAACCTAACCTAACCTAACCTAACCTAACCTAACCTAACCTAACCTAACCTAACCTAACCTAACCTAACCTAACCTAACCTAACCTAACCTAACCTAACCTAACCTAACCTAACCTAACCTAACCTAACCTAACCTAACCTAACCTAACCTAACCTAACCTAACCTAACCTAACCTAACCTAACCTAACCTAACCTAACCTAACCTAACCTAACCTAACCTAACCTAACCTAACCTAACCTAACCTAACCTAACCTAACCTAACCTAACCTAACCTAACCTAACCTAACCTAACCTAACCTAACCTAACCTAACCTAACCTAACCTAACCTAACCTAACCTAACCTAACCTAACCTAACCTAACCTAACCTAACCTAACCTAACCTAACCTAACCTAACTCACATGCGTAAACTTCGCACATCTAGGTTAGGTTAGGTTGAAGAGAGGAGCCGTTTAAACATCTCATGTCCATGGACATACACTTAAGCCAGTGGTTCGGCCTGTTGTGCGCTCCTTATTTATGATCTTTTTATACCTCACGAGTTACAGAAAATCGGTACTAGACACGATTTTTCTCAGTGTCTTCCAGTCATATCCTCTGAGATGAGTTAAGTCTTGTAATATGTCGGACCCAAAATGTTGGGATCTTGCATGTGTGAAAGCCGGGCATCGTTTCAATGTTTTCCCTGCATGCCCTGCATTCGTCGTTTCCTGCTAGTCCTATGCGATGAAGATGTGCTTGTAAGCTTGAGTGCCCCGTTAGAACACTCATCATCTTACTAATATCGATCTTGTTTAGTTTCAGAAGACTTCTTATTTTCTTGTCATTTGGGTCACCCCACAGTATCTTTGCAGTTGCTCCTACTGTTGCACTATTCCACACATTTTTATGAGCCATCACTGCCCAACTGCTTCAACTAATTTTTCGTGGCTTCGAAAGGTTTCCAATTTTCCAAGTTTATTACTCGAAGTTCTCTGCCCTTTGAAGCCAAGCTGTTTGCCCGTTCATTTCCAATCACTCCGTTGTGTCCTGGCACCCAGCAAATACGCAATTGAACGGCTCATTTGTCGTTCTTTTACATTCCAACACAGTTCTAGATTTGACCCTTTCCGATGTTATTGCTTTAATCGGCATTTGGCTATCTGTGAAGATGTTGGCATATTTAGGCTTTGTTGTGTTACTGAGCTAGTTCACACACTCCGTGATTGCTCGAACTTGAGCTTGAAATGCCGTGTTTTGGTCAGAGAGGCGGAAGTGATGTTCGACTTCTGGTTTATCAATAAAAAGTCCCAGACTCTTCCTTCCTCCTCGCTTGGACCCATCCGTGTAGCAGCTGGTTCCCACTGGCACATGGGCCAAAGTTCCATTTTCCCAGGAGCGTCTGTCTGGCACAAACGTATCACAGGTAGCTGTATGCCGCACTTCAGGAATGCGGTCGGAGATTTCTGGCGTTTGAATGTGACCAACTAGAGATTCTAAAATCTTCTGATGGTACGACTAGTGGTCTCGATTTATCCATTCACCCTTCACTTGTAGACGTCTTGCTGTGAGGGCTGCCTCATACTTTATACGAATGTGCAGTATAGTCTCCAATGCTTTTGTTGGTGCAGTTCTAAATGCCCCGCTTATGCCTAGACAGCACATACGTTGAATTTTTTGCAAAGATATTACGTTGATGTCCACCACACTACACAGGCGTAGGTGATTATTGGTCTAAACACGCTCATGTAAAGCCCATGAGTCATATTTGGACGTAGTCCCCATTTTAAACCTATAGCTCTTCTGCACAACGACCAACATCTGTGTGCCTTTGTAACTCTTTCTTCAAGATGATCTTTCCAGTACAGTTTCTGATCCAAGATTACTCCCAAGTATTTTACCTTTTTAGTTATACCAATTGTCTTATTCAGGAATCGAGCAGGGGTAAAACGTGGGATCTTCGTTTTCCTTGTAAATAGACATATTTCTGTTTTGTCTGGGTTAAAATTTAATCCCCTTGGTTGTGCCCAGTTATATGCTATGTTAAGTGCCTCTTCAGCTCTTCTGCATAATAGATTTGGATGAAAGCCCCTTAGATGTATTACAACGTCGTCTGCATAACAGACTGGTTTAAGTCCTTCATTGGTGAGTACTTTTAGGAGACTGTGTCATAGAAGAGGCGACACATCTAACAATCTGCAAATTATCTCACAATGACTTTTCTGCCAACGTTGCAAGACAACAATTTTATATTCACACGGTTGAACGTTAACACGGTTGCATTTTTCTGACAATATTCTCCGATCTGGCAATCGTGTGTACTTAGCTTTCCTTCAATTTTCCACAAAAGTTTATCCGAGTCCAAGAGCTATGTCACAGTGAAAGCAATATTCCGGCCCCCTAGATACTGATATTCCAAAATCACAAATCTCATGGTCACCTTAATCAAATTGACTCCTCCACCAGATATACAACGTTATAGTTTGCCGGAAAAATCCACGCACACCAAATAAATTGCAATAAACCATAATCTCGGAGCCGAGTTATTCTTCCATATAAGGCCAAAGTCTTACTTCCAAAACGATAAAAAAAAAATCGAAAAACAAAACAAAAACCCTCATATTACAGTCATTCATACCACTTTACAATCGCATTCGTTAAGATTTCTGCTAAAAAATACATTGAACTCTGGTGTTGACCCTTAAAAACAATCAACTCCTTGAAGGTGTAATGACCATTAACACTCTCCAGCGATAGCAGAAAAAAAAAGAAAGGGAGCAAAATGAAAGGAATCGAATGGAAAGGAAAGGCAGCAAAAGGAACTTCAACAATGAATGCCGCCGAGGCTCTGGCGAAAGGTGGCATTCACTGGAAACAGAACAAAATCAATCATCAATGATTGATTGAATTCAGAGCACCACAAATGATTTTAAATTAAGATCTTGTTAAGTCAAAAGCTCGACGGCTACGGCCAGGCGACAATATTAGGTTCGATGACCACCGCAGGATAAAAATGGAAAAATAAAATTAATGATGCAAGTAATAGCTGAGTCAAGTGACTTGAAGATTAAGCTCCTGATATGAACTTAATTACTTAAAGGCAATCATGCTGGCAGTGAGACTACTAAAATCTCCGAGGAATTTAATGTGGACATGTCTATAACTCTAAATGAATGGTGGAGGTGCCTAATATAACTATTAATTATTCCGATTTGTGCTTCCTTCATTCTTGCATGTAGAATTTAGTAGGTGGAACGACGGCTATTAATAGCCGAACTTATTAAATGCCACCCGTACTAACTACACCTATTAATACAAATTTATGGAATTGTACATTTGCTCACTTAAGTACTCACGCCAACATCCACCAAAACGCTGTAAATATTATCGATGCACCTATTTTCGTAATATTCTGAAATTCTGTCTGTTTAACATAAAATATTAGCAAGAAAAGACAGAAAGTCTGGCGATGCCGACTATGCCGCAAAGGGGCATTGCGGTAAAAATTTGGAATAATTGGTTTCGTTTCAGTTAAGAAAGTACTAAGCTCAATGCCTTTTCAGGGCTTATTCCTTGGAGGTCTTGAAGATGTTGGTCGTAATAAACTAGATCTGAAACGATAACCTTAGCTTATGTTAGTTTAGGTTCTTACATAGATCAAGAATCGGAAGGAACACTTAGATGGGAATAAACTAGATCTGAAACGATAACCTTAAAACGCGAAAAGTATACAAGAAATTTGCACATATTTTTTTTGGCCCAAGGACGATCACAATTGAATTTGGTTGAAATCGGTTCAGATTTACATATAGCCCCCATATATATGTACCTCCGATGTGGCTTCCGAGCATATGCACCGTATAAGACACATTTTTTAACCGATCTGTATAAAAATTGACAGAGAGTAGTCTCTTGATACACTTAGAGACAATACTAAATTCGAGGAAAATCGGTTCAGATTTAGATACAGCCTCCATATGTCCCTCCCGATTTAGTACCAAAGTGCTTTGTTGTACTTTACTTACGATCATTACAAAATTTGGCAGAAAGAAGTTTCTTAATATAGGAACGAATACTGCTTTATTTTGGTATAATCGATTGAGATTTAGCTATAGCCACATAGGGGGAATTCCACGACAAATCGACGTGTTAAAATGAAATCAGTTTTGATTTTTCACTTTTTTTATAAAGGGTACGCCAAATAACTTTTTTTTTTTGAAAATGCTATAAAAAAACTACTGAATATTTTCTCAAATTTCTTTTTTTTATTTAAAATTACAATCCTTGCGGTTAATTATGGAAAATGGTTTCATTCAAATGGCTGCCTCGGCTGGGCATGCAGTAGCCTACACGATCGGTCCAATTTTTAAGCACATTATCGATTGTGTGCAGATGTATTTCACCAATGGCTTCACGAATATTGTTCTTTAAAGCGTCAATTGTCTCTGGCTTGTCGGCGTAACACTTATCTATGAGGGCACACCACAAATAATAGTCCAACGGTGTCAAATCGCAGCTCCGAGGTGGCCAAACGACATCAGCTCTGCGGCTGATAATGCGATCTTCAAAAACAGGGTGCAAAACATCGAGTGTAGCTTCGGCTGTGTGGCACGTAGCGCCGTCCTGTTGAAACCAAATGTTGCCAATATCCTCCTCTTCAATATTTTTGAACAAAAATGCGTTCAACATGGCCCGATAACGATCGCCATTGACTGTAACGGCCACTCCTTGCTCATTTTCCAAGAAAAATGGCCCAATTATGCCTCTGGACCAAAATCCGCACCAAACAGTGACTCGTTTTGGGTGTATCGGCTTTTCAAAGTATGCGTGCGGGTTTTCTGTGCCCCAAATGCAACAATTTTGCTTGTTTACATACCCGCCAAGATCAAAATGAGCTTCATCTGAAAAGATGATTTTTTTTTTGGCAAAATCGGCATCTTCTTCTTCGGCATATTTCCCAGCGTTGTTCAAGCGTATACACAACCATATTCGTTCAGCGGAAGGATAAAACTAATTATCTGTCAAATCAGACACGAGCTAAGTGTTACCATTCACGAAATAAGCACTAGTTGAAAAAAAAACGTTAGACGCTATATAGATGTATTTGAGATTGTTCCGATAACTGCTTCAGAAGTTATCGATATTTGTGTATCGGATTTTTGGTCATAACTTCTTAAGCTATGACCCGATTTAATTTTTTTTTTAGTTTTGAAATTTAAATGTAATTTTTATCTCAGATTTTTCCAATTTTTTATATTTTAAACATCTATTTATTATCTAACTTACAAGCTTTGGATGGAAGTGGGCCTAAACTAATTTGTATAGCGCGATCCATTTCGAGGTTCCCTCATTTTTTGAAGAAATAAACACAGAAAATTCAAATTGAATGGGGAATGTTTATTATCATTTGAAAGAACATTCTTTGGCATTTATTTTTTGAAGATTATGTCTCTCAAATGTTGGCCGCGGCTACGTCTCAGATGGTCCATCCGTTGAGTCCAATTTTCGATGACTCGTTCGAGCATTTCGACTGGTAACTGGCGAATGACACGCGTAAACGTTGTTCAGGCGTAAGTCTTTCCATGATGAAATGCCAACAGCATGACACGACTCACACGTGATCTGTCAAAAAAAGGCTATTGAAAAAAGTATCTCTACTTAGATCACCAGTTATAATATTACACTAATTATTCTGTCAATTTGTTGTCAAAACGTTGTAAACGTTGTTCGGGCGTAAGTCTTTCCATGATGAAATGCCAAACAATACTTAACAAAAATAACAGGACACGACTCACACGTGATCTGTCAAAAAAAGGCTATTGAAAAAAGTATCTCTACTTGGATCACCCTTTATTAGTTTTTATTTTTTTTAAATGCTTCAATATAGATGTTCCACGCCAAAGAACAAAATAAAGGATACACTTCAGGAAGTATTTCCCCCAAAACAAACGCCACCCCCACTGATACCCTTACCCCTGATAATCTCCCTGCAAAAATAACTATATATCAAAAGTTATAGAAATCGATTGATTTTTTTGGGATGTATTCGACAAAAAGATTCCTTCTTTATGACAATTCAACGATTGTTTTTTAATATATCGTATTTACTGTTACTAAACCCCAGTATCTACGTGAAAGTGATATTTTTAAGACCTCTTAATTTCGTAGAATTTATTGCCTATCCCGATTCTATTGAGCTTATGCTCCAAAATATATTGTCCAAATAATAAATGATCATTCCACGAAATTCGGAATAAAAAAATTAAAAACCTTACCATACATTTGTTTTCGTGTTTATGGCACCAAATTTCTTCAGAAATGGTATGTATAGACCTTCGACAACATTTTTGTAATCTAGTGTAGCCAGACCAAGTTATCCTTCGGAATATTTGATCTGTGACAACATTTTCCTAAGAATAATGTGGTCTCTGATAACTGTTCCTTAGAAAAAGGCGATGTGATCTACGAATCCTAGAGGGCCTATCTATTCCCAGGATAGGGACTGGATAGTGATCCCTGATGGGTCACAACTGCTTTACTTTTTGGGTTCTAACTGGTAGAGGAGCTCCGCTCCTAACCCTGGAGGAGGTAAAATGTGTAAATGTATGTGTAAAAGCAGGGAATTGATTGATACTCATGAGTTAAGCCTAACGGCAGAAATTCAGCTAAATCTAGAATACATTTTACCCGACACCACACTGTGGCACAGGGCATTTTGACTTTGTGCATTTTTATGTAACGCCCAAAAATATAAGAGATAGACCAGTAGTTTATTATACATATCTATCGGCATAAAATAGATGACAGCCCAATCGATAGTGTGGAATCATTCTGCTACCTAGGAAGCACGATAACAACCAAAGCAGGCACTGCTGAAGACGACATATGCCGAATTAACAAAGGTCGAGCCACATTCAGTTCTCTTGAGAAAATATGGCGATCAACATATATATCACAAAATACAAAACAGAAAATATTTAATGCAGCATCAAGTCGGTTGTACTTTACGGATGCGAAACGTGGAACGCTGCAAATAAAGAACTGTAGGCCCTTCAAGCATTCATCAATCAGTGCTTAAGAAAAATAATGTGTGTATTCTGGCCGAGTACTATCGGGTGTTTTTTTTAGGGGTATAGAACTTCGAATTGAAATAAAACACAAGAAAATCGTTTTAAGGTCCATCAATTTGGCTTTATTGGAAGGATAATTTTATGTCATTAATGTTTAAATATGATTTCGGGCATGTGGCCGCCGCGGCTGGCTCGAATAAAGCCAATTCTACAGGTCCAATTTTCAACCACTTTTTCGAGCATATGGGGCCGTATGTCGGCAATAACGCCACGAATGTTGGCTTCCAATTCCCCTAACGTTTCTGGTTTGTTGCCGTAGACGAGCGACTTCACATATCCCCAAAGAAAATAATCCAATGGTGTCAAATCACACGATCTTGGTGGCCAATTGACAGGTCCATTCCGCGAAATTATGCGCTCATCGAATGTTTCCTTCAATAAATCGATTGTGACGTGCGCTGTGTGGCATGTAGCGCCGTCTTGTTGGAACCACAACTCATCCACATTCATGCCATCCAATTCGGGAACAAAATAGTCGGTTATCATGGCTCTATACCGGTCTCCATTAGCTCTCCACAGCTCCAATTGCTGTGCACGGTGGCGAATCGATTCATTCGGGTCCTCTTCAACACTTTGCTCTACAGCGGCAATTGTTTCTTCGGTGCGGACTGTTCGACGTCTCTGTGGATGCGTATTATCACATAGAGTAAACGTAGTGCGAAAACGATCCATGGTTAACCGAATTAATTGCTCTGATGGACGATTATGTCGACCATAAAATGGACGGAGCTTGCGGTAAACTTCGCGAACTGAACCATTATTTTCGAAATAAATTTGCACGATTTGCAAGCGTTGTTCTTTTGTCAACCTGTTCATGATGAAATGGCAAACCAAACTGAACATAAATGACATTAGAGTTGCCAGATTTGACCACAAAATGCCAGTTTTATCTCTATTCGAAAAACAAAGCTGTACAAAAAACACCCGGTATAAACAAAGAATCTCTATGGACGGCCACGCGGCAACAACCAATAGTATTAGAAATTCGACGTCGCAAAATGTGGATTGGCCACACCTTAAGGAAGCCGCCTGATATCACACGTACATCACTTGACTGGAACCCGCAGGGTTCATATAGAAGAGGGAGACCAGCAAATACCTGGAGACGACTGGTAGATGCTGAAGCCCCCGGAGCAGGCTATACTTGGCATGAAATCAAATATTTAGCTACAGAAAAAATTAAATGGAATGAATTTGTATCGGCCCTATGTTCCTCCTAGGAACTATGGGAAAATATATATATCGGCATATGATTCAGTCGTTTTACTAATGACACTCTGCAACAACTTTTTTGTCGAAGGGCTGTGCATAACATTTTCTGCTATAATATGGAGTCCTAAACACTGAACAAATATAAAACCAGTAAGGAAAGGCTAAAGTCGGGCGGTGCCGACTATATAATACCCTACACCACTCTCGTAATATTGAATAACTCGGATATATAAATTTTGTAATTCATGTATAAATTGTTTACATAAATTTACTTTTGGGACATTTTATACTTAAATAATACCCTGTACCACAGTGTGGTGTAGGGTATAAAAACGATTGGATCTAAAGAGCCAAATCGGATGAAACATATATATGGGAGCTATAGCTAAATCTTTACCGATTTTCTTCAAATTCGGCGATGTTGGTTCATGAATCAAGAAAACTCTACCATTCTAAATTTCAAAACGATTGGATGTAAAATATAGCTTCTATAGAACTAAAGGGCCAAATCGGACGAAACATATATATGGGAGCTATAGCTAAATCTTAACCGATTTTCTTAAAATTCGGTAGTGTTGGTTCATGGATCAAGAAACTCTACCATTCTAAATTTCAAAATGATTGGATGTAAAAGACAGCTTCTTCAGGACTAGAGAGCAAAATCGGACGAAACATATATATGGGAGCTATAGCAAAATCTTAACCGATTTTCTTTAAATTCGGCAATGTTGGTTCGTGGATCAAGAAACTCTACCATTCTAAATTTCAAAACGATCGGATGTAAAATACAGCTTCTATAGGACTAAAGGGCCAAATCGGACGAAAGATATATATGGGAGCTATATCTAAATCTGAACCGATTTCAACCAAATTCAATAGCGATCTTAACAGCCGCGAAATACTCTAAACTGCAAAATTTCAGAACGATCGAGGTGAAATTGCGACCTGCAGTCGACGAACAACTTTACATGGACAGACGGACGGACGGACGGACATCGTTAAATCGACTCAGCTAGTGATTCTGAGTCGATCGGTATACTTTAAGGTGGGTCTAGCTGTGTTATTTTCAGGTGTTACAAACATCTGCCGTGCAACAAACTTATAATACCCTGTACCACAGTGTGGTGTAGGGTATAAAAATAATCATGGTTTTTTTTAATGTTTCTTTAAAATTCCAATTTTCTTGGAAGGTGCCTATACGAGGGCGGTTCGGAAACTTCTTAGCCTAGCACAAAAAGCGCGGTATAAACAGAAAAAAGTTAAGTGTTTTGGAAACTTCCATCTCTGCTATGAACACATGTTAAATTTTGTTTCGATCTGGCAACTCCTTCATATAGAAACAGGTGTTCACAAAAGACGCATCCGCGATTTTTTTACAATGGAAAAATTAGAAATGGGTGGTGTCATTAAATATTTACATAAAAAAGGTTTATCGGGACAAGAAATTCATAATGATATGGTGAATGTGTTAGGTGGAAGTGCTCCTTCATATGCAACAGTAAAAAATTGGGTTGCTGAATTTAAAAGTGGTCGTACAAGCATTGAAGATGAACCACGTAGTGGACGTCCAAAAACAGCAACAACAACAGATATTGTAGCCAAAGTTCATGATATGGTATTAAATGATCGACGAATAAAAGTGCGTGAAATAGCTAATATCATGGACATCTCAAATGATCGAGTCCATTTAATTTTGCATGAAGAACTACAGATGAAAAAGCTATCTGCAAGATGGGTGCCGCACTTGTTAACAGTCGACCAAAAACGCATAAGAATGAACATTTATCAAGCTTGTTTGGATCGTTTTAAGCGAAATAAAATGGATTTTAAGCGTCGTTTCATAACTGTTGATGAGACATGGATCCACCACTATACTCCAGAGACAAAAGAACAGTCCAAACAATGGACTGAAGCTGGAGGAAGTGCCCCAAAGAAGGCAAAAACAATTCAATCGGCTGGTAAGGTTATGGCAACGGTTTTTTGGGACTTCAAAGGTATTTTATTGATTGACTATCTGCAAAAGGGTAAAACAATAAATTCAGAGTACTATTGCCACCCTTTTGGATCAATTAAATGTACAAATTCGATAAAAACGTCCTGGCTTACAACACAAAAAAATAATTTTTCATCAAGACAGCGCACAAGAGTGTTTTAACAATGGCTAAAATCAACGAATTAAAGTACGAGTTGCTTGACCACCCACCTTATTCTCCTGATTTAGCTCCCAGTGACTTTTACCTGTTCCCAAATCTAAAAAAATTCCTTGCTGGCAAGCGTTTTACCTCAAATGAAGATGCAATTACAGTTGTAAACCACTATTTTGAAGACCTTGAGGAAAACTATTTTAATCAAGGGATCGAATTGCTAGATAAGCGTTGGACTAAGTGTATTGAAGTTTCAGGAGATTATATTGAAAAATAAAAATATTTTTGAAAAACTAACTATTCTCTTTCATTGATAGGCTAAGAAGTTTCCGAACCGCCCTCGTATTAAACCATATTTTTATACCCTACACCACACTGTGGTACAGGGTATTATAAGTTTGTTTCACGGCAGATGTTTGTAACACCTGAAAATAACACAGCTAGACCCACCTTAAAGTATACCGATCGACTCAGAATCACTAGCTGAGTCGATTTAACGATGTCTGTCCGTCCGTCCGTCCGTCCGTCTGTCCATGTAAAGTTGTTCGTCGACTACAGGTCGCAATTTCACTCCGATCGTTCTGAAATTTTGCAGTTTAGAGTATTTCGCGGCTGTTAAGATCGCTATTGAATTTGGTTGAAATCGGTTCAGATTTAGATATAGCTCCCATATATATTTTTCGTCCGATTTGGCCCTTTAGTCCTATAGAAGCTGTATTTTACATCCGATCGTTCTGAAATTTAGAATGGTAGAGTTTCTTGATCCACGAACCAACATTGCCGAATGTGAAGAAAATCGGTTAAGATTTAGCTATAGCTCCCATATATATGTTTCGTCCGATTTTGCTCTTTAGTCCTGTAGAAGCTGTATTTTACATCCAATCATTTTGAAATTTAGAATGGTAGAGTTTCTTGATCCATGAACCAAAACTACCAAATTTGAAGAAAATCGGTTAAGATTTAGCTATAGCTCCCATATATATGTTTCGTCCGATTTGGACATTTAGTCCTATAAAAGCTGTATTTTACATCCAATCGTTTTGAAATTTAGAATGGTAGAGTTTCTTGATGCATGAACCAACATTGCCGAATTTGAAGAAAATCGGTTAAGATTTAGCTATAGCTCCCATATATATGTTTCGTCCGATTTTGCTCTTTAGTCCTGAAGAAGCTGTATTTTACATCCAATCACTTTGAAATATAGAATGGTAGAGTTTCTTGATCCATGAACCAACACTACTGAATTTGAAGAAAATCGGTTAAGATTTAGCTATATCTCCCATACATTTGTTTCGTCCGATTTGGCCCTTTAGCTCTATAGAAGCTGTATTTTACATCCAATCGTTTTGAAATTTAGAGTGGTAGAGTTTATTGATCCATGAACCAACACTACCGAATTTGAAGAAAATCGGTTAAGATTAAGCTATAGCTCCCATATATATGTTTCGTCGAATTTGGCCCTTTAGTTCTATAGAAGCTATATTTTACATCCAATCGTTTTGAAATTTAGAATGGTAGAGTTTCTTGATTCATGAACCAACATTGCCGAATTTGAAGAAAATCGGTAAAGATTTAGCTATAGCTCCCATATATATGTTTCATCCGATTTGGCTCTTTAGATCCAATCGTTTTTATACCCTACACCACACTGTGGTACAGGGTATTATTTAAGTATAAAATGTCCCAAAAGTAAATTTATGTAAACAATTTATACATGAATTACAAAATTTATATATCAGAGTTATTCAATATTACGAGAGTGGTGTAGGGTATTATATAGTCGGCCCCGCCCGACTTTAGCCTTTCCTTACTGGTTTTAAAATTTAGAATGGTAGAGTTTCTTGATCCATGAACCAACACTACCGAATTTGAAGAAAATCGGTTAAGATTTAGCTGTAGCTCCCATATATATGTTTCGTCCGATTTGGCCATTTAGTCCTATAAACGCTGTATTTTACATCCAATCGTTTTGAAATTTAGAATGGTAGAGTTTCTTGATCCATGAACCAACATTGCCGAATTTGAAGAAAATCGGTTAAGATTTAGCTATAGCTCCCATATATATGTTTCGTCCGATTTTTCTCTTTATTCCTGAAGAAGCTGTATTTTACATCCAATCATTTTGAAATTTAGAATGGTAGAGTTTCTTGATCCATGAACCAACACTACCGAATTTGAAGAAAATCGGTTAAGATTTAGCTATAGCTCCCATATATATGTTTCGTCCGATTTGGCCCTTTAGTCCTGTAGAAGTTGTATTTTACATCCAATCATTTTGAAATTTAGAATGGTAGAGTTTCTTGATCCATGAACCAACGCTGCCGAATTTAAAGAAAATCGGTTAAGATTTAGCTATAGCTCCCATATATAGGTTTCGTCTGATTTGGCCCATTAGTTCTATAGAAGCTATATTTTACATCCAATCGTTTTGAAATTTAGAATGGTAGAGTTTCCTGATTCATGAACCAACATTGCCGAATATGAGGAAAATCGGTAAAGATTTAGCTATAGATCCCATATATATGTTTCATCCGATTTGGCTCTTTAGATCCAATCGTTTTTATACCCTACACCACACTGTGGTACAGGGTATTATTTAAGTATAAAATGTCCCAAAAGTAAATTTATGTAAACAATTTATACATGAATTACAAAATTTATATATCAGAGTTATTCAATATTACGAGAGTGGTGTAGGGTATTATATAGTCGGCACCGCCCGACTTTAGCCTTTCCTTACTGGTTTAAGTCTATGCTCGATAATGCCGGGATACACGTTAAATTAATGGAAATTATAAGGACCACAAATGTCTGTAATGTAGTTTAGAAGGTATCTTTAAAACAATTAGAAAAAAATTAAAAATTTTTTCAAAAAAATCATTTTTTGCTGGACCAAATAAAAACTAAAAAATAGAAAAATATTCGCCAAAAAATCATTTGTTCCATATACCAAAAGGGGCATGACAACTTCGCCCATTTTTCTAGAGGTAATAATTGTGACTAATAAACTAATACTATGTGTAGAATTTCAGAGGATTCAAATAAGTAGTATAGAAGTTATTAAATAATCAATATTTCACTAAATGTTAAACCTTTGTGGGGGAGGTACTGCAAGGAGTGGACCAATATGTCCCATCTTCGCACTTAGCCGGAGATAGAAGAAAATATTACCACATACCAAATTTGAAGTCAATTGGTTACTCCTTTAGAGAGTTATCGTGCGCACCAGCCAGCAGACAGACAGACGGAAGGACATTGCTCATTCGATTTAAAATGACCCAAAACGGATATCCGCCAGAAATACTTAGGGTCATGTTATGTACCCTCCTCTCTAAGGTGAGGGGATAAAAATGGTATTGGATGGCCGTCGGTTGTATGTTCGTGAGCTTGCTAAAGTCATAAGCATTTCAGAAAGTGCTACACATCGCATATTGGCGGAAAATTTGATGATGAGAAAGCTTTGGGCATGATGGGTGCTGCGTTTGCTCACAATTAAGACAATGCACTATTTCACACATCCACTATTGCAATGAGCAAAAGCAATGAATTAAAATTCGAATTGCTATCTGGCTGAAATTGTTGACTTTGCATTTTAGATTGTACACTACTACTCAAACAAATACCTGTATCGGTTCACGTTTTGGTATAACACCCATATAAAGGTCGCAAACGAATAATATTTTTGACGATACATAGCTACTTTTTTCACCGATGTACCTGGAATTTAGAAATATGTACTATAAATACCCGCAGTGGTAATAATGGATTATATAGTCCCTACATATTTTTCGGAATATTGCTTTATTTGTATACCCTCCACCATTGGATGGAGGGTATATAATTTTGTCACTCCGTCTGTAACACCTCTAAATATTTATCTGAGACCCCATAAAGTACATATATTCTTAATCGTCGTAAAATTCTAAGACGATCTTGTAACCACGTTTCAGTCCGTAATAATAGTTTGATGAAATTTGGTATAAATATTTTTTATAGTTGCAGGTTGTTTGGGATTGCAAAAGGGCCACATCGGTCAATGTTTTGCTATATCTCCACTATAGAGGTCGCTCAAAGATAAGGTTTTTGAGCCATAGATACTATATTTATACCCTCACTTTAGTGTGACGAGGGTATATATCATTTGCTACGGAAAAAAGTGTAACACGTCGAAGGAGTGACTAAGGCCCCAAGTATGTTCGGAGGAAATCCGTTTTGGGTCATTTTAAATCGAATGAGCAATGTCCGTCCGTCCGTCTGTCTGTCTGTCTGTCTGCTGGCTGGTGCGCACGATAACTCTCGAAAGTAACCGATTGACCTCAAATTTGGTATGTGGTAATATTTTTTTCTATCTCCGGCTAAGTTCGAATATGGGCCATATTGGTCCACTCCTTCTAGTACCTCCCCCACAAAGGGTTAAAATGTTGTGAACTATCGATTCTTTAATAACTGTTATACTACTTATTCGAATCTTTTGAAATTCCACACATAGTATTAGATTATAAGTCGCTATCAATTCGAAAAAAATGGTCGAAGTCGCCACTTCCCTTTTGGTACCTCAAATGCACCATTTTGCACCAAAAGTTAACAGCTTATAACATTAATAACAGTGTATTAAAATACTTGAAATTTTGTACAGTATTATGCTTTTATATTGCTTACAGTCCAGGGAAAAATGGGTGTTGTTGCCACGCCCCTTTTGGTACCTCCCACACAAAGGTACCTTTTTGCACCAAAAGTTAACAGCTTACAACATTAAAACCAGTGTATAAAAATACTTGACATTTTGTACAGTGTAATGTTTTTATAGTGTATATAGCCCTGTGAAAAATGGGCGTTATTGCCACGCCCTTTTTTGTACCTCCCACACAAAATGCCCAAATCATACCACAATTTAATGTCTCATAACGTTTATACCAGTGCACATAAATGCTTATAAGTCGGCACAGTGCAATGAATTTAAAGTATCTAATGTTCAGCGAAAAAAAGGTGTATTTGATAAACCCTTTCTGGTACCTCCCACACAAATTGACAGAATAATTCGAGTAGTATTCAATATTACATTACTCACAAAGTGAGGGTATACCTTAGTCGGTTTACCCGACTGAAACTTTCTTACTTGTTTTAAAGCAATTTAGCAGAAAATGAATGAATTTTTGTCTTGTTTAGATACAACCCGAAAACATTCAGTTAAAATGCTTAGAAAATGTGGTATTTATGGCTTAAATACATAAATTTTGGAGCGACCTCTATAGGGTGACTATAACAAAATATGAACCGATTTGTAAAATTTTTGCTGTGATGAATTCGTGTCAAAATATAATACAAACTGCAAAGTGTTAGCTAAATTGATTTAAAAATGTGGTATCTATGGCTCAAAACCCGTATTTTGGGGCGACCTCTATAGGGGAGCTATATCAAACCATTGAACGATATGCCCCATTTGCTATCCCAAACAACCAGAAACTATTACGGATTGTAGTGTGATTACAACAGACGAACGGACAGACGGACATGGCTATATCGTCTTAGAAAATGTATTTCATATTTAGGTCAAACTTTGCATGAATGAGATAAGTCCCACTTCTCCATTGTCTTCCGTTCCATTTAAACACATTTACACAAATTGTTTGCTCTCTAGGCTTGTCTTTCCGCAAATCCGTCTGTTTTGTATTGCACTATTTCATATATGTATGCAAACTAATGCTGGTAACAGGAAAGCAGAAGTCTTGACTACGTTCCCAAATCCACACTTACTTAAGTTTCTCTAATGCCTTTCGGTGGTATTGTGTTATGGTAACCATTTAGGTGAGAGCTGCTAAGCGAAATGAGAATGGCCAAGTGCATTACACATTTTGTGGAAGTGTGCTATAGCTAAAGATTTGTGGAGGATTTGGACGATGCGATACTCGGCCACCTTAAGTGCTTGGAACTGTAAGCTATACCACATTGCATTCTCTCTTGTTGGTTGGTACTATTTTAATGGTTCTACTAATATAAAAATATTTTAGGCAACCTTTCTACCTAAAAGTTATTTAGATAAAATTTAATTTTTAAAAAACAATTTTAAATAGTATTTTTCCTATACAACTTAACAAATTACAATTTTCAAGTCAATGTAATTATTAATTAAAATTAGTTAAACCCTCAAAAGTGAGGGTAAAAAGTAGAGGAAGCCATAAAGTATATATAGCAATTTCTAATAGAAAATTTGTGTGGGACAGCTTTTTCCTAAGGAACCATCTTTTCATAATGAAAAGTTGTCAGAGACCAACATTTCTTTAGGAAAAGTTGTCAGAGATTACCTTTTCCTGAAGAAAATTTGTCAGAAAACACTTTTTCTATATGAAAAGTTATCAGAGACCACCTTTTCATAAGGAAAAGTTGTCAGAGGCCACCTTTTCCTAGGGAAAAGCTCTCAGAGACCGCCTTTTCCTAGGGAAAAGTTGTCACAGACCACCTTTTCCCAGAGAAAAGTTGTCAGAGACCACCACTTCCTAAGGAAAAGTTGTCAGAGACCACCTTTCCTAAGTTGTCAGAGAACACCTTTTCCTAAGGAAAAGTTGTCAGAGGCCACCTATTCCTAAGGAAAAATTGTCAGAGACCAAATGTTGTCGTCTTGTTGTTGTTGTTTTCTTTGGGAAAAGTTGTCGGAGACCACCCTTTCCTAAGGAAAAAGTGTCGGAGATCACCTTTTCCTAAGGAAAAGTTGTCGGAGACCACCTTTTCCTAAGGAAAAGTTGTCGGAGACCACCTTTTCCTAAGGAAATGTTGTCGGAGACCACCTTTTCCTAAGGAAAAGTTGTCGGAGACCTCCTTTTCCTAAGGAAAAGTTTTCGGAGACCTCCTTTTCCTAAGGAAAAGTTTTCGGAGACCACCTTTTCCTAAGGAAAAGTTTTCGGAGACCACCTTTTCCTAAGGAAAAGTTGTCGGAGACCACCCTTTCCTAAGGAAAAAGTGTCGGAGATCACCCTTTCCTAAGGAAAAAGTGTCGGAGATCACCTTTTCCTAAGGAAAAGTTGTCGGAGACCACCTTTTCCTAAGGAAAAGTTGTCGGAGACCACCTTTTCCTAAGGAAAAGTTTTCGGAGACCACCTTTTCCTAAGGAAAAGTTTTCGGAGACCACCTTTTCCTAAGGAAAAGTTTTGGGAGACCAACTTTTCCTAAGGAAAAAGTGTCGGAGATCACCTTTTCCTAAAGAAAAGTTGTCGGAGACCACTTTTCCTTAGGAAAAGTTTTCGGAGACCACCTTTTCCTAAGGAAAAGTTTTCGAAGACCACCTTTTCCTAAGGAAAAGTTTTCGAAGACCACCTTTTCCTAAGGAAAAGTTTTCGGGGACCACCTTTTCCTAAGGAAAAGTTGCCGGAGACCACCCTTTCCTAAGGAAAAAGTGTCGGAGATCACCTTTTCCTAAGGAAAAGTTGTCAGAGGCCACCTATTCCTAAGGAAAAATTGTCAGAGACCAAATTTTGTCGTCTTGTTGCTGTTGTTTTCTTTGGGAAAAGTTGTCGGAGACCACCTTTCCTAAGGAAAAAGTGTCGGAGATCACCTTTTCCTAAGGAAAAGTTGTCGGAGACCACCTTTTCCTCAGGAAAAGTTGTCGGAGATCACCTTTTCCTAAGGAAAAGTTGTCGGAGACTAACTTTTCCTAAGGAAAAGTTTTCGGAGACCACCTTTTCCTAAGGAAAAGTTTTCGGAGACCACCTTTTCCTAAGGAAAAGTTTTCGGAGACCACCTTTTCCTAAGGAAAAGTTGTCGGAGACCACCCTTTCCTAAGGAAAAAGTGTCGGAGATCACCTTTTCCTAAGGAAAAGTTGCCGGAGACCACCTTTTCTTAAGGAAAAGTTGCCGGAGACCACCTTTTCTTAAGGAAAAGTTGTCGAAGACCACCTTCGTAAGTTGCCGGAGACCACCTTTTCCTGATGAAAAGTTGTCGACGACCACCTTTTCCTAAGAAAACGTTGTCGAAGACCACCTTTTCCTAAGGAAAACGTTGTCGAAGACCACCATTTCCTAAAGAAAAGTTGTCGGAGACCACCTATTCCTAAAGAAAAGTTTTCGGAGGCAACCTTTTCCTAAGGAAAAGTTGTCAGAGACCACCTTTTCCTAAGGAAAAGTTTTCGGAGACCACCTTTTCCTAAGGAAAAGTTGTCGGAGACCAACTTTTCCTAAGGAAATGTTTCCGGAGACCACCTTTTCCTAAGGAAAAGTTTTCGGAGACCACCTTTTCCTAAGGAAAAGTTGTCGGAGACCACCCTTTCCTAAGGAAAAAGTGTCGGAGATCACCTTTTCCTAAGGAAAAGTTGTCGGAGACCACCTTTTCCTCAGGAAAAGTTGTCGGAGATCACCTTTTCCTAAGGAAAAGTTGTCGGAGACTAACTTTTCCTAAGGAAAAGTTTTCGGAGACCACCTTTTCCTAAGGAAAAGTTTTCGGAGACCACCTTTTCCTAAGGAAAAGTTTTCGGAGACCACCTTTTCCTAAGGAAAAGTTGCCGGAGATCACCCTTTCCTAAGGAAAAAGTGTCGGAGATCACCTTTTCCTAAGGAAAAGTTGTCAGAGGCCACCTATTCCTAAGGAAAAATTGTCAGACACCAAATTTTGTCGTCTTGTTGCTGTTGTTTTCTTTGGGAAAAGTTGTCGGAGACCACCCTTTCCTAAGGAAAAAGTGTCGGAGATCACCTTTTCCTAAGGAAAAATTGTCGGAGACCACCTTTTGCTAAGGAAAAGTTGTCGGAGACCATCTTTTCGTAAGGAAAAGTTGTCGGAGACCACCCTTTCCTAAGGAAAAAGTGTCGGAGATCACCTTTTCCTAAGGAAAAGTTGTCGGAGACCACCTTTTCCTAAGGAAAATTTGTCGGAGACCACCTTTTCCTAAGGAAAAGTTGTCGGATACCACATTTTCCTAAGGAAAAGTTGTAGGAGACCACCTTTTCCTAAGGAAAATTGTCGAAGACCACCTTTTCCCAAGGAAAATTGTCGAAGACCACCTTTTCTTAAGGAAAAGTGGTCGGAGTCCACCTTTTCTTAAGGAAAAGTTGTCGGAGTCCACCTTTTCTTAAGGAAAAGTTGTCGGAGACCACCTAAGAAAAAATTTCAGAAACCACATTTTCTTAAGGAAAAGTTGTCGGAGTCCACCTTTTCTTAAGGAAAAGTTGTCGGAGACCACCTAAGAAAAAATTTCAGAAACCACATTTTCTTAAGGAAAAGTTGTCAGAGGCCTTAAGGAAAAGACTCATACGAATATATGCGCCTCTGATTTTGCATCGAAATGCTGTAGAAGCCCCACTGTTTATACTATTGTATAACATAGTTATTATCTATTTAGGACCTTTTTTATTATTACCTTATAGTATAGTTTTCTCGCTGTAATTTAACAAATAATTCTTGAATATGGGTCTTTTGCTTCACCGAGTAAATTTCCAGAAACTTCATGCATTGCAATCTAACATAGTTTAAGAAAAATACTGTTCTGTTTTAAGAAGAAGAACAGGAAGCGTTAGCAAATGGTTAAATTTTGTATGTAGATCAATAAGTTTAGAGCAAGTTATTACTGGACTAATGCCAAAGTACGAATAATTTACGAGAGTTGTATAATAAGTTAAATACAAACGAAATACACTGTCAACAAATTCAAATTAAAATAGACGGGCGAATAAAATTGTCAACACTCAAAATTATGGAAAACTGATTATATCAAGATCACTTTTGCCTCAATATGGAGCTGATAGGTGGCGCTGCAATAGATTTATTAAGAAGGTACTGGTATAACTAGTTGCGTTGTGGAAAAACTTTGCAAAATTCAACACCTCAGGTGGCGCCACGCTTGATTTTCCTTTAGAAGATTTTCTACAAAACTCTGGCGACATTGTCCTACACAGTTGAATGCGCCGAAAAACATCTGCAGGGCCATCTAGTTGACTTATATATTTCCTAATCTTTCCCCCATTTACATTTTCCTAACTCCTCATACTCCTATATATATGCACCATATTTTCTTCTCCACTTATTATTCTACATCATCTTCTTCGTATTCACTTTTCCGTTTCCGGTTTTCTCACCAAGTGAGTTCTTATATTCTGTGTCGCCCCTCACGTACTCACTTATGTGTATATGTATGCCACATATACACCATTTGCCACTTTTGTCATGCAATATTTCCTCTCTTTTTGGTCCAAATGGATATGCAACAGATGCTTTTAATACTTTTCTGTGAAAGGAAATACCACAAAGTTTAGTTGAGTTTTGCCAGAGATTAATGTGAGTTGTTTGACTTTACCTAACCACTGAGATGCTGACATACATACATGCATATGTATATATGTACATATATACTCCTATACATATTTTTATGCAATTTAGGTTAAGATTCTCAAATGAAAATTTGTAGTAAATGCAAATTTTCCTTTAACTTCGAGTTAGCAGAGAAAGAAAATGGAATACTTTCCGGGACCGATGTTAAATAGAAAGTGAGCGATTGTAAAATTTTGACATAGTAGTGGGCTAGCAAGAGGGATTGTTTTTACAGGTTATGTTAGCTGGTGGTTTATCTTTAAGTGAACTTAATTTTAAGAAATAAGGAGGGCAGTATTTTTTTATTGGATTCAAATCGATAACCGGGAAATCATTAATGTGGAAAAGAAGCAAATCATGGAGCCATATGTTTTTTGTAGTAAGTTCTTGTAAAACTAGTTCTTGTAAAACTGCAAGATTTCAGCCAAATTGTTTAGAAAATATTGCATATTATATATATGGCTTAACCAAGTATATTTAAGGGCGACCTCTATATGGGTACTCTATTAAAACATGGAACAGTCAATTTATTTTCTTAAATCAGTAATGATAGACTAAAATTGGCCGGCCGCAATCATAACACTATCCACAATTATTTGCTGACCAACGCACGGAGAAATATGTTGGGATTATATTTAACTCCAGGCACATCGGTTAAAAAACATAAGATCTACTCCGCAGGAAGTCAAATTCGTCGGTGACCTTTTATGTCCTTGGATATACAACTCAGCCGATAGTCGGCTTGTTGTGCGCTCTAATCAATTTATTATCTGACCTAGGGAGATTGTTTTAGGAACTTTGTACTCTTGACATAGTGCTCAATTATTTTCCATTTTATGCCCCTAATTGTGGTCAAATCTGGTAAAGAGTCATCCACTAAGAATCGGGATATATTCCTACGAAAGCTGGACAACGGTAGTGCTCTAACGTTTCGTCATTCTCCCTCTATAGACGCTGGGATGGCTACATGCAAAGAAAAAATTCGTTTCTGCGAAACGAAATATTAGACAACTACAATTCTCGTTTACGATGACTGAAATTTCTTTTGGTCAGAATATGTTTCTGTCACAACAAACGAAACATAAGTTCCGGCAAACGAGAATTGTAGTTGTCTAATATTTCGTTTCGCAGAAACGAATTTTTTCTTTGCCTGTATGTGTCCTGTAATGATACCTAATGATGATGATGACACGTAATGATACCTAAGACGTAGTTACCTCTGAAAGGTTTCGAAGGCTTATCGCTTTTCCAGCAATAGATGATCGTATCCACAAGCTCTTTGAGGGTCTCATTGCATGCTGATGAAGCCAGCTGCATCCTCAGGATGTCCCCTTTGAAATCGCAGCTCATTATCTCAATTGGAGACCCGTATTCCAACATGGGGACTTGCTCCAGGAATTTGCTATTGACCAACTCTTTAATGTTGCTATATTGGTCTGTGTGGATTTTTCCGTGTGCTCTATCGATATTGATCACTGCGTAGCAGGTCACATCTCGATATCGCTTCATCGCTACTTTGACATAAGATGGTGGAGCACATAGGTTAAAGAGTGTCCGAAATTCATTTTTTTCATGTTCGCCGATTTGGATAGTTTTTTGGTATTTTGTTGTCAGATATCTGAATATTATGGTTCAGTAATATTAGGCTGATATATTTATTATTTGTTTGACAGACACGCTCGAAGTTCATATATGTTCGCTTGTTTAAAATGGCATGCAAATTTAGTGTACCATTTGACTTTGTTATATATTTTCGTTCATGACAATTGTCCTAGATGAGATTTGCATTAAAAAAAGTTGGAAAAAGTGCCATATAAAAAATTTCGTAGAACAAAATATAAACAACATCAAAATGTCAATGTTCATCAACTTCAGTGGACTGCATATTTTTACCACTGTGGAGCGCTGTTTAACGAAAGATGTCAAATTACTGCTTGAAGTCTCAGCTAAAAGTTTAAAATTGGAGTACGATAATGATGTTAAAAAATTATTAATAGACTATGTTTCTATGGGAGGTGGGCGGATCAGGTATATATTTTCAGGAGCCCATTCTACAATTATAATATTTATTTTTTGTGAAAATTGAGTTGCTGCATTAAAAATCAAGGGAGTTATGTTACTTTTTCAATACAAGTTGTATGGGAAGTGGACGTAAAAGTGAGCGGATAATTTCACACAAATGATTCTGAGCCAAAAAACAATGCCGTTATGTGCCAAAAATCAATGCCGTAGGTCAAAATTTAATTTTCACTATGTGTGGGAGGTGAGCGTAAAAGTGGGTGGATCATTTTGATTTTTCCATTTTTTCTTGATTCAAACAAAAAATTCCTATGTGCCAAGTTTCATTGTCCTTCGACAACTTCTTGTATTTTTAGACACTCGTTCTATGAACCTCAACCAATGTGTGACATGGCTCCTTACCTTTTTCAGCAACCATCTTCATATTTCGTGTCGATTTGGGTATTTTTCCAAGTGTCTTCGTTACTTGCGAGAGAACTTAAATCAGCCTCTACGATTCACCCTTACTCGCGTCTTTGCCTGGTCTCAGTAGCGGGACCACTCTGCCCATTTCCCAACAAGCCGACTATGCTGAGGTGTATGTCCAAGGACATAAAAGGTCACTGACGAATTTGACTTCTTGCGGAATAGATCTTATGTTTTTTAACCGATGTGCCTGGAATTTAGTATAACCCCTACACTTTTGTCCTAACCTTCTTAGAGGATTCCGTCGTTGTGGAAGCCTTCTTAGTAATTGGATCGACTTTCTGACCTCTACACCAGGATCCTGAATAAGCCCTCCTTTGTGAGTGGCTACACCAGGATCATGAATAAACCCTCCTTTGTGAGAGGCTTGACACGGTGTTTCCAATTCCAATTATCAAACATACAAAGTGCTGTCTAACCATTCTGTGCAATACGTACATATCTCGCCGGAGCTTGACTCTAGAGACTCATACATCGAATGTCCGGGACTGGCGAGATGGAAATATTCAACGTATATATTCCGCCGTTTGTTAGCTGTATCCCGAGTTATTTGCCGTACATCAGCCCACATCTGCAAGGAAATAAGCGTGTGATACTAGGAGATTTTAGTTCACATCACGAACAGTGGAATTGCCCAGGTAACGACCACAAAGGCATAGCTGTGGCTGGGCAAATTGATTGCTCCACGTTCTCCACGGTAAATTTGGACGCCCGTGCACGATTTATGGGTGATTGCAGCAGTTCAGATATCACCATCGCACCTGTTTGTCTGATAAACGTAGTCACTTCCGATCCTGTCATTTTTTTTGGGTTCAAACTATCTCCCCCATAATCATCTCCATTGACAGATTATCCGACCATAACCTCTGAAAGCCGCACTCTTCTTAATTAAAGAAAAGTAAATTGGAATCTGTTCTTGGAATAAATCGATCAACACTTCAGTAATATTCCTATTGCCTCAGAAGTTCGGCTAGCTGAGAATAAGTTCCGGGCCGCCATCAGCACAGCAGCCGCTCGCTTTATTCCTGCTGGTCAAATACCTGTAAGTACGACATAACTTCCCAGCAGAGGCAGCGGGACTCGCCTAAGAGCGCGATTATTTTCGATATTGGATATACTCATACCTGGGGTAGAGTACTTGACAAAAGTGCTCAATTTGTCTCTGACCACTCTAATGGTAACCGAAGTCTGGAAAATGGGCAGAGTGGTCTCGCTACTGAAATCAGGCAAAGACGCGAGATAGGCTGAATCGTAGAGGCCTTCTCTCGCCAGTAGCGAAAACATTTAAGGCACTACTCCTACCGAGCCTAATTGGACATTATCCGGTGCCGGATCATCAGAATGGTTTCTGAAATCAGAAAAGTACAACTCCTGCTTTCCACGTCATAGCCACAGTTACCAGTGGTCTAAACCAGAATAAGTCGTGTGAGAGGACGGTTCTCGTGGCTCGGATAGCTGAGAAGCAATTCCGGGTCATCATCAACACAGCAGTCGCTCGCTTTATACCGGCAGGTGGAATACCCGACCTAACTTCCCAGTAAAGAAGTGGAGTATCACTCTAATAGTACCCGAAGTCTGTAAAGTGTCCAGAATTGTACCGCTTCTAAACCAGGCAAAGACTCGAGTAAGGGTGAATCGTACAAGCCCTTGACCTGTCGTCCCCTCAAAATTTGAAACGTTGGATTGTTAAATGTATGTTTGGACGACAGTCGTATGTGGAATTTAGGAACAAGCAGTCCAGACCCCGTAGAAATAAACAGGGTTCCCAAAGAGGGGTGATGCTTCCGGCACTATTTAACCTTTACCTCTCCGCAATTATACTTTCAACTGAAGGAATTGAAATCGTGTCTTATGCTCCCAAAATACATGACATATATGACAGACTGAGTATCTACCTTGGGAATCTTACCAGTTTCTTCACTGCCAGAAATATGCAGATATCCGCCACCAAATTATCTGCCAGTCTGTTCACTACATGGATGGCAAAAGTGCGGCTGCATTTGATCTTCTGCCCACACCACTGCCATCTGCGACAAGATGAGTGTAGTAATAAGATCCTCATGTCGCTCGCCGACTGCACTTGGGGAACCGACAAAGAAACCTTGTTGAACTATGATAAAGCGATAGGCCTGTCTAGGTATGCAGCGCCAGCGTGGTTGGGAGCGTGACGCAGTGGAGAATGATTCAGACAACGGGTGCTTCCTCATGTCCTCAGACGACCACCTACATGAGGAGACGAAGATCTTACCCGTTTGACGACGCAATTTCATGTTGTTGAAGCATTACCTACTGGGATGCTACCACCTTAGACATCCTAATCACCAACTAGTGGATAGTCGGGAGTAATCTTCATGATCTAGAGCGCAAGATTCAAATATGTAACAGATAACCTCTGGATCAGCAAGCATACAGATCATTCCTGAATGAAATTCATTCCGATGGAGTCGCAGCAGCAACATCTTACACAATGAATTCGGTAACAGTAGTACTCCAGTTACGCCAGAAGAAAAAACTGTTCTTCTTTAACTGTCTCACCAAACCCACTCAGTTGGTCCCAATCGGTCTTTACATGCACCCCATAGATGTTGCAGCCATTCTGGTGCCAATGTGACAGATCCACAAATTCAAGACAATTATTGGAGGACAGTAATATATTACTGCTACAACAAAAACAACTGGTACCTATACGTACCAAAATTTACCTGAAACATTTACCACGTCTTTGACGATTGTTAGCGGACCATATCGGTCCATATAGGAGTATATACCATCAACCGCAACCTCCACCTCTTCATTTTCTGGCAAATCTTTTTCCGTCGAGCCATTTTTCAGGTTTGGAAACAAAAAATAATCCGAGGGGCTAAATCTGGTGAATACGGTGCGTGCTGAAGCAATTAGAACTTTATTTAATTGATTTTGGCAATTGCAATATTAGATATATGAACTGGTACATTGTCTCGATTGTGAGAAAACGCGGCACCCATCTTGCGCACAGCATTCTCGTCATCAAATTGTGCGTCAATATGACATGTATAATACTTTTTAAAAAGCCTATGACTTCAGCTAGCTCACGAACATTCAAACGACGTTCATCCAATAACATTTGGTGGTTTTTTAATCATTTCTGGCATGTACACCTCAATTGGTCGACCATTACTGTGTTGGCATCTCTTACGGTCCCGTTGAAACTCTTCCACCCAAATTTTTAAAGTTGTAAACAAAGGAGCAAACTCCCCCAAAGAAGAATCTAGCTCGGTTATAATATTGTCGCACTGAGACCTTTCAAATGAAAGTATTGCATTATATATCGATGACCAATTTCACTGAGATTGTTTTCTTTTGAGTGCTCAAAAAACAAGAGAACACTAAAACAATTTCAGAATATCATTATTGTAATAAAACGAAAAGCATATTTAATACCGACATGAGTCACAGGTATATTATTTCCTATGACCTGGAGGAAATAAATGATGAATAGATGTTTAAAGATATCCTATTTTTTTTCTTCTTTTCTTTAAATGTGGAATAAAGTAAAAAAATATAATAAGAAACAATTTAATATTTTAAGGAAAATTTAAAATTTGTATACCGCATGAACAAAATTTCTCACACCTTCTGTGTTTAAGACTATTATTCCCTTTTCCCGAGATGATAAATCATAAAGAAAACTAACACTAACAAGCTTTGTCTGTTTTTGTACTATATAGCCTTAACAAGGACTACAGCAGATTTCTTCTTCCACGAGATTTGTTGTGCTTTGTCTAACGACATAATCAGGCCACTTCATTCCTCTATTCTACATTAATATTTCATTACATAAAATTTGTCTATATCAACTCCCACTTTTATCAAATTTAAATATTTCATTTGTTTGTTTTTTTGGCTTCATTTTACCCGTGGTCTGCTGTCTAAGTCAACATTTCAAATGCCACAAGTTCCTTGGAATGTAGACACACTCAGTGTCATTTTTGTGGAGTTTTCCTCTTGGAATGAAACACACACTGTAGTCTGTGACGAGCGTGAGGGCAGCGTTTGTTCCTCGAAGAAAGTTACAGTGTTTATGATAACACACCATAAACAACACAAGTATTGTAGTATTCCTATGCTACCAAATAACAGGAAGAAGGTATCTTAGGATCAACCAAAACGACGCTTGAACACCCTTAAAACCTCCTAATACCTATGAGTAATGAGAGGAAGGCTTAAACGTTCAGTTATGCATTCTGAAAAAAAACCTTCAATTTGTGGATTTCTGGAATAACCGCCTTTCTGAAAAATTTAAAATTGTTATTGGAATGCAAATTTTTGTTTCATTTTCAGAACATTTAATATTAGACTTGCATAGCAATCGATACATACCATCTTTTCATTGATTATAAGGCTGCATTCGATATTCCGATAAGAAAGAAATTATTTGAAACAATGTCTGCATATGGTATACCCACAAAACTTATACGCCTTATACGCCCTCAGCTAAAATAGGAAATGACCTCTCCGAACCATTCGCAACTACAAGAGTTATCACGTAGCGTGACAGCTTATAGTGTAATTTCTTCAACATCTTGATGGAGAACATTTTGGAAAACGCGATGTTAATAAAATAGGCATAATTAACACCAAGGGCCACATCCAACTCGCGTATTCGGATCATATAGACATTGTCCGGAGGAAAGATAGAGCTTTTCAGAAATCGAGTCGTTTAAAATGGATCTGGTGAAAAAGGAGCGCAAGACGAAGATAATGCTGACGACTGCTAAAGGCGACGAAATAAAGGCGATATAGTTCCGGCCGGCAGCTGCAACGTCGAGGTAGTGCACGGATTTGAGTACCTCGGATGTGGCATAAACCAAACGAACGATGTCACGATCACTGAAATAAAAAGAAGGATCGTGCTGGCAAGTATATGCTACTATGGACTCGGTAAACAGCCGAAGAACAGATTCCTCTTATATCCTCTTATATTACCTGTGCTTCTGCATGGAACCAAGTGGAAGAGGACCAATTGGAAGAAGATGCGAAAATCCTTGGTATTACCAACTGGAGACAGCATGCACAAGACCGTAGTGCTTGGATATATTTTATTAAGCAGGCCAAGACCAACAACATGTAGTAGAGTCAGCTTAAGCAAGTAAGATAATGATTAGCAGAATACATCTATATCACAATCTCGAAATCAACAATTTCTAACGGTTATTCGCGAAACCCACAGAACTATTAGTAAAAAACAAAAGTGGCACCTGAATGACAGACTCACTTAGACAACTTAATATTCAAGCAGTGGCTGATACAATTGCTCTCTGGCTCAGGGAGATATACACATGCTGTATCAATCAGGCATACATACCAACAAAATGAAGAGAAACCAAGGATGTTTTTATCCCAAAAGCGGGAAAGCCGTCCCACACAGGAGCTAAGGATTCCCGGCCAATTAGTCTACCGTCATGTCTCCTTAAAACTCTGGGGAGATTAATAGATAGTTACCTAAGGACTAAAATTTATCACATGCTAGTGTCCACTCAACAGCATGCCTACAACAAGGAAAAGTCCACCGAAACCGTCTTGCATGATCTAGTCAGCTTTATTGAATGATCCATCTCTGTTAGGGAATATACTACGTTAGCTTTCTTAGATATAGAGAGGGCCTACAAACAACATAAATTTACCGGATTTAGAAACCCTGGGGTTTGACAGTAGTATACGTAGGTTCATTCCTAACCTTCTAATTAAGAGACGCATTTTAGCTAGTTTAGGGTCAACTGATCTCCATAGATTTGTCAGCAGGGGAACGCTGCAAGGTGGTGTTCTGTCTCCTCTGCTATGGAATCTCTCCATGAATAATATTTAGCTTTCTCTGGAGGTGATGGGTGTCAGAGTTGTTGCCTATGCAGATGACGTGACAATAGCTGTTAGAGGGAATTTTCTGGATACTCTCGTAGACATCATACAGCAGGCCCATCTTACAATCGCAAGATGGGCTTTCGGTAATGATCTTGGTGTTAACCCGATCAAGACGGAACTAGTTCTTTTCACCAGGAGAAATAAGGTGCCACGACTTACACCTGTCTTCTTGGGGGGTATTAAAATTCCCTTCTCTGGAAGCGCAAAATACTTAGGTATTTTACTAGACAGGAAGTTGCACCTCAAACCCATCATTTTGGAAAGAGCAAATAAGGCTGTGGGAGCGCTATATACCCGTAAAAGGGCAATAGGAAAACGCTGGGGTCTTAATCCGTGTATAGTTTATTGGTTGTATACGGCAGTAGTCAGACCGATAATGCTGTACCGCATTGTCGTTTGATGGACAGTTCTGCAGAAATCCATTTTCTGCGCGATACTAAATAAGGTTCAGCGGATGGCTGCTACATGTGTCACTGGTGCGCTGAGAACGACACCAACTGCGGCACTTAATGCTATACTACATTAAATGATGCTAGATATTGAAGCATTGAATATGCTGCATGTACTGCGATTAGAATAAGGGAACTGTCACTATGGTCAGTTACGGACATAGCGTCATTCTAGACAGAATGCCTTACCTTCCGGGGACTGTTGATTACACTATGACTGAACCACTCTTTGACAAGAAGTATCTCACTCTTATACCTGATCGATCAGAATGGTTTGGTCATATCCCAGGACAGAGGAGATTAATTAACTTTAATACAGACGGTACCAACTGCGGCACTAAATGCTATACTACATTAAATGATGCTAGATATTATAGCATTGAATATGCTGCATGTACTGCGATTAGACTCAGGGAACTGTCACTATGGTCAGTTACGGACATAGCGTCATTCTAGACAGAATGCCTTACCTTCCGGGGACTGTTGATTACAATATGACTGAACCACTCTTTGACAAGAAGTATCTCACTCTTATACCTGATAGATCAGAATGGTTTGGTCATATCCCAGGACAGAGGAGATTAATTAACTTTAATACCACTTGATAACCAAGTGGGCTTTGGCGTCTTTTTAGAGGAACTTCTGCTATCACTTGCAAAAAGGCTGCCTGATCACCGTAGCTTTTACCAGGCAGTAATCTTAACTACTAAAGAGGTAGCGGAATATCTGAAAATTAATCTGTTCACCAAAGTCGATATAAATATTTTCTGTGATAGTCTGGCTGCTTTCAAGTCCCTGGAAACTATATACCTGAGTTCAAAAACTTTTGTCGACTGTCGCAGATCACTTAACGAGATGGCTGAACGGTTCAATATTCACCTGATATGGGTGCCAGGCCACAGGGACATACGAGGGAAGTGCAAGGCAGATAAACTTGCAAAACTAGGAACGACATTAGACGCTCCAGGGGACCTGGAACAAGTGGTCATGCTTCTATCAACCTGCAAGCTCCTCTTGAGACATAGTTCACTTACGGCATACATTCCAGGTTAATGTGGACCCGCCTAGACTCAAAACTCACTTGTCGTTGTTGAGAAGGAGCGTCTCACTCATCGTGTCTGTCATGACAGGTCACTATCTTATTAGACGGCACGCAGAGGGATTAAAGGTCTTGCAAAATTATTTTTGCAGTGGCTGTGGATACGAGGAGGAGGACGAATCAATAGAACACCTTTTGTGTCTGTGCTCCGCTCTCTCTAGAAGGCGGCATAAAACCTTGGACTCTCATTTCTTTGAGGACTTAGCTAACTTTGCTGATGTTGGAATTCGCCAACTTTTGAGGTTGTTAAAGCAATCAAAGTGGTTCAACGGGAGGGGCTAGGGATAACTTAAGTTTTCCCTCACATCCCTGTGGTAACACAATGGACTGGATAGTCCAACTGAGTCTGTTTTACAGTCTTAACCTAATTGTGTGTAGAATAACACCATAGCCATTTCCTGACCAGTGTTAAAATTCCCTAAGTTTAATTGCAGTTAATGTGACATATTGTCTTCCCTAAGAAAAAAAATCGCTTCTGTAGTATATTTGCTGGAAATATATTATTTTTGGAAACATTCACTTTTTTTCTATAAGTCGGAAATAAAGATTCTGTAACTTAATTAAATACTTCCCCGTTTTTTTATGATAATCTGCACTGAAAGTCCGAAAAAATAATATTGATAAAAGAGATATTCAAACATATTTTTCGGTACGTAAATATAAAATATTTGCACCAAACATATTTCATTTAAATTTTGCTGTCAAACATTTTTTGTTTACTGTTTTTTTTTCTCCGTGTTGTTATAATATCCAGCGGCTTTAATTATAGTCTAATAATCTAACTACTTCCGTATATAAACAATGACCTATACGTGGGTTTAGACCCAGCGTTGCCCTATTGCCCTTTTACAGGTTTATTGCGCAACCATAGCCTTTTTTCTTTTTCCAGAATATTGGGTATGAAGTTGAACTTTCTATCTAGTAAAATAACTAAATATTTTGCGCATTCAGGGAATTTCAATAGACAGGTACAACTATTGGCACTTTATATCTCCTGCTGAAAAGAACTAGTTCTGACCTGATCGGGTGCACACATATAGCATTATCGCGAGCCTATTTTGCGGTTGTCTGAAGGGCTTGCTGTAGGATAGGAGTCTTCTCTAGGAGTATTCGTAAACTTCCCTCTAAAAAACATTGTCACGTCATCTGCATAGATAATAACCTTAAGACTCATCATCTCTTGAGAAAACAGTAGAGAATAGAGGAGACAGAATGCCCCTTTGGGCGTTCCCGTGCTGACAAATCTATGGAGATCAGTTGACTCTAAGCTAACTGAAATGCGTCTATTAATCAGAAGGTTATGAATGAAATTTCGTATAGTACTGTCAACTCCAGGCTTGCTAGAGCTCTAATTATAGCGGCAGGATCTATGTTATTGAAGGTCTCCTCTGTTTCTAAGAAAGCTACCACAGTGTATTCCTTAACAGAGTGATATCCTTCAATAATGCTGACTAGATCATGTAAGGCGGATTTGCACTTTCTGTATGCATGGTGTTTGAACAGTACCCTTTGATAACTGTTTGTCCTAATAAATGGTTGTTCAATGATCAATTTTGATTTATTATCGTCTCTTCTATATCGCCGATATTTCGGTCTTTCAGGTATTTCTGGAAGAGACCTGTTGAATGTGTTTCCCGTAGATGCGAAATTCTGAAATATATTTGCCATTTTATATATATATATATATTTGTCCCTCGAATTAAACTTAGATCCTATTTCAAAATTCCAAAATTTATATACAAGTCCAATTTTAGGGGAAAGGACAAAAATTATGCTGCACTATTTTGCAAAAAAGAAATCATCACAAATGTTCCCCAAACTGGCTGTCTAAAATTGCTTTGGAATACGGAGCTATGAGGCTTCTCATATAGCTACTAGGGTCTTAGTGATTATATTTTAAGCCATATTTAGCTAATACTTGTCACTGTTACCTACGGAGGGAAAACCCTAACAGAAATGCCATTATATTAGAGGGCACATAAATTGCTTGTTTGTGCCATAGCATGTTTGCATGCCAAATTTTTTCCATGAATTTTCTTTTTGGATTTTATAATTTATACGGCGTATGTGATATTATTACACCATTTCCCAGCGCAGAATAGATACAACAAAATAATATGGTTTTCACTGCAAATAATATTAGAAAATATTACATTTCTTTGGTTATAGTTACAAGTGTAACTCGAATTTAAGATATACTTCCACATTTTGAGGAGAATTGTTGTAATGGTAGGTTTCTAGAACGTCAAATATTGGACAATTACCAACAGAAGCAAGCTTATAGAAAATTATGATCTGGGAACACTTTTTGCCCATACAAATCATAATTTAAAACATTTTTTTGGGGGCATAAAACAAATACTCGGAAAAATATTGTACTTTAAATAAATGTGTAATATCACACATTTTATTATACCCTACACCACACTGTGGTACAGGGTATTATAAGTTTGTTTCACGGCAGATGTTTGTAACACCTTAAAATAACACAGCTAGACCCACCTTAAAGTATACCGATCGACTCAGAATCACTAGCTGAGTCGATTTCTGTCCGTCCGTCCGTCCGTCCGTCTGTCCATGTAAAGTTGTTCGTCGACTACAGGTCGCAATTTCACTCCGATCGTTCTGAAATTTTGCAGTTTAGAGTATTTCGCGGCTGTTAAGATCGCTATTGAATTTGGTTGAAATCGGTTCAGATTTAGATATAGCTCCCATATATACAGGGTCTCCCATATTCGACGGACCCATCTGGCAACTCCATAACTTTTGACAGAGATGTCAGATCGCTTAATGACATACCGCGTTTGAAGCGTCAGTCCAAGCAGATTTTTACCATGGAACAATACACGCCACGCGAAATAGTTGAAATTTACATTCAACAGAAGAAGTCAATTGTGAAAACTCAACGTGCTTTTAAAATATTAAAAAATGTGAGAAGTGCGCCTTCTAAGAACACCATTAAGCGTTTATACGAAAAATTTTCGACTGGTGAGGCTCTTTCTAATCCGAAGAGGCCAAATAAAAGTCGACCAAGGCGATCGGCCGAGAATATCTCTGCCGTACGAGCCAGTGTTGAGAGGTCCCCAAGAACATCCCAAAAACGCCGTTCTCAGCAGTTGGGCATGGCTTTACTTTACAATGGATTATTCGCGTTGATTTGCATTTGTTCCCGTACAAAATTCAATTGACGCAAAGATTGTTGCCTGCGGACAAGCCTCGTCGATTGGAATGGGCCCAAAAAATGTTTCGTCCGATTTGGCCCTTTAGTCCTATAGAAGCTGTATTTTACAATCGATCGTTTTGAAATTTAGAATGGTAGAGTTTCTTGATCCATCAACCAAGATTGCCGAATTTGAAGAAAATCGGTTCAGATTTAGATATAGCTCCCATATATATCTTTCGTCCGATTTGGTCCTTTAGTCCTATAGAAGCTGTATTTTACATCCGATCGTTTTGAAATTTAGAATGGTAGAGTTTCTTGATCCATGAACCAACATTGCCGATTTTGAAGAAAATCGGTTAAGATTTAGCTATAGCTCCCATATATATGTTCGTCCGATTTGGCCCTTTAGTCCTATAGAAGCTATATTTTACATCCGATCGTTTTGAAATTTAGAATGGTAGAGTTTCTTGATCCATGGAACAACATTGCCGAATTTGAAGAAAATCGGTGCAGATTTAGATATAGCTCCCATATATATCTTTCGTCCGATTTGGTCCTTTAGTCCTATAGAAGCTGTATTTTACATCCGATCGTTTTTAAATTTAGAATGGTAGAGTTTCTTGATCCATGAACCAACATTGTCAAATTTGAAGAAAATCGGTTAAGATTTAGCTATAGCTCCCATATATATGTTTCGTCCGATTTGGTCCTTTAGTCCTATAGAAGCTGTATTTTACATCCGATCGTTTTTAAATTTAGAATGGTAGAGTTTCTTGATCCATGAACCAACATTGCCGAATTTGAAGAAAATCGGTTAAGATTTAGCTATAGCTCCCATATATATGTTTCGTCCGATTTGGCCCTTTATTCCTATAAAAGCTGTATTTTACATCCAATCGTGTTGACATTTAGAATGGTAAAGTTTCTTGATCCATGAACCAACATTGCCGAATTTGAAGAAAATCGGTTAAGATTTAGCTATAGCTCCCATATACATGTTTCGTCCGATTTGGCCCTTTAGTCCTATAAAAGAAGTATTTTACAACCACTCGTTTTGAAATTTAGAATGGCAGAGCTTCTTGATCCATAAACCAACACTATCAAATTTGAAGAAAATCGGTTAAGATTTAGCTATAGCTCCCATATATATGTTTCGTCCGATTTGGCTCTTTAGTTCTATAGAACCTATATTTTATATCCAATCGTTTTGAAATTTAGAATGGTAGAGTTTCTTGATTCATGAACCAACATTGCCGAGTTTGAAGAAAATCGGTAAAGATTTAGCTATAGCTCCCATATATATGTTTCATCCGATTTGGCTCTTTAGATACAATCGTTTTTATACCCTACACCACACTGTGGTACAGGGTATTATTTAAGTATAAAATGTCCCAAAAGTAAATTTATGTAAACAATTTATACATGAATTACAAAATTTATGTATCAGAGTTATTCAATATTACGAGAGTGGTGTAGGGTATTATATAGTCGGAACCGCCCGACTTTAGCCTTTCCTTACTGGTTTAAAGCTGTACTCATACATATTAAATCTAGAAAATTACTTATTAAATCGTCGTTAATATTAAATAAAGAAAAAAGTGGTAATTAGCCAATACCAATAACGAAATTTATCACAACACCAATACCGATATATTTGCACAAACAATTTTCATCTTTCCGACTTCAAAATTTAAACTAGGAAATGGCGTTGTCTGGCTTATACACATCAGATTTTCCCCCATTAGTGGCTGTACTGGAGAAAATCAAACGACAGCTACTCTGCTATGATATCCAATACCAGAGGAAAGCACTCATTCGTTCAGGACAAATCTGAATTTTATATGGTTTTGTGAAACTGTCACGAAATAAGCAAAAATTATGGAATTCCCACTAGGATTCTAGCGACACACTTGCTAGAGAGGGGAGCTTATTGGGATGCTGTGTTTTTATTTACTTTGCCAGACACGCTCACATTTACACGTATACGAAAAATCATCTTCGATACGACGTCAATATTTGAGTGTTGTTCCAATTCTATTGTATGTTTGTTGGTTTATATTTGCCTTATATTTATAACTTATTTGCCACGTATCGAATTTTTGTTTTGCAAAGGATTCCATCAGTTTCAATAACAGTCATACATGTACGAAGGCACAGTGGGACGAATATATATAAATTACTGCAAAATGTAAATACTAATAACATAGGAGTGTGTTGCATTGATGGAATATTAATGACCATCGGTGAGGAGTCATGTATCATTGACAAAAATTCAAGACGCATACACAGGATTTTAATGACTATTATTAAGAGGTTAATTTGTATTTACTGGATTATTGACGCTTTGTCAATGGTCATTGGACAAAGCGTCAATAATAGTAATTGACTCGATCAATGGTAAAGTCAATAGTAATTGATGGACCATTGACAAATAGCCAACGACCATTGACGAAGGGCCGATGACCATTGATGAAGGACCCGTGACTATTTACAAAGGGTTAATGACCATTAACAAATGGTTAATGACCATTAACGAATGGTTAATGACCATTAACAAATGGTTAATGACCATTAACAAATGGTTAATGACCATTAACAAAGTGTTAATGACCATTAACAAATGGTTAATGACCATTAACAAATGGTTAATGACCATTAACAAGGGTCGATGACCCTTTATCAATTGTATTTCACAATTTATCAAAAGCCATTGACCATTAGCCATAGGACTTTGAACTTTTGTCAATTGTCATTGACGTTATGTCAACTGTCATTGACCCTTTGTCAATGGTCATTGACTCTTAGTCAATGGTCATTGACTCTTGGTCAATGGTGATTGACTCTTTGTCAATGGTGATTGACTCTTTGTCAATGGTCATTGACTCTTGGTCAATGGTCATTGACTCTTGGTCAATGGTCATTGACTCTTGGTCAATGGTCATTGACTCCTGGTCAATGGTCATTGACTCTTGGTCAATGGTCATTGACTCTTGGTCAATGGTCGTTGACCATTTGTCAATGGTCATTGCCCCTTGGTAAATGGTCATTGACCCTTTGTCAATGGTCATTGCCCTTTGTCAATCGTCATTGCCCTTTGTCAATGGTCATTGAACCTTTGTCAATGGTCACTAACTTATTGCCAATGGCCATTAACCCTCTACCAATGGTCATTGAACCTTGGTCAATGGCCCTTTGTCTACAGTCATTGACCCTTTCTCAATGGTTGACCCTTTGATATTGGTCATTAAACCTTTGATAATGGTCATTACACCTTTGTCAATGGTCCCTGGCCAAGGGTCATTGAACCTTGGTCAATGGTCATTGGACATTGGTCAATGGTCATTGGAAATTGGTCAATGGTCATTGAACCTTGGTCAATGATCATTGAACCTTGTTCAATGGTCATTAAACCTTGGTCAATGGTCATTGAACCTTGGTCAATGGTCATTGAAACTTGGTCAATGGTCATTGAACCTTGGTCAATGGTCATTGAACCTTGGTCAATGGTCATTGAACCTTGGTCAATGGTCATTGAACCTTGGTCAATGATCATTGAACCTTGGTCAATGGTCATTGAACCTTGGTCAATGGTCATTGAACCTTGGTCAATGGTCATTGAACCTTGGTCAATGGTCATTGAACCTTGGTCAATGGTCATTGAACCTTGGTCAATGGTCATTGGCCCTTTGTCGAATGTCATTGACCCTTCGTCTATGGTCATTGACCCTTTGCCAATGGTCATTAACCTCTTGCCAACGGTCATTGACACTTTGTCAATGGTCATTGGCCTTTTGTCAATGGTCATTGGCCCTTTGTCAATGGTCATTGACCCTTTGTAAATGGTCATTGACCCTTCGTCAATGGTAATTGACCCTTTGTAAATGCTCATTGACCCTTAGTCAATTGTCCTTACCCCTTCGTCAAATGTCATTGCCCCTTTGTCAATGGCCATTGACTTTGTGCCGTAGGTCATTGACCCTTTGTCAATCGTCATTGACCCTTTGTCAACCGTAATTGACCCTTTGTCAATCGTCATTGACCCTTTGTCAATCGTCATTGACTCTTTGTTAATTGTCGTTGACTCTTTGTCAATATTCGTTGATGGACATCAAACCTTTGTCAATTGTCATTGTCTATTTGTCGATGGTCATTGACTCTTTCCCATAGGTCTTTTCCTTTCAATTGTCCTTTTTCAATTGTCATTGACCCTTTGTTATTTGTCATTGACAATCGCTGACCCGTTGTCAATGGCCGCAGGCCCTTTGTCACTGGTCATTGACCCTTTCTCAATGGTCACTGACCCTCTGTCAATGGTCATTGACCGTTGTTAATGGTCATTAACCCTTTGATAATGGCAACTTACCCTTTGTTAATGGTCATTGACCCTTTGTCAATTGTCACTGACCATTTGCCATAGGTCATTGACCCTTTTCCAATTGTCATTGACCCTCTGTCAATTGTCATTGACCCTTTGTCAATTGTTATTGCCCCTTTGTCAATTGTCATTGACCCTTGATCAGTGGTGAATTGATCCTTGGTCATTGAACCTTGGTCAATGGTCATTGAACCTTGGTCAATAGTCACTGGCCCTTTGTCAAATGTCATTGACCCTTTGTCATTAAACTCTTGTACACGGTCATTAACCTCTTGTCAACGGTCATTGACACTTTGTCAATGGTCATTGGCCTTTTGTAAATGGTCATTGGCCCTTTCTCAATGGTCACTGACCCTCTGTCAATGGTCATTGACCATTGTTAATGGTCATTAACCCTTTGATAATGGCAACTAACCCTTTGTTAATGGTCATTGGCCCTTCGTCAATGGTTATTGTCCTTCGTCAATGGTAATTGGTCATTGACCCTTTGTCAATGGCTATTGACCCTTTGTCAATGGCTATTGACCCTTTGTCAATGGTCCTTGACCCTTTGTCTATGGTCATTGACCCTTTGTAAATGGTCAATCAATTACTATTGACTGAGTCGATTACTATTGACAGATGCAGTTACTATTGACTGGATCAATTACCATTGAGTCAATTAACAGTAACTCATAATCGTTGGCCCACGTAGCATTGGCTCAGTGTCGATCATCATGCACTATATAAATATTGACTGAGCGCATTTGATAAGATATCAGTCCGTATTATTTCATCTTTCCTTAGCTTGTTCCACCGTTCAGTTACTCTTTTCACCATTTTTGCCAGTTGTCTTCTTTCGTCAGACTTTTGGGACAAACAACGTGAAAACTATAGATCTACTCGTACTTATGTAGAGCCGACAATAACTAAAACTTGTATAACAATTTCCAACAATAACTCAATGTCTTCAAAACTTGTTCGATGATGACAACTGAAAATAGACGCAGAAAGCAAACAAAAAACGGGCTAAAGAAGGCAAGGATAAATACTACAATAAGTGGATGGAATACACATATGCCAGTGCGCCAGTGAAGCCAACAAATAAATAAGGCGACGACATTGACTTTCAGATGGCGCTAGATGTGTTGCCACTTTAAGAAAGCCCGGCACACAAGTCGCACAAGTCTATGCAGCCATATCTAAATCTCTTCTATACTATGGAGGTACGAGTATGGAGTAAGGAGCGCCTTCATCCCCGGTGGGACTAACCCAGGAATCTGGCACCCATTTGGGTGGTCATAGCCCCAAACTTCATTGCGTTTGAAAAGAACATTCCACCATAGCTCCAATAAGTCTCGCTGTGAGACTTTTTTCTTGCGTTTCGTGTCGTTCTTGGCATTTTTGTTTTGTTTTCTTGTTGCCTCCATTTATTGCCGTTGTCTTGGCCATAAAAGGAAACTCGCTGGAAAATTTACCTCCTGTTCGGATGGCGATGCCATTGCCATGGCCGTTGTCGTTGCCACTACTGCCATTTATCGATGGATGGAGAATTTTTAGATTTTTGTTCATCGCGTGCGAATTGTACGTGACTTACGCGTATGACATATTTGTCTTTAGCCAGTCGTTTGTCAGTCCGTCCGCCTGGCTGTCTTTTTGTCTTTTGATTTTTCTTTGGGTGAATCGTTTGCTGTGCTAGAGCTTCAGAGATTTTCGCTATTATTTTCATTTCAATTTCTTGCCAGGACAGAACGCTATAAAGTGTTTTCCGGGCGGAGTTATTGAAGATTCGCTGGCTGTCAGGTTTTAGATATGAACAAATAATGTTGAAGTAGATGGGAAAAAGAACACTAGACTCTTATGACTTTGGGGAAATGGAGTCGATGATTTTTATGATTTCTTTGGAGCAATTCGTTTTGTACAAATAACGAATTATGGTTTAACTTGAAGTGGATTGATGGTCGACGATCCCTTTGAAATGAAGCAAATAATAGATGAGATCTAAAGCGGACTTTTTCCACGGCAATAATTTGAAGACTATGTGGTCGATAAGTTTCCAATTACTGGAACAGAATTTCCGGTCAGGATGTATGATGATTGGGAAAATACTACAAATAGTAGGGAAAAAAGTAATCAACTTAAATATTATTTAATCTTAAAATATGTCATCTAGGAATGCTAAGAACTTTGTATAAAACATTTTTTAATTACATCAAACATCTTAAGAAATTTGAATAATGTTCTCTTAGCAAGAAATATCTGACTAGTTTTAAAGTATATTCCGAAAATACTGACTTAGCAGGGGCTTGGGAAAAACTTGGAGGTATATTGCTTATGATCATAGTATTGAAAGAAGGATAATAATTCAGAGAGAGAGATAAGAATTGCCAATACCGCTTTAAATCTGAATTACTAATATTGACATAAATTAAGAGAGGTGAAGAATTTTTAACATTATTGTTGGGCTGAATACACTATGCACCAAAAACAAAGAGAGACTTAAAAACTTTTTTAATAGATTAAGGCATACTATTTTATGAAGCCAAAACAAAATTTTTGTTATGGTAAAGGTTTTTAAAAACTTTTTTCTAAAATTCTAATTTTTATGTAAGTTACCTGTGGTATTGGACCATATTTTTTGGAGTATAGGCTCGATAAAGCCAAGATACTATTTAAATTAAAGGAAATTATGAGGACTAACAAGTAAAAGCGTTATGTTCGGCTATGCCGAAACTTATATATCCTCCACCATGGATCGCACGTGAATGGTCACGGGTACTAGTAAATTCATTATAACAAATTTCAGTCCAATTCGTTGAAATTTGAGGGTTTTGTGGCATTTGAGGCCAAATCTAGGGGGACCCTTGTTTGGGGGCTATATCAAAACATGGACCAATGACTTCCAATGTTCGTGTGAAGGATACCGGGTATAAATAAAACCGGTAAGGAAAGGCAGAAAGTCGGGCGGGGCCGACTATATAATACCCTACACCTCCCTAACAATACGATAAGGTGATTGCGATAATAATTTGGAATAATTCGTAAATGGTTAGGAACATATTATCTAATTTTGAACCGATAATAGCTAAATTAAGCAATATTTGTTAGTAATTGCGAAACGTCTTTCTGGAAAATTTTAATGATCGGAAGTAAATTATAACTTCTATAGCGCTTTTATACCAAATCAGGAGGAACATATATATGGAGGTTATATATAAATCTGAATCGATTTTCCCTGAATACTCATTCATGTAAAAAGACCTCTTTCTGTCGAATTTTGTACTGATCAGATATAAAATGCAGTCTCTACAGCGCTTACATGTCAAATCGGGGGTAACATATATACATATGGGGGCTATATCGAAATCTCCGAATTTGGCAGTATTCCTTCGAGTAATAAGAAACCTCTTTCTGCCGAATTTCGCACTGATCGGATATAAAATAACATTTTTACAGCGCTTACATGTCAAATCGGGGGTACCGCATATATATGGTGCTATATCTAAATCTGAACCGATTTTAACCAAATTCAATATGGATCGTCCTTTGGCCAAAAAAAGATATGTGTAAAGTTTCGTCGAGATCAGGCCATAAGTGAGACATGTACTTTGATTACAAGAATACATGCACCGACAGACAGACGGACATGGCTAAATCAACTCAGAAAGTGATTCCAAGTCGATCGGTATAATAAACGATGGGTCTGTGAGGTACCAAAAGGGAGGCAGCAATAATGCCCATTTTTTAATATGCTATGGGTACTATAAATCATTACACTGTACAAAATGTTAAGTATTTGTATGGACTGGATTCAAAGTTATAAGCCGTTAACTTTTTGTGCAAAATGGTCCTTTTGTATGGAAGGTACAAAAAAGGGGCGTGGAAACTTCGCTCATTTTTCTAAAGAATATAGCGACCTAGAAACTAATACTATGTGTTGAATGGTCAAAGATTCTGAATATTAGTATAGAAGTTATGTGATAATCAACATTTCACCAAATTTTGACCCTTTGTGGAGGAAGTACTCGAAGGAGTGGACCAACATAGTCCAACTTTGACCTTAGTCTGATATAGATTATATATTGACACCTTCCAAATGAAGTCAATCGGTTAATTCTGTCGAAAGTTATCGTGCGCAGCAACTAGACGGACAGTCTGACGAAAAAAAAAACACATTCCAGTCGACCCTCGACCTTGACACCCATGAGCAATATTTTAGCTCTCATTAAGGGCTATCTTTTTGCCATTGACCGATTCCCGATCCGACGTACCGGAATCATCGATCCATATTTCTTCAAAAATGATGCCGGTGAGAACGTAACCGTTATTGGCGACCGTCGTGCCATGATAACCGACTATTTGATGCCTGAAATTGAAGCTCGTGATCTCGGCGACATTTGGTTTCAACAAGACGGCGCCAGTTCCCACACATCGCATCAATCAATGGATTTATTGAGAGAACACTTCGGTGAGCAGATAATTTCACGTTTTGGACCGGTCGATTGGCCAACAAGATCGTGTGATATCACACCGTTAGACTTTTTCCTGTGGGGATATGTAAAGTCTAAAGTTTATGCGGAAAAACCCGCTTCGATTCAGGCCTTGGAGCAAAACATCACGCGTGTCATTCGCCATTTACCAGTCGAAGTGCTCGAACGAGTCATCGAAAATCGGACTCAACATTTGATAGACATAAGCTTCAACAAATAAATGCCAAAGAATGTTCTTTTAAATGATAATAAACATTCCCCATTCAATTTGAATTTTCTGTTTTTTTCTTTAAAAAAGTAGGGAACCTCGAAATGGATCACCCTATATATTTTTTGCTGCATTCAATTTGAGCATTCACGATTCCACCAAGATTTTTTTGGACAAAAAATCGCTATTGTTAAGTGATATTTATAAGAAAGCCGATTCGACACACTTTGTACCGTCCAATATTTGGTGAAAATAGAATTAAATCAAGTATTAATTTCAATGTATAATATGTATTAGTTTTAATGAAATCTACCAAATAAAAGCGTTAAGTTCAGCCTGGCCGAAACTTAAATACCCTGCACCATGGATAGCATGTGAATGGTTTCGGGCACAAATAAAGTCATATTACAAAAGGTCAGAACGATTCGTTGAAATTTGTGTCCCTCTAGATTTAAGTAAAATCTAGAGGGACCTTTGTATGGGGCTATATCAAAACATGGACCTATGGCTACCGTTGTTCGTGTGAGGGTGCGGGTATAAATTGACCCCAGTTGCCAATTTTCAGCCCGATCAGTTGACATTTGTGGTCTCTATGGCGTTAAAAAGACAAATCGGACAGATGCTATACATGGGGGTTATATCAAAATGTGGACCGATATAGCCCATCCCCAATCCCATGTTACCTGCAGGTATAAGGAGAATCTGTGCCAAATTTCAGCCACCTAGCTCAAGTATTATAGATTAAAATAGACGGACGGACGGACATGGCAAAATCGTCTTAGAATTTTTAGACGAATAAGAATATATACGTTATGGGGTCTCAGATCAATATTTAGAGGTGTTATGGTAAATTGTAAAGTAGATAGTATATATATTCTTAATCGTCTTAAAATTCTAAGACGATTTAGCCATGTCCGTCCGTCAGTACCTCCGTCTTTTGTAATCACCCTACAATCTATAATACTTGAGCTAGATGGCTGAAATTTGGTATAGATACTTCTTATACCTGCAGGTAACTTGAGATTGCGAATGGGCTATATCGGTCCACATTTTTATACAGCCCCCATGTATAGCATCTGTCCGATTTGACTTCTTAAAAACCACAAATTTTAACGAATCTGGCTAAAATTTTGTAATATAATTTTATTTATGCCCAAAACCATTCACATGCTATCCATGTTGGAGGGTATATAAGATTCGGCCAGGCAGAACTTAACGCTTTTACTTTTTTGTTTTATGCTCTGGAAAGTACATGAAGAGTGAGGATGGTTGGCTAACTAACTCGGGAACACGTCACATACAGCTGACCGTATGAAAAGCATGACATTTCCAGATTTATCTCACACACTTCCAGCGATTGTCCTTTTGAATTACGATTGTCCTTCTGAGTTGCAATTGTCCTTTTGATATGTTTATGCAAGTTTCACTGGCAACTGAAGACGTTTACACTTGAATGATAAATCGGTTGAAGTCAAAGGAATTCGCATAATTTAGAATTCTTCCTCCTTGAATGCCCTATTCAAAATCCTTTCCGAATTGTTCATTAGCTTCGTCCCAATCAGTCGTGTTACATTGAACAGTTTCGAGGCTACTGCTGAATATTGACTACAGATCTACTGAATAATGACTACAGATCCAACTTTAAGACGTAAATTATGGAGCGGCATGCCAGGCAAATCCAAAGAGTTTAGGAATTCAGCGGGATAATTGAGTCTTCATTTTCAACAGGACAGATTAATTTTTATGAATGCAATTCTCCCGGAATTCGATTTTGAATCGTTCAATTCATTTCATTAATTGGCAAATGGCGGGTGGAATCGACATTAAACCACTGAGAGTATCTACCGCTATTTGTCCATTTCCAAATCACATCTGTTCTTTCTAAAAACTTGTTTGGATTAGCGTTGCATTCTGAGAACGCCGCCCAATGCTACTATAACCTTTTCTTGCCATCGTGACAAATATCGATCAACAATATCACTTACAAACTTGTAATTCACAGACTCAAAATGATATATACGAGTACACATATGTATGTATTTCGAAAATGAAGACTATTTCATTCGAAAATCTATAGAAACTGCTCAAATTATCACATGAGAAAGAAAATATACTGAGTTGTTAAACGAATAATAGCCTAAATAATTCATGAATCTATGTAAGTAGCGTGATATTTAAGTCAGACTCGTAACAATATATTTTCATATCCCCTTTGAGTTATATAAGTAAATTAACATTTTTAGATTATTAGCTCTTAAATAACTATTAAAACAAGTAAGAAAGTTCAGTCGGGTAAACCGACATATGAATCCCCTCACCTTGAGTCCCAAAAAAAATAGTAAATAATTTTTTTTTTAAATTAAATTATTTTCAATTTAAATTCAATTTCAAGTATTGATATTCACTGGTGTTAAAGTTACAATCTGTTAACTTTTGGTACAAAATGGTCCATTTGTGTGGGAGGTACCAAATGGGGCGTGCCAATAACGAACACTTTTCTCTACACTCTAGGTACTATAAAAGCATTACACTTTACAAAATTTCAAGAGTTTTTATGCACTGGTATTAAAACTAAAAGCTGTTAACTTTTGGTACAAAAAGGTCAATTTGTGTGGGAGGTACCAAAAAGGGCTTGCCAATAACGCCCGGGAGGTACCAAAAAGGGCGTGCCAATAACGGCCACTTTTCTCTAGACTCTAGGTACTATAAAAGCATTATATTTATATTTATTTATTTATTTATTTATTTAATCGACATAGTCTAGCACAATGAGAATATAATTCTTATCAATAGTAGTGCTAGTGGTACAAATGATTACATTTTACAATAGATTCTAAATTACATAACAATATAAATATAATCTTAGTATTTTGTGAGAATGTTTTACAATTGTAATTGATTTATAATTTTACATGTTATTTGAAAAAATTGAATAACTCCTTTTTAAAGTGCAGGATGTTGTTTATTGTTTGAATATGTGAGGGAAGGATATTCCAAAGACGAACAGTGGGTATGAAAAATTGTCTCTCTGATCTTGAGGTATTAAATCTTGTTTGAATAATTTTTTTGCCACGATTTGAACGTGCAAATTTTATCCTTTGTATAAGATAGTCAGGTTCATTTGTGTTTATAATTTTGTGTATAAATCTCAGGCTTTTGAGTTTTAAGTAGTTACAGAAGTCTACGTTGAAAATCTGGTATGAATAATGAGATATACTTTCGCTACGTTTTTTATTGAAGATATACCTCGAAATGTTATTATATGCTACTCTTAGCTTTTGTTGATCTGTGTAGCCACAATTATAAAAAATTTCAGACCCATATAAAAGAGTGGGTATCAAGTAAGTTTTCGCTAAGAGCATGCGTATGTGTAATGGTGTAGATATTTGAACCATCCAAAGATTTCGAAGCATACCATGAACTTTTCCAGTCGTAATAGTTATATGGTTGGACCATGATAATTTATCATTAAAAACTATGCCAAGGTTTGATGAATACGGTACATATTCAATAATTGTTCCATTATAATAAATATTAGCCAGTGTCTGACGGTGACGATTCCTTTTTGATATATGTATACATTTGGATTTGGAAGGATTAATGCACAGTCCATTATCATTTGCCCAATGGTTGATATTTATTAAGTCTTCGTTGATGTTTCCAATACAATGCTGGATGTCTTTTGATTTAGCTCCAGAGTATAGCTGCACATCATCAGCGTACATGTGTGCACATCATCAGCGTACATTACACTGTACAAAATTTCAAGTATTTGTATGAACTGGTATTAAAGATATAAGCAGTTAACTTTTGGTGCATAATGGTCCACTCGTGTGAGAGGTATCAAAAGGGGCGTGAAAATAAGCCCCACTTTTCACTGGACGCAGGTATTTGTAAGAACTGATCTATACATATATAAGAGAGTGTCTGTTTGTGGGTTTGTTTGTTTGTTCCGTATAGACGTCTAAACGGCTAGACCGATCATCTTGAAATTTTCACAGAATGTACATGTGTACGGGGTGCTGAAAATAGGGTACTTGAATTTTCGATATATCAAGTGGGCGTGGACCCGCCCATATGTGTCCAATTTTGATATTGAGAAAAATTTGTATCTAGAGTGCTGAAATTTTGTGTGTATGCATTTAGTGGCAGATTATGTGAATTTTCCAAAAATGGCCGGAATCGGACCAATGGGCCCCGCCCATAAAAGCCAAATTTTGAAATTGAGATATTTTGCACAATTTGTTAGCAAGAGTGCTGAAATTTTGTGTATATGTATATGGTGGCATTCTGCGTGATTGGTCCAAAAATGGGCGGGATCGGCCCAATGGGCGTTGACCCGCCTACATAGACCAAATTTTGAAATTTTGATATCTTGCACAATTTGCTAGCGAGAATGCTGGAATTTTGTGCATATGTATATGGTGGCAGTCTGCATCATTGGTCCAAAAATGGGCGGGATCGGACCAATGGGCGTGGCCACGCCCATTTAATCCAAATTTTGAAATTTTGATATCTTGCACAATATGTTAGCGAGAGTGCTTGAATTTTGTGTATATGTATATGGTGGCAGTCTGCGTGATTGGTCCAAAAATGGGCGGGATCGGCCCAATGGGCGTGGCCCCGCCCACATAGACCAAATTTTGATATCTTGCACAATTTGCTAGCGGAAGTGCTGCAATGTTGTGTATAGGTATCTGGCATTCTACGTAATTGGTCAGAAAATGGGCGGGATCGAACCCCTGGGCGTGGCCCCGCGCATATAAGCCTAATTTTGAAATCTTGCACAATTTATTTGCGATAGTGCTATAATTTTGTGTACATGTATCTGATAGCAGTCTACGTGTTTGGTCCAAAAATGGTCGGGATTGGACCAAAGGGCGTGGCCCCGCCCCTGTATGCCAAATTTTAGAATTGTGATATCTTGAACAATTTGTTAGCGTGAGTGCTGCAATTTAGTGCATATTTATCCGGTGACAGTCTACGTTATTGGTAAAAATGGGAGGGATCGTACCTATGGGCGTGGCCCCACCCATATAAGCCAAATTTTGAAGCTGAGATATCTTAGACAATTTATTATCGAGAGTGCTGCAATTTAGTTCATATGTATGTATCCGGTGGCAGTCTATGTTATTGGTCCAAAAATGGGCGGGACCAGACCAACGGGCGTGGCCCAGGCCATATAAGCCAAATTTTGATATTGAGATATATTACACGATTTGTTAGCGAGAGTGGTGAAATTTTGCGTATATGTATCCGGTGGCAGTCTACGTGATTGGTCCAAAAATGGGCGGGATCAGACTAATGGGCGTGGCACCGACCGAGTGAATCAAGTTTTGAAATTGGAATATCTTCCACAAATTGTTAGCGATAGTGCTGTAATTTTGTGTATATGGTCCTGGTGGTTGTCAACGTGATTGACCCAAAAATGGGCGGGATATGGTCACTGGGCGTGGCCCCGGCCATATAAGTCAATATTTTAAACTGATATATCTTTCACAATTTGTTAGCGAGACTGCTGTAATTTTGTGTTTGATATATCTTGAGCAATTTGTTAGAGAGATCAATGTAATTTTGTGCATACATATTTGGTGTCAGTCTACGTAATTAGTCCAAAAATGAACGGGATCGGAAATCTGAAGTCTGGGCCAACGAAGTGGACCGGGTCCAGCTAGTATTAAATATATAAACAGTTAACTTTTGGTGCAAAATGGCCCATTCGTGTGGGAGGTACCAAAAAGGGAGTGGCCACTTCGCCCATTTTTTTGCCGTGTTAGCGACTAACAAACCAAAAATACTATGTGTGAAATTTCATAAGATTCGAGTAAGTAGTATAGAAGGTATTAAGGAATCAATATTTCACAAAAAGTTAACCCTTTGTGGGGGAGGTACTAGAAGGAGCGGGCCTATCTTCGAACTTAGCCGGAAATAGATCAAAATATTACCACATACCAAATATGAAGTTAATGGGTGGTTTTCACTTAAGTCGAAAAATACAAATGTTCAGGGGAGCGTACACAAGTTTAGGTTCTAGTGCTTTCTAAGGAAAGTGGGAGTGACAAATTTTCATATGTCCCCGTGTGGTGAAGAGTTTGGCTAAAGAATTTGCGGCCTAAAAATTGCAGGGTTCGTTTTTTTAATAATTTATTTAAACAAAAAGGGTTTTTCCATTAATGGTCATTAATAAGAGTTTAATGACAATTGATTACAGTTACTTGACCAATGATCGGAGGTCATTGACTTCAGATTTTAGGAGCTTTGACTGATGTTAAATGACAATTGACTGGGTCTCAGTAGCCACTGTATTGATTGGATGCATACAAATAGTGACTGGGTGCTAATAGTATTTGGCGGGAAATCTATTACACTGGTCCACACGATTTTTGGGTCTGACTTCTAAGTGTCGAATTTTGGTTTCCTTTTATCCCCTCACCATACAGGGCGGAGGGTATATATCATTTTCTACGAGCCAAAAGTGTAACACATCAAAGGAGTGACCTAGGACCCTAAGTATGTTCGGTGGAAATCCTTTTTAGAACATTTTAAATCATTGTGCGCTCCGTCCGTCCGGAGCGCACAATAACTCTCGAAAGGAGTATAGGATTGACTTCAAACTCGGTATGTGATAATATTTTTTTCTATCTCAGATGGACCATATTGGTCCACACCTTCTAGTACCTCCCTCACAAAGGTTTAAAATTTATTGAAATATTGATTCTCTAACAACTTCTATACTACGTATCCGAATCATATGTACGTAATTCCTCACATGGTAATAGTTTCTCCGTAGCTATCACCTTGAGAAAATGGTCGAACCACATATTTTGATATAACTCGAGAACAATTTATCCGAATTAGTTTAAGAAAGCTTTGAAGAATTCAAAATTAAGTTTCCCTCAACTTCTTACATCACCATTTTGCCATAAGTTCAGCGATTTTGGCGATATCTTACAAAATATTGCAAAAAAATCCTATTTTTTGAGAAAAATTTAATATTTAACAAATAAAAGCTTCATAAAACTATGCACAATTGTTATATTTTTATGATTTTATCGTAAAGTCTGATCGGTTATGAATTAAATGAGCCCATTCCGAAGAAAATAGGTAAAACGTTGTAGGTAATTTAGTAAGTTGTAAACTTTAAAACTTTCCTATCGATGTAAAATGACAAAAATAAACTTTAAATGCTAGAATGGATATTTTGGCGTTTTTATCCCCTCACCTTAGAGGGTATATATCATATGCTACGAACCAAAAGTGTAACACATCGAAGGAGTGACCTAAGACCCTAAGTATGTTCGGCTGATATCCGCTTTGGGTAATTTTAAGTCATTTGAGCAATGTCCGTCCGTCCGTCTGTCTCAGACGGTGTCTGTCTGCTGGTTGGTGCGCACGATAACTCTCTAAAAGAGTAACCGATTGACTTCAAATTTGCTATGTGGTAATATTTTCTTCTATCTCCGGCTAAGTTCGAAGATGGGCCATATTGGTCCACTCCTTCTACACGCAAAGAAAAAATCGTTTCTGCGAAACGAAATATTAGACAACTACAATTCTCGTTTACGACGACTGAATTTCTTTTAGTCAGAACAAAAAATTGCTTGCGCGAAATAAGTTTCTGTCACAACAAAGGAAATTTCAGTTCCGGCAAACGAGAATTGTAGTTGTCTAATATTTCGTTTCGCAGAAACGAATTTTTTCTTTGCGTGTAGTACCTCCCCCACAAATGGTTAACATTTAGTGAAATATTGATTACACTATGCAACAAATGAACACTTTTTGAAAAATACACGGACTTGACAGTATAGGTTCGATTATACCATCAAAGGGTAGTAGGCGAAATTGGTGACCAATTTTTTTTTATGGGCCTCCATAGTTTCTGAAAATCAGTGGGCCCGTCGAAAAAGGTGTCATCAGCATTTGTCCAACAACTAATTCAGACTTGGTGATACCGCTTAACTATGTTTGGCATTAATGTAGCTAAGAATATGCTGAACAAAGTTTCTTAACATTTTTTGGGAAAAAAATGTTTTCCGATACTTTTTTTTGAAAAAGTGAAGGAAAAAAATATTTTTTTTCACTTTCCGGGGACTCGTAATTTTTCACTAACAATGCTTTGCAAAATTGTAGCCAACGTAAATCTGAACAACTTTTGTGAACATATCAATACAATCTGAACGTGTCTAGGCGCACTAAATAGCTCAAAAAAAACATTGTATACCCAAAAATTTAAGTATTTCACTGTTATGTTACAAAAATATATATTCTTGGTATAGGGTATGTTCAGCAACATTATAGAAAATATTAAGGCCAACATTTTTGTGGAACATATTAACCCTCTAGCTCCCTCACATAACTGTAATTTTTGGCCCCATTTTAACAAATCGTAAAAAACACCCCTTAAATAGGGGAAGGGCGGGGTGAAATGTTCTACAAAAATGTTCGCTATAAAATTTTACTATATGTGTCGGATATAGGATATCAATCTTGACTTGAAGTCAGTAGACATCAATGATCAGTAAATTGAATTTATCATTTTTTGAAGGTTGAACGGAGCTCAATAGCCATTGGCTGAGAACAATGATTACTAACTGGAGGTGCACATCAACTACCTTTGACGGGAGATCAATAACCTGGACATCAATCTTGACTTAAAGCCAGTGGATATCAATAATCAGTCAATATTCATTGCTTAAATTTCATTTACCATTTTTTGAAGGTTAGTGACCCATCAGTATTCGTCATTGACAAATCAATCACTATTGGACGGAGCTCAATATCCATTGGCAGAGATCAATCATTACTAATTGGAGGTCAATGGCTGGAGGCCAGTGGCCATTTGTCTAGTTGAATGTGACCTTAAACTGTCGTCCGATGTCCATCGGTTAGTGGTCAGTGACCTTATTAATATTAACCTATACCCATTGCTGGACATCAATCACGAATGATTGAAGTTAAGTGAGCATTTATAGCAGTCATGGCCATTCACAATTGAAGGTCAGTAACCATTGAGTTCTACTTCATGACTATTGACTGGCGCTCTATATCCGTTAATTTTAGCTCAATGCTGATAAGATGTCATTAATTGCACGTCAGTCACCACTGACTGATATTCAATTACTACTAAATGTCCCCGAATTACGGTTAATAACCACTGACTACCACTGGAGGTCTATGAGAAGCCTAAAACCCGTTTTATTGTGTAGATAGGTCATACTATTTTATGAAACAAAAAAAATTATGTATAGTAAAGTTTGTTGACAATTTTTTTTAAATACCAATTTTCATAGAACGTACCTTTAGTATTGGAAATTTATATATTATTTAAATTAATGGAAATTATAAGAGTATATCACATTCACTCACTTTGTTGCGTATATCACTATCACGTAGAGACAGTGGACAGTAACTGTCGTTAAAAATACTCAATTTTTTTTTTTTAAATCGTTGTTTGCTATCGATAAAAATTAATTAAAAGAAGTTAAACCAGTAAGGAAAAGCTAAAGTCGGGCGGTGCCGACTATATAATACCCTACACCACTCTCGTAATATTGAATAACTCTGATATATAAATTTTGTAATTCATGTATAAATTGTTTACATAAATTTACTTTTGGGACATTTTATACTTAAATAATACCCTGTACCACAGTGTGGTGTAGGGTATAAAAACGATTGGATCTAAAGAGCCAAATCGGATGAAACATATATATGGGAGCTATAGCTAAATCTTAACCGATTTTCTTCAAATTCGGTAGTGTTGGTTCATGGATCAAGAAACTCTACCATTCTAAATTTCAACACGATTGGATGTAAAATACAGCTTTTATAGGACTAAAGGGCAAAACCGGAAGAAAAATATATATGGGAGCTAAATCTTAACCGATTTTCTTCAAATTCGGTAGTGTTGGTTCATGGATCAAGAAACTTTACCATTCTAAATTTCAAAATGATTGGATGTAAAATACAGCTTCTTCAGGACTAAAGAGCAAAATCGGACGAAACATATATATGGGAGCTATAGCTAAATCTTAACCGATTTTCTTCAAATTCGGTAGTGTTGGTTCATGGATCAAGAAACTCTACCATTCTAAATTTCAAAACGATTGGATGTAAAATACAGCTTTTATAGGACTAAATGGCCAAATCGGAAGAAACATATATATGGGAGCTATAGCTAAATCTTAACCGATTTTCTTCAAATTCGGTGATGTTGGTTCATGGATCAAGAAACTCTACCATTCTAAATTTCAAAATGATTGGATGTAAAATACAGCTTCTAAATTCGGCAATGTTGGTTCATGGATCAAGAAACTCTACCATTCTAAATTTCAAAACGATCGGATGTAAAATACAGCTTCTATAGGACTAAAGGGCCAAATCGGACGAAACATATATATGGGAGCTATATCTAAATCTCAACCGATTTTCTTCAAATTCGACAATGTTGGTTCATGGATCAAGAAACTCTACCATTCTAAATTTCAAAACGATCGGATGTAAAATACAGCTTCTATAGGACTAAAGGGCCAAATCGGACGAAAGATATATATGGGAGCTATATCTAAATCTGAACCGATTTCAACCAAATTCAATAGCGATCTTAACAGCCGCGAAATACTCTAAACTGCAAAATTTCAGAACGATCGGAGTGAAATTGCGACCTGTAGTCGACGAACAACTTTACATGGGCAGACGGACGGACAGACATCGTTAAATCAACTCAGCTAGTGATTCTGAGTCGATCGGTATACTTTAAGGTGGGTCTAGCTGTGTTATTTTCAGGTGTTACAAACATCTGCCGTGAAACAAACTTATAATACCCTGTACCACAGTGTGGTGTAGGGTATAAAAATCGCACAAATTTGTTTTCCACTTTTTGAAAGCTAGCATCCTAATGAAGAAATCAATGCATATTTGGATAAATTTATAAATAATGACCCAAATTGTAAATGTAAGGGAATCTCTAAAAACCCTAAGTATGTTCGGCGGATGACGGATATTCGTTTTGGGTCATTTTAAGTCGAATGTGCAATGTCCGTCTGTCTGTCTGTCTGTCTGTCGGTCGGTCGGTCGGTCTGTCTGCTGGCTGCTGCGCACGATAACTCTCGAAAGAATTAACCGATAAACTTAAAATTTCCGACATATTACCGGACTTGACTCATCTGAGAGAATATGACTGGAAGATACTGAGAAAATTCGTGTCTAGTACCGATTTTCTGTAACTCGTGGGGTATAAAAAGATCATAAATAAGGAGCGCACAACAGGCCGAACCACTGGCTTAAGTGTATGTCCATGGACATGAGACGTTTAAACGTCTCCTCTCTTCAACCTAACCTAACCTAACTTCAAATTTGGTATGCGAGAATATTTTTTCCATCTCCGGCTGACTACGAAGATGGGTCATATTGGTCCACTCCTTCTAGTACCCCCCGCACCAAGGGTTAACATTTAGTAAAATATTGATTCTTTAATAACTTCTATACAAATTATTCGAATCTTCTGAAATTACACACATACATAGGGTTAGTTTAATAGTCGCTATCACCTCGAAAAAAATGGGTGAAGTTGCCACACCCCTTTGGTACCTCCCACACATATGAACCATTTTACACCAAAAGTTAACAGCTTATAACAAAAAATACTAGTGTATAAAAATACTTAAAATTTTGTACAGTGTAATGCGTTTATAGAGCCTACAGTCCAGTGATAAATGGACGTTATTGCTACCCCCCTTTTGATACCTCCCACACAAATGTACCATTTTATACAAAAAGTTAACAGCTTACAGTGTGAGTACCAATACACGAAAATACAACAAAATGTTGCACAGTGTGACGCCTTTAAGGTACCTACAGCACTGTGAAAAATTGGCGTTATTACCACGCCACTTTTCGCACCTTCCACACAATACAAATAAACGCTTATAATTCTATGGAATGTCTTTAAAGTATCTGCTGTTCAGAGAAAAATAGGTATATTTGTTAAACACCTTCTGGTACCTCCCACAAAAATTTACTGAATAATTCGTGTAATATTCCATATTAAATAACTTACAAAGTGAGGGTATACCTAAGTCGGTTTACCCGACTGAAACTTTCATACTTGTTTAAATATCGTTCCATATGAAATAAGGAATCTTTTTCATTTATTTGTTTCTCACTGAAAATAAATATTTTTTGTCTTGTTATTCGTTATTTTTTATGAAATAAATATATTTCAGCTTTGTTTAAAGAACGAAGAAGTCCTTCTTTTTGTTACAAAATCCCGCTTTTTGCAAAGGAATTCCCACTTTTGGACCACAAAGACTGCTGGTCACTTTATTTATACCCTACAGCACATTGTGGTTCAAGGTATTATTTTGTTTCATGGCAGAAGTTTGTAACACCTAGAAATACTGGAGCTAGACCCACCTTAAAGTACACCGATAGACTCAGAATCACTAGCAGATACGATTTAACCATTTCTGTCCTTCCGTCTGCCCATCTTATGTTGTTCGTTGAGTACAGGTAGAATTTCACTCTGATCGTGCTGAAATTTTTCAGTTAGTAGTCCTTCTTACGTGGGAAGAATCCTATTGAAATTGACTGAAATCTGTTCAGATTTAGATATGGCTCCACTGACTGAAATTCAGTGACGATTGACCTCAGGAGATCATTAGATAACGACCAGTTAATCTGGGGTAAATAAACGCTGGCTGCAAATCAATAACCACGACCTGATGATCAATACTTAGTGACTGGAGCTTAATTAATGGAGGGTAATAACCCAGAGACGGTAGAGTTGAGGGCAATGACATTTGATTCTAAACCAAAGACGATGACTGGAAGTTAATGAACATCTTATGAGAATTAATTGTAGATCAATGACAATTGAATTGGAGATCAGAGAACATTTAGGAGGTTAATGGTCATTGGCTGGAGAGCAATGACCAATAGTAGCAAATAAATTCCTATTAATTAAAGTTCATTGACTACAAGTCATTGACCACTGACAGAAGGACAATGGCCCTGGACTACTGGTTTAAGACAACAAATGGGAGGTTAGTGAAACTTCGCTGGATTTCGTTAAGCAAATAAAGTTTAATGACCTAAGATCGAACGTCTATGGATCTTTATTTGAAGTCAGAGACTATATATTGGAGATTAGTGACCTCTGCGTGGAGGTCAATTGCTTTGCTTAAAGACCACTGACCGTTGGCAGGAAGATAATAAATTTTTACTTCAAACTGAATGTCATTGACCATTGATTAACGCCCAGATACTTGGTGACCACTGGCTGCAAATCCGTGGCCATTAATTGATGATAAATGACTATTGATTATACCCTGTTTGTAACACCTGAAAATAACACAGCTAGACCCACCTTAAAGTATACCGATCGATTCAGAGTCACTAGCTGAGTCGATTTAACCATGCCTGTCCGTCCGTCTGTCCATGTAAAGTTGAACGTCGACTACAGGTCGCCATTTCATTCCGATCGTTCTTTCCAGTTTGGAGTATTTCGCAGCTGTAAAGATCCCTATTGAATTTGGTTGAAATCGGTTCAGATTTAGATATAGCTCCCATATATATCTTTCGTCCGATTTGGCCCTTTAGTCCTATAGAAGCTGTATTTTACATCCAATCGTTTTGAAATTTAGAATGGTAGAGTTTCTTGATCCATGAACCAACATTGCCGAATTTGAAGAAAATCGGTTAAGATTTAGCTATAGCTCCCATATATGTATATGTTTCGTCCGATTTTGGTCTTTAGTCCTGTAGAAGCTGTATTTTACATCCAATCATTTTGAAATTTACAATGGCAGAGTTTCTTGATTTGATTTGATTTTAAGAAAATCGGTTAATATTTAGATATAGCTCCCATACATATCTTTCGTCCGATTTGACACTTTAGTCCTATAGGTGCTGTAGTTTACATCCAATCGCTTTGATATTTAGAATGGTACATTGGTACACTGTGGTACAGGGTATTATTTAAGTATAAAATGTCCCAAAAGTAAATTTATGTAAACAATTTATACATGAATTACAAAATTTATATTTCAGAGTTATTCAATATTACGAGAGTGGTGTAGGGTATTACATAGTCGGCCCCGCCCGACTTTAGCCTTTCCTTACTGGTTTTATTGATAGATTACTGACTATTTACTAGAAGTCAATGATTCTTGACTAGTGGCCTGTAATTCTTGACTTCAGGCCTTTAACTCTCCAGCTGTTATATTGGGTGATCCCTTTAGAGGCTCCTCACTTTTTTAAAGAAAAAAACACAGAAAATTCAAATTGAATGGGGAATGTTTATTATCATTTGAAAGAACATTCTTTGGCATTTATTTTTTGAAGATTATGTCTATCAAATGTTGGCCGCGGCTACGTCTCAGATGGTCCATCCGTTGAGTCAAATTTTCGATGACTCGTTCGAGCATTTCGACTGGTAACTGGCGAATGACACGCGTAATCGTTGTTCAGGCGTAAGTCTTTCCATGATGAAGTGCCAAACAATACTTAACAAAAATAACATGACAGCATGACACGACTCACACGTGATCTGTCAAAAAAAGGCTATTGAAAAAAGTGTATCTACTTGGATCACCCGTTACTATCGATGATGGTCTTTGACTTGTTCGACAATGATTTTTGTCAGAAAGTTGACATGACATTTGATGAATGACATTTCTGCCTCATGAATTTTCTTATATATGTGATCAATTCTGAGAATTGGACGTGAGAGTTACCCCAAAAAAAGAACTTCTGTATCATTCGTTTAGTCAAGTTGGCTCAATTAATAATTTAATGCACAAACGAATTTTTTTGCTCAAGGTGGATTTTTTTCTGTATTTTTTTCGATATAACGTGCGGAATATCTCTTTTGTGTCTGAAGCAAAGTTGTAGAAATTTAATTTGAGAAGAAAAAAGCGGAACAAATCTACCCGAAAACGTGCATCCAGTGCCCTAAAAATCGCAAAAATGTTCTGTTCTGTTCTGTTTCATAATGTTCAGTTTTATACGTATAAGTATTACGTAAACGTATTTTTCAATATTTATGACTTTGTGGACATTTTTGGGATTTTTAAGGCACTTTTTTCTGTTCTGTGTTATTTTTTTCCATTTTGCATATTTTGTATTTCTCAATAATCCAAATCAATTTTACTAGGTTAATTTACAATAGAACCACTCTCTACCGCAGAGATCGTGTCCAACGATATACCACTGACTATTACAACTTATTTTGTGTTGAAAATTTTTGCCAATCCAATCACTTTTTGTATTTTATGATTAAATAAAAACAAATCTCAATTTTGAAATTCCTCTTGAGCTTTCTCAGTGCTGCTTGTTAGCAAATCTCTAGCTTATCTTATACGTCGCTGGCCCCAAAGTCAACTCTCAGTTTTTTTTTGCGCAGCCAAACATAATTATATATATCGCATAATTTTCTCGTTTAAAAATCTATAAAATGTTATTGCCTTCAATTACAATCTCCTCCCATTTGTTGGGAAGACAACATTTGCGGGACTCCAACAACAGTTGATCTTTTGCTTTCTTTCCAGGCGAACAGAAGAAAGAAAAATCATTCCCCCAAAATAGTTGGTTGAGTGGACCAAAATGGACGGAATAGAAAGTGCTTTCGAAAAAATCCCAAAAGCAAAAGGCAAGAAAACGGAATCAAACCAAATTGGACTGACCTTTTGCTGTGTAATCTAAACTCGGCCAAACATTCTATTTCGTAAGCCGGGGAAGCAGATCAGCCACACAGCTCCTCGAACTGAATGTCTTTGCTTACCTAACAGATTCTTCGGAGGCACATAAAATAAGTGTTGTTGTGGCACTGCCACAATTCCACATGCCATTGCTGCTTAAGCCACAAAGTGGCTGTGGCTCAAGAGTTGTGGCTCTGGCCAAGAGATCCATGCTAAGCATCTCTGCGCTGTTGCCAAATAGCAAAACGTGCTTTTACTTAAAGATCACTTTTAAGTGATCTTTGCGAAAGCCCCCTTTCCCCACCAGCAAATGGAGCAGCAGTGAGACACTCAGTGCCAAACGGATCCGCTACAAAATACTTTAGCCCCTGGCCCCGACAAGAGGAATCCATAACATTTTCAAACTGTTTGCTCTGATTTCTTAAAGTTGTTGTTTTTTGTTGTGTTCAGTCAATTCACCTCTGTTGCATGCAACAACGTGCGGCATTCGCTTGGAACTGTCTGTCTTTCCCTCCGTCCATCTGTCTGCCTGTTCCTTGGATTGTGCATAGATATCATGATCGTGTACTGGACAATCACTTTTATTAACCTGACTCCGTTTCTTCTTTTACATTGTATGACATATTTTGCCGTTTGGCCGTTGAATTTTCTTTCTTGAAGCATTTTATTCTGTGGCAATGTAAGGTGGAAATGAAAGGCGGAGATTTACTTTCTAATGTGTTCTAGTTTCAGATTTCATGGGAATTCTTAAGGTTGGCTTTTCAAAATCTATAGTCGAAAATAGAACGTAAGTAAAACTTTCTTTGGTGCCTGTAAGGTATCGAATTCAATATACAAAGTAGTTGTGAAGGGATTGTTTGTTAAGAGCTTATTTAAATTGTCCACTTAAAATTTAAAGGAGCTTCCTATGATTGTTTATTGCCTCTTAAATGTATCTTACAGTACATTAGTGTGGGTCGCAAACAAAAGTTGCACCGGTCACCCCCTACTTTTTAAGATTATCTAGAGACAATTCCGGGGCAACAAAAAAATTTTTTTTTCTGTGCACCCTACATCACGCCCTTTTAATTTTGTTATCCTGCGTTGCTATTTGATGTCCGATCGTAACGGAATGCATATCGCTGTTCGTGTTTTGGCAAGGGCTTTATTTCGCCCATATGTCACTTTTGACTCCGAAGTCAAATTCGATAAGCCTAATTGACAGCCTAATAACGGAAACATCATCAAGTTCTACTGAGTACTCAACTCTGAGCGATTCAAGTTTGAGTCAGAAGTCGTCGCTTTTAACTCAGTTTCAACTCATTGATCTAGTGAGAGATTTCGAACTGACCAAAGATAAGGCAGAACTACTTGCATCTCGGATGAAACAGTACAATATTTTGGCCCCAGATGTTAACATATCATATTATACATAGAGTCCGCGATATACCTTACAAACAATTTTATACAACTGTGGATAACAGATGCTTTTGCAAGGATATTCCCGGATTGTTCGAGGAACTGAATCAAACATACAATTTAAAGGAATGGCGGTTATTTGTTGACAGCAGTAAAGAAAGTTTGAAATCAGTATTTTTACACAACGGAAATCAAAAACCGTCGATTCCCATTGCTCATGCTGTCAACAATAAGGAATCATAAGAAACAATGGCTAAATTGATAAAATACATAAAATATGAACAACACGACTAGAAAATTTGTTGCGATTTAAAAGTATGTTATGCCTCTAAGATAGCCGTGCTCGCGAAGATCATTACAGAAGAAAGAAATGGCAAACAAGAAAACACATTACATTGGGTGAATACAACATAAAATACACACCTCTCGTCCAAAAAGAAAACATTATTTTGCCAACACTGCATATTAAGCTGGGGCTCTTTAAACATTTTGTAAAAGCCTTAAGGAAAGATGGCAATTCACTCTCATATTTAAAAAGTTTATTTAAAAAAGTATCCACAAAAAATTTTTTGGTTTTGATTTTATATAACAGTATGCCACAATAATTTTTAGGTCTGGGACACACAACAAAAATTGTTTGTTGCATAGTGTAATTGACCAAAAATTTGAGGTCGGTGATCTTTGATTTGAAGTCAGTGACGATTGACCGAATGTTAATAAGCTCTGGTTGGAGGTCCATGATCTTTTTGGGGGGTTACGAACTTTGAATGAAAACCAATGTCCTTTGGCTGAAGATGATCATTGATTGTAGTTTTTGGTTCATTGAGTGAGCAATGACCACCAATTGTAGGTCAATGACCGTTGTCTCAGAGATAATATATTGGAGCCAATTGATCACTTGCAAGAGCTCAATTTACGCTGACGGAAAAATCAGTGACAATTTACTAAAATTCAATGATTATGTTAATGAATCCTTGCCAGGCTATTTGCCAATGACTATTCATCAATAATAGGCATGTTTTCGTTACAAGCTAGCACTTTTAGTTTAGCACTTTGCAACGAAAACAACTGACTTCCACTAACTGGCACATAAGCAATAAGTCGGGGATTTTCACTATCTGGTAGCAATGGTGTCATGAGTTGCGAAGAAAGAACAGTGCGAAACAGACAAAAAATTCGTGAAAAGTATTTATAAAACATATATTTACTATTCTATGTTCAATTGTTTACACTCTTTTGCAAATATTAAAATAATTTCCCATTTTTGTTCTTCTTCTTCCCGCTAATTCGCAATAATTGATAAAATCTCTCCAAAAATGGGATGCCATATTGCTAAATATAGGGTGCCCAATCTGGCAACATCATACTCGATTAAGACATGAACACAAGCACCAAACTTCATCGGAAACTAATAGTGCTTAGCTCCCCATACAAATTAAGCACTTATGGTGTAACGAAAACACGCCTAATATAAAATCAATGGCAGTTGACTTATTGAGTAGTAGATTAGATAAGATCTCTGTCTTTTGAAAGCTTTGTTCAACTCGTTGGCGGCTGTTGTTTGCTGGACAAATCGTTTATCTTACATACCTTTTATTTATCTCTTCCATATCTAAGAGAAATAGAAATTTGTTTAAATTTTATTAAAAGGAGAAAATTGAACTCTACAATGTGGATTAGACCGTTTATAGCACATGATGCAAAAAAGTGAAAGTTGCTGCGATCTTTGATTTCCGACCGAAAAAGTTTCCATTTGACCTACAAGACTTCCGTAAAAATTTTTGTGCCGATCGGATAACCCTGGGGTCTGCCCAAAGTTCATTCAAAATTTACAACACACTTTATATGGGAAATATTTTTTATTCAAAAATCGTATGTTTAAATAAGTAAAATTACATTTCTTTGTATTATTAATTAATAAATAGTTTTTAAATATTAAGATCGGTGAAAAAAAAAACAAAAAATACAATTAATTCAATATTATATTAGATCTGACTTGTTATGTGAGGGACATTTTCTACGATATTCTTCAATGCACTGTAATATAAATTGATTTTGTTCTTCGTCTTTCGTAAGTATTCTGTTGTAATCATTCATAAATTGTACACCGCGTTCAGCAGTGTCGTTAACAACAAACAGATTACGACAAACATCGAGAGTATCTTGATAATCTTCCCAAATGGATGGGTCATGCTTTAAAAATTCAGTACTCAATCCAAAAGCACCGAAAAAATGTTTGGTTTTCTATGAGACGAAATCGCTCAAATTATTACACAGCAATAGTTTCGGGTCGGAGAATTTTCGATCGTTTTCCAGATTTACGACGGGCTCTGTTGATTGCAGATGCCTAACCATTTTTCGTTTCTCTTCGAGTGAAACATCCGAATCGAAAAATGCCAAAGCCATTGATTCTAGGGCCAAATACCACAAATGATTTTTCCATTTCTTCATAACCGCTTCAGACACATCTCGGTCGATTTCTGCGTATGCGATGGAGTCTTTCAACAAGTGTATATCTTGATTTGGTGCTCGTATGGCATTTTGCATGTAAACCACGCTTTGACATACAGCCGCACGAGAAAAATACATATATCCCGTAGCCCACTGGACTCTCGTTTTGTCAATGCAAACTGCTCTCGAAATAGGTATATTTTTAAGGCATAAATGCCTTTTCCCATGAACCTTGTGTGGGATGTTGGACCAGGTGTTCGGAAGTTATCGCCGACACCACCAATAAACATTATTGTTAATTGTAATAGTTCCTTGTAGTCAGCTCGGATTTGTGTTTCATTTAGCTGTTTAATGCAGAATTTCGAACGTCCTGTTTCTGTATTTCTAACGAAAGTCTCTGCGAACGAAAACCAGTCACTCATTTTCGTCAGGAATTTGGTTTCTGTAAGGTTCGTTCGCCTGGTCTTACGCCAATGACGTTAGCAATTTACCACTTGGATAAAAATGTTATTGCCAGATCAATAATTTCACAACTTCCGGTCTAAAAAAGCACACTTTTTTGTATGGTCGACCTTAGAAAATACACCTCTGTATCCATTACACTAGCGGTGGCCAAAAATCAACCCTGGGTGGGTCAGTTGAGCTGATGCAACACTCTCATTTCTTTCTCTCTCTCTCTCTCTCCCGTCTCTCTCATTGTGCACTGATGAATTTTTTCCATCTCAGCGAGCTGCCAATGTTGACTTCTTTATGCTTAAATATGTATACACATGTATACAATTTTATTATACCCTACACCACACTGTGGTACAGGGTATTATAAGTTTGTTTCACGGCAGATGTTTGTAACACCTGAAAATAACACAGCTAGACCCACCTTAAAGTTTACCGATCGACTCAGAATCACTAGCTGAGTCGATTTAACGATGTCTGTCCGTCCGTCCGTCTGTCCATGTAAAGTTGTTCGTCGACTACAGGTCGCAATTTCACTCCGATCGTTCTGAAATTTTGCAGTTTAGAGTATTTCGCGGCTGTTAAAATCGCTATTGAATTTGGTTGAAATCGGTTCAGATTTAGATATAGCTCCCATATATATCTTTCGTCCGATTTGGCCCTTTAGTCCTATAGAAGCTGTATTTTACATCCAATCGTTTTGAAATTTAGAATGGTAGAGTTTCTTGATCCATGAACCAACATTGCCGAATTTGAAGAAAATCGGTTAAGATTTAGCTATAGCTCCCATATATATGTTTCGTCCGATTTGGCCCTTTAGTCCTATAGAAGCTGTATTTTACATCCGATCGTTTTGAAATTTAGAATGGTAGAGTTTCTTGATCCATGAACCAACATTGGCGAATTTGAAGAAAATCGGTTCAGATTTAGATTTAGCTACTATATATATATTTCGTCCGATTTGACCCTTTAGTCCTATAGAAGCTGTATTTTACATCCAATCGGTTTGAAATTTAGAATGGTAGAGTTTCTTGATCCATGAACCAACATTGCCGAATTTGAAGAAAATCGGTCAAAATTTAGCTATAGCTCCCATATATATGTTTCCTCCGATTGAAATTTAGAATGGTAGAATTTCTTGATCCATGAACCAACATTGCCGAATTTGAAGAAAATCGGTTAAGATTTAGCTATAGCTCCCATATATATGTTTCGTCCGATTTTGCCCTTTAGTTCTATAGAAGCTATATTTTACATCCAATCGTTTTGAAATTTAGAATGGTAGAGTTTCTTGATTCATGAACCAACATTGCCGAATTTGAAGAAAATCGGTAAAGATTTAGCTATATCTCACATATATATGTTTCATCCGATTTGGCGCTTTAGATCCAATCGTTTTTATACCCTACACCACACTGTGGCACGGGGTATTATTTAAGTATAAAATGTCCCAAAAGTAAATTTGTGTAAACAATTTATACATATCAGAGTTATTCAATATTACGAGAGTGGTGTAGGGTATTATATAGTCGGCCCCGCCCGACTTTAACCTTTCCTTACTGGTTACTATTTAATTTTGTTACCATAATTATATTGATATCTACTTATTTGTTGCTTTTAATACCGATTTTTTGTCATTGTTCCTATCAGTCGACAAATAAAATAAAGTGACTCGATCTGACATTTGTGTTCGCCCAGATGACAGCAAAGAGAGATAGAGAAACCAAAATTTACACTGAAATGATTACGTTTTCGCACGAGTTCATTTTCGTGCGACTTGTCGTTGTGATTGTGGTTAGTGAAACCCAAATCAGCTGTTTGTCGTCTGGCAGGCGAACGAAAGCAAATTTTTAAGTTACATAAACAGGCCGTTAATGACTTCGCAGTCAGCATTACTTATTTTTGAGCGTACAGTTGGATCTTCGAGTCCGTTTTTAAACGATTTGTGATCGAGACTTACCCAAAGCGAATCTGTCCCTTTCTCAATTCACTTAGGCTGGCGGCAGAGCGCGTTCTGTAAACTACCCTGTTGCATGGCCGTATAGCGCGCTGCAAAGTTCTGATTATGTTTTCTTATTTGACCAGTAGAAAAATGTCAGACTGATGCGAAAAATCAACTATCATGCAAATCCGTTGTTTTTTTTCATGCATCCACAAGCATGATCTATTTTTTATTGTGATTGCATAGAAGCCATGTCGGTGTGCATGCATGCCCTGTCATGACGTAAAATTCAAATGAAAGCTGCTGTAACTTTTTCGTTTCTCGGTCGAGTTTGATTGTTTACGACTTTTAATTACTTGAACATGTGACATTTGATAAAAACCCAAATTTTGTTCATGTAAAGTGAGTTTTGTGTTTTCAAACAACTTTGGGCAGACCTTAGCGTTATCCAATCGGCACCAAATTTTTTATTGGAGGTTTGTAGGTCAAATGGAAACTTTTTCGGCCGGGAAATCAGTACCGAAAAAATAATAAATGGTCTAATGTGGATGTATTATTATTGCGTCTTCGACGGCCACTAGTAAAATGATGTGGGAAGCATGTTTGTAGGATATTTGAAAGTTCATACTGGCTTTTTCTATGACTTTTTCACTGTTTCATAAAACAAGGACGAAAAAGTCCTCTACAAATTGATGATATATACGAAATGTTCTACAAAATTATTCCCATTACTGAATACGTTTTACCGCAACATTTTTTTCCTTATACTGATATTGTTTTCTCCATTTTCTAAAAACATTAGGGCACACTAGTTGGCAATCTTTAAAAAGTGACACGGCACCTTATCTGTTGAGAATCCCTGGTATCGAAAATTGTTCGAAATCTCAAGCAGGACATATTGCAGGTTCATCATATCTTTGTGTGAACTGTATTATGCCATGTAGGTCTTTCATTCCAATTTATGACCACAAATTATCTCTCAGTTTTCTGAGTTACCAATTGCAGTTCATACGGAAATAGTTAGATACATAAACCTGAATAAAAACCACATTCCATCACGTCAATATAAAGTCATTATCCACATCCTCAAGTGTCATCCTATCATTTGAGGTGTTAAGTACAGGTACTTATTCCATTTTATTGCCTTCTTTCGTTTATTGTGGTTCTTCTATTGTTTGCTTGTACCTGCAGATTCGCACGTTTTGTTTGCTATTGTCATAAAACCATAAGTTCATAATTTAGATTAGGTCGTTTTTGCAAGGTTTTTCATGTTTTTTTGTCATTGAAGGTATGCCTCATGATGATCTGTTAAAACATTTATAGAGTAAGGAACTTTATGTTGGTATTTAGTTCTTTTCAATTCACTCTATTATAATGATGGAGATTTTTGGTATTCTTTAGACATACATACATATAGTGAGTTTCTTTTAAAACATTTACATCATAGTACATATTTTGTTTTTGTACTCAGGCTCAAGATCGTTATTGTTGTTTTCAGTATATGAAAACAACTTTGTTAAAAATTAAAGAAGAAGCAAGTGACATGTATTGGGGGCGGTTGTAATGGTTGGATAGACAGATCTGTTTCGGGAGCCACCAAACTCCCATTATCAATATCCTTATTACAACGATTACTTCAGTCGAAATTATTAAATATATACGCACAGCCAAGTATCATTAAACGAGAACTGTTTGCTAAAGCGCATATTTTCAAAAAAAGACAATTCAGTAATCATCGTCCCTCGTACATGCACCAACTTCCACTCTCATGAGTCTTTACAATGTAAAGAATTCACACGAATGTTTTGCTGTAGTTGACTATGCAACAACAACGTATTTGGTCGTGCCCTACCATTTCTTCTTGTTTTTGTTTTTGTTTTTTTGTTTTATTCGATCTGCTTTCATAGTACATATTTTGTTTTTGTACTCAGGCTCAAGATCGTTATTGTTGTTTTCAGTATATGAAAACAACTTTGTTAAAAATTAAAGAAGAAGCAAGTGACATGTATTGGGGGCGGTTGTAATGGTTGGATAGACAGATCTGTTTCGGGAGCCACCAAACTCCCATTATCAATATCCTTATTACAACGATTACTTCAGTCGAAATTATTAAATATATACGCACAGCCAAGTATCATTAAACGAGAACTGTTTGCTAAAGCGCATATTTTCAAAAAAAGACAATTCAGTAATCATCGTCCCTCGTACATGCACCAACTTCCACTCTCATGAGTCTTTACAATGTAAAGAATTCACACGAATGTTTTGCTGTAGTTGACTATGCAACAACAACGTATTTGGTCGTGCCCTACCATTTCTTCTTGTTTTTGTTTTTGTTTTTTTGTTTTATTCGATCTGCTTTCATAGTACATATTTTGTTTTTGTACTCAGGCTCAAGATCGTTATTGTTGTTTTCAGTATATGAAAACAACTTTGTTAAAAATTAAAGAAGAAGCAAGTGACATGTATTGGGGGCGGTTGTAATGGTTGGATAGACAGATCTGTTTCGGGAGCCACCAAACTCCCATTATCAATATCCTTATTACAACGATTACTTCAGTCGAAATTATTAAATATATACGCACAGCCTGAGTACAAAAACAAAATATGTACTATGAAAGCAGATCGAATAAAACAAAAAAACAAAAACAAAAACAAGAAGAAATGGTAGGGCACGACCAAATACGTTGTTGTTGCATAGTCAACTACAGCAAAACATTCGTGTGAATTCTTTACATTGTAAAGACTCATGAGAGTGGAAGTTGGTGCATGTACGAGGGACGATGATTACTGAATTGTCTTTTTTTGAAAATATGCGCTTTAGCAAACAGTTCTCGTTTAATGATACTTGGCTGTGCGTATATATTTAATAATTTCGACTGAAGTAATCGTTGTAATAAGGATATTGATAATGGGAGTTTGGTGGCTCCCGAAACAGATCTGTCTATCCAACCATTACAACCGCCCCCAATACATGTCACTTGCTTCTTCTTTAATTTTTAACAAAGTTGTTTTCATATACTGAAAACAACAATAACGATCTTGAGCCTGAGTACAAAAACAAAATATGTACTATGAAAGCAGATCGAATAAAACAAAAAAACAAAAACAAAAACAAGAAGAAATGGTAGGGCACGACCAAATACGTTGTTGTTGCATAGTCAACTACAGCAAAACATTCGTGTGAATTCTTTACATTGTAAAGACTCATGAGAGTGGAAGTTGGTGCATGTACGAGGGACGATGATTACTGAATTGTCTTTTTTTGAAAATATGCGCTTTAGCAAACAGTTCTCGTTTAATGATACTTGGCTGTGCGTATATATTTAATAATTTCGACTGAAGTAATCGTTGTAATAAGGATATTGATAATGGGAGTTTGGTGGCTCCCGAAACAGATCTGTCTATCCAACCATTACAACCGCCCCCAATACATGTCACTTGCTTCTTCTTTAATTTTTAACAAAGTTGTTTTCATATACTGAAAACAACAATAACGATCTTGAGCCTGAGTACAAAAACAAAATATGTACTATGAAAGCAGATCGAATAAAACAAAAAAACAAAAACAAAAACATTTACATCATATATAAAAAATTTAATTCTCAACTATGTTACTTTCTTCTAATTCTTTGTTATTTATTCTATTTTAATTTAATCTTATATTTCTCTAAAAAAAGTTCTTTGTTAGTTTGCCCGAAAGATTAAATCAAGATTAAAAAAAATAATATTTCCCAATATCGAAAATGTGTTTCTTCATTTACATTTATTTAGCTATTTCAATAATGGCCTTTTCATCTAAATTAAACGCATCCAACATTACGACAGTCATGCCCTATCCTCAATGTTCTGTTTCCTCAGATCAGACCTTGTTTATTCCAATGATCTTCCCATTCATATCGGATAAGTTGCAAAAATGTCTGTGTGTGTTTTAGGAATGTTCCGCATAATGAGAAATTATCTTGAGGCACGGAAATTGTTTGGATTTTTTCTAAAATACACAGTGAGAAAGAAACAGAGGGGCCAAAATTGAGGTACCGCAGACAGAATGTACTTGTGCGCATTCGCATAATTTGCTGGAACTTCAAACAAAACCCCGGGCTGAATGCCACGGTAGGTTTGTGTAAAGTGTAGCAAATGAGTTATTTTGCATACAATTACACAGGTTTTGATATTGTTCTTCTTCTTACACCGGCTATGCCCTTTTTTTATTATCTTTTAATGTTCGGAAACAAGATACAGTTTATGGTTGCAACCAAAAGATTTTTTTCTCCTAACGTTCATTGCCAGTCCACTTATGCGGAGCAAGTTCACCGGAAAATACGCGTTTACACATCCTGCTTCTATAATAAGTTCAGTTTTTTTACGGAATACATATGTTAGTACACCCGCTGTAAAAAGTCTGTTACTCACTCAAAGGCTGATGGACTAGATGTCACTCATAGATCTAACAGGTGTGAAATAGTAATTTAAATCGAAAATTCTAAAGAAGTTCATGTAAACTTCGTAACTTTATATTTAGCAGTTTTATAGCAGAGCTATTCGTCCTTATTCCAGTTGGCGTCGTCGACGTCGTCACATCATTTTCGTCATATCTATGAAGTTTTAGCTTTGTCATCTTTACGCCAAAACGAATGTTTTTGGTATCCATGTACTAACAAAAACCCTTTTTATAACTTAAAAATATTTAAAAAAAATTCAAAATCTATGAAGTCGTCAATCTAAACAGTGTTGACTAAGAATCGACGTCGACGACGCCAACTGGAATAAGCGCGATTATTTATAGCTGCATGTTTATACCCTACACCACACTGTGGTACAGGGTATTGTAAGTTTGTTTCACGGCAGATGTTTGTAACACCTTAAAATAACACAGCTAGACCCACCTTAAAGTATACCGATCGACTCAGAATCACTAGCTGAGTTTATTTAACGATGTCCGTCCGTCCGTCCGTCTGTCCGTCCCTCCATGTAAAGTTGTTCGTCGACTACAGGTCGCAATTTCACTCCGATCGTTCTGAAATTTTGCAGTTTAGAGTATTTCGCGTCTGTTAAGATCGCTATTGAATTTGGTTGAAATCGGTTCAGATTTAGATATAGCTCCCATATATATCTTTCGTCCGATTTGGCCTTTTAGTCCTATAGAAGCTGTATTTTACATCCGATCGTTTTGAAATTTAGAATGGTAGAGTTTCTTGATCCATGAACCAACATTGCTTAATTTGAAGAAAATCGGTTAAGATTTAGCTATAGCTCCCATATATATGTTTCGTCCGCTTTGGCCCTTTAGTCCTATAGAAGCTGTATTTCACATCCGATCGTTTTGAAATTTAGAATGGCAGAGTTTCTTGATCCATGAACCAACATTGCCGAATTTGAAGAAAATCGGTTCAGATTGAGATATAGCTCCCATATATATCTTTCGTCCGATTTGGTCCTTTAGTCCTATAGAAGCTGTTTTTTTGCACCCAATCGTTTTGAAATTTAGAATGGTAGAGTTTCTTGATCCATGAACCAACATTGCCGAATTTGAAGAAAATCGGTTAAGATTTAGCTATAGCTCCCATATATATGTTTCGTCCGATTTGGCCCTTTAGTCCTATAGAACCTGTATTTTACATCCGATCGTTTTGAAATTTAGAATGGTAGAGTTTCTTGATCCATGAACCAACATTGCCGAATTTGAAGAAAATCGGTGCAGATTTAGATATAGCTCCCATATATATCTTTCATCCGATTTGGTCCTTTAGTCCTATAGAAGCTGTATTTTACATCCGATCGTTTTGAAATTTAGAATGGTAGAGTTTCTTGATCCATGAACCAACATTGCCAAATTTGAAGAAAATCGGTTAGGATTTAGCTATAGCTCCCATATATATGTTTCGTCCGATTTGGCCCTTTAGTCCTATAGAAGCTGTATTTTACATCCGATCGTTTTGAAATTTAGAATGGTAGAGTTTCTTGATCCATGAACCAACATTGCCAAATTTGAAGAAAATCGGTTCAGATTTAGATATAGCTCCCATATATATGTTTCGTCCGATTTGGACATTTAGTCCTATAGAAGCTGTATTTTACATCCGATCGTTTTGAAATTTAGAATGGTAGAGTTGCTTGATCCATGAACCAACATTGGCGAATTTGAAGAAAATCGGTTAAGATTTAGCTATAGCTCCCATATATATGTTTCGTCCGATTTGGCCCTTTAGTCCTATAGAAGCTGTATTTTACATTCGATCGTTTTGAAATTTAGAATGGTAGAGTTTCTTGATCCATGAACCAACATTGCCGAATTTGAAGAAAATCGGTGCAGATTTAGATATAGCTCCCATATATATCTTTCATCCGATTTGGTCCTTTAGTCCTATAGAAGCTGTATTTTACATCCGATCGTTTTGAAATTTAGAATGGTAGAGTTTCTTGATCCATGAACCAACATTGCCAAATTTGAAGAAAATCGGTTAGGATTTAGCTATAGCTCCCATATATATGTTTCGTCCGATTTGGCCCTTTAGTCCTATAAAAGCTGTATTTTACATCCAATCGTGTTGAAATTTAGAATGGTAGAGTTTCTTGATCCATGAACCAACACTACCGAATTTGAAGAAAATTGGTTAAGATTTAGCTATAGCTCCCATATATATGTTTCATCCGATTTGGCTTTTTAGATCCAATCGTTTTTATACCCTACACCACACTGTGGTACAGGGTATTATTTAAGTATAAAATGTCCCAAAAGTAAATTTATGTAAACAATTTATACATGAATTACAAAATTTATATATCAGAGTTATTCAATATTACGAGAGTGGTGTAGGGTATTATATAGTCGGCACCGCCCGACTTTAGCCTTTCCTTACTGGTTTTAGGGCTGAAAATGAGCCTTAAATATCTTTGTATGATCTGATTAGACTTATTCAGCGTTTGTTCAATGGAAGACTCAAAACAGCAAGTCTTTGGCCGACGAATCTCACGTCGTGACATATGCGGACAATGTCCTCAGAGAAATTAGCTGGAGAGAGATTCTGAACAAATTGGCTTAAAGGGCCAGAAGCAGTGGCTTAGCCACTAACTCAGACATAATTGGTTCTCGTTACTGGGAAGTAAAAGATTCCACATGTGGATTCTCCTCGGCTAAATTTATCTTTTCTGAAAGGTATAATGTAGATAGAAGACTTAAGTTGGGTAGTTTTCTTCTAAAACCATCATCATTAAACAGTAGTCCGGTCAATACTATTGTCCGGTAGTGTGGTGTGGTGGACGGTGACTGATAAGCGATCCAATACCGTACAAAGTACTGCCTGCTGAGCATCAGCTGAACTTTAGCTTAAACAATCGACTACTAGATGATTCATAAACAATCGACTACTAGATGTTCCGTCCAACTCTTTAAAGAGTGACAGTTACAAACTATTATATTTTTGAAAATTTTCAACAATTCGACCAATAGCGGGCACACTTGGAAGATTATTACGACCATAAAATGGCAAAAGCCCACGAAAAGTTGCAATTGGAGAACGATTATTTTGATAATAAAACTGAATAATTTGTAAACGTTGTTCTTGCGTATATCTCTCCATGATGAAATTGTAAACACTACTGAATACAATGAAAAACCAGTAGGAAAGGCTAAAGTCGGGCGGGGCCGACTATATAATACCCTACACCACTCTCGTAATATTGAATAACTCTGATATATAAATTTTGTAATTCATGTGGGACATTTTATACTTAAATAATACCCTGTACCATAGTGTGGTGTAGGGTATAAAAACGATTGGATCTAAAGAGCCAAATCGGATGAAACATATATATGGGAGCTATAGCTAAATCTTAACCGATTTTCTCCAAATTCGGTAGTGTTGGTTCATGGATCAAGAAACTCTACCATTCTAAAATTCAAGACGATTGGATGTAAAATACAGCTTCTATAGAACTAAAGGGCCAAATCGGACGAAAGATACATATGGGAGCTAAATCTGAACCGATTTCAACCAAATTCAATAGCGATCTTAACAGCTGCGAAATACTCTAAACTGCAAAATTTCAGAACGATCGGAGTGAAATTGCGACCTGTAGTCGACGAACAACTTTACATGGACAGACGGACGGACGGACGGACAGACATGGTTAAATCGACTCAGCTAGTGATGCTGAGTCGATCGGTATACTTTAAGGTTGGTCTAGCTGTGTTATTTTCAGGTGTTACAAACATCAGCCGTGAAACAAACTTATAATACCCTGTAACACAGTGTGGTGTATGTAATGGACGTTAGCAAAATTGACTGGGAACTTTGAACACTTCCAGAATGCCTGTCAGTTACATACACCACCAGTCATATTACTCACCGATGAGTTTGACGAAATGCATGTGAAACCGTGTCGTTGATATAATGCATCTTCATATTTGACTTCTTATGGGACATACCATGGAAATATTGAGAGAACTGATACAAATCACAATTCACTACTAACTACAGTATCAATATAAATTAAATAAACACTTTCACTTACTGATTCATACCTGGAATATCCCATGTTATGATCCGTCTAATTTTGACCCTTTCTGTTTTGTTTGTCCGAAACTCCGATTTTGTTCCTATTTCCTTGGGTAGCTGTGGTATTTCCTTGCATGGAGGAATTGTATCATCGTATTTACGCTGTGGTAGTTATTCTTAGTGTTGCAAATTCAACGAAAACGATTTATTTGTTAATTATTTTTTTGTTTTCTTCCATTACCATGTGTAAAGCACTTTCAGTATTTAGAAATGGTAATGTAGAGAGACTAATGACAGATCCGAACAGATGTTTACGGTATTATCCGTATACCTATGTGGTGAGTTTCACCGAACACCTCATACAGTATATGGTTTGTATCTTGACTAAGGCACATACATATGTACATAGTACAAACCCAAGACAATTCTTCATTAAAACATGTTCTATAATAACTTTTCTTAATAATTGTTCTATTTAAATAAAAACCTAAAGCCTAAAAGAAAAGTAAATGTAGATGTAACTGATGATTGATCTGCTACATAATTATGCAACTTTGCAACACTTTCCTAAATGTGGCAACCTTTATTGGTAATTGTTCTTGACGTTTTCCGTATTCGTCTATGTAATTTAACAAACTGAGGCTACAAGTCTCAGCCATCAGCTCGACAACTTCCTTTTTCTTCTCAACTATTAGAGCGACAACATCGAAAAAAGTTGAAAAGTGAAATCCAAAAATTATTTTGTTTGTCAAGTGGCATTGAAGTATTTGTGGTACGACGGCATTTTTAGCCAGTGTTATTCGGAAAACCCGACTAAATAATTTTTAACCAAAAAATATCAGGTGAGAAATAGTCAAGAAAACTTTGAACCAAATATGAATTGTCCGATTTTTTTCATATTTCTTCAAAGATTCATCCGACAAAAGCGAGCAATATTCGCATAAAGGAATATTAAACCGTCACATACAAGTCTGTACACTCAAAGAATCACGCTGCCCACAGGGTAGCGTGACACTTCTTTCTTGTCGGCCAAAAAAATTCAATCATCTTTTTTTTGGAAATATATGGTTTGGACACCATCCTGAAAGCCTCAATACGTTGTCAGCTATTTTTTTTAAATCTCACTGAGAAACTCTTGCTACCTGGTTTTTCAAAGAATTTCCCTGATACTTGAAAACAGGAGGATCTTCTCCACACGACAATTTCCGTCCGTCGGTTAAGAAGACATGCGTGAATACTAAATCACCATCACCACATATAGTCACATTATTAAGGATCCATATTCAACTAATACACACTGAGAAGACGAAATATTTATAAATCCCTGAGATGACATAACAGATACAAAACGTGTCGAATTGCCCAAAAAAGGAGATGATGATGCATAAATAAGATCCAGATGAAGTATTTTTTTTGTTAGGTTAAGAAAAAAAAACGTCTTTTGTACTTCTAATATTTTCCTATCCATAGATTCATAGATACTCAAACGTTTGGAGAATTTGCATGGATAGTCGATGCAAGAGATAGCACCATATGTTCCTTTTCTTTTTACAGCCACAGCACCACCGAGTTCGTGCAGGAGGCCTTCTACATCGTCATGGTGGTAAGTTTTAAAACAGCTGATTATTGTTCCATTCTCCGTAATCTATGCTCTTGTATCGATATAATATACAAATTCAATTAGTGTAGGCGGAGAGCCATACGCTGCTAAAACTCAAATACTCTTAAGTAACACTCTCTTATCTACGATGATAACCGAGATTACTCACTAGTATAAGAGGTTGTTTCAGTGATGCGCTCACGTACGGCTCTCTAATGGTGGTATAGGAATGTCAAATAATTATAATTTTTGTTTTGATCTAATCTTTTAAATTTGTTTTGATCAAATATGAATCAGAAAATAGAGAAGAATTGAAGTATGTTTCTGGTTTGTTTTGATCACACATTTCATTTTATTTTATTCTGTGACTGAAACAAAGGAAGAAGTACAAACAAAATATTCTTCAGTTTGTTTTGGTTTTGCTCTTTTTATTTGTTTTAATAGATTCTAAACTCAAAAGTAAAGATATGCGTAAAGGAAAAGGTATTCATGAGTAAATATTAACCCCATAAGGGATCAATACTTTTTTTGTCATTAAATAAGCATATATTGGAATACGATTTTTGGTATTATATTTTTTTTAATTATTTTCTATCGGTATATTGAAGTATGATATGAATAAATTAATTATTGTAAGCCGAATAATGGCCTGGTAAGAAATTTGTAGATGTTTTCTTGCAGAATGAAACCATAAAGGAAGAAAAGTAAGTATATTAGGGGTCCTATTTATCGAGCTGGGCGCTAATGGGACGATGGATGGTGAGGGTAACGAGGCGCATTCTCACAAGAACATCTGTGGGATATCATAGGAAGCGTAGAAAAACGACAGATACCATTGTAGTAAATTTTTCTTTGCTAATATTTGTTTTTCAGAATGGCTATTTTGGGGTGTTTAAGAAAAGTAGTCATACCGGACCATAGTAATGTAGTACTTAGTAAAAAATGGGAGTCTATAATAATGAGTTGTAATGGGAAAAGTGATTTATCTAGAGAAGGACCGAATCCCCCGACCGACTGACTGCTAGCGTATCAAAGGCTCCCGTAGTCCTTTCTCGAAGTAAGTTCTAAGGTGCCTTAGAATACAAATCGAAATTTGCATCATATCCTGTTTGGACATTACAATAAGTTTGGCGCCCAACGTGGGGCCGAAGGAATAATGCGTATCCTTTTGGCTCTATTTTTCAGGTAAATTATTAATTGTTGTTTTTTTTTCATTTTATTACAGATTGAAATACCTGATGGACATGAGAATCTCTTCTGCGAATAGTTATCGTAATCATTCTGGAAATTTTAGCATCTTGGCGTACATAAAGATCGAGGTGGCTAACCGATTTATTCCGATAGCAATTTCGTAGGATTGAGGAACATGTTTGTTTGGATTTTTTTTTATCTGTAAGGCTTAGTAATTTCATTAACATATTTTCGTATTAGTTGAGCTTAGATATCAGCACCCCATTGTCTAGGTAGGAATTCATTAATTTAGCTCTAGGCAGTTTAGTGACCACAGTCAATGGGAAGGTAAAGTAACAGTCAAGAGTCTTCAGTTGGTTTGATCCATGTATGAAAATATTTAATGTATTGCTCGAGTTCCATAGACCATTTAGATATCCTGTATCTGTCGTAGTATTTGTCGCCTCTTACATCTTCCTTTTTTGGTTTCACGATTAGCAAGAAAACATCACGTTATTTACGAACTCATAACTTTGATTTTTACCAAAAATCTACTTATGTATATTTTGCAGTATCCACAATTCCTTAATCCAAATTTTTTATAGTTTGAAACTTCTGTGCAAAATTATAAACCTTTAACAAATTGTACTGAGGTTTAAAGAGATCTATATTACCGATTCTTTGGAATTCGATTATATATATATATTGTTGAGTTTGATTTTTTTTTTTGATTATTAGTATATTGAACAATATATTGATTTTTTTGTAATATCGTTTGATCTTTCTTTATCCAACTAAGTTTAATTCTTTGGTTAAAGTTCGTGGTTGTGAAAAAATATATACTATAAGTATATTCATATGTACCGGAAATATTTGGTTAATTAAGTTGATATATCTTCGGTATTGCGTATTCGGCTTATACTTTTCTTTGGTTTCGTATTGCTAAATTTTATATTGAATTTATTCAACCAAAAATAACCCAAAACTTAACGTTTTCGTGTGATAGAAGAATTTTTGCATACTACGGCGATCTGAATTAAATAATTGGAAAACTTTTCATAGTTTGTTTTAAGTACGAACTTTACCAATAATTTTATCATGCCTGTGGAAAATTCCCCTCCACCTTCTTTACCGCCACTCCCCCCTCCGGTACCAGTTAGTATCGAACCATCTGCTTGTCAGATTTGTAAAGAGATTATGTCAGAAGGTGATGACTGTCTCATTATACAAGAATGTTCTCATCCATTTCACCGAACTTGCATCGCAACGCATTTGACAAATTCGTCGGAATGTCCCTTTTGCAAGCGGCCATGTCAGCTTAATGAGTTGAAAGAACTGGTAATTCTGGCTAAGAGTAATCCGCCTATCAAACCACATGCAAATCGCGGAAAAGGAAGAGGGGCGATGTCCAAACAGTATAATACCAGAAGCACCAGTCGAAATTTATTCCATGATCCTCAGGGCAACAATTCCGGTACCCTTAGTAACCCTATTATGACTCCGAACAGGAATATTGATACCGCAAATCAGAATAACATTATTTTTTCACCTATTCAAGGTGCAAATAATAATATAGCGTCAAGTTCAAATACGATTAATTACGAAGATATTAACAGAATGATTGAGACAAGTTTAACTAGAATACTTCAAGGGATAAATATATTGCCGTCTGGCAATAACAACAATTCAAACAATATGTTTTCAAACCCAAATAATCAGAATGATAATACGAATACCCAATTAACCAATACTAGAAATGTGAACCAACAACCAGTAGAAGAAATGGGAGTTCCTCAAACACAGCAACAACAGATAAGTAATACTGGTCAAAGATCATGTTCTAACTTTCCACTTAATTCCAACATTTTTCAAACGCAAACAAATATCCAACAACCGAATCTATGTTTTCCACCACCTCCTATACAAACTCAGCCAGGCTTTCAGCAAAGGCGAGGACAAAACAATCCCACACAAACCAATAATTACCCTCATCACTCTCAGGCGAATGGTAATCCCCATTTGTCCAATATATCCAATAACTCAATCCTAAATTCCAACTCAAGCCATATGCCCCTTGATAAGATCACCTCGATCATTCAAAACTGGAACCTAAAATTCGATGGTTCGTCGAATGGGTTAAATGTAGAAGAATTTTTGTATCGTTTAGGTTCTCTCACTTCCGATTATTTTAATGGCGACTATAGTGTCGTATGCCGAAACCTAAACAGCCTTTTAACAGGCAAAGCCAGAGACTGGTACTGGCGTTATCATAAACAAGTCCAGTATATCGAATGGAGTTCATTTGCTGATGCCTTGAGAAATCAATACAAGGAATTCAAATCCTCGTTTGATATCAGGGAAGAAATTCGCGCGAGAAAACAGAAACCGAATGAGACTTTCGACGCATTTTTCGAGTCAGTGTCGGCTATGATAGACAAGCTCCCAAGAGCTATGTCAGAAGCTGAATTGATCGAAATTTTAGCCCGAAACCTCCGTCCAGATATTCGTCAGGATTTGCTCTACGTGCCTATTCATTCTATTTCACATCTTCGCAGGCTCGTTCAAATGAGAGAAAATTTCTTTTGTGATGAATATGTGCGTAAAAATCTTCCCAATAGAAATATCAATCCCTTTCAAATTACGCGCAGAAATCTAGCAGAAATATCTTCTAAAGAGTGTGTTGGACTGCCAAGTGTTGATGAAACTGAACAGGTTGTCGAGGCTCTACAAAAATCTGAAAATATTTCAACCTGTTGGAACTGCGACGAAGTAGGACACCACTGGCAAGACTGCCTTCATGAACGCACAATATTTTGTTACGGATGTGGTGCTAAAAACACCTACAAACCTAATTGCGAAAAGTGTGCCAGCAGAAGACAATCATATTCAAAAAACTTGAGACAGATAGGTCCACAAGTGGACAAAGTTTAACTTCTGGACCTGAGTCGAATATAAAAGCTAACCAGGTTGAAATTTTAGACCCTGCAAGTACAAATATACCTAAATGTGACCCTTCTAATAATTATACACCGAATTCAAACCCCATTTCAATTCTCAAAAGACCAACACCAACGGTAACAAATGTTGAGCATGATGTTTATCGCATAATCTATCCTAAATTACCCTATCACAAAAGATGGGAAATATATTGCCGAAAACGGGATGAAATTTTTAATGTTTCAACAACTACTATGAAGGACCAAAAGTCAAAGCGATCAACAATTCGCTATAGAAAATATTTTAAACTGCGCAAACTTTGCAAAAAAATTTTAATTTCTACAATAGTTTCAAACCCAAAGGACTTGCGGTATTACGCAAAAGTATCTTTCCTGGACTTGGAAGAGTACGGACTGTTAGATACTGGTGCGAACGTAAGCTGCCTTGGATCTGATTTGGCGTCACAGGATTTTTCCAAATTTCCAAACTTCTACAAAGTAAAATCTTCCGTGAAAACAGCCGATGGCAATATTCAAAGGGTTTGTGGTTGGATTGACGTTAATATATCCTTTAAAAACGAAACTAAACAACTTAGATTGTTTATTATTCCAAGTATCTCCCAAAGACTCATCTTAGGGATCGATTTTTGGAAAATATTCAATCTCATTCCAAATATAATTGGGTCTGTTGATATATTGTCATCTGACACTATATCCACTCAAAAAGACTGCTTAAACAAATTGAAATTGTCTGCTTTTTCTGGTAATAATGACAATGTTGTGATCACTGATATGACCAATCCTGATATGTACCCACTATCCGATTCACAAAGTCGACAGTTACAAACTGTTATAGACCTATTTCCAAATTTCGAGACCCAAGGGTTAGGTCGAACAAGTCTGCTGAAACATGGCATAAACGTCGGTTCGGCTACACCAATTAAGCAGAGATTTTACCCTGTATCCCCTGCAGTGGAAAAATTGATGTTCGCAGAAATTGACAGAATGCTCGAACTAGGGGTAATCGAACCGTCAAACTCTTCCTGGAGTTCACCAATGAGGTTGGTAGTAAAACCTAACAAGGTTAGACTTTGTCTCGATGCGAGAAAGTTGAACTCGGTTACGGAAAAAGACGCATACCCTTTGCCGAATATCGAAGGTATTTTCTCAAGACTACCAAGGGCCAATATTATATCCAAATTGGATTTAAAAGACGCCTTTTGGCAAATTGGTTTGGAGGAAAAATCAAAACATTTAACTGCTTTCACAGTCCCGGGGAGGCCACTGTATCAGTTTGTGGTGATGCCTTTCGGGCTGTGCAATGCAGCGCAAACAATGTGTCGATTAATGGATGAAATAATTCCACCAGATCTCCGCCATAGTGTTTTTGGATATTTGGACGACTTAGTTATTGTCTCCGAAGATTTCCACTCCCATTTAGAAGTCTTAATGAGAATATCATCTCAGTTTCGAAAGGCAAACCTAACTTTAAACGTTTCAAAAAGTCGCTTTTGTGTCACAAAGGTGAACTATTTGGGATACGTGATAGGAAACGGTGGTATTACGACAGATGTTGAAAAAATCACGGCGATAACCCAATGGCCTGTACCAAAAACACTGAAGCAGGTGCGAGGTTTCCTCGGCTTAGCAGGATGGTACAGGAGATTTATTAAAGATTTTTCAACTGAAGTATCTCCAATAACAGACGTAGTATCGACAAAAAAGAAGTTTCTATGGACCGTAGAAGCCCAGGCAGCTTTTGCGAGAATAAAAGTTTTACTAACTACGGCACCTGTACTTACGAATCCAGACTTCGGTAAGAAATTTTATCTCCACTGTGACGCTAGTGATTACGGCGTCGGGGCAGTTCTTGTTCAACTTGATGACGAGGGCCAAGAAAAACCCATAGCATTTATGAGCAAGAAACTGAACTCGGCGCAACGTAATTACAGTGTCACAGAGCGAGAATGTCTAGCAGCCATAGAGGCGATTAAAAAATTTCGCTGCTATCTGGAGCTCCAAGAGTTCGAGGTCATTACAGATCATTCTAGTTTGGTATGGTTGATGCGTCAACCAGATTTAACCGGCCGTCTAGCGAGATGGGTTTTTAAACTCCAGGGCTATAAGTTCACAATCAGCCACAGGAAAGGAAAAGAAAATATTGTCCCTGATGCCCTATCTAGGATCCCGTCCGATGAAATATCTGGCTTAGAGATTTCTGAACCAGAAATTGATTTAAATTCACCTTTCTTTGACGATGAGGATTATAAACGCCTGAAAGAAAGGGTGAACCAAAATCAAGCAAAATTCCCGGATTTGAAGGTTGTTGATAAGTATGTATATTATCGCACTTTACATTATACAGGAGATGAGGCCCAAGAACAAGAGGCATGGAAATTATGGATACCGCTCAGACTGCGAAACAAAGCTATTTCCGCAGCTCATAACACACCAGTTACAGCTCACGGAGGAATGTGCAAAACTCTAGACCTTCTAAGAAGAAACTTCTTCTGGCCAGGCATGGTTAGAGACGTAAGAGCATATGTAAGGGGATGTGAAATTTGTAAACAAACAAAGGCACCAAACATGGTAATGAAACCACCTATGGGTAAGCCGTCGGTATCAATTCGACCATTCCAAAGGTTGTACATAGACATCCTTGGCCCCTATCCCCGCAGCAAGTCAGGTTTTATAGGTTTATTAATCGTTCTAGATCACTTGACGAAATTCCACTGGCTCTGCCCTTTGAAAAAGTTTACGTCAGCATCCATACAGGAATTTCTGCAGAAACACATTTTTCATATCTATGGAATACCTGAAACCATAGTTAGTGATAATGGAAGCCAATTCCGAGCTAACGACCTTAATGCGTTTTTCACATCCTTTGGCATAAACCACATTTACACTGCACTGTACTCTCCTCAATCGAATGCCTCTGAGAGAGTCAATAGATCTCTCATAGCAGGTATTCGAGCTTATCTGAAAAATGATCACCGTCAATGGGATGAAAACCTAACAGCTATTAGCTGCGCACTTCGAAATTCATACCATCAGTCACTAGATTGTTCACCATATCATGCCTTATTTGGCTTCGATATGATCACACATGCCTCATCGTATGAACTTCTTAAAAAACTTACACTACTGAATGAACCCACTGTAAAACTGTCACGAGACGATAGTTTACAGCTAATTCGACATGACCTACGTAGACACATAAAGGAAGCTTTTGAGAAGAACGAAAAACGATACAATCTTCGAGTGAGACAGCAATCGTTTAATATAGGGCAAGACGTTTTTCGTCGCAATTTCGCCCAAAGTAGTATGGAAAAACGATTTAATGCGAAATTGGCTCCAGTTTTTCTAAAAGCACGAATTCGAGAGAAACTGGGAAGCCATTACTATATACTAGAGGATTTGGAAGGGAAATTAGTAGGCACTTTTCATGCAAAAGATATCCGAACCTAACGTCTTTTCCATTTAATTCGCCTTCACATGTTGAGCGAATTACCTGGTTTTGTAATGGACGTTAGCAAAATTGACTGGGAACTTTGAACACTTCCAGAATGCCTGTCAGTTACATACACCACCAGTCATATTACTCACCGATGAGTTTGACGAAATGCATGTGAAACCGTGTCGTTGATATAATGCATCTTCATATTTGACTTCTTATGGGACATACCATGGAAATATTGAGAGAACTGATACAAATCACAATTCACTACTAACTACAGTATCAATATAAATTAAATAAACACTTTCACTTACTGATTCATACCTGGAATATCCCATGTTATGATCCGTCTAATTTTGACCCTTTCTGTTTTGTTTGTCCGAAACTCCGATTTTGTTCCTATTTCCTTGGGTAGCTGTGGTATTTCCTTGCATGGAGGAATTGTATCATCGTATTTACGCTGTGGTAGTTATTCTTAGTGTTGCAAATTCAACGAAAACGATTTATTTGTTAATTATTTTTTTGTTTTCTTCCATTACCATGTGTAAAGCACTTTCAGTATTTAGAAATGGTAATGTAGAGAGACTAATGACAGATCCGAACAGATGTTTACGGTATTTTCCGTATACCTATGTGGTGAGTTTCACCGAACACCTCATACAGTATATGGTTTGTATCTTGACTAAGGCACATACATATGTACATAGTACAAACCCAAGACAATTCTTCATTAAAACATGTTCTATAATAACTTTTCTTAATAATTGTTCTATTTAAATAAAAACCTAAAGCCTAAAAGAAAAGTAAATGTAGATGTAACTGATGATTGATCTGCTACATAATTATGCAACTTTGCAACACTTTCCTAAATGTGGCAACCTTTATTGGTAATTGTTCTTGACGTTTTCCGTATTCGTCTATGTAATTTAACAAACTGAGGCTACAAGTCTCAGCCATCAGCTCGACAACTTCCTTTTTCTTCTCAACTATTAGAGCGACAACATCGAAAAAAGTTGAAAAGTGAAATCCAAAAATTATTTTGTTTGTCAAGTGGCATTGAAGTATTTGTGGTACGACGGCATTTTTAGCCAGTGTTATTCGGAAAACCCGACTAAATAATTTTTAACCAAAAAATATCAGGTGAGAAATAGTCAAGAAAACTTTGAACCAAATATGAATTATCCGATTTTTTTCATATTTCTTCAAAGATTCATCCGACAAAAGCGAGCAATATTCGCATAAAGGAATATTAAACCGTCACATACAAGTCTGTACACTCAAAGAATCACGCTGCCCACAGGGTAGCGTGACACTTCTTTCTTGTCGGCCAAAAAAATTCAATCATTTTTTTTTTGGAAATATATGGTTTGGACACCATCCTGAAAGCCTCAATACGTTGTCAGCTATTTTTTTTAAATCTCACTGAGAAACTCTTGCTACCTGGTTTTTCAAAGAATTTCCCTGATACTTGAAAACAGGAGGATCTTCTCCACACGACAATTTCCGTCCGTCGGTTAAGAAGACATGCGTGAATACTAAATCACCATCACCACATATAGTCACATTATTAAGGATCCATATTCAACTAATACACACTGAGAAGACGAAATATTTATAAATCCCTGAGATGACATAACAGATACAAAACGTGTCGAATTGCCCAAAAAAGGAGATGATGATGCATAAATAAGATCCAGATGAAGTATTTTTTTTGTTAGGTTAAGAAAAAAAAACGTCTTTTGTACTTCTAATATTTTCCTATCCATAGATTCATAGATACTCAAACGTTTGGAGAATTTGCATGGATAGTCGATGCAAGAGATAGCACCATATGTTCCTTTTCTTTTTACAGCCACAGCACCACCGAGTTCGTGCAGGAGGCCTTCTACATCGTCATGGTGGTAAGTTTTAAAACAGCTGATTATTGTTCCATTCTCCGTAATCTATGCTCTTGTATCGATATAATATACAAATTCAATTAGTGTAGGCGGAGAGCCATACGCTGCTAAAACTCAAATACTCTTAAGTAACACTCTCTTATCTACGATGATAACCGAGATTACTCACTAGTATAAGAGGTTGTTTCAGCGATGCGCTCACGTACGGCTCTCTAATGGTGGTATAGGAATGTCAAATAATTATAATTTTTGTTTTGATCTAATCTTTTAAATTTGTTTTGATCAAATATGAATCAGAAAATAGAGAAGAATTGAAGTATGTTTCTGGTTTGTTTTGATCACACATTTCATTTTATTTTATTCTGTGACTGAAACAAAGGAAGAAGTACAAACAAAATATTCTTCAGTTTGTTTTGGTTTTGCTCTTTTTATTTGTTTTAATAGATTCTAAACTCAAAAGTAAAGATATGCGTAAAGGAAAAGGTATTCATGAGTAAATATTAACCCCATAAGGGATCAATACTTTTTTTGTCATTAAATAAGCATATATTGGAATACGATTTTTGGTATTATATTTTTTTTAATTATTTTCTATCGGTATATTGAAGTATGATATGAATAAATTAATTATTGTAAGCCGAATAATGGCCTGGTAAGAAATTTGTAGATGTTTTCTTGCAGAATGAAACCATAAAGGAAGAAAAGTAAGTATATTAGGGGTCCTATTTATCGAGCTGGGCGCTAATGGGACGATGGATGGTGAGGGTAACGAGGCGCATTCTCACAAGAACATCTGTGGGATATCATAGGAAGCGTAGAAAAACGACAGATACCATTGTAGTAAATTTTTCTTTGCTAATATTTGTTTTTCAGAATGGCTATTTTGGGGTGTTTAAGAAAAGTAGTCATACCGGACCATAGTAATGTAGTACTTAGTAAAAAATGGGAGTCTATAATAATGAGTTGTAATGGGAAAAGTGATTTATCTAGAGAAGGACCGAATCCCCCGACCGACTGACTGCTAGCGTATCAAAGGCTCCCGTAGTCCTTTCTCGAAGTAAGTTCTAAGGTGCCTTAGAATACAAATCGAAATTTGCATCATATCCTGTTTGGACATTACATGTAGGGTATAACAAATGTCAGATCATGACATATTACAAATGGCCGAAACGTCACTTCAAAATCATATCATCCCTATTGGAAAACCCGTTAATAGTAGTCTTGACAGTAAGCATTCTTGTTTTACCCCACTTTCCGTGCAGAATGGTGATATTTCTTCCTGTCCAAATGGACGATTCTGTTTTATTATATACATTCTCTATAAACTTTATTACTTTTATTGAGACTCATTGGGCATGTAATTTGTATATTAACGCATGCCTTGATATTTGATCAACTGCCGCCTTGAAATCCACGAAAAAGGCGTACGTTTTCTTCTTGGTGTAAAAATTAATGTGGACAATTGTTGCTAAATTGTAAATATATTTATTATCTGCTGTAGTTACTGAAAATCAGAAAAATTATAATAGCCCCGTTAAACAATACATTGCATGTTACTACTAATTATTCTAGAAGTTCATCCGGTGCGTTTTTTAAGAACTCATTTGGTACTCTGGTGCTCACCAGGATCATTGTTTATTTTGGCTTTTTTAAGAGATTCTTTCACCTCCGCAATAGTTATTTCTTTACCAGGTTCCAGATTTCGTGACAAAAAGTATGCATATTGAATTTGTACATCATTTTGACCAGCATTTAGGATGTTCTCAAAATAATCCTTATAGTTTTCTGCCTTGACTGTAGTGATTTGTCGTGGCTCATCATTTCTAATTTCTCTTGCAACTTTCCACCAGTCTTTAGCATTTTTAACATGTTCTTTTTTTTATCAAGTTTTTTACATTGTTTTTCTTTAGGTTCTTCACAGATTTTCATATTCGCGTTTAGGTATTTCGTTCTGTTTTCATCACTTGCGTTGCTTCTATATTCCTCTAGATTTCGAAATGAATTTTTCCTGGCATAGTAACATTTTGTAGAAAACCATTTATGTTTATATGCAGTATAGGTTACATTCTTTCCTACCTTGGCATATGTATTTTTAATAACGTCGGCTATTTCTTCAAACTCTAGATGGATTGGGTTTCTTCAATAATCCTTATAACTGCTGCTTGGTAACATGCTTTGTAACTTCCTCTCCATTGTAGTTTTGGTAATAAGTTCTGAGTGTGTTGGTTGTGATTTCCAATGGGAGACAAATAGGAAAATGGTCTGACCATTTTTAACGTTAACCCTCCGTCATGCACATGTTCCGATAGTCACATAAGTAGCAAATGTTGTATCTGACCAGACACACTTTGTATTTCAAAACATTTATATGAAAGACATGGTATTTTAGTGATAATATTACATTGTTATATTGTTATCACGCCAGGCAGATATACATATATTAACTATTAAAAAAAACGAAGGTTATATCAATCAAACTTACATTTAGTGGTGGCTGAACTGTTTGCTGATATGAATGTTGTTCAATCGGTTTTGTTCATGCAGAGTGCATATAACATCCCGTTTGAGTTGATTTGAGTAAACAAACGCAAAGAAAAACAAAAAATGCAGGTAGAGTGCATTATTCTTCATACAAAATATGTGTGTATCTGGTCAGACACATGTGCTACGTATGTGATGTGTAGATGCAAAAATCCACATAAATTGTTTTTGTTGTTTTTTATTTTAATGTGTTTTTTCATAAAATGATAAGTAACAATAATTATAGAGGGTACCTGAAAACTCAAACCCCTAGCTAAAATAGAAATATATTTAAACTAGCTGAGCCCGGTGCGCTTCGCTGCCCATGTCAAAATTAGCGCTGTAGAAACTGTATTTTATATCCGATCAGTACGAAATTCGGCAGAAAGAGGTTTGTTATTACAAGTATGAACGCTGCCAAATTCGGAGAAAATCGGTTCAGATTTAGATATAGCCCCCATATATATGTTACCCCCGATTTGACATGTAAGCGTTGTAGAAACTGTATTTTATATCCGATCAGTACGAAATTCGGCAGAAAGAGGTTTCTTATTACATGAAGGAATACTGCCAAATTCGGAGAAAATCGGTTCAGATTTAGATATAGTCCCCATATATATGATACCCCCGATTTGAAATTCAAGCGCTGTGGAAACTGTATTTTATATCTGATCAGTAAGAAATTCGGCAGAAAGAGGTTTCTTATTACATGAAGGAATACCGCAAAATTCTGAGAAAATCGGTTCAGATTTAGATATATCCCCCATATATATGTTACCCCCAATTTGACATATATGCGCTGTAGAGACTGTGTTTTATATCCGATCAGGAGGAAATTCGTCAGAAACGGGTTTCTATTTTACATGAATGAGTATTCAAGGAAAATCGATGCAGATTTATATATAACCTCCATATATATGTTCCTCGAGTTTTGGTTACAAAGCGCTATAGAAGTTGTACTTTACTTCCGATCATTACAAAGTTCTCCAGAAAAATGTTTCTCAATTTAGGAACGAATATTGCTTAATTTAGCGATTATCGGTTCAAAATACATTTACCAATTATTCCAAATTATTATCGCAATGACCCTTATCGCATTGCTAGGGAGGTGTAGGGTATTATATAGTCGGCCCCGCTCTACTTTCTGCCTTTCCTTACTGGTATTAGTAATAAATTCACTAAATGAAAAAATACCGAATTCAGTGGAAAGTCCTGAAAATGGAAATGTATACTTATAAAATTTCCAAATTCTTGTTTCATTGGTCATGCATCACATTATCGTATTGCGATTGTATTGGAGTGAGCAGCTGTAATTATCGCATACCGAGCATTTTTGTTCATGTATTTCCTATATAATACTTGCAAGATATATCAAAATGTGGGCTGTGCCACGCCCACTGGTCTTATTCCGCCCATTTGTAAGCCAAAAACGTAGACTGCTACCAGATACATATACGCAAAATTTCAACACTCTCGCTAACAAAATGAGCAATATAATTCAATTTCAAAATTTGGCTTATATGTGCGGTGGCACGCCCATTGGTCAGATCCCGCCAATTTTTGGACCAATCACGTGGACTGTCACCAGATACATATGTACAACATTACAGCACTCTAGATAAAAAATTGTGCAAGATATATCAATTTCGAAATTTGGCTTATAAGGGCAGGGCCACGCCCATTGGTCCGATCCCGCCCATTTTCTGACCAATTACGTAGCATGCCACCAGATACGTATACACAACATTGCAGCACTCCCGATAGCAAATTGTGCAAGATATCAAAATTTGGTCTATGTGGGCGGGGCCACGCCCATTGGGCCGATCCCGCCCATTTATGGACCAACCACGCAGACTGCCACCATATACATATACACAAAATTCCAGCACTCTCGCTAACATATTGTGCAAGTTATATCAATTTCAAAATTTGGCTTATATGGGCGGGGCCAAGCCCATTGGTCCGATCCCGCCCATTTTTTGACCAATTACGTAGAATGCCACCAGATACATATACGCAACATTGCAGCACTCCCGCTAGCAAATTGTGCAAGATATCAAAATTTCAAAATTTGGTCAATGTGGGCGGGGCCACGCCTATTGGTCCGAACCCGCCCATTTTTGGACCAATGACGTAGATCGCCAACGGATATATATACACACAATTCCAGGTCTCTCGCTAACAAATTGTGCAAGATATCACATTTTTAAAATTTGGCTTATATGGGCGGTGCCACGCCCATTGGTTCGATCCCGCCCGTTTTTGGATCAATCACGTGGACTGCCATCAGATACATATGTACAACATTACAACACTCTAACTAACAAATTGTGCAAGATATATCAATTTCAAAATTTTGCTTATATGGGTGGGGCCACGCCCATTGGTCCGGTCCCGCCCATTTTTTGACCAATTACGTAGAATGCCACCAGATACATATACGCAACATTGCAGCACTCCCGCTAGCAAATTGTGCAAGATATCAAAATTTCAAAATTTGGTCTATGTGGGCGGGGCCACGCCCATTGGTCCGATCCCGCCCATTTTTGGAGCCATCACGTAGACTGCCACCATATACATAACATTCCAGCACTCTCGCTAACAAATTGTGCAAAATATCTCAATTTCAAAATTTGGCTTATATGGGCGGGGCCACGCCCATTGGTCCGATTCCGCCCATTTTTGGAAAATTCACATAATCTGACACTAAATGCATACACACGAAATTTCAGCACTCTAGCTAAAATTTTTTCTCAATACCAAAATTTGACCCATATGGGCGGGTCCACGCCCACTTGATACATCGAAAATTCAAGTACCCTATTTTCAGCACCCCCTACACATGTACATTCTGTGAAAATTTCAAGATGATCGGTCTAGCCGTTTAGACGTCTATACGGAACAAACAAACAAACCCACAAACAGACACTCTCTTTTATATACAGCCATGGTAATAAATATACTACCACAAGTCAATGTTGCTCTAAAAAGTCACCTATGCGCAAAAATGCAACTTTGTTTGTTAATATTTCTTTATTTACCTACAAGATAAATTCCATCGGTTACATCGAACTTTTGAATGATGTCCTTATCTCCTTTTTGGACGATATTTATGAGTCGTCGATTATTTTTCAACAAGATTAAGCCCGAATACATAAAGCTAAAATTGTGACGGACTGGTGTAACACCAAAAATATACCACTGCTGCGATGACCTGCGTTAAGTATAGATCTAAATCCGATCGAAAACGTCCTGGGGAATATGGCAAATCAAATTTATGACAATTGGCGGCAATTCTCCAATCTAGGAGACCTCCGAGCACCGATAAATAAAACTTGGAGTGGAATACCCACATCACTGCTTACAAACTTAATTTATTGCATATCACAATGACTTAAAGAAGTAATTATGGTGTCTGGCGCTAATACTCATTATAAGACAAATTATGTTTTCTAAAAAAAATGTATTGTTTCAAAATTGTTTAGCCTAAATTAATTTGGAAGTATATATTTTACCAACGAAGTACTTTTCATTTTTCTTTTAAAATTCGGATACTTTTAATAAATTGAAATGTCAACACATGTTTTGGTTAACAAATCATTTAAGAACAATCTTCCAATAAAAAGTTTTTCCAAAATATAAAAACACAATTGCATCGTCCTTTTTTTATGTGGAAGTATAATTATTACCATGGGTGTATATAGATAGAAGATCACAGTTAAATTCGTAAAGTGTCTGGCCAGAAACATGTGCATGACGGAGGGATAAATTGTTTAACGCAATGGATCAGGTCTTGAGACATAGCACATATATCATTAACGGATTCACCTATACCATTTGCGAATGTAAGTTCGCCCGCTAGATCAACATTTGTCCTACCATTCCAAACAATCAAGCCGTTATCATAACAAAGTTGCATAAATTGCAATCCTTTATCATACACTATTGTATCCTTTGACATTCTTTCTTCTTTTCCTGACATTGATAGACCATCTACTTTGTTTTAAAGTAAGCCAATTCGGATGTTCAAATCTCCTATTACTACTGGATTAACAATATAACTTTCTGACAGAAAGTTTCTTCTTTCCATACTGCATATCTCATATACAGTGGCACCAAGCTTAACTTTAATGTTTTTATCCTTATTACTCGTATACCCTCACTTTTGTGTGACGAGGATATATGTATATCATTTGCTACGGACAAAAAGTGTAACACATCGAAGGAGTGAACTAAGAACCCAAGTATGTTCGGCGGAAATCCCTTTTGAGCAATTTTAAGTCATTTGAGAAATGTCCGTCTGTCTGTCTGGAGCGCACGATAACTCTCGAAAGGAGCAACGGATTGACTTCAAGTTTGGTATGGGATAATATTTTTATACCCTACACCACACTGTGGTACAGGGTATTATAAGTTTGTTTCACGGCAGATGTTTGTAACACCTGAAAATAATACAGCTAGACCCACCTTAAAGTATACCGATCGACTCAGAATCACTAGCTGAGTCGATTTAACGATGTCTGTCCGTCCGTCTGTCCATGTAAAGTTGTTCGTCGACTACATGTCGCAATTTCACTCCGATCGTTTGAAATTTTGCAGTTTAGAGTATTCCGCGGCTGTTAAGATCGCTATTGAATTTGGTTGAAATCGGTTCAGAATTAGATATAGCTCCCATATATATCTTTCGTCCGATTTGGCCCTTTAGTCCTATAGAAGCTGTATTTTACACCCGATCGTTTTGAAATTTAGAATTGTAGAGTTTCTTGATCCATGAACCAACATTGCCGAATTTGAAGACAATCGGTTAAGATTTAGATATGGCTCCCATATATATGTTTCGTCCGATTTGGCCCTTTAGTCCTATAGAAGCTGTACTTTACATCCGATCGTTTTGAAATTTAGAATGGTAGAGTTTCTTTATCCATGAACCAACACTACCGAATTTGAAGAAAATCGGTTAAGATTTAGCTATAGCTCCCATATATATGTTTCGTCCGATTTGGCCATTTAGTCCTTAAAAGCTGTATTTTACATCCAATCGTTTTGAAATTTAGAATGGTAGAGTTTCTTTATTCATGAACCAACATTGCCGAATTTGAAGAAAATCGGTAAAGATTTAGCTATAGCTCCCATATATATGTTTTATCCGATTTGGCTCTTTAGATCCAATCGTTTTTATACCCTACACCACACTGTGGCACAGTGTATTATTTAAGTATAAAATGTCCCAAAAGTAAATTTATGTACACAATTTATACATGAATTACAAAATTGATATATCAGAGTTATTCAATATTACGAGAGTGGTGTAGGGTATTATATAGTCGGCACCGCCCGACTTTAGCCTTTCCTCACTGGTTTCTATCTCAGGCTCAGTTCGAAGATAGGCCATATTGGTCCATTCCTTCTAGTACCACTCTCACAAAGGGTTAAAATTTAGTGAACTATTGATTCCCCAACAACTTCTATACTGCCTATCCGAATCCTCTGCAATTCCGCACGTAGTAATAGTTTATCTTTCGCTTTAAATTTGAGAAAAATGGGTGAAGTGGCCCAGCTCCTATTGGTACAAAGGGACCATATTATACAAAAAGTTAACAGCTTATAACATTAATAGCAGTGCATAAAAATACTTGAAATTTTGCACAGGGATGTGCTTTTATACCGCCTGCAGTCCAGTGAAAAGTGGGCGTCATTTCCACGCCTCTTTTGATACCACCCATACAAAGGTACCATTTTGTACAAAAAGTTAAAAGCTTATAGCGTGAGTACGCGAATTAAAATTTTTTTTTTTTAATTTCTGTTTAAATAGCGATTTTATTTGTTACTATTATGTACATTTGAGTTTATTTACATATACACGTTTCATTAGAAGTAATTGTGAGTTCTATGTTGACGTTTGTAGATTTCGGAATCGGTTTCTCTAATGAGGAACCAAATATAATCTCTCATCATTTTTTCATCCCAGTGCCCTTGGTAACGCCGCTCGATGGACTTCATTTCTTGGTGAAATCTTTGGCCATGTTACGTCGCCAAGGTTTTTGGCGGAAAAAGTTTAAATAAGAATGCAAGAAATGAATTTTGAGGGACATATTTACACATGTTGGAATACATAAAGCGTTATATACATAAATATAGAAAAATATATTTCTTCGCAATTTTTTCATAATTTTTTAACAAATCATTAATCACTGCTTTTTATTGCGGGCTTTTATTGGATCCAAGGAAATGCAATTTCATCCGACGTCAAATATGATTCGAAATTTACATCTTTCATCAGTTTCCTTATTTTAGGCCCATCAAAAACGCCTTCATCGATTTTTTGAACAGAAAGACTTTTAAATAAACTTTTTAAATATGAGAGTGAATAGCCATCTTTCCTTAAGGCTTTTAAAAATTTTTTAAAGAGCCGCAGCTTAATATGTTGTGTTGGCAAATAATGTGTTTTTTTGGACGAGAGGTGTGTTTTTAAGTTGTTTTCACTCAATGTAATGTGTTTTCTTGTTGGCCATTTCTTTCTTCTGTAATGATCTTCGCGAGCACGGCTATCCCAGAGGCATAACATACCAACTACTTTTAAATCGCAACATCATGCATGAGCAATGGGAATCGTCGGTTTCTGATTTCAGTTGCGTAAAAGTACTGCTTTCAAACATTCTTTACTGCTGTCAACAAATAACCGACATTCCTTTGAATTGTATGTTTGATTAAGTTCCTCGAACACAGTTGTATAAAATTGTTTGTAATGTATATCACGGTCTCTGTAATATGATATGTTAACATCTGGGGCCAAAATATTGTACTGTTTCATCCGAGATGCAAGTAGTTCTGCCTTATCTTTGGTCAGTTCCAAATCTCTCACTAGATCATTGAGTTGAAACTGAGTTAAAAGCGATGACTTCTGACTCAAACTTGAATCGCCCAGAGTGGAGTACTCAGTTGAACTTGATGATGTTTCCGTAATTAGGCTGTTAGCTATACTTGGACACTTGGGAATTGGTATTGTTTCCGAATGTACAACTGGCAAAGTGACAGATTTTACTTCAGCGTAATTCCAGTGAATGTTCCTTCCTACTCCAACCTGTTTAGACAAAAATAGCAGTCCGTATCGTGAAAGAATGGTTGTATACCAAAATATTGTACATATATTTCTTCTATCATTTTAGTAAACGCACGTCGATTTTTTTAAATTACATATTTTCCGCAGATGTAGAAATTGTCGGGATCATTTACAGATTGAAAAGTTCTTTGCCTTTTACTCATTCTTCGAAATATAACTTTATAATATTTTTCAGAAAATCGACTTATCTCTTTAAGGCGCCGAATTGCACTAATTACTAATAAGAAATTTCATTCATAAATTCCGGGTTTAAGGTACATAATTTGCAGTACCTGTAGCTGACATATAGTATGCCTCGAACGTAGAAACCCAGTATTTTCAAGACTGCCGCGTACTATGTCCTTGCCCCTAAAAGGCGCAACTGAATGGCAACCTCATAAATAAAATATTGTTGGATGACCCTCTACCTGAGCGGATCTCATCCAATATAGCTCTCACATTGCATATAATGTTTTATGGAGGGATACGAACGGCCAAAAAACCTCGCCCTCTCAATAATTTTATAATGTCTGACATCAATCCTCATAACATAAAAAGCACGTGCAATGTCTCTTATATGACTCTCTAACATATGGCGAATTCAATATAAGCAAAAACATCATTTAAAAACGGAAAAATATGAAACAAGATTTTTTTTAATTTCCCTAACATTTACAAAATGGCTCAAATCTTTTAAATCTGTCCATAGATTTTTTTCAAATATACAGTGTTTGCTTCGTTAGCATGCTGGCTTTTTAAAAATGTGATAAAATAACTTTTTCGACTTTTTTCTATTTTTTATGATTTTTTTGTACCAGGAAAAAGTGTTTTTTCAAATATTTTTATATTAATATTTTTCTCGTATTTTTAACGACTGTTACTAAACCAAAGATTCTATGTGAAAGCGATATTTGCTGCATATGTAGCCCTCATAATTGTCTTCAATTTAACGCATAACATGGCTCAATCAGACTTATACTAGATGAATATGGTCTAAATGCTAAATGTACATTCCATGAAAGTTGGAATTAAAAAAAAAAAAAAAATTTAAAAAAAATTTACCATAAAAATTTTTTTAAATATTTTTTTCGTGCTTGTGACACCGAAATACACAAGAAACTGTTATCCACATCCCTTGGACAAAATTTTTGTTGCATAGTGTAGTCGGCTGCCATCCTGAACTCAAAAACTACCTTCAACTGTCGCAGATCTCTTTTCTCGAGTGTTCTTAACATTTAAAAAATCACCTGATTTGGTGACTGGCTAAATGTATATACCAGGATCCTGCATAGCATATGAACTTGCAGGACTAGAAACAACGCTGCACGCTCCTGGGGAACTAGAATCTGTGGACATGTCTCTACACTGATAGAAAAACCGTTCGTCACCATGACGAATCCGTTTCGTCAATATATCTTCGTACTGGTGACGAAAAGTTTCGTTCATGCGAGGTTTTTGTACGTCAACAGAACGAACACGATCATCAACCTATGTTTTTGGTGATTTCGAAATTCGTCGAGGGAACGATAAGGTTTCATTCCCACGACGAAATTAGTTTATTGGCCAATTTGCTGTAAATATGATAAAACGAGGCAATCAATTTATAGTTTGTGCTTAATTGTACTGTGCTACATGCGTTCTGATTACATTAGGTAAATAATTTGTTGTAAAAGTTTAATTTAAAAAATCTAATAAAGGTGATGAATGGAGTTCGTCGTGGTGATGAATGGGATTCGTCTTGATTATGAATGGAATTCGTCGTGGTGATGAATGGAATTCGTCATGATGATGAATGGAATTCGTCATGGTGATGAATGAGATTCGTCGTAGTGATGAATGGAGTTCGTCGTGGTAATGAACGGGATTCGTCTGTTGGCAAATACATTACTCGATGAGATTATAGGGTGTTATAACTTTGTGCATTTGTTTGTAACACCCAAAAGGAGAAGAAATAGACCCATCGATTATTATACCGATCGACTTAGAATATTTTTCTGAGTTGATTTAGCTATGTCCGTCTGTCTGTCCGTCTGTGCATGTATTGTTGTAATCAAAGTACAGGTCGCAATTATGGTCCGATCTCGACGAAACTTTACACATATCTTTTTTTTGGCCCAAGGACGATCCCTATTGAATTTTAAAATCGGTTCAGATTTAGATATAGCCCCCATATATATGTTAGCCCCGATTTGACATGTAAGCGCTGTAAAACCTTTATTTTATATCCGATCAGTATGACATTCGGCAGAAAGAGGTTTCTTATTATATGAATGAACACTGCCAAATTCGGAGAAAATCGGTTCGGATTTAGATATAGCCCCCATATATATGTTACCCCCGATTTCACATGTAAGCGCTGTAAAAACTGTATTTTATATCCGATCAGTATGAAATTCGTCAGAAAGAGGTCTTTTTACATGAATGAGTATTCAGGGAAGATCGGTTCAGATTTATATTAAAGCTCCATATATATGTTCCTCCTGATTTGGTATCAAACCGCTATAGAAGTTGAATTTTACTTCCGATCATTAAAATTTTCCAGATAGATGTTTCTCAATTTAGGAACGAATATTGCTTAATTTAGCGATTATCGTTTCAGAATTAGATAATTTGTTTCTACCCATTTACCAATTATTCCCAATTATTGTGGCAATGACCCTTATCGCATTGTTAGGGAGGTGTAGGGTATTATATAGTCGGCCCCGCCCGACTTTCTGCCTTTCCTTACTGGTTTTTGATTTAAAATATGAGAAGTAATGAATACTTCGTTCGTTTCCCTTAAGCCTTACCTGTTAAGAACTGCGTTTCGAACCGAATAATCACAACTGAACCTAGCAATGCTGTCAAGTGATTTTATTTTCCATACCGTTTTTAATTGTCTAAAACCAGAAGAATATTTATTGAAATTTTTAAAATTTAAATAGTCGGGGCATTAATTCGTCTTGGTGATGAATGGGATTCATCATGGTGATGAATGGGATTCATCATGGTGATGAATGGGATTCATCGTGGTGATGAACTTGATTCATCGTAGGGATGAATCGTGTTCATCGTGGTGATGAAAGGGATTCGTCGTGGTAATGAACTCGATTCATCGTAGGGATGAAATGTGATCATCCTGAGGACGAAAGTTTTTGGAAACAGAGATTCGTCATGGTGACGAACATATTCATCAAGAGGATTATTACGTACGTTAGCTGACTTTTGACGAAAAAATAATCGTGATGATGTACAAATTCGTCGTCATGACGAAGCTTTTTCTATTAGTGTAGCGACCTGCAGCTCTGATTGAATAATAGTGCCCTTACGGCAACAAATGACATGTGGTCGATAGCCAGGATCTACATATATTCTAGGCTATGTCGCTAAAGAGACCGGACATCTTACTTACTTACTGACAGGATACAGTTATGATATGTCACTGACTTATGAAGAAGATTTTTCCGGTTATAGAATTGTAGGCATCCTTGTGGGAGGGAATCTAAGATTCAGCCCTGCCGAACTTACTACCTTTCTTACTTGCCATTTTTAAACTGCATTGTTTCTTTGAGTGTATTCGAGTAAAGGATTACCCCCTTCGTTTGATGGTTATTTTCAAATTGTATTCAAATAACAGAATGTTCTGATGTTTTAAGCGTAATTATTCATTTAATTGTAACAATTTAGACCTGTCTGTAAATCAACTTTACACGCGCTTGCATTTTTCTAAAACTTTACCCGTAACCTTTGATCATGGATTATGAAGAATTTGTTTGTGTTATATTAACCTTTTTCACAGGTTTTTGGAATTTTACTTTAACAAATTCTAAGGTTATTTATTATTCAAAGTGGTTGAGAAAATTCTTTGCCAAAAGAAAAATACACCGCAAGTGATGAGTTTATTACGCTAGCTCAATTAAAAAGAGGCAGATAATAAAGCTAACATATAAATTGGTGTCTTGAAAGGAACAGAAAAATAAATTGTTGTATTCTGTCTGGGAATTCATGTAGATGTGGAGAATTAAACAAAAAAATAATTCTTTTTGTCCCCGAAAAATCCTAATTTAAAATTTTCCATATTCTATTCCACCTCCTGTCCATATTTCCAGGACCCACAATTGTATATTCTACCCCTAAGTGTACCAAATTTGTGGGAATATAAATATTTGAATTGTTTCTATGCGCCATATTGACTTTTTGTTTTAAAACCTCTCATATTAGCATTTAGTTGTTTTGCCTACATAACGGCAGAGAAGAAAAAATTGAATAGCAAAATTATTTATACACAAAGCCTCAACCTAAGTTTTTGGCATTCAATTGAAAATAGAATTATATTAAAACCTAATTTATACTCTAAAATATATGCGCTTAAGTGGCACACACACATACCCACTGATGCAATTACACATATACACGCACATATATGAACCAACATATGCAAATCATACAAAACATGCATTCACAAGCGGTTCAATGTGCGAATGTGTGGCCAACAAAACATGATTTTCATTGTATTGTTGGCGTATTTGCATCTGTTGTTGGCAATGACGTTTTCCATCAAATGCAGTTGTAATAGGTTGTAACGGAAAATAAGCTGAGATGGTTTTGAGCTCAATTTGAAGCAACGGTTTTAGAAGGGCTACAAAACAGTTTGACCCAATTTGTTAATCAATGGCTAAAAAAGAAATTCTGTACTAATTTAATAAAATCGGCAGTAGAGCGCTATATCTAAATTAGGACCGATTTTATTCGAATTCGACCACCTTCGTTTCTGGTCCAAAAGGATAAAATTCACCAAACTTCAAAAATGAGTATACTTTTCACCGATCTTTATAACATTTATAAATCAATATGAACCCCTTCCGAATTCAAGAGAAACGTTTCACATTTGGATATAGTCCCTATATATACATTTATCTCCCAATTTCGCATCAAGGCTCCATAAAATCAGAATTAATCAACAAATATTTATACAATTTAGACAGAATTTATTTTATGATTCGAAAAATAAAGTTTCTGAAAATCAGTGGGCCCTCGAAAAAGGTGTCGTCAGATTTTGTCGGACAACTAATTCAGACTTCGTGATAGCGCTTAACTATATTTGGCAATAATGTAGCTAAGAATATGATAAACAATGTTTATTAACATATTATGCACTCCTTTTTTTGAAAAGTGAAGGAAAAAATAGTTTTTTTCACTTTTTTCAGCATAACTTTCAGGGACTTGTAATTTTGTACTAACAAAGACCTCATTCTGCCGAATTTCATACTGATCGGATATAAAATATAGTTTCTACACCCATTGGCGTAGCAATGGATTTCTGCTGGGGTGGGATATAGCCCCAATAAGAAATGTTTGTTTTTATCTCACAATATAATTGGTAAAAACATTGGCTAAACCAGAAAATGACAGACAAAAATAAAAAAAATGTGTGTGTTGGACAAATAAACCTATATTCCTACAGCTTCAAATAAACAAAATATCAGAGATTGAAAATCGGTTAATAATTAACAAAGTTATAGGCTTTCAAGTGAAAAAGGCAAGAAAATCGAGTTTTTACCCGTAAATCCGGATTTTGGGGGTGTCCGGGGAATTCCAAAAAAAAGATTCGTGTTTTACTCGACAAGACCTACAGGAAAAATAGTATCGCGTCATTTGCTTCTCAACTTGAGTTTATTTTGTCGCACTGTGTTATCATATGAGTTTTGAAGATACGTAGATCATGCGATTTAACGCCTTTAGATTATTTGTTTGGGGCTACGTAAAGGCTCATGTCTATAGGGACAAGCCTGCAACGGTTGACGCACTGGAAGCCAATATTGAAGAATTTATTCGTGAGATACCGGCCGATATGTTGGAGAGAGTATGCCAAAATTGAACCCAGCGTAACATTTACATGCAATCATCTAAACATTGAACTATATAGACCGTTCTCGACTCAAACAAATATTTCATACTTTTTTAAAAATTTTATTCGTTTTTTTAAATCAAATCCGAAAGGTTTGGAAATATGTACGTACAGCATTGAAAAATGTTGACGCTGATTGTATGTTCAAATAGGAGTCGACAATTACCCAATTTTAATTATATATGCCTCGCAGTGAATTAAAACACATTACATTTACACCATTAAAAGACTTCCAATTATTGGAAAATTTCCCATCTTATTTTTTCCCAAAAAAAAAATAAGTTTAAGTAAAGAATTGGCATATCTACTTACAGAACAATCTACGAAACCTAAGAATCGTTCTTCTACTTCCAAATTGATTGCAATCTTTTGAGTTTTTATATTCATTGCAGAATTTGCAAAAATTTATATTATTTCTGTTATTTGTAACTGTTAAATTGATAGATGATTGGAATTGATAATATTAAAAAATCCAGCTGAAATATCTGTGGGGTGGGCTAAAAAACTTCTGGGGTGGTATTAGACCACCCCAGCCACCCCCTTCCTACGCTTATGTCTACACCGCTTACAAGTCAAATCGGGGGTAACATATACATATATGGGGGCTATAACTAAATCTGAACTGATTTTCTCCGAATTTGGCAGCATTCCTTCATGTAATATGAAACCTCTTTCTGCCAAATTTCGCATTGATCGGATATAAAATACAGTTTCTACAGCACTTACATGTCTAATCGGGGGCTATATCTAAATCTGAACCGATTTTCTCCGAATTTAGCAACATTCCTTCATGTAATAAGAAACCTCTTTTTGCCGTATTTCGCACTGATCGGATATAAAATAACAATTTAACGGCGCTTACATGTCAAATCGGGGGTAACGTATATATGGTGGCTATATCTATACCAATTTCTTCAAATTTTAACAGTGTTCATTCATATAATAGGAAATCTCTTTCTGCCGAATTTCATACTGATCGGATATACGATAAAGTTTTTACAGCGCTAACATATCAAATTGGGGTAACATACATATATATGGGGGCTATATCTAAATCTGAACCGATTTTAACCAAATTCAATAGGGATCGTCCTTGGGCCTAAAAAAGATATGAGTAAGGTTTCATCGAGATCGGACAATAATTGCGACCTGTACTTTGATTACAAAAATACATGCACAGACAGACAGACGGACAAACAAACGGACATAGCTAAATCAAATCAGAAAGTGATTCTAAGTCGATCGATAAACGATGGTTCTATTTCTTCTCCTTTTGGGTGTTTTACAAACAAATGCACAAAGTTATAATACCCTGTACCACAGTGTGGTGTAAGGTATAAACAGTCGTTAGTCATACGACCCGGTGTTCGAAGCAATAACGATACCAATAAAGAGTTTTACTGGAATTTGGCCGTTTTTTCGGACAATTGGACACCGCTGAATAGACTCTGAGGAATAATCTAATTCAATCGGTATGATAAACTATCGGGTTTTCTCTTCCTTATACAGGGTGGAGTGCGGGAATTCGCTTTTTTGCACTGCAGGCTGTGGCGGCACTTTCGGTCAAAAAGAGTGGAGAGTGGGCGTGGCCTATAGTGGCTGACGGGAGATTTGTATTCGTCTGCTTTTAAGCCATCATGCATTGGTCACGTGAGGAGAGTTTATTTTGTGTTGAAGTGTATTTTTCAAATGGATATTTTTCCCGGATAACCGTCTTGCCGTAACTGTGTACTCCGAACGGTACTTGACTATGATACAGGATTTTTCCCAGCCTTGAGGATACATGGTTCCAACAGGAACCGTCCCAACACTTTGGAAGACCTAATTAACAATATTGAGGCTGAAATTGGCAGAATACCAGTCGACATGCTTGTTAGAGTTCATGAAAACTTCAGAAAACCTATTCAGCAGTGTGTGGATAGCGAAGATCAACATTTGCCAGATACACTATTTAAAACCATGTTATTTTAAAATTCCCTTATTGTTTAATATATTTAAAATATAAAATAAATTGTTCTAAGGTTCATAATTTTTATAGAAACCATGTCCAATATATCTCGTTTTGTTTTTAGAATAGCTTCACGGAAAATGGTATTTACATTCAAAAACTTCAGCCAGATCGGCTTGAACAAGTAGCCTCTATAGCGTCCAGAATTCGAACAGGGACCATTTTATGAGAATTTCATCAAATCCGGAATGATATAATAAAGTATTCTGGAATATGCGTTCCAAAATTTCATCCAGATCGAGCTACAAATCGTCACCCGAAATGCCCAGAGGCGTAACGCTCATTTTCATTATATTACAGGAGAAGCAAAAAACGTTATACATTATTCCTGTCAAAATAAATACATTTATTCCTGTCAAAATAAACTAATTATTTCCGAGATTCCTGAAAGTTATGCGGGTTACGTCTATAGTGATAGTATTTTCCTTAAATGCCCAACCTCATTTTTATAAAATTGCAGCTATTGTATCTCAAGTTTGGATAGATTGACGCCAAAACGTCTAATAACGTTTTGTCCAGAACTATACCCTCTACTTTACTATTTATTTTTTCCCTTACTTGATTACATAGTTAGAACTATAACACAAGTTACTTTTATAATGTCCGCGATATTTGAAATAAAAATTATAATGCCAACATTTTTCATAATTTTGCACATACTTGCTATTTACTTTACTTATCTTTCTTCTATTTTTATACCCTACAGGGTACAGGGTATTATGACTTTGTACATTTGTTTGTAACACCCAAAAGGAGAAGAGATAGACCCATTGTTTATTATACCGATCGACTTGTAATCACTTTCTGAGTCGATTAGCTATGTCCATCTGTCTGTCCGTCTGTCTGTAGATGTATTCTTGTAATCAAAGTACATGTCGCAATTATTGTCCGATCTCAACGAAACTTTGCATATATCTGTCTTTAGGCCCAAGGAAAGATATATTAAATTTGGTTAAAATCGGTTCAGATTTACATGTAGCTCCCATATATACATATGTACCTCCGATGTGGCATATATGCACTGTATCAGCAACATTTTGAACCGATTTATCTAAAAATTGACAGAGAGTAGTCTCGTGATACACTTAGAGACAATACAAAATTTGGGGAAAATCGGTTCAGATTTAGATATAGCCCCCATATATATGTTACCCCCGATTTGAAATTCAAGCGCTCTAGAAACTGTATTTTATATCCGATCACAGCGAAACTCGGCAGAAAACGATTTCTTAATACATGAAGGAATACTGCCAAATTCGGAGAAAATCGGTTCAGATTTAGATATAGGCCCCATATATATGTTAGCCCCGATTTGTCATGTAAGCGCAGTAAAAACTTTATTTTATATTCGATTAGTATGAAATTCGGCAGAAAGAGGTTTCTTATTTTATTTAAATTTGGAAGAAATCGTTTTAGATTTAGATATAGCCCCCATATATACGTTACCCCCGATTTGAAATAAAGGCGATGTAAAAATTATATTTTTTATCCGATCAGTATGAAATTCGGCAATAGGAGGTTTATTATTATATGAATGAACACTGTTAATTTTGGAAGAAATCGGTTCAGATTTAGATATAGCCCCCATATGTACGTTACCCCCGATTTGACATGTAGGCGCTGTAAAAATGTTATTTTATATTCGATCAGTATGAAATTCGGCAGAAAGAGGTTTCTTGTTATATGAATTAACACTGTTAAATTTGGAAAAAAATTGGTTAAGATTTTCATATAGTCCCCACATATACGTTACCCCCGATTTGACATGTAAGCGCTGTAAAAACTGTATTTTATATCCGATCAGTATGAAATTCGGCAGAAAGAGGTTTCCTATTATATGAATGAACACTTTCAAATTTGGAAGAAATCAGTTCAGATTTACATATAGCCCCCATATTTACGTTACCCCCGATTTGACATGTAGGCTCTGTACATATGCATACATGTGTTTTGTGGCCAAAAGCTATTGAAAATAATAAACTTTGGTTCAGATTTACATATCGCTGCCATATACACGCAAAGAAAAAATTCGTTTCTGCGAAACGAAATATTAGACAACTACAATTCTCTTTTACAACGACTGAAATTTCTTTTGGTCAGAAGATGTTTCTGTCACAACAAACGAAATTTCAGTTCCGGCAAACGAGAATTGTAGTTGTCTAATATTTCGTTTCGCAGAAACGAATTTTTTCTTTGCCTGTATATGTACCATCCTATTTGACTTTTAAAACTGCGGATGCTACATTTTGCCATCTCTCATTCTTAAATTTGGCATGTATAAGTATGCATGTCTGTGATATTGGAATGTGGATGAACTGTTTTGAATACGGATGGTATATTTTACCTTCGATCATTTTGAAATTTGACATACATGTGTTCCATGGTACTTGGATGAACCCTTATGAATTCTGAAAAATTTATTGAATATCTGTTCAGAACCAGATATTTTCACATTGTATATGTATGTACCTTCGATTTAGCTTATATCCTCAAGATATATTTCCTTCCGATATTCATGAAAATTTGTAATGCGTGTCTTATTTTGCCAGTTAACTTCTGTGTGAACAATATCGGTTCAAATTTAGATATAGCCTCACATTTGTATTTGTTCCTTCTGATTTGGCATCTATGCTATGCGCTATACAAGTCATATTTATACCCTACACCACACTGTGGTACAGGGTATTATGACTTTGTGCACTTGTTTGTAACACCCCAAAGGAAAAAAGATAGATCCATTGTTTATTATACCGATCGACTTGTAATCACTTTCTGAGTCGATTTAGCTATGTCCGTCTGTCTGTCCGGCTGTAGATGTATTCTTGTAATCAAAGTACAGGTCGCAATTATGGCCCGATCTTGACGAAACTTTACACATATCTTTTTTTGGCCAAAGGACGATCCCTATTTAATTTGGTTAAAATCGGCTCAGATTTGGATATAGCCCCCATATATATGTTAGCCCCGATTTGACATGTAAGCGCTGTAAAAACTTTATTTTATATCCGATCAGTATGAAATTCAGCAGAAAGAGGTCTCTTCTTATATTTATGAACACTATTAAATTTGGAAGAAATCGGTTCAGATTTAGATATAGCCCCCATATATACGTTACCCCCCATTTCACATGTAAGCGCCGTAAAAAATTTGTTTTATAACCGATCAGTGTGAAATTCGGCAGAAAAAGGTTTCTTATTACATGAATTAATACTGCCAAATTTGAGGGAAATCGGTTGAGATTTAGATATAGCCCACATATATATGTTACCCCCGATTTGACATGTAAGCGCTGTATAAACTGTATTTTATACCCGATCATTACGTGAATTAACACTGCCAAATTTGAGGGAAATCGGTTCAGATTTATATATAGCCCCCATATATGTATATGTTACCCCCGATTTAACATGTAAGCGCTGTACAATCTGTATTTTATATCCGATCAGTAAAAAATCTACACAAAGAGGTTTCTTATTATATGAAGGGATACTTCCAAATTCAGAGAAAATCGGTTCAGATTTAGATATAGCCCCCATATATGTATATGTTACCCCCGATTTGATATGTAAGTGCTGCAGAGACTGTATTTTATATCCGGTCAGTACGAAATTTGACAGAAAGAGGTTTCTTTTTACATGAATGAGTATTCAAGGAAAATCCGTTCAGATTTATATATAAACTCCATATATATATGTTCCTCCTGTTTTGGTATCAAAGCGCTATAGAAGTTGTACTTTACTTCCGATCATTAATATTTTCCGGAAAGATGTTGCTCAATTTAGGAACGAATATAGCTTAATTTAGCGATTATTGGCTCAGAATTAGATAATATGTTCCTGCCTACTTACCAATTATTCCAAATTATTATCGCAATGACCTTTATCGCATTGTTAGGGAGGTGTAGGGTATTATATAGTCGGCCCCGCCCGACTTTCTGCCTTTCCTTACTGGTCAGATCTGGCAACGCTTTTATCAGTTGGTATAAAGCGTAGTATTTGGAAACCCAAGATGATCCACCGGATTTAAATTCGCTTTATCGAAAAGTTTACATAACAATCTTGGCGTACGACCTTGTCCAAGAGCTAATGTGTGCAGGATTTAAATTTGAATTACCTTTATTTGCATCGTACATTAGATCAATGGGCGCAAAATCATTTGGACGTAAATCCACTCTTTATTATAACATTCTGTTTATTGAAGAGGCTCATTTTTGGCTCAATGGAAAAAGACACTTCCTTATCTTTTTCTTCCATATTATACTTTTCTTGTTTCGAAGTCCTCTATAAACGGGTTACTCGACTGAGCTTTTCTTACTTGTCCTTTGCAAATTTATGTTTTTCGCAACACCCTAATATATCCATACACGTATTTAAAGCCCGCTATGTGTATTGCTAGCGATTCAAGTGGAGGCGGTTGTGGAGCTGATATTGCTGCTGGTGATTCTGCCGCCGCTGATGTTGCTGGTAGTAGTGGTACATGTTGTGATATTTGTAATGTTATTGCAATTGTTGTTTATTTCACATTGTCGTTATGGTAATATTTATTTCTACGAGTATGCTGCCGGAAATGTATTTGTGTATGTATATGCGTGTCCCCGTATTCGAGTATTTGCAATCACATATACACATGTACTTTACGAACACAAATATTCACATAAATATATCAACAAGCGTTGTCGTTGTAGATCATATATATACTACGAATATACGTACATATGAATTAACTCAGTATGGCTATGTGAAGTGTATAGAGTGGAGTAGAGTAAATGTACATTATTTGCATATGACTATTTACACAAATGACATAATGTAAACGATGCATTGAATATGTTTTTTTTTTTCTGCCGCTGTTGTTTTGTTGCGGAAACACAAATACAACACATACACACTCACAATTACATGCATACGCAGGAGTACAATAGTACCAATACATGCAGTAGCAAACACGACATGGCTTTTATTCACACATATACATATACATACAAAAGATTGGAAAATTGCTTTGAACAACAAAATGATTCTAATACACATTTTGGTTAAAACACTCAAAAAATTAATCACTTTAATTAAGTATTTATTATAGAACGCAGAGATTGACCCTGGTAGAGAAGAAGGTCTCAGAGTTCAACTCTTGTACAGAGGAAAACCTCAGAGGTAGACCCTAGTATAGAGGAAGTCTTCATAGGTCGACTCTATTATAGAGGAAGACCTCAGAGGTTGACTCTATTGTAGAGGAAGACTTCAGAGGTCGACTCTAGTATAGAGGAAGACTTAGGAGGTATACTCTAGTATAGAGGAAAACCTCAGAAGTCGACTCTAGTATAGAGGAAGACAGCAGAGGTCGACTCTCAGAGGAAGACATCAGAGGTCGACTCTCAGAGGTCGACTCTAGTATAGAGGAAGACTTCGGAGGTCGACTCTAGTATAGATAATGACCTCAGAGGTCGACTCTAGTATAGAGAATTACGTCAGATGTCGACACTAGTATAGAGAATGACCTCAGAGGTCGACTCTAGTATAGAGGAAGACTTCAGAGGTCGACTCTACTGTAGAGGAAGACCTCAGAGGTCGACTCTAGTATAGAGGAAAACCTCAGAGGTCGACTCTAGTATAGAGGAAAACCTCAGAGGTCGACTCTAGTATAGAGGAAGACCTCAGAGGTCGACTCTAGTTTAGAGGAAGACCTCAGAGGTCGACTCTAGTTTAGAGGAAGACCTCAGAGGTCGACTCTTTTATAGAAGAAAACCTCAGAGGTCGACTCTAGTATAGAGGAAGACCTTAGTGGTCGACTCTAGTATAGAGGAAGACCTCAGTGGTCGACTCTACTATAGAGGAATACCTCAGAGGTCGACTCTAGTACAGAGGAACACCTCAGAGGTCAACTATAGTATAGAGGAAGACTTCAGAGGTCGACTCTAGTACAGTGGAAGACCTCAGGTTTCGACTCTAGTACAGAGGAAGACCTTAGAAGTCGACTCTATTATAGAGGAAGACCTCAGAGTTGGACTCTAGTATAGAGGAAGACTTCGGAGGTCGACTCTAGTATAGAAAAAGACGTCAGAGGTCGACTCTAGTATTGAGGAAGACTTCAGAGGTCGACTCTACTGTAGAGGAAGACCTCAGAGGTCGACTCTAGTATAGAGGAAAACCTCAGAGGTCGACTCTAGTATAGAGGAAAACCTCAGAGGTCGACTCTAGTATAGAGGAAGACCTCAGAGGTCGACTCTAGTTTAGAGGAAGACCTCAGAGGTCGACTCTATTATAGAAGAAAACCTCAGAGGTCGACTCTAGTATAGAGGAAGACCTCAGTGGTCGACTCTAGTATAGAGGAAGACCTCAGTGGTCGACTCTACTATAGAGGAATACCTCAGAGGTCGACTCTAGTACAGAGGAACACCTCAGAGGTCAACTATAGTATAGAGGAAGACTTCAGAGGTCGACTCTACTATAGAGGAAGACCTCAGAGGTCGACTCTAGTACAGTGGAAGACCTCAGGTTTCGACTCTAGTACAGAGGAAGACCTTAGAAGTCGACTCTATTATAGAGGAAGACCTCAGAGTTAGGCTCTAGTATAGAGGAAGACTTCGGAGGTCGACTCTAGTATAGAAAAAGACGTCAGAGGTCGACTCTAGTATTGAGGAAGACCTCAGAGGTCGACTCTACTATAGAGGAAGACCTCAGAGGTCGACTCTACTATAGAGGAAGACCTCAGAGGTCGTCTCTACTATAGAGGAAGACCTCAGAGGTCGAATCTAGTACAGGGGAAGACCTCAGAGGTCGACTCTAGTATAGAGGAAGCCCTCAGAGGTCGACTCAATTGAAATTCGAAATACATCACTTGAAATTCGAAACACATCAATTGAAATTCGAAAACCATCAATTGGAATTCGAAACAGTACGAACCGGTTCATCTCTTGAAATACATCAATTGAAATTCGAATTTTTTCAATTGAAATTCGTAATACACCAATTGAAATTCGAAAAACATCAATTGATATTCAAAATGCATCTATTGGAATTCGAAAATGTAAACAAATCTGTACATTATGTAGATTGGGTAGAATTTATTTAAACGCATTTGCTAACTAAATCTTAACATACGAGTATAATGTGACGAACAGAATGATCTTAACTTTTATGAATATTTATTCAAATTTAGTTGAAACAAAACATATTTAAATATTTTAATATTAAAGGTTTAACACAGACAAATTGTATCACTTAAATGCTACCCCATCTAATATACAGCGTTGGTTTTGTTTACATTTTTCGAATTCCAAATGCTGAATTTCGAATTTCAATTGATGGTTTCCGAATTTCAATTGGTGTATTGCGAATTTCAAAGCAAAATTCGAATTTCAATTGACGTATTCCGAATTTCAATTGCAATTTTACGAATTTCAAATGACGTGTTTCGAATTTCAATTGACGTTTTTCGAATTTTCATATCAAGTGATGTGTTTCGAATTTAAATTGATGTTTTTCGAATTTCAATTGACCTTTTTCGAATTTCAAATGGAATATTCGAATTTCAATTGATATTTTTCGATTTTCAAATGGAATCTTCGAATTTCAATTGCATTTTTTGAATTACAATTGAAAATTGTGTAGTAGACTACACCATTTACTGTACTAAAAGAAGATCTCAGAGGTCGACTCTAGTATAGAGGATGACCTCATAGGTCGACTCTAGTATAGAGGAAGACCTCATAGGTCGACTCTAGTATAGAGGAAGACCTCATAGGTCGACTCTAGTATAGAGGAAGACCTCATAGGTCGACTCTAGTATAGAGGAAGACCTCAAAGACCAACCTTTATCAGAATTAATTCAATTCTTTAAATTAGTTCACAATTTTGTGTTATTTACATTTTGAGTGTATTGTGTTATTGTACGAGTATTGCACTAAATGTCGCTGCAATACAACTCTGTGTATTTAGTGAATAAATGGAGGTTCCCACCAGAGTAACGCCTCGCACAAGAACAGGATGTATTGCTCGGCGGGAATAGCTGGTGTTACACATTTCTTTGTTGTTAGGAAATCATGTCGTTAATGTCTCAACATTATGAGCAGTGGCGGCCAACGACCCATGAAATACAATGAAATAATGTTGGAAACATGCACGGGAACATAGTTCCAGTGCAGGAGGGTTCATGGGATGCTGAAGACGAAAATGGTTGATGTACAAATATACATTGCCTAATGTTGTTGCTCCTTCAAGTTTTGTATTATTGTTGTGATTTTTTTTTTGGAATAGAATGTTGTTGCTACCGCCATCACCACTGCTATGATATTTGTGGTTTAGACCTAAAACAGTAGGATTTTATTAAATTCCTGTGAATTGTTTCTATTTTGTGGGCCGTTCTTGTTGTTCTGACATTCGAGTGGATTCTTGTTTATTTCACTGCCCGTCTTTTTATGTGTGATGTGTGGGTGTGTGTGATGAAAATCATAACAGTGAAATTAAGTTTTTTTCCGTTTCATTTTGAATTGAACCGTGGGGAAATGTAGGACGTTTAATTTTTTATGCGTGTTCAGAGACCTGTAGGAGGAAAGTAATTTTTATTTATTTCCTTGTTTGGAAAATAACAAAATAGACGCCAGGAGCGTTGTTGGTGGAGGGAAAGGTATGATACTTGCATCACTTTCTTTTGTAAGACAAGTTCCTAAAAAGTACTGTACAGGAAATAGGACTGGTACAGATTCAAACGGCTGATGAATCCACTGAGAACAGGAATTTTTTCACAAATTGTCCCATTTAATGGAACAAAAACCGGTAATTTTAATGAGGCTTTGTCATTGGAGATGGTGAATTGTGATATTTAGACATATCCAAGTACATGTCTTACAGAATACCTACAGAACATGACCCTTCAGTATCAGACACAGTACAAGTAGCGTTCGAAATCAATTGAATATTTACTATTTATTAGCTGAACTTCGAAAACTTCTCCAACCTATTCTCTACTAAGGAATATGTAACCCAGCTGGATGCCTACTAAGGTAGAAATCACACAAGTGGTCGTCTACTAAGGAATAGATAACCCCATTGGTCGTCTAGTAAGGAATAAATAAGGAAACTACTTCACAACTAAGGAGTACATAACCCATCTGGTCATCAATTAAGGAGTTGATAACCAAACTGGTCTTCTACTAAGGAGTAGATATCCCAATAGGTAATAAATTAAAGAGTAGATATACAAACTGGTCCTCTACTCAGGAGAAGATAATCCAGCATGAGGTCTACTAACAAGTACCTAAACCCACAGGTGGTCTACTATGAAACCCAATGGGCCTCTACTATGGAATATATAAACAAACTGGGCCCCTACTAAGGAATAAAGTACCCAATTTGTCGTATGTAACCGAACTGCTCATCAACGAAGCAGTAGATAACCAAAGAGACCCTCTCCTATAGAGTAGATAACCCAATTGATCGTTAACTGGGGAGTAGATAACTCAACTGGCCGCCTACTAAGGAGTAGATAACACAACTGGTCGTCAACTGTAGTATATAAAAAATATGTATTTTATTATGTAGCTGATAACCACACAATCCATGTCCTAGGGTTTAGATAGCTCAACTGGTCCTGTACTATTTGGTATATAACCCAACCTGTTACGTACTAAGGGGTAGATAAATCAAGTAGATTTCTCTGATGTAGTCCTATGATGACATACCACGTGGAGCAATACTGTCTGGTGCATTCAACAATAATTATTTATACAAATCCATCATTATGTCATAAGATCAGAGATAGGTCCCAAGTTAATCAGTAGACTTACTCGTAGATAAATTGACAATAAATTTCCCGTATGGTATCGTATTCCGACCACATGAAGACAAATAGCTATAAATACCGTATATAACTTTACAACGAGGATGTCTGTGATAGGTATGTAACGAATATTCGCATTCGCATATACGAACGCGAATTATTCACATCATTTTAACATTCGCTTTCGCAAAAACCATCTTGGGATTATTCGCTTTCGCATTCGCTTTCGCAAAAATATATTTCAGTATTCGCTACGATTTGTTAAAAGTGTTAAAACTCCTTATTCCCTTCACACAATTTGAAGATATTAATACAAATGAAAAATTCTGCCGCTTCTCTTCAAAACAGTTGAAAAAATATGTTTGTCCATGTAGTAAAAATATGGAAAACATTCTGAATGCTTGAATATTCTGGAAAAGTATCAATTCAGTTCCTTATATTTGTTGGTACTAAAGGGTCAAACTATTATTCGCTTTCGCAAAAATGCATATTTTACTATTCGCATTCGCAAGAAATATATTTCAATATTCGCTTTCGCATTCGCTAAAGTCACTTTCGTTACATCCCTAGTCTGTGAGACCCCTATATAACGACCGGATATTAGGAAACAGAAGATAAACCTTCACTTCTATTAAAATCTTTCGAAGCTTGATGGAAGTCTTGGTTTTGGAATGTACTGCATGAAGGAGAATCAGAAAGAACCTGCAGTATTTTATCACTGGAAAATTTTTTTTGGAAAATATCTCCCAAATTGTAACAATATATATCACATATTTGATTGTGATTTTCAGTTGTAAGGAAGTGATAGCCAAATCAAGTACAACAAGAGGAATATTGGAAATATAGTCATCTTTATTTTTATACCCTCCACCATAGGATGGGGGGTATATTCATTTTGTCATTCCGTTTGTAACACCTGTAAATATTGATCTGAGACCCCATAAAGTATATACGAGTATATTCTTAATCGTCGTAAAATTCAAAGACGATTTAGCCATGTGCGTCTGTCCGTAATAATAGAGCTAGGTTGATCAAATTTGGTAGAAATATTTCTTATAGTTGCAGGTTGCTTGGGATTGCAAATGGGCCATATCGGTCAATGTTTTGATATAGCTCCCCTACAGAGGTCGCTCAAAAATATTATTTTTGAGGTATTATTTACAGAGGTCGCTCAAAAATATTATTTGTGAGCCATAGATATCACTTTAATAAAAAAAAAAAATTTAGCTGAAACTTTGCAGTTGGTATTCTATTTTGACAAGAATTCATCACAGCAAAAATTTTACAAATTGGTTCATATTTTGTTATAGTCACCCTATAGAGGTCGCTCCAAAATATACGAATTTAAGCAATAAATACCACATTTTCTGAATCTTTGCAGTTTGTATTTAATTAAGACAAGAATTCATCGCAGTAAAAAATTTTAAAATCAGTTCATATTTTGTTATAGTCCACCTATACATGTCGCTCCCAAAAAGGCTTATTAAAGCCCTAAACACCACATTTTCTAAGAAATTTAGCTGAAACTTTGCAGTTTATATTCTATTTTGGCAAGAATTCATCTCAATAAATTGTATGCAAATAAATATTTATTTTGTTGTAGTCCCCGTGTATGTAGATGTAGCTCTCAAAAAGCTATTTTAAGCCATAAATACCACATCTTTCAGGTGAAGAGTTTGACTAATTTGCGGCCTAAAAATTGCAGCGTTCGTTTTTTAATAATTTAGTTAAACAAAAAGGATCGTTTCATGGTTTTCTCCATATCCAAAGATGTTTCCAGTAATAAAATTGTATGCAATTGTGTGCCAAACTTAACGCTTTTACTTGTGTTCTTTGGAACGATGTGTCACTGAGGAAAACTCATCGTTGTAGTAATGCAACTAATTATGGTATTATTAAGAATTTGCTCGTTTGAAGGCATCAGTTTCTGAGCCCATTTACCATACCCGAATATCCTTCCTTCTGTAGAAGTATTCTTTTAATCGAAGTAAACGTTGCCATTATACTCCGATCAATAGTATAAAAAAGCAATGTTAGGCTACAAGCAAACAAAAACGGTATTTTTGAAAGACACTCTTGATGAGCTCTAAAATTATAGAGTTACTCTCAAGATTTTTATTGTGACTCACTCTACTTTACACCTAATTATCCCCTCACCTTAGAGAGGAGGGTATATATCATTTGCTACGAGCATAATTGTAACACAAGGAAGGAGTGACCTATGACCCTATGTATGTTCGGTGGATATCCGTTTTGGGTAATTTTAAGTCGAATGAGCAATGTCCGTCCGTCTGTCTGTTTCCTGGCTGATGCGCACGATAACTCTCGAAAGTATTAACCGATTGACTTCAAATTTAATATACGTTGATATTTGGTCTATCTCCGGCTAAGTTCGAAGATGGACCATATTGGTCTACTTCTTCTAGTACCTCCCCACAAAGGGTTAACATTTAGTGAAATAGAGATTATTTAATAACTTATATACTACTGACTCGAATCATCTGAAATTTCACACATATTATTAGTTTATTAGTCACTATCACCTCGAGAAAAATGAGCGAAGTTGCAATGTCCTTTTTGGTACCTTCCACACAAATGGACCATTTTCACCAAAAGTTAACTGCTTATAGCTTTAATATTTGTTTATAAAAATACTTGCAATTTTGTACAGTGTAATGTTTTTGTAGTACTTATAGCCCAGAGAAAAGTGAGCGTAATTGGCACGCCCCTTTTGGTACCTCCCACACAATTGGACCATTTTGCACCAAAAGTTAAAAGCTTATAACTTTAATATCAGTGATTACAAATACCTGAAATTTTGTACAGTGTAATGCTGTTATAGTACCTATAGTCCAGCGAAAAATTGGCCTCATTGACACGCCCGTTTGATACCTCCCACACAAATGGACTATTTTGCAACAAAAGTTAACAGCTTAATCTTTAATACCAGTACATATGTATATTAGAGCTAAACACTTTCTTATTTATTTATAAAAATTACAATACAAATTAAATTTATATTTTAATTTTACGTGCAAGGGAAAAGCCCTGTTACAATAACCATATAGTGGGGATCGAAACCACGACCCCCAAACTCATAGGCGCGCACACTACCTACTCACCTACTGCATTTTAAATTGATAATTATTTAATTAAAACAAAAAAATAAATAAATTTACGGATATTTTTTGGACTCAAGGTGAGGGGATTGGTAAATCGGTTTAAAACTTTCATACTTGTTTTATAATTAATGGTGATTTCGATTCGGTAAAATTTTGCCCCGTCGACACGAAATTCTGAAAAATATTTGCTTTTTTCAGGTGGAACTGATGTAGTTCCACGAATTAAACGTAGCTTCTATTTCAAAATTCCAAAGTATAAAAGACCAGTATTCGGGAAAAGGGCAACGAAAATTTTGCATTTTTTTGCAAATATAAAATCGCCATAAATCTTGTGGGCATTTAGTTTACTCTAGTTCACAAGCTCACTCAATTTAACAGTTCACTTTTGTTCACCAGCTCACTTAATTTCACCAGTTCAGCAGCATACTAGTTCAGCAGCATACTACACCATTTTCAACTGTAATTCGAAAAGAATCAATTCAATTTCGAATAAGATCAATTGAAATTCGAAGATTCCATTTGAAATTCGAAAAAGGTAAATTGAAATTCGAAGATTCCATTTGAAGTTCGAAAAAAATCAATTGAAATTCGAAATACATCAATTGAAATTCGAAACACAACAATTGAATTTCGAAACACATCAATTGAAATTCGAAAAACATCAATTTAAATTCGAAACACATCAATTGAAATTCGAAAAACATCAATTTAAATTCGAAACACATCAATTGAAATTCGAAATACATCAATTGAAATTCGAATTTTTCCATTTGAAATTCGTAATACACCAATTGAAATTCGAAAAACATCAATTGATATTCGAAATACATCAATTGAAATTCGAAAATGTAAACAAATCTGTACATTATATTGGGTAGAATTGTTTTAAACACATTTGCTGACTAAATCTTAGCATATAATGTGACGAACAGAAAAAATATAGATGATCTTATCTATTATGAATATTTATTCAAAATTAGTTGAAACAAACCATATTTAAATATTTTAATATTAAAGGTTTAACAAAGACAAACTGTATTGTATCACTTAAATGCTACCCCATCTAATATACAGCATTGATTTTGTTTAAATTTTTCGAATTTCAAATGATGAATTTCGAATTTCAATTGATGTTTTCCGAACTTCAATTGACGTATTCCGAATTTTAATTGCAATTTTACGAATTCGAATTTCGATTGATGTGTTTCGAATTTCAATTTATAGATTTCGAATTTCAATTGATTTTTTACGAATTTCAAATGGAATCTTCGGATTTCAATTGACCTTTTTCGAATTTCAAATGGAATATTCGAATTTCAATTGATGTTTTTCGAATTTCAAATGGAATCTTCGAATTTCAATTGATTTTTTTCGAATTACAATTGAAAATGGTGTAGTTATGAATTAAGGAGAGTTCAGAAAAAAATAACATTTCCATATATTTAACGTTTTTGCAACAAACGTCATCATAAGTCTAGAACTATGATATTTTTATATGTGGAAATTAGAACATTTTTATTAACACTTGGACAAACACATGGTTCTCGCCAGGCATATTTCATTTTTGAAATTTTTTGTGCGGAAACTAAAGTGAAATTATTACTATTATTCAGTGTTCAGAAAAAAACAGTACGTTATAGGAACGGTTCCTTCAGAGAACACTAACGTTATTTATTTTTTTAGTGTTACTGTTCGCGAACGGTACCACTACGACAACGTACCGTTCTTAGAACACCACGAACGGTATCACTACGATAACGTACGGTTCATAGAACAGTATCACTACGTCGAAGTGATACTGTTCTTTTGAACAGAACACTAACAGTATCACTACGTTTAGCATTCCGTTCTTTTTTATTTATTTTTATTTATTTATTTAATGATTATACTTATAACTAAATTATAAGCATAACGGATAAAGCCATGACTGCAGAGGTCTTAGGCTTCGTTCTTTTTTATATTCGACACCACAGGTCGCGAATATGAATCAATCTTAATGAAAATTGGTACAGGGGCATTCCTTAACCCAGGGGCGACCCCTATTTAAAATGGGGCATATCGGTCCATACTTTGATATAGCACCCATACGAAGGTCCTTTTGGATAAGATACATGATGCATATCGGTCCATATTTTGATACAGCCCCAATACAAAGCTCCCTTTCGACAAGACATATATATTTACGTTATATAGGACGCATTTTTTATCCGATCATGCTGAATTTTTAATATGTGTGCATTTTTTTGCATTTAATCATGTCTAGTGAAAATTGGGCATATCGGTACATACTTTGATGTAGCCCCCATACGAGGGTCCCTTTCGATAAGACATATTTACGTTCTGGAGGCGCATGACGTTGATATCACTAGGTCACAAATAACAAAATTTTCTCTGTTATTTGTTTCTAGCATACTTTTTCTCATTGATTTTGACCTACTAAACACGAAAATGAGTTTTAAAAATTTTTCTGTCGATTGGTTTTCGAGATACAAATTTTTGAACTTTTTTTTTTAAATTTTTGGAGGTACACTTACAATTTAGAGCATATCTTTCGTCTTCTTTGACGTATTTGATCCTACTACTACTCAAACTACTACTACTACGCAAATTGAGCCGTCTACAACTCATTCTCAGAAAATTTTCAAATCTGGTGAGTAGTTTTGATGTTGGCGGCTTAAAAAGGTTAAAAAACTGCGTTTTTTTAGTAAAAATGTGGCAGAAAAATTCATATAAAAATTCATATAAAATATAAAACGCGATGCTAACAGCGATTTTGGTTTTTTTTACGTATAGCTGGCATTTTTCCAAAGAAAATAAGCACTTACTTAACAAAATCTGACAACAAATGGCGGACTTATCATTTTTTTTGGTATAAGACCGAAATTCCGCTATTTCACGATATTTTGATTTTCATTATTTGCACAGCTTACCTACCCAACGCAAACCAATAAATACATTTGAACTTAATTTAAAATAAACAAATTAGTCTTAGTATATTATTTTTTAATTTATTTAGAGCACTACATACTCAATGTATGGCACAATTAGAAATGGATGTGCCAGGTTAGCTAAACTAACGAAATTAACCAAATCAACGCCCAAAAAAAAATGAGTAGAAACAAAGATATAACTGTACATTTTATGCCATGTGGAAAAACAGCTGACTTCTTCTTTGTTTTTTGTATTCGCTGCAATTGGTCTCACGTATTAGGGTCCAAATGTAGTCACACATCATAGCCGTGTCATAGATGCCCTGATAGCGTCGTTCCATAGCCTTCAATTCCTGATGAAAGCGCTCGCCGTGTTCGTCGCTCACGTCTCCTAAATTCTCAGGGAAAAAATCCAAATGAGAATGCAGAAAGTGTATTTTAAGTGACATGTGCACTCCTACCCAAAAATGAAAAAAAACGAGAATTAAAACGCTATTTAAATTAACATTTGTTTCAAAAAAAACCTACCCATTGCTTCATAGTTCTTTACCAGATCCTCAACTATGTCCTTATAATTATCGCTTTTGTTGTTTCCTAAAAAGTTTTCCACAACAAGCCTGAAGGAATTCCATGCTGCGGCTTCGATGGGTGATAACAGCTTCGGGAATGTTTCATCTTTCAACATTTATTTTATCTCGGGTCCTGCGAAGACTCCTTCTTTAATTTTTGCCAGCGAAAGGTAAGGAAAAATTGACCGTAAATAGACAAAAGCTTCACCTTCTTTGTCCAATTTTTTGGCAAAATTTTTTATCAAACCCAATTTTATGTGCAGCGGCGGAAGTGGTTTGCGCTGAACATTCGCTTCTCCAACTACAGGTTTCGTTCGTTCCGGCAATTTTTTTTGAATATAATGCTGATCATCAGCGCGGCTATTCCAAAGTCACAGAAAACAGCAATGTCGCGTATAGCCTCCTTGGAGTCCACACAGAATGGCCACAACTTTAAGGTCGGCGCATATTTTCCAATTATATTTGCTATACTCTATGCATTTCAGCAAAATGTTCATAGTTTCATAGTTCTCCTTTGAATGAACCGCATGAGCAATAGGAAGAGATGGCTTTTCATTCCCATTATGTAAGAGAACTGCGTTCAAGCTCTCTTTGTTGCTGTCAATAAACAACCTCCATTCATTGGGGTTGTGAATTTGGTGAAGCTCTTGGAACAAGCCGGAAATGTCGCTGCAAAAACATATTTCGTCTTTCTTTGTATAAAATTTTGCATACTGCTGGTGACGCTTCCTGTACGCTGTTACTTTCACTTCTGAATCCGCAAATCCACACTGTACCATCCGAGACGCAAAAAGTTCGGATTTCTCCTTAGTGAGACCAAAATCGCGCACCCAATCGTTTAGTTCGGCCTGTGACAGTAATTTTCGCTTTCTGCACGCCCCAAATTCGCTTGCACTTGACTCGGACTCTTGATCTGACGATTCTGCTTTTTGAAGAGATGCACCAGGGCACACTGGATATGGTACATCATTCGAATGTGGTACTGGAAGTGCAAACGATCCAACTTGAGCGTAGTTCCATTTTAAAAATCTCCCTACCCCACTGTTTGTGGTGAGGCAAAAATAACAGTCTGTGGAATGGCATAGCGGCTTTTTCCACATCATTGGTGTATCGAATTTCATATGGCGCCTAAAATTAAAATAAATTACTATATTTGCTTTGCTTAATGTGTTTAAATAAAAATTCTTACCTTCCTCCAGCTGCCCAGTTGGTTAGGATTATATAGTAAAGATCACATAGCGACTTAGGTGTCCATGGTTCTGTGATATTTGGTGAAATACCAAAATAATTCAAATAGTGCAATTGCACTGCTGGAGTTAACGTGTGTGCGTGATTATTCTTTATAAACTCGCCACAAACATTGCAGAAATTGTCTGGATTGTTCAAACACTCGAACACACGTAGTCTTTTACTCATTGTCTTACTTGTTGGGTAGGTATTATATGCACTTAAATTCAATTTGTTTCACTTTTTACTCGTACTACTCGCGTTCGTAGACACTTGTTGAATGACAAAAAACGATAAATGAACACCTATAAATACTAAGTATGTTACAATATTTTACTGACAGGTACTTATGAATGGGCGCATCTTTTAAGGGTGGCTATATACCTGATTCAGCAAGTGTGCGTTTCAAATTGTGGAAAAGTTTCCAAATAAAAAAATCCGATACAGGTAGCCATCGGGAAAACACACATCAATAAAAAAGGGTAATACCCTTTTTTCCCTTTAATTGACTGTGAACGGAGTAGCAGTCATAAAGGAACACGAAGAGCGTCCACGCACATTCAGAAGCGTATATTACTCTGCAACCACAATCATAAAAATTAAATAACTATTTGTGTATTACTTATTTTTTTTAATTCTGAGAATCATAAAAATTACGTAAACGTTTTTTCCAAACAATTTTGTACATGTAAAGTGGGTTTGCCAAAATTCGTATCGTAAAATGCACCTGTGTTTCTATGTTCTGCATTTTCATTATACCATTTTCGACGAAACGTCCCTACGGTATTGTAAATAGGTTTTTTACAATTATGAAATATTTGTGTTATTAATATTAATTTAAAAATTTTATCAAAACTGCAAAGTGCTGTGACATTTGAAAAAAATTTCCAAAAAAAAATTGCTGATTTCACTAAATTTTTGAAATTTCACGTCCCTTGCCAGAACAGAAGACATTAACCCAGGGTGGTGAAATTTTGAACAGAAGTAACTTATGTATAGGAGCAACTGTTCCGTTCTATTCCAAAAGGATTATAAAAAACTTGCTTTTTCGATCCCTCCTAGTAGGTTAGCTGTGCAAATAATGAAAATCAAAATATCGTGAAATAGCGGAATTTCGGTCTTATACCAAAAAAATTATAAGTCCGCCATTTGTTGTCAGATTTTGTTAAGTAAGTGCTTATTTTCTTTGGAAAAATGCCAGCTATACGTAAAAAAAACAAAATCGCTGTTAGCATCGCGTTTTATATTTTATATGAATTTTTCTGCCACATTTTTACTAAAAAACGCCGTTTTTTAACCTTTTTAAGCCGCCAACATCAAAACTACTCACCCGATTTGAAAATTTTCTGAGAATGAGTTGTTGACGGCTCAATTTGCTTTAATTTGAGTAGTAGTAGGATCAAATACGTCAAAGAAGACGAAAGATATGCTCAAAATTGTAAGTGTACCTCCAAAAATTTAAAAAAAAAAGTTCAAAAATTTGTATCTCGAAAACCAATCGACAGAAAAATTTTTAAAACTCATTTTCGTGTTCAGTAGGTCAAAATCAATGAGAAAAACTATGCTAGAACCAAATAACAAAACGACTGTTGGCTAGTGTATGACAAGTGTTGAGCTTGACGCTATTATTGGGATACTTTTGGTGTCAATCATAATACTATGCAGCTCTCAAGATAGATGTGGCAAACTGATGCACTTCCAATATTCCGTGCAGCCATGTCATATAGACGATTTATTACTTTGATGCGCTGTTTTCGATTTGACGATAGTCGTAAGCGCGCATTTCGTCAACAAAGCGACAACGCTGCTCCCATTCGCGACATATGGAACTTCTTGAATAACAATCTTGCCAGTAATTTTGAACTATACGAATGTGTAACCAAGCGTTAAATCTACTATCCACTGTGCACTACACCAAGAAAGTTGAAGGCGTAGCAAAAAAACCGGAAGCTATATTATTTTACAATTCAACAAAGGCCGGCGTTGATACAATGGACCAAATGGTAACGCATTACTCCACAAAACGGTTAACCAGACGTTGACCATTAGCATTTTTTGGCAACATGATAGACGTCATGGGATTGGCCGCTTCCATCATATGCAATGAAAATATAGAAGGAACCAGAAAAGAGAAGCGACGATTGTTCTTCAACACGCTGAGTAAACAATTGGTGCTTGCTAATACTGAAAATCGCATGAAAAACAACCATATTTTGGGACAACATTCAACCCGTTTTGCCATTGAATCTTTCTTTGGAAGGCCGTTGAATATTCCCAGCAACATGCTGCCTAACCAACAAAGCGGCCCTAGTACATTGAGTTTCAGAAAAGATTGCATAATTTCATTCACGCAAGACGAAAAGCTGCGTAGGAAGACACGTTTTTACTGCACCAAATGCACTAATCCTGTGTGCCAACAACATTCTAAAATACTTGTTTTTAATGCATTCCACAAAATTAATAAAAATTAAAAATAATAATAAATAATTTTTAATTCTAAACACCAAAATAATATACGAACATACTTAGAAATTCAAAGTTATGGTACCCTTTTTGCCATACAAATGCATGAAAATGTATAGGGGTCTGGCCAGGCATACATATGTGTGCATATGAGTTTATCATTAAAATTTAATTTTTTTAATTATTCAAGATTTTAGGCAGATATAAATGTTCTAATTTTTTTTACAAGCTCACTTAGACCAGTTTAGGTCCCTAGTGTTACCACGGGCTGAAATGCCCCTCATCGAAACCAACCTGTTTGATAGTAACAAATTTATCGATAGTACGAATATCGGTACTGGAAAGATCTGTTAGGCTGCCTAGAAAGGCCGACCCCAGTATGTCCAGTCGTGGTTTACTCAGAGCGGGGCAGTCGCATAGCAAGTGCTCAATGCTCTTCACTTCTTCCTCATCTCCACAGTTTCTGCAGAAGTCATTCGAGTCAATACCCAATCTTTTGGCGTGTTCGCCGATCAAGCAGTGTCCCGTTAGAACTGATACTAACGTAGACAATCTTTGCCTCTCTAGTGCGAGGAGATATTTTGATCTTCTGCAGGTGCCGATTTCTGTCCATCTTTCGCTGGACTGCCTGAGTGCCTCTTGCCTAAGCCAAAGCTTGCACGTGGATAGTGGCGCACCAATATATGCAAATTCTTCGAGAATTTGTAATGTCGTTTCTTTCCTAGCAAGTTCATCGGCTTTGCAGTTCCTCGGGATATCCCTATGCCCAGGCACCCATATGAGGTGTATATTAAACTGCTCAGCCATCTCGTTAAGAGATATGCGGCAGTCGAGGGCTGTTTGTGAATTTAGGGATGTTGCCTCCAGAGAATTGATGGCAGCCTGGCTGTCCGAGTAAATGACAACGCCAGTGTTGGTTACTATGTTGCGACTCAGCCACTTGGCGACTTCCCATATTGCCATTATTTCGGCTTGATAGACACTGCAGATATCTGGTAGTATGTGAGCTATATCCAAACTAAGCTCTGCACAGTGTACTCCGAAACCAACGTTTTCATCAAGCTTCGAACCATCCGTGTAAAAGTGGAGATGGTTTCTATTACCTGGTATTCTTCCAACCCATTCATCTCTGGCGGGAATCATAGTGATGTAATTTCTCTCGAGTGTGTACACAGTTGGTATATGTTGTTGTTGTTGTAGCAGCTTGGAGACGCTGAGTTGATAAGCCTTAAGTCTATTTTTTTAATACAGACTTCGTTCCGGCATATATCCGATTATCGCGGGAACCTTATGTTGTTTTGTAAATTAACATTCGTCTGTTAATATCAGGGAATGGATGTTATTTGAGTGTTTCCGTTTCTATTCTCCACTAGAAGCGCTGCATTTCTGTTAATAGTCGTCATGATGTTATGTCTATTTTTTAGCTTCCCTGTTGACTTGTGGATCAGATGTTGTTGTAGTGGTAGTGCGACCAGTGAGTTGCTTTTAGCTGCAGAAATTTTAGGAGAGAGGCCCCACCGCGACCCTACAGCCTTTTTGCAGGAATATAAGGCGACGTTGGCCTTCCTTACACGTTCCAATACTTTAAATCTAAATATCAGTTTTCTATCTAGAATTATTCCTAAATATTTTGCACTTTCAGAAAAGACTAGATCGGTTCCATTTATCCAAAGTGGAGGATTAACATGTGGGACTTTATTCATCCCAGTAAAGAGAACCAATTCTATCTATCCAATTTGTTCAGAGCCACCTAGAGAATGTCTCGGAGGACGTTTTCGAATTTGCCACTCACTGCGATTGCCACGTCGTCCGCATATTCCACGACCTTACAGCCACAACGTTCTAGATCTAGCAGGGTTTCATTCACCGCTAGGTTCCAAAATAGTGGACGCAGTACTCCTCCTTGTGGGGTCACTCTGTTTACAAACCTTGTTAGAATTGCGGGCCCCAAACACGCTGTTATGCGTCTTCTGTTGAGCAGACTTTGAATTAGTCTAATCAAACTAGAGTTAACTTTTAGATGTGACAGTGCCGCAATTACTGCATCTGAGTGAATGTTGTTAAAAGCCCCTTCTATGTCAAGAAATGCCACCATGGTGAATTCCTTGAAATGCAGGGACGATTCAATAGTGCTCACAAGTTCGTGTAGGGCTGATTCTGTAGACTTCCCCTTATTGTAAGCATGTTGGTTCACCGACAGAAGTTTTGTATCCATGTTTTCCCTAATGAAATAATCTAAAAGTATTTCCAGACCTTTCAATAGGAAGGAGGATAGGCTAATTGGTCTGAAGTTTTTTGGCCTAGTGTGTGATATCTTCCCCGCTTTAGGTATGAATACCACTTTGGTATCCCTCCATCGATTCGGGATGTATGAAAGCTTGATACAGCCTACATAAATTTTCTCCAGCCAGGGGATAATGTACTTCAACATTTTCTGCAATTCTGCTGGAGTGATGCCGTCTGGTCCAGGTGACTTGAGGGGCTCAAAGCTATTAATAGCCCAGCTTATTCTGGATCTCTCAGTCAACAAGCTAGCGACGCTCGCAGTGCACTCGCCCTCTTGTTTGTCCTGCTGAAGCTGATGTATTTTCCTCAGCCTTGCGGCGTCGGAGACCTTTTCCATTTCGCCACAGAAGGTATACCAGGAGCGTCTTTGCGCCTTTCTAAGCCTCTTCTTATAGATCTTGAGTTGCTCTTTATAGGCATCCCAAACATTAGCGACCACAGTAGAGTTAGCCTTGTTAAATAGCTTGTTGCAGGTCTTTTTCATAGTCGTTAGCTCAGAAGTCCACCATTGGGGTTTAGTTTTACCCTTGTACCTTGTTTTTGGACAGGTTCGTACAGAAGATTGGAGTTGAGGACTTTCTTGAAATTCTTCTCATACAGGTGCCACTTTGTCTTTCTCACATTTCTATGGACGGCAGGTTCAGGCGCTTTTTCCGCGAGTTTGAACTCAATATAATGGTTGTCTGAGAAGGAGTGGTCGTCCAGTACATTCCATCCAATAATTTTGTCTGACAGCCGGTCAGTAGCAAACGTTACGTCTAGTACTTCTTGTCTGTCTTTAATTGTAAAGGTCGGTTTATTATCTATGTTACAAATACTAAGGTTGGTAGTTAGAATAAAGTCAAGAAGCGAATCACCCCTATTGTTTATATCCGTACTACCCCAGATAGTGTGATGAGCGTCCGTGTCTGCGCCAATAATCAGCTCGACCTCGTCAGACTTTGCTTCTTGTTGATGATAGGATATGCAATTAATTGAAACATACAGAGCAAAAGGAGATTTTCGAAAAAAGTATCTTTCCATAGTTTGTTCGTTCTTCCAGAAGACCATTTTTATAAATAAATAAATAAAATTAAATTTGGAAAATATTAATTTTGTGAGACAAGAAAGCAAACGGAGGTTTTAGTAAAAATAAATATCTCTGAATGAAATAAACATCTTTAATAAATTCACAAAAACTTCTTGGGAATTCTATGCCTCTAGATTTTTGACAATTATGAATTGTTTAAATCTGGAGGGCTAAACGGAAAATTTCATAAATTATAGAAGTATAAATATTTACTTAAATTCTTTGCGAAAACTGAAGTTTTCTGAAATCACCAAAGTGTCATGCAAATTCTCATCGTGTTTTTTCCTCTTTAGATGTGGGGATATTTTAATTATTTGAAGCTTAAAGAGCAAAGGAGATAACTGCACTTTGATTACAATGATACATCTACAGACGGACGGACGAACAGGACACGGTTAAATCGACTCAGGAAGTCATTCCAAGTCGATAGGTATAATAAACGATGGGTCTATCTCGTCTTGTTCTGGGTGTTACAAACAAATGCACAAACTGTAAATATCCTGGACCACAGTGTGGTGTTGGGTATAAAAACATCCTCTCATCCAACATAATGTCATGGAAAGAAGATAGGGTTTGTCAATTTTTAAAATTTTTTAACTTAAGGAGCAAAAGTAATTTTTGCACAAATATTTCCTTTAACAAGTATGCCATTGAAGGAAATATACATTTTCTATAAATTTCTTGAGAATTCGCATAATTTTGTATTATGTGAATCTTGAGGAGGAATAGGATAATTTATTAAAATCTGCATTATTTATTATAGTTCTTGGTAAAAATATCAATTTTCTGTTATCACCAAAGTGACCTGTATTATCTCATAATATCAAGGCAATTCTAGACATATCGTTCTTTTGCAATTTTGAAAAATTTTATTATGAAGTAAAAAGCAATATTTTCTCAAATATTACATTTCTGAATTATTATTGGCGTTAATTGCTAAAGCATCCCTTGGATCAGTGAGAAATTTGACATGTGGTTACAATCGGACAAAATATTTTACAAAAACTAAAAGTTTCCGAAAGATAAAATTAGATTAAAGTGGTGTGTGCCAGAACGAGTACAATGATTTTGTTCTTTCTTGGCTAGAATATAGATATAGCAAAAATAATCTGAAATACTGAATTTGAAGATATTGTGGTGCAGAAATTATGTGGAATTGATTCCCTTATGAATTTGTCATGAACATTTTCATAATGTTTGGACGCCACTCGCAAGCCCCGATACTCCCTCCCCGATACTGAAAACAATTAATAAAATAAAAAGAAATTCCACTCCTAGGAATGGCTGTCCACGTCCCATCAACATTACATAACTCCAATCCACAAACAATTGACAAAAAAAAAGCCCAGCAAAAATTGTCAAATTGACTTTTGTCCTAAGGGACTCATAAAACGATAATACTTAAAATTATATTAACGAAAAAACGAAACGAAAATTGCATTTGCTCTTAAGTAATACCAAACAAAGCATTATTGGTAAACTGGAAAAAATTGCCACAGATACAATTTACCATTTGTAACAATACAAATTGTTCGGGAAAAATTGAATTTGACTTTGAACATACAGCACTCATTATTTTAGGGCAACACAGCAATAGCATCGCCATCATTATTGTCGTCTTCATCAACATCATCATCAGTATTAAGGCAATATTGTTATAGCCTTTGGTGCAGTTTTGCTTCACCAAATTGAACCCATTTTGCGAAGTTTGAAAAACCGATCTAAGTTTTGGTTATTATTCTAAGCTGTCTTTGTTTTTTTTTTTGCTGGATGCTGTTTTTAAGACACTAAATGCCATAAATTTCATTATAATAAAAATCAAAGTTTTTTGAGGATTTTCTCATTAGTTTGAGAAATAATATCAAATACCCAGATGCAAAGTTTTTTTTTACCGTTTTTTTAGGGGGATTTTTCTTCCCTTTAGCAAAATGTATGCGGATGAATCGTGTTGCCATGACAATATGTTCAATATTAAAACAACGCCATTGTGCAACATTAAAAAAAGTGCTCAAAGGCAAATAGTTAGCGTGCGCAATGTTTAACCCATGAGGGGTCAGAGAAAAATCTTTTCAAATAACGATGAATCACGGACAAATTTGCCAAAAGCAAAATAACGGAAATCCTTCTGAAAAAGTCTTAAATATTTGCCAAAAAGCAGACCATAATTGGAATTTTGGGCGGCTGGATTTTGTTTAATTTTTCAAAATAAAAATTCTCCAAAAAATTGAATAAAAAAGGTAAAAACGTAGGGCGGAGTCGACTATGCATATCATACAATTTCTCTATACCTGCAGCGATTGTCATGAAATTCGGCACTTATCGTTCTGGGATCAATCACCAGTTCTCGTTCAAATTTCATATAGGAAAATTTAACTTATCTCCAGTCCTGTATATGCTAAATCTGAATTCTTACTCTTGAAGATATCAAGGTTAGGACTATATAAAAGCGAAATCTCAAAATTAGAAAATGCTCTATGTCAAATTTCAAAATGATCAGACCTAAAATACAGAGGACAATAGGAAACACGTCCGTTTGAAACACGTCTAGAAATGATCTGAGACCCCATAAAGTATATATATTCTTAATCGTCTTCAAATTAAAATTTCTAAGATGATTTAGCCATGTCCGTCCGTCTGTTGTAATAACGCTACAATCTATACTACTTGAGCTAGGTTGCTGAAATTTGGTATGGATTCTTCTTATAGCTCGATAGCCTCACGAATTCTATCTTTGAGGTCTTGAATCGACGCTGGGCTGTTGGCATAGACCTTAGCTTTCACGTGGCCCCAAAGGAAGAAGTCGCAAGGAGTTAAAGCACGAGATCTCGGTGTCCAATTGTGATCACCTCTTCGAGAGATAACACGGTCCGGAAACTTTTCCCGTAAAAGAGCAATGGTTGAAAGTAAACGTTGTCCAGATCAATACCATCCAACTCCGACCATAAAAAAGCATTAATCATCTCTCGATAGCGCAATCCATTCACCGTAACCGGTTATCCAACCTCATTTTCGAAAAAGTAAGGTCCAATGACCCTGCCGGACAATAAACCGCACCAAACAGTCACACGTTGAGGATAAAGAGGCTTCTCAACAATAACTCTTGGGTTTTCCGAGCCCCAGATGCGACAATTTTGCTTGTTGATATAGCCACTGAGGTGAAAATGGGCCTCATCAGTCAAGATGCTTTTGTATCGTTCGATGAACGTGTATCTTTTCATTTTTAGTAATGGCGTTGTTTCTACTTGTCATATGTCAAAGAATAAAAGCTTCAAAGGTGACAGCTACCGAAATACCGGGTGATTCAAAATAACACCTCTATATGTCTGTCCATTCATATATTTATACAAAATATTTTAAAAATATATTTGTGTATTTATTGGAAAGTATAATTTAATGAATGCAGCAAAAACAACGCCGAATTCGACTCCACAGCCCTGGTTTATTGGTTGTCTACGGCAGAAGTCAGACAGAGAATGCTGTATGGTATTGTCGTCTAGCGGTCGGCGCTGCAGATATCCACCTTCTCCAGAACTACACCCATTGAAGCTCTAAATGTTATATTTACTACATTTATTGCTGTTAGACCTTTTGCAGGAAGGCTTAGGGAAGTGTCACTCTGGTCAGAAAGTGGCTACGGGCGCAGTGTCATTCTGACAACAATGTTTGATAGTTTCTGAACAGTTCAATATTCACTTGATATGATGAATTGAATATCTGCAAGGCAGATGAACATGCAAGACATGGAAAATGAATGTTCTGACTAAAGTCATATTTTCTCTGATTTTCTCTTATAGTCAGTCTAAAAAATGCCAATGTTTTTCCTTTATAAACTATAAAAAATATTGAAATCACAAAATAGACAAATTCATTCTAATAAAAAACAATTAAGATTTCTGACAATTTTTAGTAAAAATGTTTTTTTATAAAAACAAAAGAAAACACCAGATTGAAATTTACAGGATAAGCTCAGATTAGATAGGCCTATATATATTTCCTATATATATTTCATATAATTTTTAAATTAATGATTAATCGAGCTCGAGGTCTTAGGTTTATTTTGTTGTTTTTATTTAGTTATTTTTGCCAATATTTCGCAATTCTTTGAGTTGCATCTTCAGGGCAGATCTACAATTAAACAATATATAGTACTTTTATTAGAATCACAGCTTTCTTATTTCTAACATTCAAACAAATATTCGTATCTAACGTTTGAATGTTAGAAATAAGAAAGCTGTGATTCTAATAAAAGTACTATATATTGTTTAATTGTAGATCTGCCCTGAAGATGCAACTCAAAGAATTGCGAAATATTGGCAAAAATAACTAAATAAAAACAACAAAATAAACCTAAGACCTCGAGCTCGATTAATCATTAATTTAAAAATTAAATAATACAGGTCGAAAAATACATAATAAACAATATATTTCATATATATATATATATATATATATACATGTATATATGTTGGTGTGATCCTTGTCTAGTATGCATATTAAAACTTAAGAGGAAAAATATGTAACAATATTTGCAAATATTGGCGAATTTTCGCATATAACTAGGATGTCCTGGTCAAGACCTTTAAGAAGAGGTTTAATTTGTATTAATCCACAAACACGTGTTTTTTAATAAAGCAAATGCAATATTCGCATCTCATGTATGTATTTTGTAATAAATATTTTTTAAAAAAGAACGGGGCAGAGCCCCTTCTTTGAAATTCCAGCGTTCGTTAAGAATTTATGGGGCTACCTAGTTGTATTTTTCACAAAATTTTAAGTTGGTGTCATTGATGTATAAAATGCAAATTAAATTTGCAGGTGCTTCGGATGAATTTAAAAGTGTTAAGAATGCAAAAAATATAATTATATTAAGAACAACTAACGACCTTTAAAATGAGCATTCGTTTGTAAAAATCCGCCTTTTGAGAAAATTTTAATAACATCTGGAAAAAAAATTTTGTATTTTTTTGCAAACTACAAAATTACTTATTTTGAGCAGAGAATCGATATGCACATTTATTTTGAAATCGGGAATGGTGACCCAAAAAAGGTGTTCGGTTTGACATGGAATGAACGATATATGTTTCATCCGATTTGGCTACAGAGGCAGATGCAAATGACAATTGTGTAAACAAATTTTAGTTGCAATTTACATTGGATATTTAATTGTCATATTGGATATTTAATATATTATATAGTCGGCATCGTCTGACTTTAGCGTTTCCTAAATGGTTTTTATATCCTCCACCATAGGATGGGGGGTATATTCATTTTGTCACTCCGTTTGTAACACCTCTAAATATTGATCTGAGACCCCATAAAGTGTATATATTCTTAATCGTCTTAAAATTCTTAGACGATTTAGCCATGTCCGTCTGTCCGTGCGTCTGTTGTAATCACGCTACAATCTATAATACTTGAGCTAGGTGGCTGAAATTTGGTATAGATACTTCTTATAGCTGCAGGTAACTTGGGACTGAAAATGGGAGATATCGGTCCATAGGAGGGTATAGGAGGGTATATAAGATTCGGCATGGCCGAACTTAACGCTTTTAATTGTTATAATTTCTTTCGCATTATAAAGTGAGTTTTTTTTAAGATGTGGAGCAGAAAATCAGAAAACACGTAAGAAAGTTCAGTCGGGTAAACCGACTTATGAATCCCCTCACCTTTTTTGGTACTTTTCAAAACCTCAAAATACCGTGGTACTCCCGCGACACATTTGATACTTTTTTTGTCAAACATGTCTTTTGTCCGCAAATAATCTATACTTTTGCAAAAAAAATGCATAATGCGTACAAATGCTCGTTCGACTTAGCTACGCAACGCCAAAAAGTAAGTTTGGATTTTTGTAAAGGGTGGTTAAATTGTAAGGGCCGATGTTGAATGTCAACCACACCTAAACGTCAAGTTTTTTTCTGCATGATCATGTGATTTGACACCGTTGGACTTCGTTCTTTGGGGTTATTTGAAAGAAAAGGTGTATGTCGATAAGCCAGCAACAATTCAAGAGTCAAAGGATGTGATAATTCGGCACATTAACGGCATAGTACCTAAATTATACCTCAGCGTCATCGAAAATTTGGACCATCGGATGGAGGTGTGCCGCCGAGGTCGCGGAGGCCATTTGGCCGATATTTTGTTCCATACATAATTGAACCATACCAATATTATCATAATAAAAAGAAACGACAATAATTTCCTAAATAATTTGTGTTTTATTCAAAATCAACATCGGTCCCTAAAATTTAACCACCCTTTATTAGTCAAAATGTGCGTTATTTGTATGTAAATGGGATCAAATAACCATACTATACACTATTTTTTCATATACACTATTTATTTAACTATTATATACACTTTTTCTTCAATTTATACACTATTTTTTATATACACTATACACTATTTTTTCAATTTACACTATTTTTTCAATTTAACTTTTGACCCACTTTGTGGAAGTAGAATTCCACCAAATTTTTACCAGCTATAGAATCGACTACGTAGATTCTTATAATGCAATAAAAAAACAAATAAAAGCGTTAAGTTCGGCCTGGCCGAATCTTATATACCCTCCACTCCAATGGTTTCGGGCACAAATAAAGTAATATTACAAAATTGTAGCCCGATTCGTTGAAATTTGCGGTTTTTGTTGTGTTAAGAAGTAAAATCTAGAGGGACCTTTGTATGGGGGCTATATCAAAACATGGACCTATGGCTACCGTTGTTCGTGTGAGGGTGCGAGTATACCCCCCAGTTACCAATTTTCAGCCCGATCAGTTGACATTTGTGGTCTCTATGGCGTTAAGAAGTCAAATCGGACAGATGCTATACATGGGGGCTAAATCAAAATGCGGACCGATACAGCCCATTCTTAATCCCAAGTTACCTGCAGGTATTAGACGTACCTATACGAAATTTCCGCCACCTAGCTCAAGTATTATAGTTTGTAACGTGATTACAATAGACGGACGGACAGACGGACATGGCTAAATCGTCTTAAAATTTTAAGACGATTACGAATATATACTTTATGTGGTCTCAGATCAATATTTAGAGGTGTTATACCCCCCATCCTATGGTGGAGGATATACAAATATGGTAAATGTATAGTAGATGAGGATAGTATATATAGTAGAACAGTAGGAATCACAATAAGTAGGATGCTATATATGGGGGCTATATCGAAATATGGACCGATATTGCCCATTTTCAATCCCAAGTTACCTGTAACTATAAGATGTATCTATACCAAATTTCAGCAACTTAGCTCAAGTATTATAGTAGCGTGATTACAACAGACGGACGGACGGACAGACAGATGGATATGGCTAAATCGGCTTAGAATTTTAAGACGATTAAGAATATATATACTTTATGGGGTCTCAGATCAATATTTAGAGGTGTAACAAACGGAGTGACAAAATGAACATATCCCCCATCCTATGGTGGAGCGTATAAAGAGTGAACATATGTGAGAAAAAATAATGTAAATAGGAGACATTGTGGTAAAAAGTGTACATAAAAAAATAGTGTACAACAGTCAAAATAGTGTGTTGTTCACTATAATAGCGTATGGATGGTCACAGTAGGTATAGGGTGTAACTATATATCTGCAATTTATGTATTCCATAGGTTCCCGTATAGTTTGAATACTTACTCAACATTTTGTTCAAATTAGTAGGACGTTTTTCAAGATGGGTTAAGCAAGGAAACCAATCTGCAAACTAAACCGACACGAGGAAACATAACTAAAATAGTAACCAACTTGTAATAGTAACCAGAAAAAAATCTGTATTTTTTGTTGTGTTTTTCTCCTGATGTTGCGTCTTTTTTCTCTTAACTATAACTTCTACAACAACAAAAGTCACGACATGAACTCTACAAAATGATCGCGGGAATGCAAACAAAGATCAGGCGATGACAATGATGGGCAGACAAACAAAACAAAAAAAAACATTGAAGAGGAAGAGTACAACGAAAGACAACGGCCAAAAAATGATGATGTCTGTCGAAGATGATGATGATGATGATGACGATGCAGACAACGATGATGTGATTTAACGTTTTTTTTTCGCTTTGAGACAAAATGAAGAAATGGAGTAGAATAACCGAAAAAAACTGTCTTTTTTATCTCAGACGAAGATGATGAGAAAAATTACAATTAGGGATGTCGAATAGAGATGCTGGCCATTAGAAAAAACAAGGTAAGGTAAGCTACTATATATACTTCAAAAATATAGAAATTATAAGCGATTTCTATATATTCTGCAAAATTTTGAAATCTGAGTTTTCTTAGCTATGTACGCTATTAATTAAAATACTGCTACGATCTAAAACTATGCCTAATCTTGACTCGATCAACTATTTCTGTTCCAAAATACATATAGTGCAAATATCACGAACAAAAACCCTGCCAGACGACAAACAGCTGATCACAACGAGAAGTCGTACGAAAACGTAATCATTTCAATGCAAATTTTGGTTTCTCTATCTCTCTTTGCTGTCATCTCGGCGAACACAAATGTCAAATCGAGTCACATTATTTTATTTGTCGACTGATAGGAACAATGACAGAATAAACATTATTAAAAGCAAAAAATAAGTAGATATTAATATAATTATGGTAAAAACAATTAAATAATAAGAAAATTGTGTACATATTTTAGCATAAAGAAGTCAATATTGGTTGCTCGCTAAGATGAACAAAAATTATCAGTGCACAATGAGAGAGACGTGAGAGAGAGAGAAAGAAATGAGAGTCTTGGTGCAGCTCAGCTGACCACACAGGGTTGCTATTTTGGCCACCGCTAGTAGTGCAGAGATGTATTTGCTAAGGTCGACCATACAAAAGTGTGTGCTTTTTTAGACCGGAAGTTGTGAAATTATTGATCTGGCAATTACATTATTTTTAAATTGGTAAATTGCTAACGTCATCGACGTAAGGCCAGGCGAACGAACGATAGAACGTTAGAGAAACCAAATTCCTGACGAAAGTGAGTGACTGATTTTCGTTCGCAGAGACTTTCGTTAGAAATACAGAAACAGGCCGATAGTTTCCTACCATACAAAATCAAAATTTTTTTGTCACCTAGTGTAATCTTAATTATTAATCTAAACATTTCACATAAATGCAGAAATATTAAAATTATTTTGCTGTGAATTTTTTTATTATTCTCCTTTTCGCTACCAAGGAGGTTTAGCATTTGTTGGTTTAGCTTGGTTTAGCCCTTTGCTTAAATTCGTTACAAAAAATATTTGTTGTTAAGTGATTAATTGAAAAATATCAATCTAAAAATTTCACAAAATTTAAGAAAATTATTAAAATGTGTTGTTGTTATTTATTGTTGGTCTGTGCTTTTGGAATTCAGTCAGAATTTATTTTGGTTCGAGACCATATCGCTCACTCGCTTCAAAAGTGACATAACTCAAAATTGAAAATTGCCAAGATGTGTAACTTTAAGTTCGTATAGAAAGATAAGTAACATGAAATAAGATGTTATAAAACGCTTGAATAATCCGAAATACATATGGTTGTTTACTTATATACAATATTTCGCTGAGATTAATTTATGGACATTTGGAAAATTCGCATTTTTGTAAGGCAACCTCAAAAATTTTGAAGTGAGTGAGCGATATGTTTCAGTTACTTTTTGTCTATTGCAAAAAAGTAATAGAAACAAATACAAAAATTGGTAGAGAAATTAAAATTTGCTTGTGTATACATATCTGTGGTCACAAGGCATAACAGCATAACTCGAGTTATGCTCAAACTGAGTTATTAATGCCATAATGTTCCCCATCTTCGATTACATATTGTGATACATTTTTTTGATGATCTCCCGTTCAGTTATTATCGGCAGCATATCTCACTGTGTCACTGCATTACAAATTGATTTTTATATCGATACAAACCTTTGAAGTTCTCTCCTGAAAAGTTTTAAAAACAGACATATGCTGTTATGCCTTGTGACCACAGATATATTATAATTCACCATTTCTAAAGGGTTTTCCATTTGTTTTTCAATGTATTCAGTAGTGTTTACAATTTCATCATGGAGAGATATACGCAAGAATAATGTTTACAAATTATTCATATTTCAGTGCGCTAAGTCCATTTTTTTAAAATCCAAAAAAAAAAAAAAAATACTTTCCAGTCGACCTACGACCTTGACACCCATGAGAAATATTTTAGGCCCTCGTTAAGAGGTATCTTCATGCCATTGACCGATTGTGGCTAAGTGTCACACAGCAAATGAAACAATTGAATTGTTGCGAGAAAAGTTTGGAGATTCGATTATTTCAAGAAATTGTGATATTGAATGGCCCCTAAAAATTTGTGATTTAACACCATTAGACTATTTCTTGTGGGGTTATTTGAAGTCATTGGTCATTCGAAAAAACGAGACTCTCTTCAAGCTTTACAAGTCAATATTAAACATGCCATTCATGACATACGAAATGATTTAGTGGAAAAAGTGCTCGAAAATTGGGTTCATCGAATTCGTTCCTGCAGAAAAAGTCGTGGAGTCCATTTGAATGACGTTTTATTTAGAACTTAATTGTATCGATTTTACTTCAAATTAAATAAAAAACTTTTGAATTTCCTTAACAGTAAGTGTGTGTTTTTTTTTAAAGAAATCATATCACTCTTATTGGAGAACCCTTTATTACACTATACGCAAAAATATTTAGAAAAAATTTAATTTTTTTAAAAAAAAATCGTTTTTTGCTGGCACAAAAAATAAAAAAAATGAAAAAAAAATATTTGCTCCAGTTTTTGGATGATAGCATTTTAATGAAGAAAACAAAGCCCATTTGAAGAAAATCTATGGATAAATGTAGAAATTATATCATTTTTGGTAGAAATAAGACAATTTCAACATAATACGGTTTTTATTACCCGCTATTTTGAACAACGGTATACATATATCAGATGCTGCAGGTCATAAGTGTAACATATCGATGGAAAACATTCTTAATACTTGAATATTCTGGAAAAGTATCAATTCATATGCAAAAATGCATATTTCACTATTCGCTTTCACATTCGCAATCGCATTCGCAAAAAATATATTTCAATATTCGCTAAAGTCACTTTCTTTACATCCCTAATATCATTTGCTACGAGCCAAAAGTGTAACACATCGAAGGAGTGACCTTGGGTCATTTTAAGCCGAATGACCAATGTCCGTCCATCCGTCTGTCTGTCTGCTGGCTGGTGCGCACGATAACTCTCAAAAGGAGTAACCGATTGACTTCAAATTTGGTATGTGGTAATATTTTCTCCTATCTCCGGCTAAGTTCGAAGATGGGCCATATTGGTCAACTCCTCCTAGTACCTCCTCCGCTAATATAAATATTTATTTATTTATATGAATTATGTACAATACAAAGTAAATGTATTATCTAATTTTACGGTCCAAGGAGACAAAGACCATGTTTCTTGTTAATTTTTCTTGCGACAAACCAGAGCCACTGGTGGGAATCGAACCCAGGGCCCTCAAACTCATATGCGAGCTCGCTACCAACTCACCCACTGGAGCGCCCAAATAATATAATTATATTAATATTTATTTGTATTAATTTCTGAAATTTGTTAAAACAAATTTGGGTATTTTTTCACTCTTCTTTCCACTATCGACATCCCTATTTTCCTTGCGGTTGAGGTCTTTGCTTTACAGCGTTACTCCAGACCGACGTTACTCCGGACGGACATTACAAAAAGAAAGGTTTTTGCCACAATTTGTTGTTGTTTTCTTCGTTCGTTCGTTTCGTTTATTGCAAACGGGCGATTGTTTGAAATATTTCGGCGTTTGTTGCAATTAGTTACGTTTTGATCTTCTCATTTGTTTTTGCTGTAGCTGGAGCTGCAGAGGTCTTCTGGAGAAGCAGCCGCTGGACATAACAGGGAAATGAAAATGGAATTATAACACGAACTGATTGTTTTTTTTTTCTGTATTAAATTTGTTTAAATAAATTTTTATGGTTTTTGGATTTGCTTGAAAAGTCAATTACACGCGAAAGTTTTCTGAAGAAGGCAAATCATGTTTTATGGTTTATTACTGCAGAGAATTTATTTCTTTTAACTATTTTTCTATAATCATTACAAATTTATTGTGAAATTAGAATTGTATAAATAGAAAAACGTGAAATTTGATTAGAAGCGGGAGTGCAGCCAAAGAATTTGGAACAAATTTATTCGTTGCTCCAATACTATTTAGAGCATTTCAAACCATTTGAAAAATGTGAAGAAGACACTTATTTCTATAACATATATTTTTTGCGATGAATATTTTTCTCAATGGCACCAAATAAAAATGTGTCAGATTTTTTAATCTGAACTTACAAATCTGTTAAAAAAGTCTCCGCAGTACTCACTATAAGTGGTACCGTAAAAAGGGACCATCAAAACACAGGTACAAAGAGCTGCGGGTCGCGCTCCGAGTTTTTACGAAGTTGGGTCGTGTTAAGGTTTCGACACTGACCGATAAGCAAATAGGGTTAAGGGGTTATGGACGCCTCTGAAGCCACTGAGTCGGCTGATAGGGCCACAACATAGGCTGCGTTAACGGCTGGCTAAATAAACAGATCACCTGATGAACCTTCGAAAAAGGCTAGAGGACATAACGTAGCCATCATAGGACACTGGCTAAACTCTTCTGTAAAGTGTCGAAGGAGAGCCAAGAGATGAACGTTATAGACAGAAATTATGTGGATGCCGCCATCCCTAAGGACAACTGGAGACATGTGGAGTCGGCTACTCTGGCCAAATGCCTCGCTGTTCTTAGAGAGGTGCCAGGCACACCACCAATCATAAACTATGCAGGGTGGCATCAGGGAAGAGAATAGCTATTGTCTTTCGGTGATGCCAGAGATCTGGCCGGGCGACCAGTTGGATATCGTTGAGAAAACCGTCATTCCTAGCGGCCCCAGAGCCCTCACCTGGATTACAGAGGAACCATCCAACTAGGCAGACATTCTCGAGGTACTCAGAGTTTACAATCCTGGTTTGTCCACCCATAATTGACCCCAATTGGCAACATTTGTGAGGCGGATAATCAAAATTAAAAGATCAACTTCATTCTTAATGCTTAATTCATCCCTTACATATAACGGCTAAATATAACCCTGCAATATGATCTCGGGACTATAATTCAGAAGGTTTACAAGTTGGGTGTAACCTTAACTACAGATAAGGAATCAATAGTGATTACCACCCAACCATCTGTAAGTGAGGAAACATGCTCGCCAAAAATATCTGGAGCCTCAAGCTCTAACACAAAACGACGGCTTTGAGCCGTTCAAATCACCTGGTCCTGATGGCATTACTCCAGCAGAAATGCAGAAAATATTGAAGTACATTATCCCCTGGCTGGAGAAAATGTATGAAGGATGTATCAGGCTCTCATACATCCCCAATCGATGGAGAGATACCAAAGTGCTATTCATACCCAAAGCAGGAAAGATATCGCACACAAGGTCGAAGGACTTCAGACTAATTAGCCTATACTTATTCCTATTGTAAGGGCTTTTAACAATATTAACTCATATGCGGTAATTGCGGCACTGTCACATCTAAGGGTGAACTCTAGCTTGATCAATCACAGTAACTGGCAAGTTCCCCAGACGTCTTAAAGACGCCTCACAGGTCGCTCTGAAACAGCTGGCTAGATGAGTCAGAAGTAGCGGTTTGGACGTAGCCCAAAGAAGGTTGTCTTTACTATGAAGTATAAGGTACCACATATGGACCCTTCTCGAATAAAAGGAACATAGCTAGTCTCTTTCTGAAAGGGCAAAATTTCTAGGAATAATTGTAAATAGAAACTTGTCATTTTGACATAATGTAATGGAACGAGTAAGGAAAAAGTTTTCGGAAAAAGCAAACGATTAGGAAATTAAGCAGCGTTGTGCGTTCTAACTCTCCACTCGCTTCCCCGCCCGATTCTTTTTATAAAGGGATGAGACTTTCGGAACTAATTCTGAATTGTTGAAAAGGGTAAGCCTTTTTTCGACTTCTTCACTAGCTTAGAAAAATGAATTTATTTTTAATTTTATTTTTATTGGCTTACTAGCGGATACCCGGTGCACTTTGTTGCCCCCATATTTCGATTTAGCGAAATAGAGACATGTGATGTGTTTCGTATAATAATCTCGACAGCCAAAAATATAGTTTTAGACAAATTAGGAGACTAATAAATGTGTCGTGGAAATAAATTTTCTCAATGTATGGATGGTAACGGTTTAATAGAACTACATGTTTACCTACATTCTTAAACCAAGTATATCTTTCACTGATGCAGTTATGGCCTCAAATGCATGCATGCCAAATCTCATGCCGATTCGTGCAAGGGTTCTCCACATGTTTTTCCAATAACAGAGGCGTCGTGACAGTGTCTCGCCTCGCCACTGATGTATGTTATCCTAATTTTCCGCTAAATATATTGTTTTTAAGTTCGTATGTGCCAAATTTCAAGACAATGGCTCTCGATATATTTCGTTGTCAGTAATGGAGTGGTATGGATGAAGCCACACTCGTGGCATTTTACATAATGCCACGCCCACTTATTGTATCCCTTCCACTTTTGGTAAAATTACTAATACTGACTCCAATAACATACAATGCAAAGTTCGTTCTTCTACGATCAATAGTTTATAAGATAATAAACGTTTAAATAATGCTACGCCAGATCCTGCCAAATTTTATTGATGTTTATACCCTACAGTACACTCTGGTACAGGGTATTATAACTTTGTGTATTTGTTTGTAACACACAACAGGAGAAGAAATAGACCAATCGTTTATTATACCGATCGACTTAGATTAACTTTCTGAGCTGATTTAGCTATGTCCGTTTGTCCGTCAGTCTGTGGGTGTATTCTTCCGATCTCCGGTCCGAACTCAACGAAACTTAGCACATATCTATTGATATGTGCTAAGTTTGTATGTTGCATTTGTTTGCAAGGTGAAGAAATAGACCATCGTTTATTATACGGATCGACTTAGAACAGTGGTGCCCACAAAGAGAAATGAGAATGTGTTAGTTAGGTTACACAAAAATGAGATTGTAGTGGTACAATTGCACTGAACAAAATCACTTGGTTTTGTTTGTTTACGTTGTTATATTGTTTTACTATTTATGTTTTTGTGTGTTAAATTTTAGCAATGAAGCCAATAAAAAATTAAATAAACATAAAAACAATGCATATGTAACAAAAAAATTTTCTTCAAGAAAATAGGTACATGTGTTCTTTGCCAATAATTTATTGGGCAAAAAAATATATATAAATAATTTTATATATTGATAAACTAAAAAATAACAAAAAGTAAAAAAATCAAAATTATTTTATACTAAATTGAAAGTGAATACAATAAAAAATATCATTCGTTGTTGTAAAATATTTTCAGTGTACTTATTTTATTAAACAAAGCGACATAGACCTTCTTCGCTGACTACTAACAAGCAACTGAAGAATTTTGTTTTGTTTTTCACGCTCTCTGTTTTTATTTTCGTTGACGCTCGGGCTGTGTATATGAAAAAGCCGATTAATCTTCGTTGTTCTAACAAGTGTTTGGGCATCACTGACTTAGAATCACTTTCTGATCTGATTTAGCTATGTGCGTCTGTCCGTCCGTCTGTGCGTTTATTCTTCCTATCTGCGGTCCGATCTCAACGAAACTTAGCACATATCTATTGAATCCCTATTGAATTTGATTAAAATCGGTTCAGATTGAGATATATCCGCCATATATATGTTACTACCGATTTGGTATCAAAGCTCTATAGAAGTTGTACTTTACTTTCGATCATTACAAAATTTGACAGAAAGAAGTTTCTTAATTTAGGAACGAATACTGCTTATTTTGGGGATAATCGGTTCAGATTTAGGTATAACCACATATCAATGTTCCTGCCTATTAAGTATTTAAGCGCTATTTAAACTGTATTTTGCGTACGATATATATATAATTTGGCAGAAATTAACTGTTTGATTGAACTTGATGAAATTCTGTTTAGATTATGTATAGTCCCATCTATTTGTTCCTTTCTATGAAAGAATACTGCTCATATAAGGGTTATAGTTTCAAATCTAGTTCATTATGATTATACAAACAAAAGAAAAAAACAAGTAAGAAAGTTCAGTCGGGTAAACCGACAAATGAATCCCCTCACCTTGAGTCCCAAAAAATATCAGTAAATGTATTTATTTTTTTGTTTTATTTAAATTATTATTAATTTAAATTGCATTTAATAACTTTAAAGTATGTACTGGTATTAACGTTATAAGTTGTTAACTTTTGTTGTAAAATGACCTAAGTATTTCAACTATTTGTATCCACTGGTAACATTTGGTACAAAATTGTCGATTTGTGTGGGAGGTACCAAAAGGAGCGTGGCAATAATGCCCATTTTTCACTGCATTGTAGGTACTATTAAACCATTTCAAGTCTTTGTATGCAATGGTAATAATGTTATAAGCTATTAACTTTTGGTTCAAAATTTTCCATTTGTGTGGGAGGTACCAAAAGGGGCGTGGCAACTTCCCCTATTTTTCTCGAGGTAATATGGACTAATAAACTGATACTATGTGTAGAATTTCAGAGGATTCAAATAGGTAGTATAGAAGTTATTAAATAATCTCTCTTCTAAAATCGACCATTTGATATATATCAGTAGTTCCCCCAATATTATTGTAGGGCATTGTGGTGTGGTAGACGGCAACTGATAAGTGAAGAGCTGCCTGCCTAACCATAAGCGGAGCTTTAAGAACTATAGCGACAGAGCCTCAACAAATCCTATTGCTATTGTGGCTAGAGAAGTTGCAACCAGAGTGACATTAAGATTAAACTGTGTACATATGTGGAGTTACAAGAACTTTGGTCATATAAGGATATCACATTATAGAGCAACTGTAACCGACCGAGTCTAATATATACTGTGTGAATGTGTTCAACTTCGAGTGGAACTATGCGAGACATCATCCAACGCTCTGATGGACATCAGCGCCATCAATAAAGGCATGGTTCATATTGCTTTGATCCAGGAACCATGGACAACTAGCAACAAGGATACTGGATTAAACCATGTGAACTACAACCTTTTCTACGCTAACACAAGTACTCGTCCAAGGACTTGTATTTTGCGCCATTAAATGTTATATTTTTTTCTCTCCAGAGTTGTCAACATCGGACGCAACGGTGCTGAGGAAAGGTAATGGAAATATGTACATGGCGTCAATATATTTGCCATTCGTTGCGCCGATATTGCCACGTACGTCGGAATTACAACGTCTGGTGAGGGAATCCGAACACACAAGTAATAAGTTATTAGCTGGTTGGGACGCCAACACCCATCATATCGCATGGTTTTGTATTAACACCAATAAAAGGGGACACGCCCTTATAGAATTTTTGAATACAAATGACCTCATAACTCTTAACATAGGAAACACTGCCACCTTTGTTAACAAAATTAGGGAAGAAGTATTAGATATAACCATATGTTCAGAAAATCTTATTGATAAGATCCATGAGTTGAGGGTTTTTGGGATGAACACTCCTATTCGAAATACCGTTATATAAGGTTCAAAATTGCACGCCACCGTCAAACCCAATAAGTTTCCGTAATAAGGCTTAGGCCGACTGGACTACTTAGAAATCGATTGGGCCAGCCTACACGCGATTATCTATCTACAGAAGGCATTGATATCAATGTGAAGAAGATTGCGGAGGCTCTTGTAAAATCATTCGAAGATAGTTGCCCACTTTGAGAAAGGAAATCTGCCTAAGAGAAATCCTGGATGACAGGACAAATTCGCTCGATTGGAAAGGATGTCCGCAGACTTTACAACAGAGGTCGACGTAAAAAACAAGCAGTATACATATTGGGAAGACTACCACAGAAGACTCAAATAATACAATAAAATCATTAGATCGGCGAAACGTAACTCCTGGAGGCTTTTCTGTGAGCAGGTAGACAGCGTTACCTGCATGTCTAAAATAAAAAAGTTCCTCTCAAAAACTCATGGCCAAACCGAAACACTGGTGGATGAAACGGGTAAAAGGATGGAAACTATAGAGGATACCGTAAGGCTCTTGATGAAAACTCTTTTTCCGACTGGTAATGCTGGACCAACAGAGGAACAGTTACAGAATGAAAATGTATTGCATCAAGTACCTATTACGGATATAACAGATGGTATGGTTAAAGAAGCGATAAAAAGTTTCTCTCCCTTCAAGGCTGCGGGACCGGATGGAATATTTCCAGCACTTCTGCAGAATGATGTGGATCTGGTATTACCCCACCTGGCTGGAGTGTTCACTAACCCATTCTTATACCCAAAAAAACTGGCAGGAATCAAGGGTGGTTTTCATACCGAAGCCTAGCAAGGCGAGTTATACGACCCCAAAGGCTTATAGACCCATTAGCCTAATCTCTTTCCAGTTAAAAACAATGGGGCGAATAATTGATGACATGATCAAAAGTATAGCGGATGATAGGCTAAAATTGTAAAATTGCATGAGGTAGTGCACCACATAGAAGAGTCCTTCAGTAAAGAAATATGTACACTTGCTGTTTGCATAGAATTTGAGGGCGCATTTAACAATGTACAGACCGATACACTTATCCAGTCCTTAGACGAGTTTCAAGTTGACCGTGCGCCTGGATCAACAATATACTAAGGAACTGGTGGATTATTTGTGGGTCATATCGTCGCTTGGATGACCAACCGACGTAACTGACCATTTTTCAGAAATTGAGTTAAGGCCACCATTCGATTTGTCTAGTCAAAGTACAACGTGTGTATAAATTTTGTGCATATATATATTACCGTTTTCTCAAAAAACGGTAAATGATTTTAGACGTAACTGACACAATGCAAAAAATTATTTTCACCAAGAGACGTAAGTGCAATATGTCACTTAATAATTCGTTCTCCTGAAATGTTTGTTCATTATTGCAAAAACTTATGGAGTACTTGGTGGACCCAGCCCACTCGTTGCTAATTTTGGACCGATTACTGTCGAAACGGGATCACGGTCCAGTCCCAATCGTCAGATAACGACAGTAGGTATATCGATAATCCAATCGTAGTAGGTAGGAACAGTAGGAATCACTAAGAAAATAACTCCAAATTGGCTTATTTGGGCGGGGTCACGCCTCCTCAATCAATAACTAATATAGCCTATGTTCCCCGCTAGGATAATCTGAAGATTCCCTGAAAACTTAATCAATATCAGTCCAGTTATTTTGGAGCCCATACGTAACAACAAACACATCAATTTATATATATATATATATATAGATTCCGTATACTAATGATTAAATAATAAATTATTAGGATGAATATAAAAGTGTAATTAATTATATCCCGATTATAAATATATAATGAAAACGTGATGCATTTTCGATTGAGAGATGATTTTCCGTCTCTCTACAATGTAATAACAATAACGTATATTTTTTAATATACCATGGGAACTATACAAGTATTACACTCCATAAAATGTCAAGTATTTATATGAACTGGAATCAAAGTCATCAGCCGTTAACTTTTTCTGTAAAATGATCCATTTGTTCGGGAGATGCCAAAAGAGACGTCGAAACTTGGGTTATTTTTATCAAGAAGATTGCGATGGAGAAACTAATACTATATGTGGAATTGTGGAAGATTGTGGCGTGGGGTGGTACTCGCACCCTGAGCCCTACTCTACCATATTTAACCCTTTTTGCCATATCGTATCATATTTTACCATTTTTGCACTACGGTACCATATTTAACCCGTTTTGCCCCACTGTGCCATATTTAACACATTTTTGACCCAGTGTACAAATTAAATTTTTTCCCCCACTGTACCGTATTTAGCACTTTTTGCCCCACTGTACCATATTAAACACCGTTTTTTCCAACTGCACAATATTTATGTTTTCCATCACTGTACCATACGTAACCTTAATCTTAACCATGTTTAACCCATGTTGCCCCACAATATTAAACATATTTTTGTCCCACTGTGCCATATTTTACACATTTTTGTCCCACTGCACAAATTAAAAATATTTCCCCAACTGTACCATATTTAACCCTTTTTGCCCCACTGTGCCATATTTAACACATTTTTGACCCACTGCACAAATTTAAATTCCCCCCCACTGTACCATATTTACCACTTTTTGCCCCACTGTACCATATCCAACATTGTGTTGTCCCACTGCATAATATTTATCATTTTTGCCTAAAAAACTCCTTGTGTCTAGTCTACGTTCCAATGGCTACCCTCAAGCCAAATTAAACGATTTAAGCTCTTGCCATTTGGACTTGGCTTTGGTGCCATATTTATCCCTTTTTGTCCCAATGTGCGCGAACATTTTTTAATTTCGAAAAATTGTGATTCATACCGAATCTTCACCCTAGACCCTACCCTCACACGAAAAGTTGCAATTCTAGCTCCAGCCGTTTGGATTTGGCTGTGATACCATATTTTTTTCTTTTTTGACCCATTGTGCGCCCAAAATTTTGAAAAACCCTTCTATATTGCACGTCTATATAGCAAGGACTACCATCCTACCAAATTTCATGACTCTAGCTTTAGCCGTTTGGGCTGGGCGGTGATCAGTCGCAACTGACATTAAGTATAATTTTTTTCCCACAAAGTCACGTAACTGCATTGTTTATGAAAAACATGCATTATAATTATTTTTTTTTATTTTTTTTGTTACTAATATTGTAAAAGATGGAGTTAAGTACACAATGAGAAAAGCAAATTGAAAATATAATAAATATTACGCCGTGGGGAAGAAGGAACATTGTCTCAAAAACACAAAAACTGCTCTCCTGAACAATTTTGAAAATGTCAGTTACTGCAGTTGGTCATCCAAGCGACGATATGACGTAAAACATAGAGACAAAGTAAATCGTGGTACACCTCGGGGAGGCATTTTATCGCCTCTTCTATGTGTTACGACGATACACGGTCTCCTAAAAACCCCACCAATGAATAACTTAAACCAGTCTGCAGACGACGTTGTAATACTTCAAAGGAGCTTTCATCCAAATATATTTCGCAGAAGAGCTGAGGAGGCACTTAACATAGGATATAACTGGGCACAACCAAGGGGATTAAATGTTAACCCAGACAAAACAGAAATATGTCTATTTACAACGAAACGAACGAGGGATACGTATTACCCGGTCTCGATTCCTGAAAGACAATTGCTATAACTAAAAAGGTAAAATAGTTGGGAGTAATCATGGATCAGAAACTGTACTGGAGAGATCATCTTGAAGAAAGAGTTACAAAGGCCCACAGATGTTGGTCGTTGTGCAGAAGAGCTATAGGTTCAAAATGGGGACTACGTCCAAATATGACTCACTGGCTTTACATAAGCGTGATTAGACCAATAATCACCTACGCCTGTGTAGCGTGGTGGACATCGATGGACAAGAAGTTCAACGTAATACCTTTGCAAAAGATTCCATGTTCCAGAAATCTCCGACCACATTCCTGAAGTGCGGCTTACAGCTACCTGTGATTCGTTTGTGCCAGACAGACGCTCCTGGGAAAACCTTTGGCCCATATGCCAGTGAGAAGCAGCTACTACACGGATGGGTCCAAGCGAGGAGGAAGGACGGGTCTGGGACTTTTTATTGATGAACCAGAAGTCAAACTTCACTTCCGCCTCCCTGCCACAACACGGTATTTCAAGCAGAAGTTCGAGCAATCACGGAGTGTTTGACCTGGCTCAGTAAAACCACAAAGCCAACACCTAAATATGGAAATATCTTCACAGATAGCCAAATGGCAATTAAAGCAATAACATCGGAAATGTCAAATTCAGAACTGTGTTGGACTGTAAAAGAAAGATAAATGATTACTCAGCCCATGCATGGTCAATCGCGTATTTGCTGGTACCAGGACACAACGGCGTGATTGGAAATGAGCGCGGAAACAGCTTGGCTTCAAAGGGTAGAGAACTTCGAGTAATAAACTTGGAAAATTCTTTCGAAGCCACGAAGAATGAGTTGAAGCACTGGGCAGTGATGGCTCACAAAACTGTGTGGAATAGCGCAACAGTAGGAGCAACTGCAAAGATACTGTGGGGTGACCCAAATGAAAAGACAACAAGAAGTTTTTGAAACTTAACAAGATCGAGATTAGTAAGATAATGAGTGTTCTAACGGGACACTCAAGCTTACAAGCACATCTTCATCGCATAGGACTAGCCGGAAACGACGAATGCAGGGCATGCAGGGAAAACATCGAAACGATGGAACATTTTCTGTGTCAAGACCCCAACATTTCGGGTCTGACATATTACCAGACTTGACTCATCTCAGAGGATATGACTGGAAGATACTGAGAAAATTCGTGTCTAGTACCGATTTTCTGTAACTCGTGAGGTATAAAAAGATCATAAATAAGGAGCGCACAACAGGCCGAACCACTGGCTTAAGTGTATGTCCATGGCCATGAGATGTTTAAACGTCTCCTCTCTTCAACCTTACCTAACCTAACCTACCTTCCGGAGAGAAATGGGTTGGCCGAATACTAGAAAATATAAATAATATCCACATTTGTACAGATGGTTCTAAGCTTGATGAGAAGGTTAGCTTCGGATTCTACTGCAAAGAACATAGTCTTGATCAGTCTATATCAAGACTATGTCTATCAAGCCGAAATAATGGTAATAAGGGAAGTCGCCAAATGGTCGAGTCGCAACAACAATGGCGTCGTCATGTACTTGGACACACAGGTGCCCATTAGAGCTCTGGAGACTACATCCCTAAATTCAACGGTAGTGTCAGTTCTGACTGGACACTGCCTGATCGGAGATCACACTAGGAGGTTGAGAGTTGAGTCCAATGACTTCTGCAGAAGCTGTGTAGATGATGTGTCTATCAAGCCGAAATAATGGCAATGGCAACAACAACACTGGCGTCGATATTTACTCTGACACTCAGGTTGCCATTAAATCTCTGGAGGCTACATCCCTAAATTTTACGCCAGTGTCAGTTCTGATGGGACACTGCCTGATCGGGGAACACGCTTGGAGATTGAGGCCAATGACTTCTGCTGAAGCTATGTAGATGATGAGGAGGAAGAGCAGAGCATTGAGCACCTGCTTTGCTACTGTCCCTCAATAAGTAAACGACGTATGAATATACTGGGATCGGCCTTTCTAGGAAATTTCCTTTTTTAATTCCCCTCAATGTGGGACGGACAGATATGAGTAGATGGATTTTACCAGTGACTCTGAGGGACTTTACAAATATATGTTCAAAAAACGTATCTAATAATCTAATCTACCCTCTACCACAGGGGTGGTGGCCTGACAAATAATATCCGTTCACATGTTTAGGTAAAATTTGCAATAATAATCTTTTTCATATTTCACGGTACAATAACTTTTCCCTTCGTAATAAATGATCAAAAATTTCAACATATCGTAATATTCCAAAAATCCTATCTATTACTCTTTACCCCATGCAAACTTCAGGCTGCAACACTTCCTTTCTTCCAACGTCACAAAATTTGTCCTCAAAGAAAAATTTCCATTTAAAATAAGTCAGAGAAAATTTGCAAAACTCATTCCGCAACACAAATGGTTAAAGTGCTCAAACATTCCAGGTCATCACATGGATGGATGGATGGATGGATAGATGGATGAAGTGTCTTCGAAGGAGACAACAAAAAAATGTTGGAAATGAGTTTAGTGCAATTATACGGTATCATATGCCCAACTCTTCATCATTTGTCACCTTTTTCCCCGGGTAAAAATGATGAATGTAGTACCACAGGAACCTAGCAATGGATGGAAACCTATGTATGGTATGTGCCAATGGACAGAGCGATGTAAGGATGGACGGGGGGAAAGAAAAACATATTATAGCCAGCCTCACTGCACAACCGAGATGCTGTGAAATGTATTTGAAGCATACCTTTCAATCCTGTGACCTAAATATCAAACTACTTCAAAGTTTCGAGCAAGAGGCTCCGGAAAAAAAGGAAACACTTTAGGCAATAGACATTGATTTTCTGTTCGTCTTTCGGCTCCCATCACCCAGCTCTTCATCCATTCTACCAACCAACAGCCGCCAGGCAGTGCCATCAAAGTTGAAAAGAGTTTCAAAAACTGGTGAAGGCAAACATTTTGTGAAGTTTTTTTTTATTTCGCCGGTCGTTTCTTTTTATTTCTGTGGCAGTTTTGTGTTACGTTTATTTGGAATTGGTTCCATTTCGAGCGAGAAATGATTGAAGTCACCATTAAGAGACTCAAGGCAAGCAACACATTAATCACTTTTCGAGGCAACGAATAGCTGAAAGGATGAATGGAGGAGGAGGACACCAAGTCACCTTTCTTACAACCAAACCAAACCATTTTTAAATATACCTTAAACAAATCATTATAACAATTTCTTCAGTGAACTGTAAGCTTTTTTATGGGTATCTCTAAAAAAAAAGATATTCAAATTTATGAAAACCATTGACGGAATATTTGTAAAAAGGGATAAAAACGTATTGAATATATTGTAAGTTTCCAAGAGTTTTTCTTTCTTTTTTTTCCAAATGACGTAGAAAAGTAAATTTAAAGTTTCACAATTATTTTTTCTTTGCTCTTTTTCCATGAAAATGTGAAAATTGATGATAAAATGTTTAATAGTCTTTCCGAGCTGTTTTTCTTCTTCTTATTGTGTCATTTCATGTGAAAGAATTTTTTTTTTGGGAAAAAAAAATTGTCATAAATTTTGGGTAGGGTAGAGTTTTTTTGCTGCATTGCTTTAACTTCCTCAATATTTCATTTAGTTATATGTTTTTTTATTGTTGTTGCTGAAGGAAAAAGAACAAATTAATCATGACAAAGTTTTGCATTATGAACCGGAGCCGCACTACAGTGCAATGAATATTTATTATCGGTTGGAAGTTATGTATGCAACGCACAGTGTTTTAACACAGTGTTACTGCAGCGAACACAATTAAATATTATTATGTAGAACCAAATAATTGAGCGTCTTTTAATGATATTGAAGAAAGTCGCTTCAAAAGTATCAAAATATCTGTGGGTAAAAGGTTGATTTTTTAAATGTTACTCTTAGGTGGGTATAATACAACCTCAAAATTGGCAGGTTCGCCCTATGTCGAACTCAGAGACTACACAACCACAGAGACTACATAAATTTTTTCTAAAAAATATTGTTCAATAAAAATTAAAATTTAACTTGAAGACCCGTAAAGAACGTTCAAAGCCGGGTGGCGCCTACTTATATTTATCTTTAAATGAATCTTACTTTTTCTCCTAGACCTAGCCGATTACATCATGGACAAATTTTTGTTTTGTGTCCGAGACCTAAATACTTTTTTGTATAGATTGAGGCATACTATTTTATGAAAACAGCAAAAAACATTTTATGGTAAAGTTTTTTTTAGAAAATTTACTTTATTAAATTCCAATTTTCATGGAAGTTATCTTTAGTATTTGGACCATATTTTTATGGTATAACTTCAATAATGGTTGGGAGGAACCAAAGGAGGCGTGGCAATAACGCTCATTTTTTAATATAATATGGGTATTAAAAAAACATTACACTGTATAAAATTTCAAGTGTTTGTAGTGCATGAATCGAAGTTATAAGCCGACAACATTTTGTGCAAAATGATCCATGTGTATGGGAGGTATCAAAAGGGGCGTGGTAATAACGCCCATTTTGCGCAGGACTATAGGTACTGTAAAGGCGTTACACTCCACAAAATTTTAAGTATTTGTATGGACTAGAATCAAACTTATAAGCAGTTAACTTTTTGTGAAAAATGGTCCATTTGTATGGGAGGTACCAAAAGGGGCGTGGAAATAACGGCCACTTTTACGGAACTGTAGGTGCTATAAAAGCATAACAATACTCGAAATGTCAAGCGTTTGTATGGTCTGGAATCAAAGTTATAGGCCGTTAAGTTTTTGTGCAAAATTATCCATTTTTATGGGTGGTACCAAAAGGGGCGTGGCAACATCGCCCTTTTTTCTCCAGATGATAGCAACCAAGTAACTTTTTCTATTGTGAAAGATTCTGAGTAGTAGTAGAGAAGTTATAAGATATATATATATATATATATATATATATATATATATATATATATATATATATAATATTTCTCTACATGTTGACCCTTCGTGAGAGAATTACTCGAAGGAGTAGACCAACATAGTCAATCTTGAACCTTAGTCTGAAGTAGAAAAAAATATTGATGCATTCCAAATTTGCATTCAATAGGTTAATCCTATCGAAAGTTATCATGCGCACAAACCAGACAGACAGACGGACAATCTGACGGACATTGCTAAAATGACTTAAAATGGCCCAAAACGGATTTCCGCCAAATATTCTTGGAGTCTCTTAGGTCACTCCTTAGATGTGTTACACTTTTGGACCGCAATGTTATGTTGACACCGGATTATGTTGAAATTCTCTTATTTCTACCAAAAGATCTATAACTTCTACATTTACCCATAGATGTTCTTGAAATTGGCATTGTCTTTTTCGTTAGCTTCCAAAAATTGGAACAACCTACATTTTCCTAATTATCCCCTCACCTTAGAGAGGAGGGTATATATCATTTGCTACGAGTCAAAAGTGTAACTCATCGAAGGAGTGACCTAAATATGTTCTAAATATGTTCGGCGGATATCCGTTTTGGGTCATTTTAAGTCGAATTAGCAGTGTCCGTCCGTCCGTCTGCTAGCTGGTGCGCACGATAACTCTTGAAAGGAGTAACCGATTGACTTCAAATATGCTATGTGGTAATATTTTCTCCTATCTCCGGCTAAGTTCGAAGATGGGCCATATTGATCCACTCCTTCTAGTATCTCCCCCACAAAGGGTTAACATTTAGTAAAATATTGTTTATTTATTAACTTCTATATTACTTATATGAATCCTCTGAAATTCTACACATACTATTAGTTGATTAGTCACTATTACCTCGAGAAAAATGGACGAAGTTGCCTTGCCCCTTTTGGTACCTGTCACACAAATGGGCAATTTTGCACCAAAAGTTAAAAGCTTATAACTTTGTTACCAGTGCATACAAAGACCTGAAATTTTGTACACTGTAATGGTTTAGTAGTACCTAAAATACAGTGAAAAATGGGCATTATAACCACGCTCCTTTTGGTACCTCCCACACAAATGGACCATTTGGTACCAAAAGTTACCAGCTTATAACTTTAATACCTGTGCATACAAATACTTGAAATTGTGTGCAGTGTAATGCTATTATAGTATCTAGTGTCCAGAGAAATATGGCCGTTGTTGGCACGCCAGTTTTGGTACCTCCCACACAAATGGACCATTTTACACCAAAAGTTAATAGCTTATATCTTTTATATCAAGGCATGTTAATACTAGAAATTTTGTACAGTGCAATGCTTTTATAGTACCTAGAGCCAGAGAAAAGTGACCGTTATTGGGACGCCCCTTTTGGTACCCCCCACACAAATGGACCATATTGTACCAAAAGTAAACAGCTTTTAACTTTAATACTACACATACTTTAAAGTTATTAAATGCAGTTTAAATTGATAATAACTTAATTAAAACATAAAAAGAAATCAATTTACTAATATTTTTTGGGACTCATGGTGAGCGGATTCATAAGTCGGTTTACCCGACTGAACTCTCTTTCTCGTTGGTTCAGTTATTTGCCTCATCCTGTAAATATCCCGCTGTACAGGATGAAGCAGATAATATCTTCCTCAGCCTTGCGGCGTCGGAGACCTTTTCGACTTCGCCACAGAAGGTATACTAAGAGGCGTCTTTGCGCCTTCCTACGCTCCTTCTTATAGATCTTGAGTTGCTCTTTATAGGCATCCCAAACATTAGCAACCCCAGTAGATTTAGCTTTGCTTAATAGCTTGTTGCAGGTATATAATGGAGATATGATCGACCAGATTATCCAGACCGGTTCGGTTCGCACAGAAGTTTAGAGTTGAGGACTTTCTTGAAATTCTTCTCATACAGGTACCACTTTGTCTTCCTCACATTTCTGTGGACGGCAGGTTTAGGCGCTTTTTGAACTTAGTTTGAACTCAATATAATGGTGATCTGAGAATGAGTGGTCGTCCAGTACATTCGACAGCCGATCACTAGCAAACGTTACGTCGAGTACTTATTGTCTTTCTTTAATTGTAAAGGACGGTTTATTACCTATGTTACAAATACTTAGGTTGGTAGTTAGAATAAAGTCAAGAAGCGAATCACCCCTATTGTTCATATCCGTACTACCAAAAGTAGTATGATGAGCGTTCGTGTCTGCGCCAATAATCAGATCGATCTCGTCAGACGTTGCCTTTTTTCTACTACTTCCCTGAAGAGAGCAGTCGGTACTACAGCTTCATAAGGCAAGTAACTGGAGACCACCCAATATATGCGATTACCGATCTCAAGACTAGCAGCAGTTTGGTCTTTACCACTTAAATTACCCAGGAGAAAGATACTTAGATCTTTCCAGGCCAAAATGCAGGTTCTTGGAGTGCCTTCACAGTTGGCCACAAGCAGTTAAAAGTTGGGTGTTCTGATATCGCACACCCTTCCTGTATCAGTACGATGTCTAATGCACCTGTGGACAGGCGCAGCAATAGAGCCGCTGAGGCTGCTTTAGCGTAATGGAGGTTAATCTGTAGAATTCTTTCCGTCATTGGTAATTGACAGATTAACATCCACCCCGACAAGGGTGTTATCGAACTCTTCGTCCGTATCATCGAGAAGCGTGTCCCCGCCAGATGCGTTAAAGAGTACGGAGACTCCCATCAGCCCCTCAGAACAGAAGTCTGAGGGGCTGATGGGAAGGACGTTACAGATCTTCTGTTAGAGGTGGAGTCACCAGAAATAATGGGCGTGGGTACCTCCGCACTTCCAGAAAGCCATGTATCAGCCGCGGTGGACGACTGACCTTCGGCAGTGGGAGCTATATACCGCTTGTACACCTTCAAGACTATGGTCTCGAAGCCATATTGTAGGGTTGCACTTGCACGTTGTATATGGGAGGTGCAGGTGTAGACCTGCCGCTTTTTACCATCCGCCTCACCCACCTTGCTGATTCTCCAATTATGGGCCGGCAGACCAGGATTGGAATCTTTTATTATTACTAATATGTCAGCCGGGTTGGAGGGCTCTTCTGTAACCCAGGTGATGGCTCTAGGGTGACTAGGGATGTTGTTTTTTTTTCGACAATATCGAACTGGGCATCCGGCCACACCTCACGCGCAAGACTCAGAGCAGCCTTGTACAGGTCTACTGATCTGGCATCACCGAAATATAAGAGCTTTACTCTCCCCTGATGCCATCCTGCATCGTTGCAGAGTGGTGGTTTGCCATAGTGGCTAATTACACATGGCTCCATTTGTTCCTGAGGATAGATCCATCCTCACCACTTCTGTCTATAACAGCCATTACTTGACTCTCCTTCGCTATTTCATTGATGGGCTTGGTGAGTGCCCTGTTGGTGATGAAATTAGGGCCTCTTGCCTTTTTTGAAGACAGGGGTTCATCCGGTGATCTGATTCTTTTGACTTTATTATCCGTTAATACAGCTGAATTTGTGGCTCTTTCAGCCGGTTCATTAGCCTTAGGAGCATCTATGACGCCTTTAGCCCAGGTAAGTGACTCTTTTTGTTTTTCAGCCGAAACCTCAACAGCCTCCAACTTCGTCAAAACTCTGAGCGTTATCGTTATGCTTCCGTTTTGACGGTCGGACATGACGTTTTCCCCTCATCGTACCACCTGTTGTGAGTACTGGGGGGGAATTTTCACCATTTTTTGTGTGGTCTGCTTTGGCCAAGACCTACGGACGGACAGTCGGACGATTGTGAAAAACCGTTCCATCGGAACACGAAGGCTTCCCCGTCAAGAGAATTTATTAGTTTGTCTGTATTAGCCCGTAATAGATACTATGATGTAGGCCTTCCAGACTTTGTATAGATTTTGTTTCTATTGCGAAATAGGTTTTAACTATCCCCTCTGTGATAAACACGTCCGTTCACTTCGACTGATCAGCAACGATTTGGTTAGTAGTTCTTGTTAAATTCAATTTACTGCTTTCATAAGTATATATTTCAGCTGATTTAAGTTAAAGACATACACTATTGCTATTGAATTCTGAAGATGATAGAGTGGTGTCTATCGAAACTGCAGTCAATTTTACCAAGCAATTAAAACTCTATACCAATTGTTGTATTTGTTTCTATTACTATTTTGCAATAGACAGAAAGTAACTGAATAATATGGTCTCGAAGATTTGAGGACCATAAATAAAATTGGTCACCAATTTCGCCAAACCGAGTATAGGTTTATGATAACCTTTGGTAGTACAATCGATCCTATACTGGCAAGTCCGTGTATTTTTTCACTGTTTTCACAGTGTTATTGATTCCAAATGACCTCCATCTATAAGATATATTTCTGATATGGATAGGGAACGGTACAACATTTATTGTGTAATTAAAGCAGTTGGTAACCGGCATCAACTGAGTTGGGAACTTGATATTTGCTTTAGTGTAATTAGTGTTCGTTTTATTTAGTGGTAACGTAGTTACGGAAAGTAACGTTTCATCTGTTTATTTTTAGAAGTTCCGAATAGACTTCATTCTACATGAAAAAAAATATTAATCCATTAGAAAATAACAACAATGAGTAACAATTTCAACCAAACACTTGTATCCTCGAACGCATCATAGAGATCCGTACGGAATGTGCATCCAATAAAATGGAAACACAATTTTAGTACTTGTGTTTTTTTTCCTATTATCTTCCCTTTAGCTTCGTGTGAAATTATTCCTCTGGACGTGAGGAATAATTTCACCTACAACATCTCGTATTTACAGTCCACTTTCCTAAGAATATTCCCGCCTCTCAATAGCAGCCGATCGCCACGACAGCTGATTTAATTCGCCTCTCACTGCACGAATATTCCCCCTCTACCCGAGTTTATTCATGGTAAAAAGGGACAAGTAAAAAGAGCATCTAATAGAAAACAAGAGCAAGCGGTTGGCTACTACTAGGAAAATTGTTGAAAAACACGAGAGAGCCAGTAACACAACAGGCAGTGACTGTGCCTCCCTGTTAGATGCCATGATGGGCGTATGAGTAACTGGAGAGACACAGTCTCAGGGCTTGACCTCAACTGACAGCTTCTTCTTGTTGCAGGAGAAATGGGCTATCAAAATGAAGCAGAAGCTATTGGCGAAAGGGAAATATAGACTTACCGGGGATGAGAAGCGCAGTCTCCTTAAGGCCAATGACACTTTTGCGAAATTACCACTAACAAATGAAGAAATAATGGATTGAGATGGAACAGGTATGTTTATTATTCAGGATAAATTTAACTTTAAGCATACCAACTTATGCTGATAGAGTACATCTTCCTAGGTGTGAGATGGCTAAGCCATGCTAGTCAATCCACCTCAAGGGTAGGGAAAGGACGGATACGCCTAAGATATTGTGGCTTCGAAAGGAAGACCGAGCATTATGGCTCAAACCCCCCACCGAGAAAACACATGGATTTAAAGTTCCAGTAGATGATGTGTCACTGATTCTTGATTCCGAGGAACATGGAGGACACAAGAGAAATAGATTATAAGATACGGTATCAGCGGAGAACACATTTTTTGGCTAAAAGTTAACCCAGTTTCTACCACCGTTGCGTTTTCGCATCAGTAACTTTACCCATATCCCAATTAAATGAATATACAGTTATTCTATGTTTTTAAAGTATATATACTTTATTTAGTACCTTAGCAATTAAAACAGGTCCAACAAAAAAAATCTGCATAACTGTAAATAACGCTACCGCAGCTGCAAACGTAGTCGAAAAATATAACTTTTTCAAATGGCTGCTGAAAAAAAAAATACTTACAAAAACAGTTTCAATACTTCAAAATGTCTAGTCGAAAGATCATACAAAACGATAATAATGAGGTCGAGCAATAGAGTTGACTATTACATGAATATCGGGCTCGTGAAAACTGGTGATGCGAAAACGCATCAGTGGTCAATTATATGTTACTCGTTAAACATGCGTTGCCATTAATCAATGATCAATTTGCTGTTAGTAGTGCACGTGTTCTGTCGAAAATTGTGTTGGAGTCATCCCGTGATAACGATTTTTAATAATATCGATAATAATATAATAAAATATTAATAAAACTGTGGGAAAATTTATTTCCAATCGTGTATAATGGCCAGAAGACATTTTTTGTCCCAAAAAGATCTTCAGAGGATAATAGATGAAGCTTCTGACGAAGAAAATGAAATTATTTTTAATGAAAATACGCGTGTTGCTTACGTTCCTCCAGCTAAAGTCGATAATATAAGTGATGAAGGATGTATTGACGATAACGATCTTTTTGAGGACAATGACCCAAATTTGGAAATTGCTGGAGAAATCGAGGTTCAGTATGAATCCATCAACGATGAATCCAGCAACATATTCCAGGTGGGAGGTCTCCCTTAGATTTATTCTTTCAATATTTTGATGAGGAAGTAATAGAATTGGTAGTTCACAACACCAATACATACGCTTCTCAAAATAATAACTTGGTGGAAGTGACCAAGCAACAAATTTGTCGTTTCATTGCGATTCTAATTCTGTCAGTATACCACAGAATTCCAGAGGTGGGAATGTACTGGTCGTCCAAACCGGATTTTAGAGTACCTATCGTTCAGCAAGCTATGTCACGCAACAAATTCACAACCATCAAGAAAAACTTACATTTGGCTGATAATACTAGTATTGACACAACTGATCGTTTTGCAAAAGGTCGACCCTTGATTACTTTGCTGAATGTGAAATATAAACATAAGAGGTAAAAGAGGATAAGTTCATAAGAGGTAAACCCATTCGATTTGTGTTCAAATTGTGGTTCATGTGCTCCGATAACGGTTACCTATTTAAATCTATTCCGTATGCCGGTATAGCAACACCCTACAACAAACAAGTCGGACTGGGAGCTTCAGTCATCCTAGAATTGTTGCGATCTGTTCCAGAGCCAGACCACCATGCGGTTCATTTTGACAACTTCTTTTCATCATATTATTTATTTTGTTTGCTAAACGAAAAGAGATTTCGAGCGATCGGGACAGCAAGATCAAATAGATTGAAAGGAGCGGACCTGTATTTGGCTGCTGCCAAGGGCTCTAAAAAAATACGTCAAAACTGCTAAAACACAAATATGACTATATTTTTGACACTAAAAACAAACTGTTTGTTGTCCGTTGGCATGACAATAATGAAGTGACCATTATTTCAAATTTTGTTGTTGCAGAGCCAGTATCGACAGTTTACCGATATTCATCCAAGGAGAAAAAAAAGGATTTCAATTCCACAGCCAAAATTGATTACCCAGTACAACCAGCATATGGGCGGTTTCGATTTACATGATAATGGAGTCGTCAACTATCGCATCGTTTTGCGAGGCAAATAATGGTGGTGGCCAGTATGAATTAATTGTATTAATTCAACAATTGTTAACGCGTGGAAGATGCATTGCATAGTTGCAAAATCTGAAAATTCCAGATCTATGCCACAGCTGGAGTTCCGAAGGGATATAGCTAGGGGTTTATTGTTATACGAGGAGAAAAAAGAATATTCAACATCTGAAGATGAATCCTTTCGAGAAACACCGAATAAAATGCCAAGATTGAGTGTACCAGATCACCTCATATGGAAACCTCCAAATGCCACACGGAAAAGATATGTGAAATGCCACTCACAAACAGTGTACCAGTGCAAAAAATTTAACGCAGCTCTTCACCCCAAGTGTTTCGATCAATACCATACATCCAAGGAATAAAATAATGCACTAAAACAGATTTATCTAAGTTATAAATGACAAATAATAACTTAACAAGTAAATAAAAGCAAAAAAAAAATTTGTTTACCAGTTTTTTATTTCTCATGAACATGTACTTAATCGACCATTGATGCGTTTTCGCAACACCCTATATCTTGGAATCTATTAAACCTAGGTACGCAATTCTTTCATTAATCAGTATTGCCTCAATAGCCTACATTCCAAATTTCGTAAAGTTATCTCAACGGAATCGGGTAGTGATAGAAAATGGGTTAAGCACTTATACTTTATGTAGCCCTAAACTGCCTCTACCGAAAATAGAATTAAGATCCACTCCGATGTCACAACTTGACGCTCTTCAGAACAAATTTTTTCAATTGACCTGTCTGAAGTTTACGTATTTATACTTTATATTGCTCTTTAGTGTTTCTAGTGAAAATGGGACATATCCATCAATGTTTCTTGACGCTGTAGTGGATCTGAAATTCCCCTCTTAAATGTATGATTTTATAATTTATGTAGCTTTGCATCGACCATAATCAAATTGGGACACATCGTTCCATGTTTCGATATATCCTCATATAATGGTCTTTTCCAATTAGACTTCTTGACGTTCTAGAGAACGTGTTTGTAAACTGATCATTCTGAAATTAACTAAATGGAAACTTAATACTGCACCAAATCTACTTAAGTGAAAAAGGAGCATATCAATCTATGTTTTGATATGCCCCCACAGAAGGCTAAAAAAGAACGTGACATCTAGGGGTTGTGGATACTACACATTTTAAGCGATGTGTCTGGAATTTAGAATTGTACTATTTTAACCTTCGTAGTAATACTTGCTGCACATATTTCTCGGTGTTGGCATATAATGGTGGAGGGTAATATACAGTCGGCCCCGCCCGAGTTGTTTTTGTGTGCGTACTTCTAGAGGTTACCCTTTAAATCGGACAAGAAGAGATAAGTATGAAATATGATAAGTAAGTAGAGCTAAAATTACGACAGTTGATGTGAGGGATGCACCACGCATCAAAATAATATAAAAGTGTCATCAATTAGTATTCATTGAATTGAAGTAATAATTCCATCGATTTAATGAATACCTACATCGATTTGATGTGACCGTTAATTTCATTAACATTTCTCAGTACATTAAAATAATTGCTTACATAACTTTTTTTTCGGAGCGAACTTCACTCCTCTTATTTTCCAAAATTATGAAATGCCGCTATACGAAATTAAAATATTGGATTCACAATCACTTTTTAACAATGATTGTGCAACTCTTATGATACACAATTGTATCTAAGCATGCACACGAAAGCTATCAAAAAAACACCATTGTGCTTGAGAAACTCTTGTATACACAACCCTTTCTTAAGTATGTAAGAGAAATATGTCAACATGCCTTTTCATTTGTTTACAAATTAGTTTTGTGGTTTGGTTGAACAACGCTGGGAGCGATCGACTTACAGAAGATGCCGATTTTGCCAAAAAATTGGCTCAAATTCAAATTCTTAAGCCAAACTCTTCATCTGCAAAACGTGGTACTTGAGGCTTAAATTAACACATTTGAGGGTTACCTACCCTCCCGAGAGCGGGGACTACAACAAAATATAAACTAATTTTATTAAGATGAATAAATGAGAAGCTAAATTGCTTAGAATAAGTGGTGTTAATGGCTTAAACAAGCCTTTTTGGGAGCGACATCTGTAGGTAGACTATAACAAAATATGAACTGATTTAAAAAAAATGTACTTTGATGAATTGTTGTATAAATAAAATACAAATTACAAAGATTCACTTAAAATGCTTAGAAAATGTGGTATTTATGGCTTAAATAAGCCTATTCAGGAGCGACCTCTATAGCGTGACTATAACAAAATATCACCCGATTTGTAACTTTTTACTGTGATGAATTCTTGTCAAAATAGAATACAAACTGCAAAGTTTCAGCAAAATTGCTTTAAAAGTGTGGTATCTATGGCTCAATAATCGTATTTTGGAGCGATCTCTATAGGGGAGCTATAGGGAGCTAGAATTTCACGACGATCAAGAATATATATCGATGGCTTAATATAAAAAGGATGTATCTTGATTTTTGTCATAATTGCATTTGCCGTTTATTTTGGTCGAAAACTATCAAATGTATCTTATTCGGAGGCTATAATAGCTGCAAATAAAGGATTTATACACTGAAAAAAATTTGTCATAAAATTAAAGAAATGCTCCAAAGACGTCCTTAGTCTTCAAAATAAGTACATTTTGTTCTCAAAATTAAGAAAATTTACTTAAAATTAAGCAAATTACTTAATATTATTGAAATTATCTATATTTTAAGTAGAAAATGTACTTATTTTAAAAACTAATGACGTCTTTGGAGCATTTCTTTAATTTTATGACATTTTTTTTCAGTGTAGGTATTGTAAAAACCCCATAAGTTTAGTCAAAGAATTTGTTTGATTTTTATTGGGTTTTTCGTGCCCCTGTTACGGAAAAACAAACACAAAACAAACGGAATGATAAAGTATACCCTCATCCTATGGTGGAGGGTATAAAAACTTATTATTTATGACTATAATTATGTACATTAATTTAAAGAATACTTTGATAAATATGTCGCATATTTTGCTTCTGTTCTATGTAATCTTGACATTAATTGAATGGAAAAAATACATCAAGTTAACGAAGCTTTGTCGCATATTGGATGAATATTTTGCTTCGAATTGATGTCAAAATTACATTAAATTTATGTTCATTTTAATGAAAAGATGCAATTTTTTTCGCCAATTCACAGGAAATTAGATATTCAATGAATGTCAAATGTACTTCAAAGTGATGCCAAATATTTTTGAATCACTGTAATTTATCGAAGAAATATTGATGTAACAGTTTACATTAGGTTAAAGAACGAAGAAAAGTTTAATCAGACGAAGGTATCAATACAGGGATAATAAATATGATACCAGCGTCTAATCCAAACTTTAGCGTGATAAATGTTTATTATAGTGCCTCTCATAGTCGCCTTGACCAAGTGCCCTTTGTAGTCCTTAGCCCTGCAAAGGGAGTGTTAGAAATATGAAAATATTTGCCTTTCAAGTTTAGAACATCAACATCAACAACCACAATTGCAACAACTACAAAACCATAAATATTTCCATTGAGATGGTAAGAAAAAACAGTGTAGAGATTCTCTAAAAAGGATTTTTACATCGAAACATACCAAAATAACTTTGTGTGCACAAAAAGGGGCCAAAAGATATACACAGATATATAAAATACTTAAATACAGACCAACAAAAAGGGGAATATTTCATTATGAACAAACAATACCGAGAAATAGAACAAAAAAAAAAACTCCAGACATCCCCACAAAAACAAATGGAGGGAATTCTTCTATTATATTCTTCAATAGAAAGAACAACAAAAGCAGCAATCCATTTGCTTTGGTTTCCGGTAATGTCAGATGACAACAGGAGCAACAACAACCACAACAAGAGCAAAAAGCAAATAACGACTACAGTAATGGTAACAACAACAACACAACATTAATAGCAGCAGCCTCACCAACATCGTTGTAAAACAACAGCAAAATATTACGAACTTTAAGTGAAATCCATAATATTTTTAGACAGTTTCCCAGCAAAAAATTTGAGTTGGGAATCAGAATGGATTTAAACTCTAAAGGGTTCTGTGTATGTAGAATACGTGGACCTTCCACACAAATTCATTAGTAACGTCTTTGCCGGAAAATCTTGGTAAATTTACATATTAACGAACTTTAATGAAAACTAGATATGGACTTTAAACTTTTACAAGAAAACTGAAAACATCAGAAAAATTCCATAAAAAACAACATGGAAAGGGAGGCCGATACCGCTCATTTACGAAGTTCTTAAAAATGTATTGGAAAATACTTCTTCTAAAAAGCCTAGATGCAAAATATTTGATATATAGTTATAGATGATGTAGGGAAAATCAAATTTTTCGAAATTATTGTGTTGCGACTAAGCTATACTCTCACTTTGTGAGTAATGTAATATGGAGTATTACATTACTCACGTAGCCACTTCGCCCATTTTTCTCGAGTTGATAGCGACTAATAAACTAATACTATGTGTGGAATTTCAGAAGATTCGAATAAGTAGTAGAGCAGATATTAAAGATTCAATATTTCACAACATTGAAACCCTTTGTGGGGGAGGTACTAGAAGGAGTGGACCAATATGACCCATCTTCGAACTTAGCCGGAGACAGAAAAAAATATGACCACGTACCAAATTTGAAGTCAATTGGTTACTCCTTTCGAGAGTAGTCTTGCACAGCAGACAGACAGACGGACGGACGGACGGACATCGCTCATTCGACTTAAAATGGCCCAAAACTGATTTCCGCCGAACATACTTGGGGTCTTAGGTCACTCCTTCGATGTGTTACACTTTTTTCGTAGCAAATGATATATACCCTCGTCACACTAAAGTGAGGGTATAAAAATAGGTAATTTTTAAAATATTATTGCGAAAAGGTATATGGGCAAAAGTCAATTTTTTTTTAATTTTCGAGTAAATTTTTTTTCGAAAAAAATTTAGCGAGCGCACCAATCATGTTCGTAGTAGACAGAGATAACAATGTAAGCGAGCAAAAACCGCTGTTGTGAACTAATTTCATTAAGGGGCGCGAAGGGGACCGAAATTGAACTTTAAACCAGTAAGGAAAGGCAGAAAGTCGGGCGGGACCGACTATATAATACCCTACACCTCCCTTACAATGCGATAAGGGTCATTGCCATAATAATTTGGAATAATTGGTAAATGGGTAGAAACATATTATGTAATTCTGAAACGATAATCGCTAAATAAAGCAATATTCGTTCCTAAATTGAGAAACATCTTTCTGGAAAATGTTAATGATCGGAAGTAAAATACAACTTCTATAGCGGTTTGATACCAAATCAGGAGGAACATATATGTATATGTAGCTTTAATATAAATCTCAGCCTATCTTCCCTGAATACTAATTCATGTAAAAAGACCTCCTTCTGTCGAAATTCGAACTGATCGGATATAAAATACAGTCTCTACAGCGCTTACATGTCAAATCGGGGGTAACATATATATGGGAGCTATATCTAAATCTGAACCGATTTTCTCCGAATTTGGCAGTATTCCTTCAGGTAATGAGAAACCTCTTTCTGCCGAATTTCGCACTGATCGGATATAAAATAAAGTTTTTACAGCGCTTACATGTAAAATCGGGGGTAACATATATATGGGAGTTATATCTAAATCTGAACCGATTTTCTCCCAATTTGGCAGTATTGCTTCAGGTAATAAGAAACCTCTTTCTGTCGAATTTCGCACTGATCGGATATAAAATACAGTTTTTACAGCGCTTACATGTCTAATCGGGGGTAACATATATATGGGAGTTATATCTAAATCTGAACCGATTTTCTCCGAATTTGGCAGTATTCTTTCGAGTAATAAGAAACCTCTTTCTGCCGAATTTTGCACTGATCGGATATAAAACACAATTTTTACAGCGCTTACATGTCAAATCGGGGGTAACGTATATATGGGGGCTATATCTAAATCTGAACCGATTTCTTCCAAATTTAACAGTGTTCATTCATATAATAAGAAACTTTTTTCTGCCGAATTTCATACTGATCGGATATAAAACAAAGTTTTTACGGCGCTTACATGTCAATTCGGGGCTAACATATATATGAACCGATTTTAACCAAATTCAATAGGGATCGTCCTTGGGCCAAAGAAAAGATATGTGTAAAGTTTCGTCGAGATCGGACCATAATTGCGACCTGTACTTTGATTACAAGAATACATGCACAGACAGACGGACAGACAGACGGACATAGCTAAATAAACTCAGAACGTGATTCTAAGCCGATCGGTATAATAAACGATGGGTCTATTTCTTCTCCTTTTGGGTGTTACAAACAAATGCACAAAGTTATGATACCCTGTACCACAGTGTGGTGTAGGGTATAACAAATTCTATAAAATGCAATTTTTAGCGGAATCAACTTACAGCCGTAGATCATTCTTATTTCTATCAGCATATCGTCGGCTCAATGCTATTTTGTTCCATACGCCATTTTGTATGAACGGAGAAAAACGCATTTTATTGTTTGAGTAAAAACGGGACTGAAGAGTTACACACTTTTTATTTCATAGGGTTCCCAACAGTGTTTGTATGATTCTCATGCATTTCTATGCCATTACATCCAAAAATAAGCAAGTTATAACAATTTTTGTTCTTGGCATTTTGGTCCATATCCACTTTTATTTTACTATTTTTTCGTATTTGTATTACATGGACCACAAAAAGGGTCGGTATGGATGGACACTAATTTACATATTGTGATCGAAAGAACGTAAAATACTGAGTGAAAAATATAGGGCGATAGAAAAATTGAGACATAGAACAAAAATATCGAAATTATTTCCCGTTATTTAGAGTAAAACAAATTTACCCTACCAATATCTCGAAAACTAGGCGAGATAGGAAAAAAATGATTGCAGATTCTGAAAGAGCATGCTTGGAACCCATATTATCAACTCCTAACTCAAAAAACACAAAAATGGCGTATGGACCAAAATAGCATTAAGCCGACGATATGTCAAAATATTCGCAATGCCTTCATTATTTGCAAAAATATAGCGAAGCAAAGCTTTTTTAAATTGAAATTTTATATAATATAAGGAATCCCGCGAAATAACGGGTGATTCAAGTAAAGATTCTTTTTTCAATAGCCTTTTTTTTAGCAGATCAAGTGTGAGTCGTGGCATTTTATCATGGAAAGACTTACGCCTGAACAACGTTTACAAATCGTTCAACTTTATTACGAAAATTCACGTTCTGTGAGGAATGTGTTTCGTGCACTTCGCTCAACTTATGGTCAACATAATCGGCCTACTGAGCGTACTATTCGCAACAATATCACCCATCTTGAGACCCAGCATTCATTATTGGATAATACTCGACCGAATAGACCACATCCAGCACGCAGTGAAGAAAATGTAGCGGCCGTAGCTGAGAGTGTACACAAAGACCGTGGAGAGTCGATTCGGAGCCGTTCGCAGCAACTCGAACTGACGTATGGAACGACTTGGCGCATTTTACGTCGAGATCTTAAATTGAAAGCATACAAAATACAGCTTGTGCAAGAACTGAAGCCGCCCGACCTTTCCAAGCGACATGGCTTCGCTCTATGGGCTCTTGAAAAGTTCCAAGAAGATCCGAGCCAAATTTTGTTCAGCGATGCGGCCCATTTCTGGCTCAATGGGTATGTAAACAAGCAAAATTGCCGCATTTGGGACGAAGAGCAACCTGAAGATATTCAAGAGCTGCCACTTCATCCAGAAAAAACAACGGTTTGGTGTGGTTTGTGGGCCGGTGGAATCATCGGTCTATATTTCTTCAGAAATGATGCCGGTGAGAACTTAACCCTCAATGGCTACCGTTATCGTGCCATGATAACCGACTATTTGAAGCCTGAAATTGAAGCTCGTGATCTCGGCGACATTTGGTTTCAACACGACGGTGCCACTTCCCACACATCGCATCAATCAATGGATTTATTGAGAGAACACTTCGGTGAGCAGATAATTTCACGTTTTGAGCATGTCGATAGGCCACCAAGATCGTGTTATATCACACCGTTAGACCTTTTCCTGTGGGGATATGTAAAGTCTAAAGTTTATGCGGACAAACCCGATTCGATTCAGGCCTTGGAGAACAACATCACGATTGTCATTCGCCAGTTACCAGTCGAAATGCTCGAACGACTCATCGAAAATTGGACTCAACGGATGGACCATCTGAGACGTAGCCCCGACCAACATTTGATAAACATAATCTTCAAAAAATAAATGCCAAAGAATGTTCTTTCAAATGATAATAAACATTCCCCATTCAATTTGAATTTTCTGTGTTGTTTTCTTTAAAAAAGTATTTGATAAAACATGTTCCTATTGGCTCGAAGATGGGACTTCTGAAAACTTTCGAACAGAGGCCAAAGAATGTTCTTTCAAATGATAATAAACATTCCCCATTCAATTTGAATTTTCTGTGTTTTTTTCTTTAAAAAAGTATTTGATAAAACATGTTCCTATTGGCTCGAAGATGGGACATCTGAAAACTTTCGAACAAAGGGTTAGAATTTAGAGAAATAATTATTAACTAATAACTTATACACTACACTATATATGTATACTATCTATATTCCCACCTTCACTAAGTTGATATAATATAAATATCTTAAGCCTCATAGACTAGAAATAAGTTGTAATGGTTTTTTTTTACAAAAAATTCTGCAATGACTTTACACAAAGTTACTGGTCATTTAGTAGACTAATATAATACCAAATCTTTTGTTGGTACACTAGCTGAAAATATTACTTGTTTCCACTATCAATAAAACAGTAATTTCTATAATAGGAAATATCTTCCGCACTTCCGAGGCAAACAAGGACCTCAGCAGAACTTAGAGTTTAACAACTTCTCCAGTTAAAGAACCGTGGGAGAGGGACTGAAGGGTATTGTTAACAATGGCGAATAGATACAGACAGCTGGATAAAATGGTATTTTATTACCTTTTCACTGAAATCACACACACACAAACTCCTACAGACATATAGACAATAAAAGATACCACCAATACAATCACAGACGCTAAGGGGAGAGGGACACCAAATATACAATTCTACAGCAATGATAGCTTTTTGAAAGGATTTTAACTTAATCGCAGCCATCATCATCAGCATCACCAGTTACCGGGGCTGGCAGTTATTTGTGTTGCTGTACACTGAGAGAAATTTTTAGCAATATTAAAGTAAATGTCAATGATTGCGAATTAAGGATAATAATTTGTATAATAAATACATACAACCTACATCCAGAGAAGAAAATCTTTTAAAGGGAATGTACGAATATCACGTACCTTGTTGCTGATTAATGGTCCAAAGAGTATTTCCTTAAGAGAAACAAAATTCTATTTGAGCAATTCAATATTCTCCCACTAAAAAGTAAATCTTAAAAAAATCGTTTCTGTGGAAACGATTTTTCTCTTTTAAAGTAATATTTTTAAACATAAGATATGAGGAAATAATCTGAGAAATATGCACCGTATATTAAGTACGGGTCTTTTGGGTAGGTCCTAATGCCATAATTGTAAAGAAAATAAAATAAAAAAAATATATTAGTTTCAGTTTATTTTTAAAAAATATTTTTTTTAACAATAATTATACTAAACCCTAAACCATTACCAGTTTCTGTAATACTATTGAAAAATATATTTTTGTTCTGTGTAACATCTGGATATACCATTAAAACAAGTAAATTTGTAATGCTGTTTGTTGACTCTTTCTCTCAGTTTGTCTGTCTTTTCGTCTGTGTGGGTGTGCATGTGTTTGTCTATCTATGCGAGTGTATATTGATATTCTGGTCTTTGTCACCTTTCTATAGTTTTTATTCGACATCGTAACAATATAGACGGCATAAAAATTCCAGACATAGATTTCTATGTAAGTCTCTATGTATCAAGGTGTAAATATATCAGGCGACAATGTGTGAGTACTGGGAAAACTGTCTATGTACTGTCGCACACCCACGCACACTTGCATGCATCTCCCGGATTACTAACACCAACACTGTTGAGTTAGATTCATTTACAAAAAAAAAAAACACCGGCAAATTTGTTTAGTTGTTGTTTCATCGCCTGTCTGTTCAAATTTTCATCGTTACAATTGTTGCACAGTGGTGAAGAAAGGATATTATTCAGGTGAGCATGAAGTTATAAGAAGCAACTACAAATTAAAGACAATGTTAAATTTGTCGTACCATAAGTTGTGGACTGATATGGCTCATCTTTGATAAGCTAAATTTGGCAGTTATTCGGTAATTCCCTTGGGGAATTATCTCCTGCTCCAGATATGCACAAAGACAAAAGGAGTAGATAACCTAACTGGTCGTCAACTAAATATAAGATAACCTAACTGGTCGTCAACTAAATAGAAGATAACCTAACTGGTCGTCAACTAAATGGAAGATAACCCAACAGATCCTCTACTGAGAAGTGGACAACCCAACTGGTCCCCTACTAATGACTAGAGAACCCAACTTGTCCCTTAGTAAAGAGTAGACAACCCAACTTGTACCCTACAAAGGAGTAGGTTACCCATCCCGTCTACGGAGCAGTAGATAACTTAACGTGTCGTTTAGATAAGCCAATTTGTAATTTACCAAGGAGTAGATAACCCAACTGTTCATCTACGAAGGAGTATATAACCCAACTTGTCGTATACTAAGAAGAAGATAACCCAAGTTGTCGTCTATTAAGGAGTTGATAAACCAACTGGTGGATTTATAAGTAGTATATAATTCAACTGGTCACATACTAAGGACAGCTAGTCGTATTATAAGAGAAGATAACTCGTCTATTAAGGAGTATATGACCTAAAGAGTTATCTACTAAGGATTACATTTGTCTGATGAAGTTCCACATTCAGCTACAGTATTTGGTACACTTAACGCAAAATAACTATTGCGGTAGGTATGCAGGTCCCAAATTAATCGGCACTGGGATCGGTGGGATCGGTGACACTTCATATCCCGTAGGCACGATATCAAAATGTTTTGCAAAAATATTCAACAAACAATTTTACTGTAGAATTAAGCAAACATGCTATTTCTAAAATTAACGCATATTTTGTTTTTGACAGTTTGTACAAACAATTTTGAGAAACACTGTGGTTGAAACTTTAAGAATTATTATTGCAAACAAGTTATTTTTGAAGAATTTTATAATTGGCCTGCTGGCTTAAATTACGTTAATAAAATGAAATTAACGTCAATCGTGTTTTAGATTCGAAGGCCTTCATATCGCACCATCATCCGCAATGGTTGTCCGCAATGGTTGTCCGAAGTCCGAGGCATGTCAACGGGATACGTATTTCCCAAATTCTAAGCCCCTCCATTTGGCTGGAAGTGATTTCAAACCAAGAAGAAAACGCATAGACTATTTAAGTTGTATCATTTGTTTGTAAGTAGAATAACAGCCTTACCTTTTTGTTGAGTTCTACATGTTGCCTAATTAATCGGCACTAAATTATCAAGAACGTAGGAGGTCTCCGAGGAGCAAAACTGTCCTTTCGTGGAAAAAACCGCGATGCGATTATAGTTTATACCTGCAACACTCGCGCAACCACACGGCGCTCCCAACACCGCGTGAAGACAATACGTCGACAAATGTATTTGGACAGGTCTTCCTTTTGGTTAAGGAGCCTACCTAAAATTCCTACGGTTGAGAAAGCAACTTCACATCGAGCTAGGGCTGCCCCCCAGCGATTTGGGTTGTAAACCCCGGCCACACTAACAGCTACACTGAAATGCTAATAAAATGTCTGATGGTTATTGATGTAATTTTTAAATATTTTGGTTATCTGGGGTGCACGAAACCTTGCAGATCTCGGAAGTGGGCCTGATGCAGAACTTAGTGAGAAGCCCCGTTCTAGTGTACGGCTCTACAGAAATCCACCTTCAGAAAATTACTAATGTTCATCGAATGACTGCTATGTGCGTCACTGGTGCTTTGAGAACTTCGCCAACTGATTCACTAAATGTTATACTACATTTCATGCCGCTAGATGTAATATCAAAGTAATATGACTCATCTACTGCTATTAGACTTAGGAAATTGCTATTTGATTACACTATTACCGAACCTATTTATGACAAAAAGTATCTCACTCTTATATTACCTGATGGATCAGAATGTAATGGTGAAATTCATGAAATTCTATACAGATGGTTCCAAACCCAACAACCAAGTGGGCTTTGGTATCTTTTTCTAAGGAACTAAAGATATGCATTGCAAAAAGACTTCAGGTCACCGTAGTGTTTAACACGCAGAAACCTTAGGTATTAGAAAAGGAGGAAAATGCCTCAAAACACTGTGCTAGTCCAAAAATGTAACAGAAAGGAGATCCTATGGTTAGACCTCTCTCGGCCATGCTGAATACAGTAGCATTAGCCGTTTTTATATGTTAGCTCTTGTTGTCGCGATATTCGACCACAAAGTTTGTTGGGAAATTAGGAAGGTTACATATCTCTGACTTTGAAGTGTAAGTCTTCAGTCCGAAGATCGAAATAAAGTGAACATTTGGAGAATTATTTCTCTCAAAACAGTCGCCCACGCTTCTCAGCACTTATCCCTGAACAAGAGCAATAAAATCATATCATATGCATCGTCGACATTTTTTGTAGGCATCGTTGGGAAAAATATTCCTCGCGAAAAAATACTATATTTCCTTTCTCAACTTTTTTATGAGAATTAAGCAGATTTCGAGTTATTACATAATTTGTGTATTTTTCTTCTCATAGCAGAAAATAATTGTAATAAAATTTGTTGACTTACATTTTTGTAAGTTAGTTTTTGGTAAGTGTCAATGAAAATTTCATTTCAAAGTTAATTTTTCATAAATATGTTGAAAGGAGACTCATAGTAATTTTTCGTTAGGAATATTTTTCTCAAAGACACAAACTAACAAGTAAGAAAGTTTCAGTCGGGTAAACCGACTAAGGTATACCCTCACTTTGTGAGTAATGTAATATTGAATATTACTCGAATTATTCTGTCAATTTTTGTGGGAGGTACCAGAAGGGGTTTATCAAATACACTTTTTTTTTCTGGACATTAGATACTTTAAATTCATTGCACTGTGCCGACTTATAAGCATTTATGAGCACTGGTATAAACGTTATGAGACATTTAATTGTGGTATGATTTGGGCATTTTGTGTGGGAGGTACAAAGAGGGGCGTGGCAATAACGCCCATTTTTCACAGGGCTATAGACACTATAAAAACATTACACTGTACAACATTTCAAGTATTTTTATACACTGGTTTTAATGTTAGAAGCTGTTAACTTTTGGTGCAAAAAGGTACCTTTGTGTGGGAGGTACCAAAAGGGGCGTGGCAAAAACACCCATTTTTCCCTGGACTGTAGGCAATATAAAAGCATAATACTGTACAAAATTTCAAGTACTTTTATACACTGTTATTAATGTTATAAGCTGTCAACTTTTGGTGCAAAATGGTGCATTTGCGTGGGAGGTACCAAAAGGGACGTGGCGACTTCGCCCATTTTTCTCGAGTTGATAGCGACTAATAAGCTAATACTATGTGTGGAATTTCAAAAGATTCGAATAAGTAGTATAGAAGTTATTAAAGAATCAATATTTCACAACATTTTAACCCTTTGTGGGGGAGGTACTAGAAGGAGTGGACCAATATGGCCCATCTTCGAACTTAGCCGGAGATAGAAAAAAATATTACCACATACCAAATTTGAGGTCAATCGGTTACTCCTTTCGAGAGTTATCGTGCGCACCAGCCAGCAGACAGACAGACAGACAGACAGACGGACGGACATTGCTCATTCGACTTAAAATGACCCAAAACGGATTTCCTCCGAACATACTTGGGGTCTTAGGCCACTCCTTCGACGTGTTACACTTTTTTCCGTAGCAAATGATATATACCCTCGTCACACTAAAGTGAGGGTATAAAAATGTCGACGATTTGTATGACGTTTGACATATGGTAAGATTTGATTGCACTTTTTCAGGGGTAAAGGGGTGAGAAGTGTGGTTGACTATTTTTTTACAAGCTCACATAGACCAGTTTAGGTCCCTAGTGTTACCACGCGCTGAAATGCCCCTCATCGAAACCAACCTGTTTGAAACTGCCTTCCTGTATTCATTCAAAAACTCTACTCTTGAAGAAATGGAACTGTTCTCTATTCATCTGATATGGGTGCATGGTAAGAGGGTCAGGGAAACAGGGAACTACAAACAGATGAACTTCTTGGACTGCAAAAATGCTATACCGCCAACGCTCTCTATCGGGACCGGACGTCTTATTTATTGTGGCAACTAATGGCAGGTAATAACTGGTCAGGAACAGCACACTTTTCAGGCTGGTATGGACCTGCCTAAACTCCAAATGTCTCACTTATTGTGTCTCACGGATCACTGCCGTATTATACGTCACGTAAAGAGATTGAAGGTCTAGCTGAATGACTTGCAGAAGGTGGGGAGACGAAGTAGAGTTGGAATACATTGCACAGGCATAGATCACCGTATGTGACTGTATTCTGCTATATCCATAAGGCGTTAGGCTAGTCTCTCATTTCTTTGGAGAGTTACCAAATTATGTAAAAGTCCGCCAACTCTTGAATTTATTTTCTAGGAACAACTTATGTTTTTCTTTACGTGGCTGTAGTACATAGGTACTAAAATGGGGTTCATATTCTAAATGAGCATGTACGCCACTCTTACCCTAAACCTAATTGCCTGCGTAGATGAACACCACATGACAAGTAAGAGGGAGTTCTGGATTACCCCAGTCACTAATGTCTTTCTGTCACGATCCCTTAGGAATCTCGCTACCATGCGACACGCGCTGCCATCGAGGCCACAGGTCAACATCTTGAATAGGATTGGAGTGTGTGTAACAGTGTATAACACCTTGGGAAATTCAAGACTATGTAATATATAGCGTTAAATGTCTCCTATTTTGGTCCCTGTCTGATGTACAATTTATATATAGGGTGATTAAAGTAGAGATACTTTTTTCAATGGTCTTTCTTTGACAGATCACGTGTGAGTCGTGTCATCCTATCATGTTATTTTTGTTAAGTATTGTTTGGCATTTCATCATGGAAAGACTTACGCCTGAATAACATTTACAACGTTTTGACATCAAATTGACAGATTAATTAGTGTAATGTTTGAACGGGTGATCCAATGGCCTTTTTTTTGACAGATCACGTGTGAGTCGTGTCATGCTATCATGTTATTTTGGTTAAGTATTGTTTGGCATTTCATCATGGAAAAACTTACGCCTGAACAACGTTTACGCGTGTCATTCGCCAGTTACCAGTCGAAATGCTCGAACGAGTCATCGAAAATTGGACATCTGAGACGTAGCCGCGGCCAACACTTGATAGACATAATCTTCAAAAAATAAATGCCAAAGAATGTTCTTTCAAATGATAATAAACATTCCCCATTCAATTTGAATTTTCTGTGTTTTTTTCTTTAAAAAAGTAGGGAACCTCGAAATGGATCAACCTATACTTGCGAAAACCAAAGGTTATCAGCAAGTATACGTACCTCAACTATTGCCGACAAGCCTCCCTAGGCTCTCATTTCTTTGGGAGAATTACCTTACTTGACTGATTGATATATAAATCCGCCAACTTTTAAGCATTCTGCAGCAATCAAATTAATTCAATGGAAGGGGCTAGGAAAACTTATTTTTTTCCTTACGTCATTGTGGTACTCGTAGCACAATGGACTAAATAATTTAGTTGAACCTTTATGCCACTCTTAAACTAATCCTCTGCGTAGATCAACAGCAAATGATCAGTAGGTGATTGCGAAATATTGTAAGAAGGGAGCCCCGCCATACCCCAACCTCTACTGCCTTTCTGCCCGAGTATAAGAATATGTGTAGAGGGAGCACTACACATTTCTGCCATTCTTAACCTAAACCTAATTCTCTGTGTAGATCAAAAGCAAATTACCATTAGGTGATTGCGAAATATTGTAGAGGGAGCCCTGCGATACCCCAGCCATTACTGTCGTTCTATCCCAGAAGAAGAATATTGTACAGGGAGCGCTGCTTTAGCAACTCCTACCATTTTTAGCTACCATTTAAAGCTACTACCACCGGTCAACATCCTGAATAGGATTCCGGCGGTCAGTCAGTATGAACAGCTTTGGTCTACAATTTAGGGATGTGGCCATAGCCGGCCTGAGGAGGAGAGGAGAGTGAGTGAATGTGATGTATAGTATATTTTGCGAAAATTAGATTGGTTATCAGCAAGTATAAGTACGTCGTCTAGCAAGTCCCTTGCTCGGCTTAACTGTAAAGGCTTCAGATGTTTTTGCAAAGACCACAAAAAGAGATATCGGTACATAACTGCTGCTTTGCCTATAATGATAGCCGGGTTTTCGGGATTGAAATCGTAAACAATTCCTTCCATATCCAGGGGAAATACCTATACCAAGTTTAATCAATGATTAACAACGGCTATGGAAATATATCTCCAAATCTCAATCCCAGACTTTTTAAGACAATATATGGTACACCCTAAACTCATCTATGGTTCGGTTCTCATCTCACCTCTTGAGGTTTTAGAAATCAAACATTTCGCCAGATCACCCGCTCACTATGGACTGAAGGGTTCGTAGTGATAAAAATACTCTAACTTTAAAGAAGGGACTCAACTTTTATTCTCTTGAAAAATACGAACATTCTATCAGTCCGTGGTATGACTCTTCTGAACCACTGTCCATCTCCCAACGTTTTTTTGTTTTTATTTTCCATCAACACTTTTGGTGAATGAATGAATCTGTTGTTACTGATACTAACGGTGAATGGAAAATGGATAAGGCTGTTCATCCTCATCCTGATGGAAATGATGATGGCGTTTTGGTGCCGGTGCTGCTGCTGCTGTTAGTGACGATGACAACAGACAACAGACATCGTGTTCTGGCAACATTTAATGCTGTTGATGTCCTGTCCAGAGCGCTGGTGTTGGTTGGTACTTCGAAGCATTTAAATGATAATATGATTAAATTTCGTTTGTCCGTCCGTCGGTCTGAACGTTGTCTGGCTGGATATTTTATAAAGTGATTCGACTCCATGCCATTTTCAGCTCGAGAAGGTCAATGATATTTGGATTTGCATTTAGTCTCCACTCTGTGCAAGAGGAGAGGGTTGATGATGATGGCTTTGGCTATGATGAACTCGTCTCAAATATTCTAAAAGAGTTTTTACGTTTGTTTTGCATTTACCCAAATTCTAGTTTATGATTTCACAGGCGTGTGGGGCCGAGGTGGGGTTGGCTGGTACCTAGGTGATTCGTGTTAAATCGTTGTTCATTGTACTTTGAAAAGCCAGAATGTCGAAAGGGTTTTTGTTCATTCAAATCGTGTTAACAGGATAATTGCTTAACATTCTCGCAGGATTGTGCTATTGTTGCTGCTCGTCTATGTATATTGGTAATTCTATAGCTCAGCTAAAATGATTGGTGTATGCACAGGGAATTGTTTAAGCCATGGTATTTTGATGTTTTATAGCCAATGTTAAGTGGTTGACATGACAGCCAGTGGAGTCATTTGCCTAAGGCGATGATCACATTGTGCAGGTGTTTGCAAGTTAATTTGGCTAAAATGGTCTGTTGCAGATTTTAAGGATGTGAGAAGAATGGCATTCCTTTGATGTTAAATAGTTGAACAAGGAATAATTTTATAGAATTTTTTTTTGTGGTAAAGTATAGGGGAGTTAAATAGCTTTAAAAGCCGATGTTTGAAAGGCAAATATTTGATTGTTTAATAGTAAAAAACCGCAATATGGAAAGTCACCAAGTGGCTCAATCACAACATAATAACCAACACTGGCTCGTACAGCCAGGCTGTCATCAACTCTGGAAGCTACATCTCTAAATTCACAAACAGCCCTCGACTGCTGCAGATTCTATACTGAATGTGAGATATTTATTCCTCCTTCTCTTTGCCTCACAACTTCTGCAAAAGATATTTCGTAAGAACTTCAATCACACTACGTGCCGTCGAATAAGTCAGTGACCCTTCACGATAGACCCGGTCTCGATTACGACTGAATGGCCTTGGTTTGGGGGTTAGACAGGGCAACATCCGCCTGGAAACCTGAGATGTGTGCTGTTCCCGTCTAGTGACACATGTCAATTGTTGTCATAAGGGCAATATCTCGCAAAAAGATGTTGCAGGTCGCTAGAGGCATGTCCAAATATTCCGGTTTCGCGGAAGCATTTAGGGTAGTTCCTAATCTGGAAAGTTATTTGCTTTGCAGTTCCCTGGTATGCGCCTGTGGCCCGGCACCTAAGCCAGATGAATATTTAACTGTTTCGTCATTTCAGTTACCAGTGACTTCATGGCTGGCTGACTATAAGATCCTTCCACAAGACGACAATGTCATATATAACTACCAGTCTGACTACTGCCTTATAAAACCAACTAGCTGACCCGGTGCGCTTCGCTGCCCTCAAAGTGCGTTTCAGTGAAATAGAACCATATGATATATAGCTGGACCCGGCCCACTTCGTTGCCCCAGACTTCAGATTTCCGATCCCGTCCATTTATCAAAACATAGCTCATGTAAATAGGGACAGTAGGAATCTAATTAATCTAATCGTAGATACGGCCAGTAGGAATCACTTAAAACATTGGCTTATATGGGCGTACCCACGCCCCCTCAATCAAGAACTTATAAAGCCTATGTCACCCTCTAGGCTTATCTGAACATTCCCTGAAAATTTCATCAAAACCGATCCAGCCGTTTTGGAGTCCATACGTTACATACCCACATCCATTTATATATATATAGCTGGACACGGTCCTCTTCGTTGCCCCAGATTTAGATTTCCGATCCCGTCCATTTTTGAACAAATCACGAATACTTCCACCAAAAACATCTCCATTAAAAAAGAGCACTCTCGCTAATGGAATGGCTGATGGAAAAGTCAGTATCATGTCTTCACTACTAAAAGAAGGAAGAACATAAATAGTAGGGTTGTTTTTGGCAAGTATACAGACCATAAGTCTTTCATTACCTAGGTAGAAGCCGGACCATCTTCATGCTTCGCAACCAACATTGTATATGCCTCGTCGTTCTTCCGAGATCGTGATGAAGAGCTTCTCCACGCATACAGGTGAAATTCAAGTTCCTGCCAGACGTAGCTCAGACACTTGCGAACAGGACGGTTCATCTTTAAACAATACACAAGTGTTTACAGGTAGATTATCTTTCCCTTATCGCTTTTGTACAATATAAGATGGCTATTGCTGATACCATGCCATCGGAATTGGCGAGGTGGGACAGAGGCTCGTCTTTCAGTATAAATAATGCCTGCCTCCGAGACCTATCCACCTCATGCAATCGATCGACCTTTCAATTCCCTGTTGGAAGTCCGGAATTGCAAAACTTCAGCATCTTAGTGACGGATTCCACGTCGGCTTATATAGCCAGAATGCATGCATGTATCCTGGGCCAAGAGGGAATTTCACCCGGCAAGATTTCACCTATCTTGTGCAAAGTGCAGCGGTAGCACTCAATAGAGTTCATATAACTTAACCGTATTAGTTTTATGCGTCATTCGTCGACAAAATCGGGAGCCGGATCCGGTACTCGTAGCTCCTCGGTAACATCGAAGAAAACCGAGGACAGTGCGTTGCCTACCTCTCCAATTGCCCCTGGATATATTACCGCCTTCCTCCCCGCTATTGAGGACCGCCAGTATCATGATGTCCTTAGTTAAGTCAGCTAAAGGCCGATGAGCTGCCGTGTCACTGAACCCTTTGTTCCTTTTGGATGACGGCGGTTCATCTAAAGAGCGCAGCCTTTTTTGTACAGGGGTCTCCAATAAGTGTGATATGATTTCTTTGAAAAACACACTAATTCAAAATTTTTTTATTTAATGTGAAGTACAATCGATACAATTTAAGCTCTAAATAAACCGTCATTCAATTGGCCTCCATGAATTCTTCAGCAGGAACGAATTCTACTAACCCTAACTAAATCAAGTCGTATGTCACGTTCAATATTGACTTGTAAAGCTTGAAGAGAGTCTGGTTTATTTCGAAAGACCAATGACTTTAAATAACCCCACCAGAAATAGTCTAATGGTGTTAAATCACAACTTCTTGGAGGCCATTCAATATCACAATTTCTTGAAATAATCGAATCTATATACAAACTTTTATCGCAACAAACGTCACTTCAAAATCATATCATCCCTATTGGAAAACCCTATCACTACTTGTCACTACTTTTTGGTCAGAAATCCAGGGTATGCTTTCTCGAGTCTCTCAAGGATCCTGCGAGCCATGTGCGGATCATTATTCTTGCCATGGAAAACGAGGTGCCAAGTAGTGGTACCACCTTAGAAAGGGTCCTTGAATCACTAGACTTGTTGTGAGCCCTAGGTTTAGTCCTAGTGTATTCAATCGACTATGAAAAAGTCCACCTTTAGGACCAACTGAATCGAAGTTTGGTTGATGGAAAAATCAAAAGACGACTATCAGCTTCCAGTACCATTTAATACTTAAGAGAGTAATTGCATGAAAATATTGGCGACAATATTGTCTGTCTGTCAAACATGGGACTTGAACAATATTGATATTTCTTTATTTGTTAATTAAAGCCTATAGTGTTGTCAAATAAATTAGTACATTAACGCTTTGGTATATTCCCATTCATACATTTTTCTCAGTCTGCACTACACATACAAACGATTAAAAAAAGTTATAACCACATATGTCTGAATGAATCACAAATCATTTAAGATAAAAAATAACGTTTCTAAACATTCAGCAAGTTTTTTTACTTCCAATGGCGGAAGGTACCAAATGGCTTCTCATAGTTAAGACTTCATATGATTTTTCTGTCCGCATTTGCTACTCTTCTGAACAAAAATATCTTTATGTGACTTCGTGTGTGTTTGGGTATAAACATTAATAACATTTAATATTAGTTTTTATGCTTTATCACTTGTGAGACATCATTCATCAAGGATTTAGTTAAGTGGCAGGCAAAAGCTTTATGTTATCTCCCCATTCACCCCTCAAACCAATACCAAAATCCCCACAGAAACAGTTTCGTTTTGCAATATGAACGCATCCACCCCAACCCTCGGTGAAGCAGAGACAAAAGCGTACACCCCCAGCCACTGAGGTCGCGTCGCCATCAGCATCATCAGCTCCAACACCAATACCACCACCCTTGAAAGAACCACCACCGTCGGACCGACTACCGCCACAAATACCATCCCACTTTAAGGATCATTTATCATTTTTAGCAAACAAGAGCAACAATGGCAACAACGAGCGGACCGGGTACATTATTATTTTTAAACATACGATTGTTGTCATACGCTGTCAGTTACCATAACCGAATGTCAGTCGTTACTACACATAACACTCAGCTCCATCCCCCCATCACCACCATTACCACTGATAGTAATGAATGAAGGTTCTAGCTAAGAACAATACTACACAGAAATAAATTGGGGTTTTTTATATAAATTTAGAAATTTAAAACTAAAATTTTACTTGTGCGCAACCATGATTATGTTTGTATACTAAATGAAAGCTTTTGGAAAGTTTACCAAATACTAAGTATTTTGAATAAATGAATCTTCAAATAACAATAAAAGAGACACGGAGACGATTTTTTTTTTAAATTTGTAAAACATTTTTATTTTTAAATGAAAAATATACTTGGGTTCAAGTATATAAATATTTCCATTATAACAAATAAAAATATTAACAAATGTAATTGAATGAAAGCTCCAACAAATAACAGTAAGACATTGGGGGATTTTGTATTAAATTTATAATATTTTTATATAAACATTGTAAATTTCAAGAAAAAACATACTTGTGACCGAGTATATTACTGTTTGCGAACACAATGCAAAAAATTGTCCTATTTTTAAAGAAAAAAATGATTTATGAGTTTTATAAAAATATAAAACTTTATATAAATATTTATAAACTTCCTATGCTTCTCATAGGGGCAACAGGAATCTATATTTATATAAATACAGTAAAGTGAAAATTAAATAAAAACCAGTAAGGAAAGGCAGAAAGTCGGGCGGGGCCGACTATACAGGGTGGCTGATATGTAATGCAACAAAGTAAAGCGCTATATTATTTTATTTTTTTTTTTTTAAATTTTTTTGTTCAAATGCAAAAAATGTCGGAAATAAAATAAAATTTTAGGAACGGCCAACAGAGCCATCACACGCTGCACGAAAGTGGCTCTGCCGTATTTTCGCTCATTCCCGGCGAACCTTACTCTCTAAAATGCCCCAGGCGCAAAAGTCCAACGGATTGAGATCCGGAGATCTTGGTGGCCATTGTGCGGTAGAAATGAAGCGAGGAACCTCCTTTTTAAGCCATTCTTGTTTGAAGCGTGCTGAGTGCGATGGTGCTGAGTCCTGTTGGAATGTCCATGGTCTGCGGCCGAAATGTTTGTCTGCCCAGGGCTTCAATACTGTCTTTAGGACATTTTCCCGAAAATATTCGGCATTTATTTTGACCCCATGGTCGATGAATACGAGCGGGGAGCGACCATCGGTCGTTACGGCGGCCCACACCATTACCATTGGCGGCGCTTGAGTTCTGGTGGCCAATCGAAGGTGTAAATTTTCAGCTGACCTCTTTGGCAAGTAAACCCGATCATTTTGTTTGTTCACAAACTGCTCAATTTGGAATGGCTTCTCATCGGAGAAAACCAAATTCGGTAACTGGCCACTTTCGTCCAAGCGAAGCAACTCTTTGGCTCTTTCCAGTCTAACTTTTTTTTGCGCATCGGTGAGCTCTTGCACTTTTTGGAACTTCAATGGCTTTAGTCCAAGCTCATTTTTTAATATGTGTTGTATCCGTTCTCGCGATATGTTCAGCTCACGAGCAATTTTTCTACCACTGCGGCGTGGATTTCGATCAAATCTGGCCTTCACTTTTCGGATCATTTCTGGTGTTGTTACCGTTTTTTTCGTCCACTTTTTGGACGCGATGCAACACTGCCAGTATCACGGTAACGAGCAATGGTACGAGAAACAAAAGATTTATTCACATTTAAATGCTGGAGGGCTCTAACGATAGCCACTTGTGTTTTTCCACCGAAATATAAAGCAATCACACTATCACGCTTGAATTCCATCACGAATAACTTTTTTTCTGAATGCAATAGATCAAAATGCTTTTGTAAGCTTGTAAACAATAAAATTAACTGTCACTGAAATAAATCTGTCAGCTGTCAGACTAGCGGTTTATAAATGATAGCAACCTGAAGTTGGTTGCAATACATATCAGCCACCCTGTATAATACCCCACACATCCCTAACATTGCGATAAGGGTCATTGCGATAATCATTTGGAATAACTGGTAATTGGCTAGGAGCATATTATCGAATTCTGAACCGATAATCGCTGAATTAAGCAATATTCGTTCCTAAATTGAGAAACATCTTTCTGGAAAATTTTAAATTCTATAGCGCTTTGATACCAAATCAGGAGGAACATATACATATATGGAGGTTATATATATAAATCTGATTGCACTGATCGGATATAAAATACAGTTTCTACAGCGCTTACATGTCAAATCGGGGGTTACATATATATGGGGGCTATATCTAAATCTGAACCGATTTTCTCCGAATTTGGCAGTATTCCTTCATGTAGTAGGAAAAGTTTTTTCGTCGAATTTCGCACTAATCGGATATAAAATAACATTTATACAGCGCTTACATGTCAAATCGGGTGTAACGTATATATGGGGGCTATATCTAAATCTGAACCGATTTAAAAGTCAATTAATTTTCCCAGTGTATAACTACATCTCTTTGATGACATATGCGAAATAACAAAATGCGAGAGGATAAATGCTACAGCAGCCGTGGTCATCTCTTCCTGGATTGTTCCCACAGTTGCAACTTCTCCCCACCCAAAAAAAAAGGAATCACACATTGTTACCCCGTTTACTTGCGCTCTGGTTGACTGGCTGGCTGGAAAAGCGAAGAGAGTAATAAGTGTACATTTTACCACCCGTTAAGCTGTTAGCACGGCTAGGGTCACAGTCGTTATACCCTTAAAAAATATTGGTTAGTAAGTAGCAGCAGCAGCAGTAGTCAAGAACATCAAGGGAAGGACAGCGCAAAACAATTGTGTGTGGATTTTTTTGCAGTGTGTTTTTCGCTTCCGTCATGCAGTATGTGGCCAAAAATGTAATAATATTTCAGTGAGATTCAACCAAAATAACACAGCAGACATTATTTCATCATCGTCAGTGGTTTCATCATCGTCAGGGGGGTACAATAAATCGGAGAGAAGAGTTTCATGGTAAAGATAACCCAGCAAACCTGTTTAGGGTTAGGTTAATATTGCACGCTGAAAAAATCGCTTCTGTAGTATATTGTCTCAAACATATTCAGCTTGTGTACCCTAAACTTGTGTATATTACACATGTTTAGGGCACACTCCAAATATATAATATTTGACACACACAAATAGTATATGTTTGGGAAGTTGTTGTTTTAAACAAAAATATGTTTTCATTTTAATATTTATTTTTTATTTGGAACTAATATTTCCGAAAGAAATAATAATTTGTATTAAAGTATTTTGGCAATGTATCAATGCCTTATTTTAAAAACAAGTTTTCTCTTTTTCAAAAGTTTAAAGTGCATTTTTTTTTGTAAATTTTGTTTGTTTGTAAAATCCAATTAAAAGTTAAATCGTATGATCTTTTGAAACTATAAATTGTATTGATAGATTGACAAAAAGTGGTGAATTGGAACATTTACAATTTAAAAACCAGTAAGAAAAGGCCGAAAGTCGGGCGGAGCCAACTATATAATAACCTACACCTCCCTAACAATGCGATAAGGGTCATTGCGATAATAATTTTGAATAATTGGTAAATGGGTAGGAACATATATACGAGTATAGAGGTTATATAAATCTGAACCGATTTTTCCTGAATACTCATTCATGTAAAAATACCTCTTTATACGAATTTCGTACTAATCGGATATAAAATACAGTTTTAACAGCGCTTACATGTCAAATCGGGGGTAATATATATATGGGGGCTATATCTAAACCTAAACCGATTTTCACCGAATTTGGCAGTATTCCTTCATGTAATAATAAACCTCTTTTTGCCAAATTTCGCACTGATCGGATATAAAATAAGATATTTACAGCGCTTACATTTCAAATCGGGGGCAACGTATATATGGGGGATATATCTAAATCTGAACCGATTTCTTCCAAATTCAACAGTGTTCATTCATATAATAAAGAACCTCTTTCGGCCGAATTTCATACTGATCGGATGTATAATAACATATACATATGTATATGGGGTCTTTATCTAAATCTAAACCGATTTTAACCAAATTCAATAGCCATCGTCCTTGGGCCTAAAGAAAGATATGTGTAAAGTGTCGTCGAGATCGGGCCATAATTGCGACCTGTACTTTGATTACAATAATACATGCACAGACAGACGGACGTACAGACGGAGATGGCTAAATCAACTCAGAAGGTGATTCTAAGTCGATCGGTATAATAAACGATGGGTCTATTTCTTCTCCTTTTGGGTGTTACAAACAAATGCACAAAGTTATAATACCCTGTACAACAGTGTGGTGTAGGGTATAATTATTCATGTAAAACAAAGGCTAATGCTGCTAAAGACATTTTCGATAATAAAGATTAAACGAAATCTATGAAAAACTAACTAAAATTCGAAAAACTCACCAAAGTTTTAAAAATCTTTTTTTACATTTTTGAATAATATTCATTTATTTGACCTGTATTGTAATTTAGCCAAATTGTTTGAATGAAACTCGAGCTCAAGGTCTAGGTTTTACAGACGGCATCGACGTCAGATCGATACTCATCGGCATATAGTTATTTAATTTTCGTGAGTGTACAACAACAACAACCAATCCTGACGATGGCTTTCGATGAAAGGCGAAATATCGAATGAAAGATAAGTAACACTATGCAACAAAATTTTTTTTTTGTATCTCAGACCTAAAAATTATTTTTTTTTGTAAAGATTGTTGCGTACTGTTATATGAAATCAAATTCACAAATATTTTTATGGATACATTTTTTTAAAACTTTTTTATTAAAAATACTAATATCATCTAAGGTACCCTTAGTATTTGAACTGTAATTTTTGGAGTATATGCCCGATCAGATCGACTTATACGTTAAATTGAAGCTATTAATATGGGCTACCAATGCTGCAAATATCTATTTCACTTAAAAACAGTGGTTTAGTAACAGTGATTAAACAAATCGGAAAAAGTAGATTTTTTTCAAAAAAAAAAAATTCGAAAAATAATAGTTTATTTAGAAAACAATGCCTATTTGAATAAAAATCTATGGATAAATGTAGAAATTATAGCCCTTTTGGTAGAGGTAAGAGAATTTCAAAAAATCTTTTTTTTATTTTTGTTTAAATAGCGATTTTATTTGTTACTTATTTACCTTATGTACAAATTTAGTTTATTTACATGTACAAGTTTCAGTAGAAGTAATAGTGAGTTCATTGTTGACGTTTGTAGATTTCGGAATCGGTTTCTCTAATGAGGAACCAAAATGGGAGATTTCGCATCATTCTTTCATCCCAGTGCCCTTGGTAACGCCGCTCGATGGACTTTATTTCTTGGTGAAACCTTTCGCCATGTTCGTCACTTACGTCGTCAAGATTCTCGGGGAAAAAGGTTAAATGAGAATGCAATAAATGCATTTTGAGGGACATATTTACACCTTTTGGAATACATAAAGCGAAAAATAAGTTAGAAGAATACATACATGTGTGTTATATACATAAATGTAGAAAAATATATTTCTTACCAATTTTTTCATAATTTTTTAACAAATCATTAATCATTGTTTCGTATTGAGGGCTTTTATTGGATCCAAGGAAATTTGAAACTACAACCTTAAACGACCTCCATGCTGCAATTTCATCCGATTTTTTCATGATTCGAAATTTACATCTTTCATCAGTTTCCATATTTTAGGCCCATCAAAAACGCCTTCTTAAATTTTTTGAAAAGAAAGACTTTTAAATAAACTTTTAATATAAATATGCTATATGATGAACAAATAGATCTACGCCTAAACGGCTGGACCGATCTTCTTGAAATTTTCACAAAATGTACATGTGTGGGGGATGGTGTAAATAGGGTACTTGAATTTTCGATGTACCAAGTGGGCGTGGCCCTGCCCATATAAGCCAAATTTTGAAATTGATATAAATATCTTGCACAATTTGTTAGATAGAGCCCTGTAATTTTGTGTATAGGTGTCTGGTGCCAGTCTAAGTGACTGTTTAAAAACGGTAGGTATCAGACTAATGGGCATGGCCCCGCCCATATAAAGCAAGTTTTGAAATTGAGATATCTTGCACAATTTGTTAGCGAGAGTGCTGTTATGTAATGTATGTATGTATATGTATTTGGTGGCAGTATTCGTGATTGGTTCAAAAATAGACGGGAACGGAAATCTAAATCTGGGAATCTAAATCGAATTTTAGTTAGTTTTTCCTAGATTTCGTTTAATCTTTATTGTCAAAAATGTCTTTAGCAGCATTAGCCTTTGTTTTACATCAATAATTATACCCTACACCACACTGTGGTACAGGGTATTATAACTTTGTGCATTTGTTTGTAACACCCAAAAGGAGAAGAAATAGACCCATCGTTTATTATACCGATCGACTTAGAATCACCTTCTGAGTTGATTTAGCCACCTCCGTCTGTACGTCCGTCTGTCTGTGCATGTATTCTTGTAATCAAAGTACAGGTCGCAATTATGGTCCGATATCGACGACACTTTACACATATCTTTCTTTAGGCCAAAGGACGATGCCTATTGAATTTGGTTAAAATCGGTTTAGATTTAGATATAGCCCCCATATATATGTTACCCCCGAATTAACATGTAAGCGCTGTAAAAACTTTATTTTATATCCGATCAGTATGAATTCGGCAGAAAGAGGTTTCTTATTATATGAATGAACACTGTTGAATTTGGAAGAAATCGGTTCAGATTAGGCCGGGTCGATTTGTGGGGAGGCAAAAAAAGTCGCCATTGCTCAGTGAAAATCGTATTCTAGGGATCAAAATAAGAAACTTTGCCGAAGGAACCATACCTCTGAAACGAATTCTGATGTCCCGGAATTTGGGTCGAACTTTTGGGTAGGGGCAAATTTTGAAAAATCCCACTTTGACCCATTTAGAGTGCTCCAATCGAGTCCAAATGTATGACCGACCCCCACTAACTTTGGAGGCCCGACCCACCCATGCCAGTGGCACACCCCCTGGAACCCCCTGGGGGTTCCATACATTTGGACTCGATTGGAGCACTCTAAATGGGTCAAAGTGGGATTTTTTCCGGGACATCAGAATTCGTTTTAGAGGTATGGTTCCTTCGGCAAAGTTTCTTATTTTGATCCCTAGAATACGATTTTCACTGGGCACTTCACTGAGTGGGGGTCGGTCATACATTTGGACTCGATTAGAGCACTCTAAATGGGTCAAAGTGGGATTTTTTCCGGGACATCAAAATTCGTTTTAGAGGTATGGTTCCTTCGGCAAAGTTTCTTATTTTGATCCCTAGAATACGATTTTCACTGAGCAATGGGCGATTTTTAAATCGACCTGCCCTAGCCCCCATATATATGTTACCCCGATTTGATATGTTAGCGCTGTAAAAACTGTATTTTATATCCGATCAATGCGAAATTCGGCAGAAAGAGGTTTCATATTACATGAAGGAATGCTGCCAAATTCGGAGAAAATGGGTTCAGATTCAGATATAGCCACCATAAATACGTTACCCCGATTTGCATTGTAAGCGCTGTAAAATTGTTATTTTGTATCCGATCAGTGCGAATTTCGGCAAAAAGGGGTTTCTTATTACACGAAGGAATACTGCTAAATTCGGAGAAAATCGGTTCAGATTTAGATATAGCCCCCATATATATGTAACTCCCGATTTGACATGTAAGCGCTGTAGAAACTGTATTTTATATCCGATCAATGCGAAATTCGGCAGAAAGAGGTTTCATGTTACATGAAGGAATGCTGCCAAATTCTGAGAAAATCGGTTCAGATTTAGTTACAGACCCCATATATATGTTACCCCCGATTTGATATGTAAGCGCTGGAAAAAATGTAATTTGAAACCGATCAGTGCGAAATTCGGCAAAAAGAAGTTTCTTTCTATATGAAGGAACACTGCCAAATTCGGGGAAAATCGGTTTAGATTTAGATAAGCGGTGTAGAAACCGTATTTTACATCCGATCTTTGCGAAATTCGGCTGAGAGAGTTTTCTTAATACGTGACTGAACACTAAAAAATTCAGAGAAAATCCGTCCCGATTTGACATGTAAGCGCTGTAGAAATCGTGTTTTATATCCGATCAGTACGAAATTCTGTAGAGGAAGTTTTCTTATTACATGTATGTTCATACACTGCCAAATTCTTATCGCAATGCCCCTTATAGCATTGCTAGTGAGGTGTAGGGTATTATATAGTCGGCCGCTCCCGACTTTCTGTCTTTCCTTACTGGTTTTATTATAATCTCGTTTTGCTCCTTAATTTTTCCATAATTACATTATTTTTAGGAAATGTAGCACAGCCATAAAGTGTTTTCCAACAAGAGGTGTTATTTAGGTATTCAAAGAAAAATTCCATTTTTTTAGATAAATGATCGGATGTTTATTTCAAATACAGAGGAAGGTATGCCGTTAATAATGAAAAACAACATCAGCCAAATGGCCACCACGACCACGCTTACAGGACCATATCCTTTTCATGAAATTTTCCATAACCAAATCGCAAAGTGGCTGCCCTATGTCCTCGATCCAACCTCATTTTCGAAAAAGTAAGATTCAATGACTCCGCCGGACGATAAACCGCACCAAACAGTCACACGTTGAGGATGATTTTTCGATGGAATTCCGAATCATTTTCATGCATTTCAAAGCTCAATCAGCAAAGACAAGACGTTGTTGATGATCGGCCGGCTTGAGTTCTTGTGTTGACTGAACTTTATAAGCCTAAAGACCCAAGTCGTTATGCAAGATACGGTGTAATGACGTTTGTGGAATGCCAATTCCAAAGAACAGCGACGAATGGACAAACCTGGGTTTTCTTCAACACTTTGGGCTACAGCAGCAATATTCTCAGTTGTATAGATTTATGCACTTTTTCACTAAAAATCTTTTGCTGGGTTTATGGTTAAATGTGAGCACATGAGATAATTCATCTGCACATTACTCTTTGTACTGTTAATAGTCATTCCGCTTCTTGGTTTGCAACATCTGTATATATGAATATATTCCCAATCCTTGATAGATTGGGAATATACTTGGTAAATTTCCGATTCCATAGGTCCTGTTCTATGTTAAGACAATCCATAATCCTATTAGCCACACCTGCGCTATAGTTTTCTTTCTAAGAGACCGTTATTTTTTTTCCCAAATCCTTAAAAGGGTGTCTTCCGTTCGTCTATCCCTTAACCATAAAATCATTTCTATATGTTTTATACAATTTTGGTATGCATTAAAGATACATAAATCAATCAAAAAATATGTTTCGTCATTTACAACCAAATCCCAAACGATTAAATGCACGCGGAGAGGGATGTGTTGAGGTTGGACGCGGAATGGAAGCAAAACAATTGTTGCCACTGCCAGGACCATTGACAATGGTTGAGCTGTTGAATTATAGAATCCTCGACTCGTTCACAGTTAAACTCAAAAGGGGAAAACAAATATTCTGTCATCACATCATTTACCCCATCCCCTCTCCCCAAAATGGATGTCGGAAAAAATTCGTCTATGACCATTTGTAAATTTACAATATTTTATTTGATGATTTGCTTTACTTTCAGTTCTGTTTGTTTTGTATTTTCCCCGTTTCTTTTCTTTTTTTAGGTTCATCATTCATTGCGTTCCCTTCTGTATTTGGTGTTTATCTAATACCCGAAATCTATAATGCCAATTTTGTACGGAGAGCAGTGCATTGAAGACTGGAGAACGAGGACGAGTATTGATATTTTGGGAATGATGTGCAAAATTGATGATATATTTTTATGTCCCTTTCCTTGTCCTTTTTGTTTGTTTATACAAACGGGAAGCACCAGCTGATCTTAAGTATTGCTTAAAATTGGATAATTTATTATTGAATTTTTGAGACTTTTCTTTTTTTGTGATGAAGAAGACTACAAAAAGCTCCACCCAAAACTAAATGGCTGTTGAAATATTTGTGTTCAGTGCTAAAAAAGGTAATTGCTATAAATTAGATTAGTCTCGGCAAGATATGATGAGATTTTTCCAGTTATTGTTGTTGTGACAAATTGTTGTAATAATATTTCAGGGAGGGCAGGGTCCCTTTCATATTGTGGGAGGATGGAAGTGTACAGCAGCTGTGTTCTTTTAGATAATGCTGAAAGCAATATTTACCATGACAAAACAAATTCCAATTGATATTAGATGATTGGCTGTCTGCCGAGAGGATTACGCAAAATTGTTTATAATTCTGTTATAGGCAAAATCGAACAAAGAAAAATGAGGCAATTTACTTGGCTCAAAAAATCGAAGATTTAAATTTTTGGTTTAAAAGAATTTAAGGTATGTTTTTAAATTTAAAGTAAGCCATTCCCTATAGTAGTCCGACAGACGGACATATGCAATTCTCTAAAAATTTCCTTTTTATACCCTACACCACACTGTGGTACAGGGTATTATAAGTTTGTTTCACGGCAGATGTTTGTAACACCTGAAAATAACACAGTTAGACCCACCTTAAAGTATACCGATCGACTCAGAATCACTAGCTGAGTCGATTTAAGCATGTCCGTCCGTCCGTCTGTCCATGTAAAGTTGTTCGGCGACTACAGGTCGCAATTTCACTCCGATCGTTCTGAAATTTTGCATTTTATAGTATTTCGCAGCTGTTAAGATCGCTATTGAATTTGGTTGAAATCGGTTAAGATTTAGCTATAGCTCCCATATATATGTTCCATCCGATTTGGCTCTTTAGACCTGTAGAAGCTGTATTTTACATCCAATCCTTTTGAAATTTAGAATGGTAGAGTTTCTTGATCCATGAACCAACACTACCGAATTTGAAGAATATCGGTTAAGATTTAGCTATAGCTCCCATGTATATGTTTCGTCCGATTTGGCCCTTTAGTTCTATAGAAGCTATATTTTACATCCAATCGTTTTGAAATTTAGAAAGGTAGAGTTTCTTGATCCATGAACCAACACTACCGAATTTGAAGAATATCGGTTAAGATTTAGCTATAGCTCCCATGTATATGTTTCGTCCGATTTGGCCCTTTAGTTCTATAGAAGCTATATTTTACATCCAATCGTTTTGAAATTTAGAAAGGTAGAGTTTCTTGATCCATGAACCAACATTGCCGAATTTGAAGAAAATCGGTTAAGATTTAGCTATAGCTCCCATATATATGTTTCATCCGATTTGGCTCTTTAGATCCAATCGTTTTTATACCCTACATCACACTGTTGTACAGGGTATTATTTATGTATAAAATGTCCCAAAAGTAAATTTATGTAAACAATTTATACATGAATTACAAAATTTATATATCAGAGTTATTCAATATTTCGAGAGTGGTGTAGGGTATTATATAGTCGGCCCCGCCCGACTTTAGCCTTTCCTTACTGACTTTCCTTAAAATAATATAACCAAATTTGTCCATAAAATAATTACAAAACTCTCATATTTTATAAAACCAAGAGCCTTCAAAAACTTTATTCCAAATTTAATGTTGCTAACAAATTTGAACTTTCGATTTCATTGCAAAGCCGTACATACATATATCCATATCAAACAGTAGCTCTTAATTTCGATTTCATACTAATGAGCTGTTGATATGGTGTACCAGCTGAATGTAATGTGCCATAGTTTTAATGCATTCCTCAATGTAGTTCAACTCGTTAAATTGTCATCACATAGTGAGGAAGAATGAGCTAGACGAGATGGAAACGATAACTATTTGTCATAGAATTAAGTTCAGAAATAGAGAACAAGATACGTGGGTGGAGAAAGAAGTTTTCCAAAGTACAAAGGTCATTGACATAGAGACAATGGTAAGTGAAAAAGGTCATTTACCACTGACAAAAGCTCAATGACATTTGACAAAAGGCAATTACCATTGACAGAGTATCAGTGACCATTGACAATGGGTCAATGTCCATTGACAAAAGTTCAATGACCATAGGGTCAATGAGAAATGTTCTATGACAATTGACAAATGTTCTATGAAAACTGGCAACGGGTCAATGACCATTGAAAAGGTTCACTGGCCATTGACAAAGGGTCAATGACCATTGCCAAAGTGACAGGGTCAATGACCATTGGCAAAGGGTCAATTGCCATTGGCAAAAGGTCAATGTCCATTTGCAAAGGGGTCAATGACCATTAGAAAAGGGTCAATGGCCATTTGTAAAGGGCAACGCCCATTGGCAAAGGGTCAAAGACTATTGACATATAGTCAAAGACCATTGAAAAGAGTCAAGGGCCATTAAAAAGAGTCAACGACAATTGTCAAAGACCATTGTTAAATGGCCAATAACCATTCGAAAAAGGGTTAATGACCATTGACAAAGGGTCAATGACCATTTGACCAAGCGTCAATGACCATTGCCAACGTGACAATGACCATTGCCAACGTGACAATGGCCATTGACAAAGAGTCAAAGACCATTGTCAAAGGGTCATTTAACTTTGTCAAAGGGTCAATGACCATTGATAAAGAGTCAAAGACAATTACAAAGAGTTAAATGCTATTGTCAAAGGGTCAATGACCATTGTCAAAGGGTCAATAACCATTGGCAAAGGGTCAATGACCATTGTCAAAGGGTCAATGACCATTGGTAAAAGGTCAATGACCAATGGCAAAAGGTCAATGACCAGTGACAAAAGGTCAATGACCAGTGACAAAAGGTCAATGACAATTGACAAAGGGTCAATGACCATTGAAAAGGTTAACTGACCATTGACAAAGGGTCAATGACCATTGACAATGAAAATTGACCACTGACAATGGGTCAATAATAATTGGAAAAGGGTCAACCATTGACAAAGGGTCAATAACCATTGACAAAGGGTCAATAACCATTGGCAAAGGGTCAATGACAATTGACAAACGGTCAATGACCATTGACAAAGGGGCAATGACCATTGAAAAAGTTCACTGACCATTGAAAAGGTTAACTGACCATTGACAAAGGGTCAATGACCGTCGACAAATGGTCAATGACCATTAACAAAGGGTCAATGACCACCGACAATGGCTGAATGAAAATTGACCACTGACAATGGGTCAATAATAATTAGCAAAGGGTCAATGACCATTGTCAAAGGGTCAATGAGAAATGTTCTATGACAATTGACAAAGGTTCTATGAAAATTGGCAAAGGGTGAATGACCATTGAAAAGGTTCACTGACCATTGAAAAGGATCAATGACCATTGCCAAAGTGACAGGGTCAATGACCATTGCCAAAGTGACAGGGTCAATGACCCTTGACAAAGGGTCAATGACCATTGACAAAATGTCAATGACCATTGATAAAGGGTCAATGACAATTTACAAAGGGTCAATGACTATTGACAAAGGGTCAATGACCATTGACCATTGACAAATGGTGACCATGACAAAGGGGCAATGACCATTGAAAAAGTTCACTGACCATTGAAAAGGTTAACTGACCATTGACAAAGGGTCAATGACCGTCGACAAATGGTCAATGACCATTAACAAAGGGTCAATGACCTCAGACAATGGCTCAATGAAAATTGACCACTGACAATGGGTCAATAATAATTAGCAAAGGGTCAATGACCATTGACAAAGGGTCAATGAGAAATGTTCTATGACAATTGACAAAGGTTCTATGAAAATTGACAAAGGGTCAATGACCATTGAAAAGGTTAACTGACCATTGACAAAGGGTCAATGACCATTGACAATGAAAATTGACCACTGACAATGGGTCAATAATAATTGGAAAAGGGTCAACCATTGACAAAGGGTCAATAACCATTGACAAAGGGTCAATGACAATTGACAAACGGTCAATGACCATTGACAAAGGGGCAATGACCATTAAAAAAGGGTCAATGATCATTGGCAAACTGTCAATGACCATTGTCAAAGGGTCAATGACCATTGGCAAGGGGTCAATGACCATTGGCAAAGGGTCAATGGCCATTGACAAATGGTCAATGATTATTGAAAAAGGGTCAATGCCCATTACAATGGATAAATGAACATTGACAAAGGGTCAATGACCATTGACAAAGGGTCCATGAGCATTGACAAAGCGTCAATGACCATTGACAGAGGGTCATTGGCCGTTGGCAATGGGTCAATGACAATGGGTCAATGACAATTGGTCAATGACAATGGGTCAATGGGTCAATGATAACACTATGCAACAAATTAACACTTTTTGAAAAATACATGAACCTGACTGTATAGCTTCGATTCTACTACCAAATGGTAGTATAACCCTATACTCAGTTTGGCGAGATTGGTGACCAATTTTTTTTATGGGCCTCGAAAGATTCGGAAAATCAGTGGACCCCCTGAAAAAAGGTGTCATCGGTTTTTGAGCAACAGCTACTTCAGACTTGGTGATAGCGCTTAACTATATTTGGCAATAATGTAGCTAAGAACACGTAGAACAAAGTCTGTTAACATTTCATGCCAAAAAAAATTGTTTTTCAGCACTTTTTTTCGAAAAACATAGGATTAAATTTATTTTTTTTCACTATTTTCGGCATAACTTTAAGGGATCGCTGATTTTTTACTAACAATATTTGGCAATATTGTAGCCACGGTAAATCTGAACAACTTTTGTGAACATGTCATTACAATATGAACGTGTCTAGGCACACTAAATAGCTCAAAAAACCACATTGTATCCCAACAATTTAAGTATTTCACTGTTATGTAACAATAATATATTTTTTTGGTACAGGATATGTCCAGCAACATTATAGAAAATATTAAGGCCAACATTTTTGTGTAACATATTAACCCTCTAGCTCCCTCACATAAGTGCAATTTTTGGCCCCATTTTAACAAATCGTAAAAACACCCCTTAAAAGGGGGAGGGCGGGGATGAAATGTTCTACAAAAATGTTCGCCATAAAATTTTACTATATGTGTCAGAACACACCAGAGCTCAAAACATAACACAAACACCAAAAAAAGGTCAAATTCCTGATCATGCAGGAATATTAGTCGTACGATCTAGTGGTTGAAGCAATGAAGATACCAGTAAATAACGTTGTTGACAGGAATTTGACCGTTTTTTGGATTTTTGTGTTAAGATTTGGGTTTTAGTGTGTTCTGACACATATAGTAAAATTTTATGGCGAACATTTTTGTAGAACATTTCATCCCCGCCCTCCCCCTTTTAAGGGGTGTTTTTTACGATTTGTTAAAATGGGGCCAAAAATTACGGTTATGTGGGGGAGCTAGAGGGTTAAAATGTTCCACAAAAATATTGGCCTTAATATTTTCTATAAAATTGCTGAACATACCCTATACAAGAAAAAAATATTTTTGTTTCATAACAGTGAAATACTTACATTTTTGGGGTACAATGTGGATTTTTGAGCTATTTAAGGTGCCTACACACGTTCAGATTGTATTGATATGTTGATAAAAGTTGTTCAGATTTACCGTGGCTACAATATTGCCAAATATTGTTAGTCAAAAATCAGCGATCCCTTAAAGTTATGCCGAAAAAAGTGAAAAAAAATAAATTTAATCCTATGTTTTTCGAAAAAAAATGCTGGAAAACAAAATTTTTTTGGCATAAAATGTTAACAGACTTTGTTCAATGTGTTCTGAGCTACATTATTGCCAAATATAGTTAAGCGCTATCACCAAGTCTGAAGTAGCTGTTGATCAAAAACCGATGACACCTTTTTTCAAGGTGTCCACTGATTTTCCGAATCTTTCGAGGCCCATAAAAAAAAATTGGTCACCAATCTCACCAAACTGAGTATAGGGTTATACTACCATTTGGTAGTAGAATCGAACCTATACCATCAGATCCGTGTATTTTTTTTACTGTTGCACAGTGTAATTGGCAATGGGTCAATGACAATTGACAAAGGGTCAATGACAATTGACAAAGGGTCAATGACAATTGACAAAGGGTCAATGACAATTGACAAAGGGTCAATGATCATTGAAAAGGTTAACTGACCATTGAAAAGGGTAACTGACCATTGACAAAGGGTCAATGACCATCGACAAATGGTCAATGACCATCGACAAATGGTCAATGACCATTAACAAAGGGTCAATGAAAATTGACCACTGACAATGGGTCAATAATGATTAGCAAAGGGTCAATGGCCATTGACAAATGGTCAATGATTATTGAAAAAGGGTCAATGCCCATTACAATGGATAAATGAACATTGACAAAGGGTCAATAACCATTGACAAAGGGTCAATAACCATTGACAAAGGGTCCATGAGCATTGACAAAGCGTCAATGACCATTGACAGAGGGTCATTGGCCGTTGGCAATGGGTCAATGACAATGGGTCAATGACAATTGGTCAATGATAATGGGTCAATGATAATTGGCAATGGGTCAATGACAATTGACAAAGGGTCAATGACAATTGACAAAGGGTCAATGATCATTGAAAAGGTTAACTGACCATTGAAAAGGGTAACTGACCATTGACAAAGGGTCAATGACCATCGACAAATGGTCAATGACCATTGATAAAGGGTCAATGACAATTTACAAAGGGTCAATGACTATTGACAAAGGGTCAGTGACCATTGACAAAAGGTCGATGACCAGTGACAAAAGGTCAATGACCAGTGACAAAAGGTCAATGACCATTGAAAAAGTTCACTGACCATTGAAAAGGTTAACTGACCATTGACAAAGGTGACAATTGACGAAGGGTCAATTAATATTAACAAAGGGTCAATGACCATTGAAAAGTGGTCAATGACGATAAATGACCATTGAACAAGTAAGAAAGTTTCAGTCGGGTAAACCGACTAAGGTATACCCTCACTTTGTGAGTAATGTAATATTGAATATTCCACGAATTATTCTGTTAGATTATATGGTAGGTACCAGAACGGGTTTAACAAATACATCTATTTTTCGCTGAATAGTAGATACTTTAAATACATTGCACTGCGCCGAATTATAAGCGTTTATTTGCACTGGTTTATTAACGTTATGAGATATTAAATTTTGGTATGATTTGGACATTTTGTGTGGGAGGTACAAAAAGGGGCGTGGTGATAACGGCCATTTTTTACAGGGCTATAGACACTTCAATAGCGTTACACTGTGCAAAATGTTGTGGCATTTACGTGCATTGGTACTCATGTTGTGAGCTCTTAACTTTTGGTGCAAAATGTTACCTTTGTGTGGGAGCTACCAAAAGGGGCGTGAATATAAGACCCATTTTTCACTGGACTGTAGGCACTATAAAAGCATTACACTGTACAAAATTTCAAGTATTTTTATACACTGGTATTAATGTTATAAGCTGATAGCTTTTGCTGCAAAATGGTGCATTTGTGTGGGAGGTACCAAAAGGGGCGTAGCAACTTGGCCCATTTTTCTCGAGTTGATAGCGACTAATAAACTAATGCTATGTGTGGAATTTCAGAAGATTCGAATAAGTAGTATAGCAGTTATTAAAGATTCAATATTTTACAACATTTTAACACTTTGTGGGGGAGGTACTAGAAGGAGTGGACCAATATGGCCCATCTTCGAACTTAGCCGGAGATAGAAAAAAATATTACCACGTACCAAATTTGAAGTCAATCGGTTACTCCTTTCGAGAGTTATCGTGCGCACCAGCCAGCAGACAGACAGACAGACAGACAGACAAACAGACAGACAGACAGACAGACAGACAGACAGACAGACAGACAGACAGACAGACAGACAAACAGATAGACAGACAGACAGACAGACGGACGGACATTGCTCATTCGTCTTAAAATGACCCAAAACGAATATCCGCCGAACATACTTAGGGTCTTAGATCACTCCTTCGATGTGTTACACTTTTTTTCGTAGCAAATGATATATACCCTCGTCACACTAAAGTGAGGGTATAAAAAGGTTCAACGACCATTAATGAACATTGAAAAGGGGTCAATGACCATAAATGACCATTGACAAAGGGTTAGTGACCATTGGCAAAGGGTCAATGATCATTGACAAAGGGTCAATGGCCGTTAACAAGGGATAGATGAACATTGACAAAGGGTCAATATTCATTGGCAAAGGGTCAATTGCCATTGGCAAAGGATCAATGTCCGTTGACAAAGGGTCAATGACCATTAGAAAAGGGTCAATGGCCATTGGTAAAGGGCCAACGACCATTGGCAAAGGGTCAATGACTATTGACAAAGAGTCAAAGACCATTGAAAATAGTCAAAAGCCATTGAAAAGAGTCAAAGGTTATTGTCAAAGACCATTGTCAAATGGCCACTGACCATTGGAAAAGGGTTAATGACCATTGACAAAGTGTCAAAGATCATTGTCAAAGGGTCATTTAACTTTGTCAAAGGGTCAATGATTATTTTCAAGGGGTCAATGACCATTGACAAAGAGTCGAAGACAATTGCAAAGAGTTAAAGGCCATTGTCAAAGGGTCAATGACCATATACAAAGGGTCAATGATTATTGAAAAAGTGTCAATGCCCATTACAAGGGATAAATGAACATTGACAAAGGGTAAATGACCATTGACAAAGGGTCAATGATCATTGACAAGGGCTAAATGACCTTTGACAAAGGGTTAATGACCATTGACAAAGGATCAATGACCATTGACAAAGGGTCAATGACCATTGACAAAGTGTCAATGACCATTGACAAAGTGTCAATGACCATTGACAAAGGGTCAATGACCATTGACAAAGCGTCAATGAACATTGACAAAGCGTCAATGACCATTGACAAAGATTCAATGACAATTGACGATGGGTCAATGACCACAGGTTCAATTGACAAAGGGTCAATGACCATTGCCAAAGGGCCAATGACCATAGCCAAAGGGTCAATGGCCATTGACAAAGGGTCAGTGACCATTGACAAATAGTCAAAGAACATTGTCGAAGGGTCAATGACTATGTTCTACATAAATATAATTGAACAGTGCTAAAAGTCCATAACGATTCAAAAGATTTTTCCACCAGCTTAAAACTCTCTTCTCCACCCTATCCTGCTGTGAAAATATTAACATTATAATTTTGTTGAACTTAAGAACAGTAACTGCTCACTTAGTGCTGAAGTAAGCCGAGATACTGAATTAGCATTATATAAAATAAACTTTTCATTGTACATCGATGTCATAACATACATCTGTAGCCACATATGCGGAAGATTTACATCAATGTTGAGGACATAAATAACAAATAAAAGACGGGGTCGAGATTCCAAACTATAACATAAAAATTTTAAGAGGTTAATTGAGTTAATGGTTAAATAAATGTAGATAATCAATTGGTACTAAATAATTGAATTAGATATTATATATAAAGCTCCGAAACTTCCTGTGATGACAATAGTGGAAACCCATTTCCTTTTAGGATTTTTATCTAACGGCCATTTCAACCACCTCCGGTTCCGGTACAGGTATACATAGTTAATCTGGAGATATTGTTGTCATATCTTACGGATTTTTAAATTTGTAACTTTGGTTCTAACAACAGATGGTCAAATTTGGGTTAAATGGTTATTGTATAGGGTCATCCAAGTATAGATACTTTTTTCAATAACCATTTTTTGACAGATCACGTGTGAGTCGTGTCATGCTGTCATGTTATTTTTGTTAAATATTGTTTGGCATTTCATAATGGAACGACCTAGCCTGAATTTCTGAGACCGATTTCCTCCCAGCTCCTGTGGAAAAGAATTCTTTTCTTCGATCTTATCTATTACATATTAGTGAGAATGCATTTATGATTGTGGGTGTATGTGGATTTTAGTTCAACATATTTTCCTTTGTACGTGTATGTTGCACTTGCAAAAAATATGGAACATTAAGATCTCAGTGCGGGTTTGCTTGTGCCTGTGTTTGGTGGTGGCACTACAAAGTGAGAGTTTTAAACATATGACCCTGTTTTTTACCCGCATTTTTTGATATACGATTTTGATAATAAGGCGCATCAGTATGACTTTGTGGGTAAGCGTGTGTGTGTGCCCATAAAAGCCAGAAACTTTCAATGTTTTCGGAATGTGTGTGTGAACATTGACCATTGACAAATGGTCAATGACCATTGAAAAGGTTAACTGACCATTGACAAAGGGTCAATGACCATTGACAATGAAAATTGACCACTGACAATGGGTCAATAATAATTGGAAAAGGGTCAACCATTAACAAAGGGTCAATAACCATTGGCAAAGGGTCAATGACCATTGTCAAAGGGTCAATGACCATTGGTAAAAGGTCAATGACCATTGGCAAAAGGTCAATGACCAGTGACAAAAGGTCAATGACCAGTGACAAAAGGTCAATGACAATTGACAAAGGGTCAATGACCATTGAAAAGGTTAACTGACCATTGACAAAGGGTCAATGACCATTGACAATAAAAATTGACCACTGACAATGGGTCAATAATAATTGGAAAAGGGTCAACCATTGACAAAGGGTCAATAACCATTGACAAAGGGTCAATAACCATTGACAAAGGGTCAATAACCATTGACAAAGGGTCAATAACCATTGACAAAGGGTCAATAACCATTGACAAAGGGTCAATAACCATTGACAAAGGGTCAATGACAATTGACAAACGGTCAATGACCATTGACAAAGGGGCAATGACCATTGAAAAAGTTCACTGACCATTGAAAAGGTTAACTGACCATTGACAAAGGGTCAATGACCGTCGACAAATGGTCAATGACCATTAACAAAGGGTCAATGACCACCGACAATGGCTGAATGAAAATTGACCACTGACAATGGGTCAATAATAATTAGCAAAGGGTCAATGACCATTGACAAAGGGTCAATGAGAAATGTTCTATGACAATTGACAAAGGTTCTATGAAAATTGGCAAAGGGTGAATGACCATTGAAAAGGTTCACTGACCATTGAAAAGGGTCAATGACCATTGCCAAAGTGACAGGGTCAATGACCATTGCCAAAGTGACAGGGTCAATGACCCTTGACAAAGGGTCAATGACCATTGACAAAATGTCAATGACCATTGATAAAGGGTCAATGACAATTTACAAAGGGTCAATGACTATTGACAAAGGGTCAATGACCATTGACAAATGGTCAATGACCATTGAAAAGGTTAACTGACCATTGACAAAGGGTCAATGACCATTGACAATGAAAATTGACCACTGACAATGGGTCAATAATAATTGGAAAAGGGTCAACCATTAACAAAGGGTCAATAACCATTGACAAAAGGTCAATAACCATTGACAAAGGGTCAATGACAATTGACAAACGGTCAATGACCATTGAAAAAGTTCACTGACCATTGAAAAGGTTAACTGACCATTGACAAAGGGTCAATGACCGTCGACAAATGGTCAATGACCATTAACAAAGGGTCAATGACCACCGACAATGGCTCAATGAAAATTGACCACTGACAATGGGTCAATAATAATTAGCAAAGGGTCAATGACCATTGACAAAGGGTCAATGAGAAATGTTCTATGACAATTGACAAAGGTTCTATGAAAATTGACAAAGGGTCAATGACCATTGAAAAGGTTAACTGACCATTGACAAAGGGTCAATGAGCATTGACAATGAAAATTGACCACTGACAATGGGTCAATAATAATTGGAAAAGGGTCAACCATTGACAAAGGGTCAATAACCATTGACAAAGGGTCAATAACCATTGACAAAGGGTCAATGACAATTGACAAACGGTCAATGACCATTGACAAAGGGGCAATGACCATTAAAAAAGGGTCAATGATCATTGGCAAACTGTCAATGACCATTGTCAAAGGGTCAATGACCATTGGCAAGGGGTCAATGACCATTGGCAAAGGGTCAATGGCCATTGACAAATGGTCAATGATTATTGAAAAAGGGTCAATGCCCATTACAATGGATAAATGAACATTGACAAAGGGTCAATGACCATTGACAAAGGGTCCATGAGCATTGACAAAGCGTCAATGACCATTGACAGAGGGTCATTGGCCGTTGGCAATGGGTCAATGACTATTGGTCAATGACAATGGGTCAATGGGTCAATGATAATTGGCAATGGGTCAATGACAATTGACAAAGGGTCAATGACAATTGACAAAGGGTCAATGATCATTGAAAAGGTTAACTGACCATTGAAAAGGGTAACTGACCATTGACAAAGGGTCAATGACCATCGACAAATGGTCAATGACCATTAACAAAGGGTCAATGACCACCGACAATGGCTCAATGAAAATTGACCACCGACAATGGCTCAATGAAAATTGACCACTGACAATGGGTCAATAATGATTAGCAAAGGGTCAATGGCCATTGACAAATGGTCAATGATTATTGAAAAAGGGTCAATGCCCATTACAATGGATAAATGAACATTGACAAAGGGTCAATGACCATTGACAAAGGGTCCATGAGCATTGACAAAGCGTCAATGACCATTGACAGAGGGTCATTGGCCGTTGGCAATGGGTCAATGACAATGGGTCAATGACTATTGGTCAATGACAATGGGTCAATGACAATTGGTCAATGACAATGGGTCAATGATAATTGGCAATGGGTCAATGACAATTGACAAAGGGTCAATGATCATTGAAAAGGTTAACTGACCATTTAAAAGGGTAACTGACCATTTACAAAGGGTCAATGACCATCGACAAATGGTCAATGACCATTGATAAAGGGTAAATGACAATTTACAAAGGGTCAATGACTATTGACAAAGGGTCAGTGACCATTGACAAAAGGTCGATGACCAGTGACAAAAGGTCAATGACCAGTGACAAAAGGTCAATGACCATTGAAAAAGTTCACTGACCATTGAAAAGGTTAACTGACCATTGACAAAGGTGACAATTGACGAAGGGTCAATTAATATTAACAAAGGGTCAATGACCATTGAAAAGTGGTCAATGACGATAAATGACCATTGAAAAAGGTTCAACGACCATTAATGAACATTGAAAAGGGGTCAATGACCATAAATGACCATTGACAAAGGGTTAGTGACCATTGGCAAAGGGTCAATGATCATTGACAAAGGGTCAATGGCCGTTAACAAGGGATAGATGAACATTGACAAAGGGTCAATATTCATTGGCAAAGGGTCAATTGCCATTGGCAAAGGATCAATGTCCGTTGACAAAGGGTCAATGACCATTAGAAAAGGGTCAATGGCCATTGGTAAAGGGCCAACGACCATTGGCAAAGGGTCAATGACTATTGACAAAGAGTCAAAGACCATTGAAAATAGTCAGAGGCCATTGAAAAGAGTCAAAGGTTATTGTCAAAGACCATTGTCAAATGGCCACTGACCTTTGGAAAAGGGTTAATGACCATTGACAAAGTGTCAAAGATCATCGTCAAAGGGTCATTTAACTTTGTCAAAGGGTCAATGATTATTTTCAAGGGGTCAATGACCATTGACAAAGAGTCGAAGACAATTGCAAAGAGTTAAAGGCCATTGTCAAAGGGTCAATGACCATATACAAAGGGTCAATGATTATTGAAAAAGTGTCAATGCCCATTACAAGGGATAAATGAACATTGACAAAGGGTAAATGACCATTGACAAAGGGTCCATGAGCATTGACAAAGCGTCAATGACCATTGACAGAGGGTCATTGGCCGTTGGCAATGGGTCAATGACAATGGGTCAATGACTATTGGTCAATGACAATGGGTCAATGACAATTGGTCAATGACAATGGGTCAATGATAATTGGCAATGGGTCAATGACAATTGACAAAGGGTCAATGATCATTGAAAAGGTTAACTGACCATTTAAAAGGGTAACTGACCATTGACAAAGGGTCAATGACCATCGACAAATGGTCAATGACCATTGATAAAGGGTAAATGACAATTTACAAAGGGTCAATGACTATTGACAAAGGGTCAGTGACCATTGACAAAAGGTCGATGACCAGTGACAAAAGGTCAATGACCAGTGACAAAAGGTCAATGACCATTGAAAAAGTTCACTGACCATTGAAAAGGTTAACTGACCATTGACAAAGGTGACAATTGACGAAGGGTCAATTAATATTAACAAAGGGTCAATGACCATTGAAAAGTGGTCAATGACGATAAATGACCATTGAAAAAGGTTCAACGACCATTAATGAACATTGAAAAGGGGTCAATGACCATAAATGACCATTGACAAAGGGTTAGTGACCATTGGCAAAGGGTCAATGATCATTGACAAAGGGTCAATGGCCGTTAACAAGGGATAGATGAACATTGACAAAGGGTCAATATTCATTGGCAAAGGGTCAATTGCCATTGGCAAAGGATCAATGTCCGTTGACAAAGGGTCAATGACCATTAGAAAAGGGTCAATGGCCATTGGTAAAGGGCCAACGACCATTGGCAAAGGGTCAATGACTATTGACAAAGAGTCAAAGACCATTGAAAATAGTCAGAGGCCATTGAAAAGAGTCAAAGGTTATTGTCAAAGACCATTGTCAAATGGCCACTGACCTTTGGAAAAGGGTTAATGACCATTGACAAAGTGTCAAAGATCATCGTCAAAGGGTCATTTAACTTTGTCAAAGGGTCAATGATTATTTTCAAGGGGTCAATGACCATTGACAAAGAGTCGAAGACAATTGCAAAGAGTTAAAGGCCATTGTCAAAGGGTCAATGACCATATACAAAGGGTCAATGATTATTGAAAAAGTGTCAATGCCCATTACAAGGGATAAATGAACATTGACAAAGGGTAAATGACCATTGACAAAGGGTCAATGATCATTGACAAGGGCTAAATGACCTTTGACAAAGGGTTAATGACCATTGACAAAGGATCTATGACCATTGACAAATGGTCAATGACCATTGACAAAGTGTCAATGACCATTGACAAAGGGTCAATGACCATTGACAAAGGGTCCATGACCATTGACAAAGCGTCAATGAACATTGACAAAGCGTCAATGACCATTGGCAAAGATTCAATGACAATTGACGATGGGTCAATGACCACAGGTTCAATTGACAAAGGGTCAATGACCATTGCCAAAGGGCCAATGACCATAGCCAAAGGGTCAATGGCCATTGACAAAGGGTCAGTGACCATTGACCAATAGTCAAAGAACATTGTCAAAGGGTCAATGACTATGTTCTACATAAATATAATTGAACAGTGCTAAAAGTCCATAACGATTCAAAAGATTTTTCCACCAGCTTAAAACCCTCTTCTCCACCCTCTCCTGCTGTGAGAATATTAACATTATAATTTTTTTGAACTTAAGAACAGTAACTGCTCACTTAGTGCTGAAGTAAGCCGAGATAATGAAATTATATAAAATAAACTTTTCATTGTACATCGATGTCATAACATACATCTGTAGCCACATATGCGGAAGATTTACATCAATGTTGAGGACATAAATAACAAATAAAAGACGCGGTCGAGATTCCAAACTATAAAATAAAATTTTAAGAGGTTAATTTAGTTAATGGTTAAATAAATGTAGATAATCAATTGGTACTAAATAATTGAATTAGATATTGTATATAAAGCTCCGAAACTTCCTGTGATGACAATAGTGGAAACCCATTTCCTTTTAGGATTTTTATCTAACGGCCATTTTCACCACCTCCGGTTACCGTACAGGTATACATAGTTAATCTGGAGATATTGTTGTCATATCTTACGGATTTTTAAATTTGTAACTTTGGGTCTAACAACAGATGGTCAAATTTGGGTTAAATGATTATTGTATAGGGTCATCCAAGTATAGATACTTTTTTCAATAACCATTTTTTGACAGATCACGTGTGAGTCGTGTCATGCTGTCATGTTATTTTTGTTAAATATTGTTTGGCATTTCATAATGGAACGACCTACGCCTGAATTTCTGAGACCGATTTCCTCCCAGCTCCTGTGGAAAAGAATTCTTTTCTTCGATCTTATCTATTACATATTAGTGAGAATGCATTTATGATTGTGGGTGTATGTGGATTTTAGTTCAACATATTTTCCTTTGTACGTGTGTGTTGCACTTGCAAAAAATATGGAACATTAAGATCTCAGTGCGGGTTTGCTTGTGCCTGTGTTTGGTGGTGGCACTACAAAGTGAGAGTTTTAAACATATGACCCTGTTTTTTACCCGCATTTTTTGATATACGATTTTGATAATAAGGCGCATCAGTATGACTTTGTGGGTAAGCGTGTGTGTGTGCCCATAAAAGCCAGAAACTTTCAATGTTTTCGGAATGTGTGTGTGTGTTCGTTCTCTTGCACTTTGTTGTTGTGCATGTTGCAACAGAATGCAGCAAGCAAGCAACATCAATGCAAGTGTAGTTACAGCAACGAAAGCAGCAGCATCATCATCGTCAGCATAACAACATATGCTGCTAATTGACATTTTATTACTTTTGAAGTAGAGAATCAACAGCAGCAAAAAAATGAGGAAAATAAGGAAAATGAGGTTGTTCGTTCCATAATGCAATGTTTCTTTCCTTCATTCATCGCTGCTCGTTGCCATATCGTACGTAGTTCATGGTTCATGGTTTGGCTTCTTTTGTTGGCTTTTTTCGTCGTTTTCATTTTTGGCTTGGCAACATTTTTATGCTTTTTTAATGAGGTAAAGATACGCTCAAAGTGATGCATATACGAGTATGCTCATTCGACATTCGACTTTTAAAGCATGCTGGCTGAAATTTTTTTATTGTTAAAATTTTGGCACAAAAATAGTGCGCAGTATGTAGATCATAACTTCTTCGGTTCAGTTTGGTGGATGAACAGGGAATTGTTTTGTGTAAAAGGAGGATTCTTGTCAGGTCTTACCCAATGCATAATTCAATTATTTCATTCTAGAAAATGTATAAAAATTCCACCGATTAAACCGACTGAAATTGCATTCTTACTTTGTGAGAAATACAATATTGAATTATGGACATTGTGTGGGAGATGCTAGAATGATTGCTCATTCTTTGTCATATGATAGGCTCACTGTGTGGTGGTTCTACTTAAAACGAACTCTCGTTAGTCTGGAATGTTATGCGTAACCTGTTCATCGGACTTATCGGTTCGCAGTCATAGATTACCGTATACTGTGTTTTCGAAGGCTTCCTTTGATGATACCTGAACTCCTCAGCAACGATTCAGTCCTTGTTACATATTGGGGGGACTATGATGTGATAGACCTTCCCTAATCCCTAAATTTGTGTGACCAACAAAAGCTAATACAGTACGACAACAGCAAATAACTGGTTGGACCAGGGATACGAAAACTGATAACGATAGAACTACAACGGTAATGACAACAACTAATACACTACTAGCCTTATTGTAGGCTCAGTGATCCATCGTCCTCTTCTAAGGCTGTAGCCCACCTGGCACTTGGGTTTTCTATGACAAGGTTAACGGTCCTTAAAAGAAGAAGTCTAATGCTCGGCGCATGGTTCCCAGGATCCTTCGGAGACTTGAGAAAGCGGACCCTGCAGCTCTGCCCAACAAGCTGGGAGCATCTCCAAAGTTGGCACGGAGTTTTTCTGAAGAACAGTAAACTGCTAACATAAATAACATGACAGCATGACACGACTCATACGTGATCTGTCAAAAAAAGGCTATTGAAAAAAGTATCTATACATGGATCACTCTATACATGCTATGGAGATTTCGCGTCCCAGAAAGCTCATCCGAAGCCTCTAAGCTACAAAAAAGAATTTCAAGAAAGATAATAGTTCTTGGATTACGCCAAGTGGGGAATCGCTCGTTTGTTGCTGAATACATAGTTCCTAAATACACATTTCTGAAGGGGAATTGCAAACTTCAGTTAGGGATTCCGTTGAAGTGCAACCTTCATGGTTCACCAGCGCGACTGTAGGTTAAAAATACACGAACTTGACAATATAGGTTCGATTCTACTACCAAAGGGTAGTATAACACCATACTTGGTTTGGTCAAATTGGTGACCAATTTATTTTATGGGACTCCAAAGTTTCTGAAAATCAGTGGCCTCCTCGAAAAAGGGGTCATCAGCTTTTGTCTAACAACTAGTTCAGACTTGGTGATACCGCTTAACTATATTTGGCAATAATGTAGCTAAGAATATGCTGAAAAAAATTGCTTAACATTTTATGCGAAAAAAATGTCCCTGTACTTTTTTTTGGAAAAAGTGAAGGAAACAAAAAATGTTTTAAAATTTTTAAAACATTCGTAATTTTTCACTAACAATGTTTGGGAAAATTGTAGCCAACGAAAATCTGAACAATTTTTTTCAATTAATCATTAAAATCTAAACGTGTCCAGGCAACATAAATAGCGCACAAAACCACATTGTACATAAAATATCGTCGGTGCGCCGACGAAAACTCCTATGTGTTTTTTTACTAGTTTTCAGGAGAGACAAAAAACGTTGCTATTTCGTCAAATCGCGATATTTTTAATATCTCAGATTTTTGAATTTTTCTTTTAATTATGACGTGGTAAATGGTTTTCATGAAAATCGACACCTAGGATGTTTTGTTTGAAGCATTTTAAATATTTATAAAACAAAAAAATTACACATAGGAGTTTTGATATTTGAAAGTTCACAGCGTACCTCAAGCAAACGAAAGTTGGCCTCGATTGTGGGTAAAAACGGCTATGAGGTTTTGTACAGAATCATCCTCTCTACTCAGATAAGTAGAAATCAAAATCTCATCTGCTTCCTTTCGCGAGTTATCGCGATAAAAACAATTTTTAACCAAAAAACCGAACTTAATTACACTGAATCACGGAAATTTAAAACTTTAACATAATTTCCCATAAATATGAACATTTATAAGACGCTTTGTAATGTCCGCGATATTTGCTATATTATTCTATAGCGAAATTTTTGTAATCCAAAAAATCGACTTATTTTTTCGGCTAAATTTTTACAAAAATATTATTGCGAATTTATTAAAATTAATATATTTACATTCTATGATTTCTGAGGGATAGATTGGAACTAGCATTTTCGTCATAAACATTCCGCGACGAATACATTTCGAACAAAAAACATTTAAGTTCAGAATTAATTAACTATATAATGCTATTATTATGCGAACGGTCAGTCCTAGGAAAAAGTGGTCAAAGAAAGTTTGAGAGATATTAAGAACGACTACAAGTCTGTCTTTAACAAAAAAATTTTAATAATTTGGTAGGGATTTACAATGTGTCAAATCAAAATATGCCTCATATAAAGGGAAAATCATAGAAAAGTTTTAACACACTGTAAATCCTTACCAAATTACTATAAATTTCGTTTGTTAAAGAAAGAGTTGTAGGCCTTTCGCTTATCTCCCAAACTTCCTTTGACTACTTTTCCCTAGAACTGTTCATTCGCGAGATAATAGCATAGGTATAGGTATAGGTCAGGGTGGCAGCCGTATTTTTTATACAAGCTCACATAGACCAGTTTAGGTCCCTAGTGTTACCACGGGCTGAAATGCCCCTCATCGAAACCAACCTGTTTGATATACAAATTTGTCGATATTACGAATATCGGTACTGGAAAGATCTCTTAGGCTGCCTAGAAAAGCCGACCCCAGTATGTCCAGTCGTCGTTTACTCAGAGCGGGACAGTCGCATAGCAAGTGCTCAATGCTCTCCACTTCTGCCTCATCTCCACAGCTTCTGCAGAAGTCATTAGAGTCAATACCCAATCTTTTGGCGTGTTCGCCGATCAAGCAGTGTCCCGTCAGAACTGATACTAACGTAGACAATATTTGCCTCTCTAGTGCGAGGAGATACTTTGATCTTCTCAGGTCATACCTTGGCCAGATTTGTCTAGCTACTCTGCAGGTGCCGATTTCTGTCCATCTTTCGTTGGACTGCCTGATTGCCTCTTGCCTAAGCCAAAGCTTGCACGTGGATAGTGGCGCACCAATATATGCAAATTCTTCGAGAATTTGTAATGTCGTCCCTTTCCTAGCAAGTTCATCGGCTTTGCAGTTCCCCGGGATATCCCTATGCCCAGGCAACCATATGAGGTGTATGTTAAACTGCTCAGCCATCTCGTTAAGAGATCTGCGGCAGTCGAGGGCTGTTTGTGAATTTAGGGATGTTGCCTCCAGAGAATTGATGGCAGCCTGGCTGTCCGAGTAAATGACAACGCCAGTGTTGGTTACTATGTTGCGACTCAGCCACTTGGCTACTTCCCATATTGCCATTATTTCGGCTTGATAGACACTGCAGGTATCTGGTAGTCTGTGAGCTATATCCAATCTAAGCTCTGCACAGTGTACTCCGAAGCCAACCTTTGCATCAAGCTTCGAACCATCCGTGTAAAAGTGGAGATGGTTTCTATTACCTGGTTTTCTTCCAACCCATTCATCTCTGGCGGGAATCATAGTGATGTAATTTCTCTCGAAGGTGTACACCGTTGGTATATAGTCCACTCGGTCGGTTACCATAGCACTACACTTTGATATCTCATGTGACCGTAGTTTTTGTACCTCCACATTGATAGGCAGTTTAATCTTATTGCCGCTTTGGTTGCAACTTCTCTCGCCACAATAGTAATCGGCAGTATATGGAGTAGGACTTGTAGAGACTCGGTCGCTGTAGTCCTTAAGGCTCCGCTTATGCTCAGGCAGGCAGTTCTCTGAACCTTTGTTAGTAGGTTGGTGATGGTTAGTTTGTCAGTTGCCGTCCACCATACCACAATGCCGTATAGCAGTATAGGACGAACTACTGCTATATATATCCAGTGGACGATTTTAGGAGAGAGGCCCCACCGCGACCCTACAGCCTTTTTGCAGGAATATAAGGCGACGTTAGCCTTCCTTACACGTTCCAATACATTAAGTCTAAATAACAGTTTTCTATCTAGAATTATTCCTAAAAATTTTGCACTTTCAGAAAAGACTAGATCTGTTCCATTTATCCGAGGTGGAGGGTGCACATGTGGGACTTTATTCATCCTAGTAAAGAGAACCAATTCTGTCTTGTTGGGGTTAACGCCCAAACCGCTGCTTCTGGCCCATCTAGCCAACTTGTTCAGAGCCACCTGTAGGATGTCTCTGAGGACGTTTACGAATTTGCCACTCACTGCGATTGCCACGTCGTCCTCATATGCCACGACCTTGCAGCCACAACGTTAATAGCATTATATAGTAAAATAATTCCGAACTATTTTTTTGTACAAAATTTATTCGTCGGGGGATATTTTTCGTGCAAATGCTGAAATTAATCTATTCCTCAGAAATTATAGAATGCAAATATATTAATATTATTACATTCGGTATAATATTTTTGGAAAAATTTGGCGGTGTAAGTCGATTTTAAGGATTACACAAAATTCGCAATATAAAAACATGGCAAATGTCGCGGACGTTACAAAGCGTCTTACAAATAATCATATTTAAAGGAAATTGTGTTACAGTTCAAAATTTCCGCGTTTTTCTTTACAAATCAAAGCTATTAAGTTTGTTTTGAGTAAAAGAAATGTTTTCGCGATAACTCGCGAATGGAAGCAGATCTAATTTTGATCTATTCATTGTCGAATAGAGGGGATGATTCTGAACAAGACCTCATTAGCCGTTTTTTGGCCAACCTTCTATCCCTTGGGACAGGCTGTGCCTACTACAACACATAGGAGTTTTTGTCGGAGCATTGCTATAGAGGGATACACATAGGAGTTTTTAGTAACTTCGGAACCGGTCAAGATAGCGCAAAATGCTTTGGTGGGTAGTCGTTTGACCGCTAGGACGTTCTAATTCGACAATAAAAAAAATTCGAAAAATTACACATAGGAGTTTTTTCGGCGCACCGACGATATGTTAGTATTTCAATATTATGTAACAAAAATATTTTTTTTGGAATAAGATATCTCCAGAAACTTTATAGAAAATATTAAGGCCAATATTTTTGTGGAACATATTAACCCTCAAGCTACCCCACATAACTGTAATTTTTGGCCCCATTTTAACAAATCGTAAAAAACACCCCTTAAAATGGGGAAGGCGGTGGTGAAATCTTCTAACAAAATGTTGGCCATACAATTTTACTATATGTGTCAGAACACACCAAAACTCAAAATTTAACACAAACACCAAAAAAGGTCAAGTCCGTGTATTTTTCAAAAACTGTTCATTTGTTGCATAGTGCAATAGACGTAAGGCAAAAGTTTTACGTAGTTCCTCCCTTTAAAGCAATTTGATTGTTTTGTAAGGTCCTATAGTGGCGAATATTTGTTAGTGAAGAGAGCCTAGGGCTCATAAAAAAAGCGGCACATACACAAATGGTGTTATACTTCTCCTATTCTCTTTGTCTTACTTCTCTTTGTCACAGATGCTCCTCAAAAAGTAATTCCTTAAGAGTTTAAGTCTCTCTGAGTGCCGTACAACAAGACAGTTATTCGCCATGACACCCACGATAAGTGAAAAAGTCCTATATCTATAATGGCAATAGGACATTGATGCGTTTCGAGTTTAAGCAGGGCCACATCAGCCAGGAATGTATTCAGTTCCTCATTAGTGACCACCTGTCAGTTTGTTACCATGAGGGCAATATCTCATAACATGCACATATATTCCAGTTCCGGAGCAGCGTAGTCCATAGTCCTGGCATATAATCTGCCTTGCTGTCTCCTGGTATGTCCCGGTGGCCCGAAACCCAAATCAGATGATTACTGAACTCTTCAGACATCTTGCTGAGAGATCTGAGACATTCGAGCGCTATTTTTGAGTTCACGAATACAGTTTCCAGGGACACTATAGCAGCATATATGATTATGATTACAGAGAAAATATTGATTGATCGACTTTAGTCAAAACTTTAATTTTCAGCTATTCTTCTACCTCTGTAATCTCTATCTGGTAAACTCTACAGTGCCCAGGCAGCCTTTTTGAAATGGATAGCTCTAGCTTCTAGAACACCAAAGGCCACTTGGTTGTTGAGTTTGGAACCTTCTATACCTTCTGTAGACGATACGACAATTCCATTCTGATGTATCAGGTACTCGTATGTGGGTGAGATAATTATTTTCAACAAGTGGTTCGGACATAGTGTAATCAACAACGCCCGGGAAGTCAGGCTTTGTGTCTACGTGCATGCTTTGGCTTAGGCAAGAGGCAATCAGGCAGAATAAGACTATGCGCCTAGTCTTGTCGTGACCAGAGTGACAGTTCCCCAAGTCGAATAGATGGCATTAAATGTAGTATAACATTTAGTGGCTTAGTTGGTGTCGCCTTCAACGCACCAGTGATAAACATAGTAGCCTTTCACTAGACTTTGTTTTTGTATCGCGCAGAAGGTTGATGTCTGAATAGCTGTCCACCAGAGGACAACGCCGTACAGCATTATTGGTCTAACTACTGCCGTACACAACCAATAAACTATGCGCGGTTTCAGAACCTTGTAGTTATATTTTATTGTTGACCTTTTTCTGCAATAAAGCGCTACCCCAGCCTTCTTTGCTTTCCAGAATATTGGGTATGAAGGTTAACTTCGCCTTTGGTGAAATACCTAAGTATTTTGCGCTTTAAGATGAGAGAATTCCAATACCCCCTAGGAGACAGGTGCAAAAATTTGTACCTTATATCTTCTGCTGATCGGAAGCCCATCTTGCGGTTGGGCTTCCAACAGCTACGAGTATTGTCACATCATCTGCATAAACAATAAACATACCACTCATCTTCTCCAGAGAAAGCACAGTTTTGTTTATGGAGAGATTCCATAGCAGAGGAGACAGAACAACCCCTTGGGTGTTCCGCTGCTTACAAAGCTATGGAGGTCAGCTGACCCTAAGCTAGCTGAAATGTGTCTCTTAATCAGAAAGTTATGAAAAAAACTTAGTATGCCGCTATCAACACCCAGGGTTGGTAGGACCGTAAGTATAGCGGCTGGATTTCTGTTATGAAAGGCCCCCTGTATATCTAACGGCGATTTCATTTCTGGAAAAAGTGCAGCATTTTTGTTACCCTTTCTCTGAAAACTGCTCTTGTCTGGCACTTTTATGAAGTTTGAAAATTGGAATTAGGTTATATTCGAGGGACGACCTTTAAAGATGCAAATATTTTTTTTCTAAAATTTCATGTCGACGGGGCAAAACGAAATCGACATATGAAAGCTACCATTGTATATTCCTTAGCAGCGAGAGATCCTCCAATAAAGCTAACTAGATCATGCAGGGCAGTTTCGGTGGACTAGCCCTTGCTGTGGGCATGCTGTTGAGTGGACATTAGCCTGTGATAAATTTTAGTCCTAAGGTTTTATCTATTAATCTCTCCGGGGTTTTAAGGAGAAATAGAGATAGGCTAAACGGCAGGAAATACTTAGGAAATGCAGAAGCTAATCCCAACTTTGGAGTGAAACCAAAGTTGGGATGAAAACAACTTTGGTTTCACTCCATTTTTTATATAAAGGCTGATTGATAGAAGAAGAATAGTTATCTCTTAACCAGGAAGAAGTTGTAACTCCGCCGGAAGAAGTTGTATATAACTCTGGTCCTGGGGATTTAAAAGGTTTAAGCCAAAGAATTCGGTTACAATGTCGCAGGCGACCACTAATAGCTGTACTTCAACAGGATCCCTAGTTGTCTTTCACATCGGGGGACAAGTTACTAATGTTTTTGTCCTACTTATAGAAAAAAAGTTATTTTTCTCAAAGCAAATATACTACAGATGCTAGTTTTTCATTGGGTATCTGTCCTTCCTTCTGTCTGTCCATAATATGTTTGTACACGTCGACAAATATAACTATACCAAGATACATTATACTTATATAATTAATAACAGCTCATTATATTATTTAATTATGAGCAAGATTATTTAATAATAAGCATAATACCCCCTTATATATTTATGTAGAATAAACAAATATCCCCCTATTCATATTAAGGTCATAATCGTTACAATTAATTTTTGTGACCTCACATCAATTTGTGAAAAATAATCACGTCTTATCTTTTCTGTCACAATATTCCGATATGAGAAATGCAAACGAAAGTCTATTTTAACTGGGTTAATGTTATATTATTATTATGTTTATTATGAAATGATTTTAATCTCTTTAATGAAACTGATACGGCTACTGATGCTGTGCTATGCATTTTTGTTCAATATGTGAAAAATCATTAAAGGCGGTATTGAAAAATCATAACACAACATTGAGGAATTTTGCTTTTGTTGCAGTCAATATAAAATAATAGCCAAGAATAATTTATAAGGATCTTAACTCAACACATTTATATATGTACGAGAGGTATAAAGTATATATATATTCATATATATGTGTATCTGTAACTAATTATGTGGTTTGTATAAACACATAATGTCGTACATTACATCGATATGTACTGCCAAGAAGATTTAGACGGCATTTGGTCATGGTATTAGGACTGGGAGAAATTTGAAATTTATAATACATTTTCTTTTTTATTTAGTAGTTATTGGTAAATTCAATTCACTGCTTCCGCAAAGTATTTCAGTGGATTTAAGTTAAAGACATACATTATTGCTATTGAATTCTGAAAATGATAGAGTGGTGTCTATCGAAACTGCAGTCAATTCTACCAAGCAATTAAAACTCTCTACCATTTTTATACCCTCCACCATAGGATGGGTGGTATATTCATTTTGTCACTCCGTTTGTAACACCTCTAAATATTGATCTGAGACCCCATAAAGTATATATATTCTTAATCGTCTTAAAATTCTAAGGTGATTTTGCCATGTCCGTCCGTCCGTCTGTTGTAATTACGCTACATTCTGTAATGCTTGAGATAGGTTGCTGAAATTTGGTATATATGTATACTTCTTATAGCTGCAGGTAACCTGGGATTGAAAATGGGCAATATCGGTCCATATTTCGATATAGACCCCATAAATATCATCTTACTTATTGTGATTCTACTGTTCTACTGTTCTCATGTACTCTACATTTACCATATTTGTATACCCTCCACCATAGGATGGGGGTATATTCATTCTGTCACTCCGTTTGTAACACCTCTAAATATTGATCTGAGACGATTTAGCCATGTCCGTCTGTCAGCCCGTCCGTCCGTCTCACATAGGTAGATATTGAGTAATTAGGCGGCCAAAAGTCAAAATCTTAAATACGTAGTAGACACAAAATATTGACGTCTACGTATAGTACACACTTCCGCGAATTACCCCCCACCCTTTTTTCAACAACCATACGTCACCGCTTCCGTGAAGTTAGATGCAATTTGACCGTTGACTTGATACGTATTTCTATTTGGGTGCCCAAATTATATCAAATTTCGCAATACGCATGTATGTTTATTTTAAGTTGTGTAGTGAAGTGAAAGTGAAAGTGAGCTCAAGTAAGCTTCTATTAAATAAATAATAGTTTTAACTTTTATTTTTAACGTTCGTTATATTTTTCGGTAGTCGAACAGGGTATGTTTTTTTCACATAAAAATTTTAATTTTTTTAATTTCAAAAGCAATTTTGTTATGGATCAGGATTCGTCCGGATCATATTTTTTTGTTTATTGAATACGTTACACATTTAGCTTTTCTATAAAAAAACAAGAGCCGCAGAATTCCTTAAAGACAGCAGTTCAAAGTATTTTGTTAAAAAAACATTTGTTTTATTTTATGTTTTTTTTTTAGCTATGGAGATACCTAGTTCGTCGGGGGTGAAAATAGTGACCCGTAAATGTCTGTTTGAGCAAATGCAACTACAAAATTTACCAAGTATGGATGAGAAATTGGAGTTTTTAGAAAACCACTTGCTATTGTCTTGCGGAGACACTGTGGAAAAAAAAAAAGAGCGTTAAGCATAAATTTTCCTACATCAAAAACGAATTTAAACAGAGATGGCTAAAAGCTCATAAAGTTGAAGAAGTTTTTATGAAAAACAACCAGAAGTGGCTGGAAGGCACTTTTGAAATACCAGTGCATTCGCTTAATCAATCAGGCCGTCCGAGCAAATCATTTTCGGATTCGAGTGAACGAAGCAAGAGAAGAAAAACTGAGGAAATTCGATCAAATGTTGATGATGAAATGATTATACATGCCGCACAAGTCGTATTGCAAACGAAGGGAAAAAGAAATGCCTCAAAAGTGCTCAAAGAAATAGGAAATTCACCAACAAAGGCTAGTAAATATAGAAAAGCCTATTCCAAGACCAATGAAACAATTGCTCCTTTGACCCCGTTCCAAGCACTCAAAATGTTCGTAGAAGCTGATCTAACAAGACGACAATATGAATATGAAATAATAAGGGCAACTAACCCAAAGCATTACCCTTGTTACGACCTTTTGTTGAAAGCAAAACAAGAATGCTACCCACCAAAGACGGCATTGCGAGTAACGGCTACATGCGCAGAAATTAATTTACAATGCCTAATGGATCATACTATTCAACGGTTATCAATCTACCTGGAAGAAGTGTTATCAACCCTTAACGAAATTGAAAGAAAGTCATTAACGATCATTTATAAATGGGGGTGTGACGGGTCACAACAAGCACGGTATCGGAAGACGCCGAATCCGATGCTAGTATATTTTTGAGTTCTTTTGTCCCACTTCAAATTATTTGTGGTAAAGAAAACAATAAAGTGTTGTGGCAAAACCCAACACCATCATCACCACGATTTTGCCGCCCCATCAGATTTCGGTATGTGAAAGAAACTACAGATGTAACAAAAGAGGAAATAAGTTATGTGCAAAATGAAATTAAGAACCTCACTCCTACAAAAGTGAATATTGATGGAAAAGAATTTGCTTATAATCACATTTTAAAAATGACCATGGTTGATGGCAAAGTTTGCAATGCTGCAACCAACACGACCTCAACTAGCCGATGCTATATATGTGGCGCCACTTCCAAAGATTTCAATAATTTAAGCAAAAAGAACGAGATAAGTCCCGATGCTCTTGAGTTTGGCATTTCGGTATTGCACGCAAAAATACGTATTTTTGAAGGCATTCTGCATATATTCGGCATATAAATTGCCCGTGAATAAATATGGAAAGAAAAGGACCCAGGAAGAGAAAGCATTAGAAGAAGAAAGGAAAAAAGAAATCCAAGAGAGATTCCGCTTAGAAACTGGGCTTCTGGTGGACATGCCTAAAGCCAATTTTGGTAATACCAATGATGGCAATACGAGTAGGAGATTTTTTGAAAACACAGAATTAGCGGCGTACATAACAGGCATTAACCACGAATTAATACATAGATTTAAAATCTTATTAGAGGCGATTTCAAGTGGACACAAAATAAATACAACAAAATTCAAAGAATATGCCTTCAACACCGCGCAAATGTATGTGGAATTATACGACTGGCATCCCATGACTCCAACAATGCATAAATTACTATTACATGGGGCGACCATCATAGATAATGCACTGTTGCCAATCGGCCAATTGTCGGAGGAGGCTGCAGAAGCACGAAATAAACATTTTCGGTCATACAGACAGAATTTTTCAAGAAAATTTTCAAGGGAAGAATGCAACCGTGATATTTATCAAAGATTGCTTCTTACTTCAGATCCACTCGTAAGTAGTGAAAGATCGTTAAAGAAAACTTCACACAAGATTTTTTCCAGTGAAGTTATAGAACTATTAGAACCTGCCGAGCCCCACACACAATCAAGTATTGAGCACGAAGAAGTCGAGATAGAAACATCTTTTAATAAGACAATTTAATGCATTTTTATTTATTTATGATTTATGAGAATAAAATGTGTTTTTATTATAAAATATATGTTTTTCATATTTATTTTTTAAAATAAATAGATAGTTTTTTAAAATACAGTCTTTCGAAGCCATTAACGTTCAAAAATATTTTTGGCCGCCTAAATATTTCAAATCGACCACTGTGCGTCTGCTGTAATCACGCTACAATCTATGATGCTTGTGCTAGGTGGCTATTATTTGGTTTAGATACTTCATATACCTGCAAGTAACTTGGGATTGAGAATGGGCTATAAGGGTCCACATTTTGATATAACCCCCATGTATAGCATCTGTCCGATTTGACTTCTTAAAGCCATAGATACAACAAATGTCTACTGATCGGGCTGAAAATAGGTAACTGGCCGCACCCTCACACGATAGGTCCATGCAGCCATAGGTCCATGTTTTGATATAGCCCCCATACAAAGGTCCCTCTAGATGTTACTTCTTAACGCAACAAAAACCACAAATTTCAACGAATCGGGCTGAAATTTTGTAATATGACTTTATTTGTGCCCGAAACCATTCACATGCTATCCATTGTGGAGGGTATATAAGATTCGGCCAGGCCGAACTTAACGCTTTTACTTGTTTGTATTTGTTTATATTTCATTTTTGCAATAGACAGAAAGTAACTGAGACATATGGTCTTGCACCGAATGAGTTCTGACTGAGTTTTCTTAAATTCTCATGTATACATTACAGTGGGCAGTGGGCTGGATTAAATAGCTACAAAATATTGGATATAATCATTCATATATAAGAAGAAATTTCTTATGGAAATATATCTGGCGTTGCTTATCCAGTCATCCGATATCAAGACTACTTTCGAGATTAGGTTGCAAATATGAGTGGATTAGAGATTCGAAGTGGCTTAGTGGTCCTTCACGGTTACATAAATTTTAAAATGCGTTTAGCTTTGTGTTTATAAACTCATAGACGTTTTTAAAGCATCAACTAAGTTATTTCCATTCATTCAAAATTTTTTATATATACACTGCCCAACAAATTAAGACTTTTTGATTAGAACAGAATAGCGTATAACTCTGAAAGGGCACGTTGAGTAGATCATTTATGTAGAATTAACTTATGGTCCAGCTGGTCTGATTTTTTTTTTTTACAGTGTGTCAAAGTTTTCATTTTTTGGTCGAAGGTAGGGAGGCCCACATCCCGCTTTTAAACTGGACACGTTGCTCCAAATGACACAACGGATATCAACTAAAAACAAAACTTATATAGCGAACTTTTAAGAGTCACATAAATATACCATAAAATGGGCTTTACCAGCACCAACTAAGACAGCTTCATTGGCGTAGAAACAGAATAATGGTAGACTGTTTAGAAAGACTGATCATTAGAGACTTGATTCACAAACGTTATTAGATCATATCCAGTAAATATTCCGAATAAAAATATAACAAATAAGAGTGTAGTCTATTCAAATCCGGAGAGATAGGCTAGGATGTCTGTCGACACCTGAAATCCAATCAAAATAAGAAAGGATGGCCTAAACTCAGCAAAAGAACGCAGCAAAAAACCAGTAAGGAAAGGCTTAAGTCGGGCGGGGCCGACTATATCATACCCTACACCACTCTAGTAATATTAATAACTCTGATATATAAATTTTGTAATTCATGTATAAATTGTTTACATAAATTTACTTTTGGGACATTTTATACTTAAATAATACCCTGTACCACAGTGTGGTGTAGGGTATAAAAACGATTGGATCTAAAGAGCCAAATCGGATGAAACATAATATGGGAGCTATAGCTAAATCTTAACCGATTTTCTTCAAATTGGGCAATGTTGGTTCATGGATCAAGAAACTCTACCATTCTAAATTTCAAAAGGATTGGGTGTAAAATACAGCTTCTATAGGCCTAAAGGGCGAAATCGGACGAAATATATATATGGGAGCTATATCTAAATCTGAACCGATTTCAACCAAATTCAATAGCGATCTTAACAGCTGCGAAATACTCTAAACTGCAAAATTTCAGAACGATCGGAGTGAAATTGCGAACTGTAGTCGACAAACAACTTTACATGGACAGACGGACGGACGGACGGACAGACATGCTTAAATCGACTATAGGCTAGGATACTTTAGGGTGGGTCTAGCTGTGTTATTTTCGGGTGTTAAAAACATCTGCCGTAAAACAAACTTATAATACCCTGTACCACAGTGTGGTGTAGGGTATAACAAAACATGGGGAAACGTATCAATGAGCAGATAGGGTCGTGAAAATTAGTTCACGGGTTAAGCGACGGCCTTTTTATACAGATGCAGGACATGCAATTTACGGTCAAACTTATAATGAGTCTCTAGACCACAACCTCTCAGAGCCTAACATCTGTATGAAATTCACTCTTACTTTATGTTAGGTTAAGGACGCGCGGCATACAACCGAGTGCTGGCGTGCACCACTTCACTTGGAGGCCATTTGGTCCATTGGGTTCGTTCTGAGAAGATGAAGGAGTTGATGAGTATAGATAAGAGGGAGGAGAGATGGCTTCCCAGGAGAGGTTTAGATGAGTTGATGTCAAACCATCCATCTCAAGCAACCCATGAAGTCCATGATGCTATCAATATCGTGGGATGATAGAGATTCCAGATTTTGTATCGTGCAATCACCTAGGTAGCGATGTCTTCGTCTTGATAGAGTATGACATTGGCAGAGAAGGTATTCGATTGACTACAGTTCCTCCTCATCCTCACAGAGTCGGCGGCATCACTGCCACCATCATGTTAAAGATCTAATATTACAGTAGCCAGTCAGCGTGCCTATCATTAAACGAATGTCCCTCTTTGTAAGGCTAAGACGATCTTTGGTCCTGGATTTCGATATGGCTGGCCAAAGAGATTTAGTGATTTTACAGTCAGATCTGCTCGACCATTTCTGGTTTGCCAGGTCTTTGTAGAAACACTCTATGTTACTGAAAAATGCAAATAGAGTGATGGCTCAACCCTTGCAGCGTCCATCGCTGATCCATTTCAGACGTATTTATGCCAAGAGATTCGCTGAAAATGCCTGGCCCTGTGCCTATATACATATATATAGCATGGCCCTCCAAAGAAAAATTGCCGCATGACCAGTCTGTTTTGGGGGGGATCATTATGAAGAGATTTGTGGAGAATTTCTGAACTGGTGACAAATAGTCTGTCGGTCCTGCCAGGGACCTTAGATCAGACATTCTTGATGCATCAATAAGAATGGCCGAGTGGCCCCAATCCGCGTTAAGCCACACACTGGCTTCTCGGAGTCTGAGAGCGCATTATTTAGCACTGCACTTAACAAAAAGACTTGCAGGTTGTAGGTTCAATGCCATGTCGAGTACCGCCTGCGGTGTGTGTAAATAATGATGCCGCTCTATGTACTTTCTCTAACTTTTTAAGCTGATATTAAACTTCGGTCGCCTTGCACCATACCACCGAACCATAGGTAAGTATAGGACAAACTAAATCTGTATACATCCATAGGAAGGTACTTGGCTTGAGCCCCCCAGCTCTTACCTATGGAGTTTCTGCACGAGTATTGGATTTTACTCTTGGATAGAACATGAACATGTTGTGGAAATATCGTATCAATTATTTTAGAGACTACCAGTGACTTACCAAGGCACATAAATTTATTGAATACAAAAATGTTTATAAGAATATTAAAAAAAGATTTACATTCAAACGATTCATTGTTCAGTGGCTGTGGCCGGAATATCTTAAAATGAAGGTTATTAGTATGTATGGATGTGTAGTGTTATCATTTGTGTAATCTTAAGATATCTCACGTTTTGGCCTTGCTTCATTATATCGTAGCTTTAAGTTACATGTACTTGTTTTGCACACAGATATACATAGACACAAATGTTTCGACATTAGAGTGGTCCTACGATGTACAATGAAGGTCCAACCTTCATGGAATCATGGAACTACGTATCTTGAATGCATAGGATATTTAATACTACTAATTTTCGACTATTTTGTTACGTAGTAAATAAAATCATAAGTTCGATCAATTCATTGCTTAATGTATCCATTTATAGACGAACACTCTAAAGATAAATTTCTGATAAATGAGCACTGGGCTATTTTTCTGGATGTTGATACTAACTGGTGTACCAATTATATACCCAGTTTAAAAATTTTAAATTTTAAAAAAATAAAAAAAATCTAAAAAGATAGGTCATATGAAGTCTACGAACTCTTTAAAAACACGTAAGCCATTTTCGAAAAAAATGAGAAAATGAACCCATCAAAAAAAGAAAAACAAGTAGTGAAAAAATAAAAGACACTCGAAGTCGGCACCTCCCATTTAACACAGTTGACCTAAACATGTACCGATTTTCTCCAAATTCGGCAGCTTTCGTTACAGGATTATTGCTTTTTAAAGTATCAAACACTTGTACGGTCTTGTACTAAGTACAAATAAAAATACTTATTTAAAATATGCGAATGCTTAGCGCTACAGGTAGTTTGATATGCAAAAAACTTCTCAGGTAAATATTAAATTACTCAAATTAGTAATCATCATCAACATTGTTAGCTGCTTTCATTTTTAAATAGTATTCAAAAGAAAGCTCTTCAGAAGAATATCCTGTTTTTTAAAAAAACCAACAAACCAGAAATGTAAACTCCGTCGATATTCAAAAATACGTTCCCCTCTAATATCCCCACACATACGCTCCATTGTACACTCTCATTCAGTGTGACATTCATTCACTTACGACGCTATTCATAATACAAAATATTCATACACACATCCGCCTTATACACAGGTGTGTAAGTACATACGTACTATGTGTTAGTTACGTATGTGTTAGTGTGTAGACTGAATGTGTGTATGATTATTATTAAAATATATACTTGTCTCGTTAAAGTTATAGATTGTTATGCACGCTCTCTGCGCTTAAGTTGATCCTTATGTGAAGACGCACATACACGCTCATAGTCTCGAGACCTTTATTCAAATAGGCGACGACAACATGCATACACTATGCCAAAGAAACTAAGGAGAAAACTAAAAGAGGAAACCTCCGGACATAAGTACACAGAAAAAAATGTATGAATTTTAAAACATTTCCTCAAAATCAAATACATACAAAAATTTCAATATAAGTAAATTTATAAGGAAATTTTTTTTTTTGATTTTTTGATTAAATTGAATTCGATCCATCCATTATTTAAGAATTTAATAGAATTTATATTCAACACAAATAAATATAATCCATAATTTAAGAATTCAGTAGTATTTATGTTTCACAATAGGCATGTTTTCGTTACAAGCTAGCAATTTTAGTTTAGCACTTTGCAACGAAAACAACTGACTTCCACTAACTGACACATAAGCAATAAGTGGCGGATTTTCACGATTTGGTAGCAATGGTGTCATGAGTTGCGAAGAAAGAACAGTGCGAAACAGACAAAAAATTCGTGAAAAGTATTTATAAAACATATATTTACTATTCTATGTTCAATTGTTTACACTATTTTTGCAAATATTACAATAATTTCCCATTTTTGTTCTTCTTCTTCCCGTTAATTCACAATAATTGATAAAATCTCTCCAAAAATGGGATACCATATTGCTAAATATAGGGTGCCCAATCTGGCAACATCATACTCGTTTAAGACAGGAACACAAGCATCAAACTTCATCGGGAACTGTTAGTGCTTAAAAGTGCTTAGCTCCCCATACAAATTAAGCACTTATGGTGTAACGAAAACACGCCTAATATTTGCTAAAATCAAAGAAAGTGTCCTAAAGTCCACATTGCGTGTTTAAAGTGAGGAAATAAACAGAAGGCAATTTAGGCAAATTTCTAAAGAATTTTTGATAAAATTTAACACAATCCATCCATTACTCTAGATATGCAACAAAATTTATGTCGAAGGGCTGTGGATAAAATTTTCTGGTGTAATATGGTGTCCTAAACACAAAAATAATATAAAACCAGTAAGGAGAGGCAGAAAGTCTATATAATACCCTACACCTCCCTAACAATGCGATAATGGTCATTGCGATAATAATATGAAATAATTGGTAAATGGGTAGGAACTAGGGTGATCAAAAAACCGGTTATTTTGAAAATACGGTTTTTGGTTTCTTCGAAAATGAAGTTAACTCTAAAACCGGTTTTCGGTTTAACCGAAAATAAAAAACCGGTGAACCGGTTGTTTTCGGTTTTTCTTTTTTAATAAAAATGCATAAATAATGCTCAACATTTTGTTAGATGACGTAAAATAAGCGTAGTGCAAATTCAATATGTAACCATATTCGAATTAAATTAAGATTTATTTGAAAATTTTATTTTAAACTTCATATTTTTATTTATAATAGGTAATTGTTCCAATTTCATTTATGATTTAATATTATAATCTCTGCAATATTTGTAATATTTATGTTCAATTTTTAAAGAGATTTCTTTCAAAAAAAATTGATTATGATTTTTATAGAACTTGACTAATAGTGAAGATCGGCAAAATCTTAGCTTTTAGCATCATATAAATGGCAAACCGATTATATGCATATATTATCAGAAGTAGCGGATTCTGCCTTGAGCATACTATAGAGATGAAAACTTGTCGAAATGTGAAACTGAACATATGTATTTTTATTTATACAGCTGCGGTCAAAATAATAGCACCACGATATAGAAACATATTAAAACGGATATACTTCAAAAACTATTGCATTACTGACATTGGTTTCTTTGCTTAAAATAAACACTATACTATACAGAAATTATAAATAATGCAGATATTTCGGTATTTTTAATTATTAAATGAAAAACATAATTTTTTTCTAAAAAGTGCAAAAAATCACCAGTCAAAATAATAACAACTTTAGCATTTGTACTAAATATTATATAACTGGACAAGAGGAAATTTTAATTGTAGCTATTAAATATTAGTTTCGGTTGTCTTAACTATATATTAGTAACAAAATATTTATTCAGCAATATTACGTTTAGAGCAACAATGCCCTACAACGTCTTCCAAAATAATTTTCCAGATTCTGACCCCTATCTGCTAAATCAAGTATTCAAATGACTTTGCCGTTTTCCCTAAAGCTTTTGCGTGTTTTCTTTTATTCTTATACGATCTCCCTTAATCATTAAAAACCCATATTTTTTTGAAATATGGACAGTTCGGGGCTATGCGTGCCATTCTAACGAGCTTATTTGGTTATTGCGAAAACATATCATTAATCTGCTCGAATTTTGGATCGTTATCTTGTTGAAACTGCGGACGAGCAATATTTCTTCATATGGATGAACCTGCAATATCATATTAAGAATTATTTCATATACGGATGAATCAGTAATAATTTTTATATAATGTTAAGTTCCTTTTCTATAATGGGAAAAACATTGCTCAAACCATAGTGAAGTTTTCTTCCTTTGGCTGTAAATTTCTGACTGAATTTTGCATTAGTTGGTTTACTTTTATAGGACCAACATTACCTACCTCAAAATAATATAATCCGACTCATCTGAACAAAAAAAAGCCATTTTTGTCATGTATATTAAATTATACACAACTACCAACATGAAAATCTTTAACCGAGACCATTTTTCTGGGATGGAAACAATTATTTTGTGTTCCCATATATTCGCGATCTATTTCAAGCCTAACTTCAGACATAAAAATCTTTGCGGCTCCTTTATTCATCATACAAAGCTTCACATTGCTCGTCCTGACTAAACTTCTAACCAATAAATGCGACAAGATAAACTGGATTCTACATTGTCCAGTTTCCGAAGAAATCTTTACAGTATTTTTGAGACTGGTAGAATCCAGTACAGTATTTTTGATCAGTTTTCGTGAACAACTGAAAGATTTTTCATGCTAATCATATTTTGCGAAAAAATTTAATGAAATTAAAATTTCCAGCGGTATAAAGCTCTAATATTAATAAAAAATAATTCAATAAATGCATTTAATTTTTTCATTTATGGATGTTCAGAATCACAAAATTGGTAAAACTTTATCAACTTTTTGTCTATGGTGCTATTTTTTTGACTGGCCTGGTTCAGAGGTTACTTCAAAGAACCTCTCAAAAGACACAATATATTACTTTCTTTTACAAAATGTAGATATTTTTGAGGAGAAAGGATTTAAAATAATGATTCAATATAACAATATTGAGTAAAATTGCATTATATTTGAGAATTTCGTATCCACATGGCGGGAGGTGGATGTGGTGCTATTATTTTGACCGCAACTGTACCTACATTTCAATTAGAAGGATTGCTAATTAATTTCTATACCGCAATAAGACCCTTGATAAAATATGCAGACGAAGTCAATAGAGAAGTTAGCAATGTAAACAGTACAAATACATACATATAAAACTACATTTTGAAATCGATGGATATGCACAAATGATGTCAACGGTTTTTATATTGATGTTTTCAAAATTTTAGGTAGGTTCCTGTTTCAAAAATAATATTTTCTTTATCATTTTATAATGGTTTCAAAAAACCGAAAAGTTGAATAAACCGAGTTGAAAAAACCGACGGTTCGATTTATTCGAAAAAGCAGAAAAACCGGAAACCGATAGGCGGTTTTTAAAGAGAAACCGATTAACCGGCTAACCGGTGCGGTTTTTGATTACCCTAGTAGGAACATATTATCTAATACCGATACCTAAAACCGATAATCGCTAAATTAAGCAATATATTTCTTTAATTGAGAAACATATTTCTGGAAAATTTTAATGATCGGAAGTAAAGTACAACTTCTATAGCTCTATATACCAATATATAGCTATGATACGAAATCAGGAAGAACATATATACGGAGGTAATAAAATCTGAACCGATTTTCCCTGAATACTCATTCATGTAAAAATACCTCTTTCTGTCGAATTTCGTAATGATCGGATATAAAATACAGTCTCTACAGCGCTTACATGCCAAATCGGGGGGAAAATATATATATGGGGGCTATATCTAAATCTGAACCGATTTTCTCCGAATTTGGCAGTATTCCTTCATGTAATAAGAAACCTCTTTCTGCCGAACTTCGCACTGATCGGATATAAAATACAGTTTTTACAGCGCTTACAGGTCAAATCGGGCGTAACATATATATGGGGGCTATATCTAAATCTGAACCGATTTCTTCCTCTTAATAGTGTTCATCCATATAATAAGAAACCTCTTTCTGCCGAATTTCATACTGATCGGATATAAAATAAAGTTTTTACAGCGCTTACATGTCAAATCGGGGCTAACATATACATGGGGGCTATATCTAAATCTGAACCGATTTTAACCAAATTCAATAGGGATCGTCCTTGGGCCAAAAAAAAGGATCGGACCATAATTGCGACCTGTACTTTGATTACAAGAATACATGCACAGACGGACAGACAGACAGACAGACGGACAGACAGATAGACAGACGGACAGACAGACAGACGGACAGACGGACATAGCTAAATCAACTCAGAAAGTGATTCTAAGTCGATCGGTATAATAAACGATGGGTCTATTTCTTCTCCTTTTGGGTGTTACAAACAAATGCACAAAGTTATAATACCCTGTACCACAGTGTGGTGTAGGGTATAAACAAATTATAAATACCCTCCTCTCTAAGGTGAGGGGATAAATATGGGGATTTATAATACACATATCAATAAATGTATATATAACATATACTAAAAGTGTAACGCATCGAAGGTGTGGCCTAAGACCCTAAGTATATGCGGAGGAGATCCGTTTTAGAACACATTAAGTCATCTGAATTATGTCCGTCCATCCGTAAGCCTGACTGGAGCGAACGATAACCCTGGAAACTATAGTTTCCAGAGATTAAACAGAGATTCGTCAGGGCGACGAACAAAGTCCTCAATAGGATTATCCGTACGTTAGCTGACTTTTGGCGAATAACGAAGCTTTTTCTATCAGTGTAGTTAAATCAACTCAGAAAGTGATTCTAAGTCGATCGGTATAATAAACGATGGGTCTACATATTTCTTCTCCTTTTGGTTGTTACAAACAAATGCACAAATTTATAATACCCTGTACCACAGTGTGGTGTAGGGTATAAACAAATTTATGGTGAATTTAAAAAAAAATGTCTGGACCAAATTTTTGGAAGTATATGCTCGATAAAGCCGGTATACACTTTAAATTAAAGGAAATTATGAGGACTACAAATGACACTTTTACGTGAAAAGAGAAATTTAGTTAATGTCGCTAAAACTATCAGAAAAAAAAACAATAAAAAAAAGCAAAAAATTCACAAAAAATTAGTTTGCTCCAATTATTGAAAGCTAGCATCATAACGAAGAAAACAAGGTCTATTTAAACAAAATCTATGGATAAATGTAGAAATTATAGCACTAGTGGTAGAAGTAAGAGAATTTCAACATACTCAGGTTTTTATACCCCACTATTGTGAACAAGGGTATATAGCAGATGCTGCGGGCCAAAAGTATGTATAACAAATCGTTGGTGTGACGTAAGAGACCCCAAGAATATTTGGCGGAGATTCGTTTTGGGACATTTTAGCAAAGTTCGTCAGCCTGTCCGTCTGTCTGTCTGGTTAGTTCGCACGATAACTTTCGACAGGATTAACTAATTAATCAAAAATTGTGTAAAGTGTTTTCCAACAAGAGGTGTTATTTTGGTATTCAAAGAAAAATGCAATTTTTTAAGATAAATGATCGGATGTTCATTTCATAATAAAGAGAAAGGTATGCCGTTAATAATGAAAAACAACATCAGCCAAATGGCCACAACGACCACGCTTACATGACCATATACTTTTCATGAAATTTTCCATAACCAAATCGCAAAGTGGCTGCCCTATGTCCTCGATTGCCTCACGAATTCTATCTTTGAGGTCTTGAATCGACGCTGGGCTGTTGGCGTAGAACTTATCTTTCACCTGGCCCCAAAGGAAGAAGTCGCAAGGTGTTAAATCACAAGATCTCGGTGGTCAATTGTGATCACCTCTTCGAGAGATAACACGGTCTGGAAACTTTTCCCGTAACAGAGCAATGGTTTCGTTGCTTGTTTGGCACGTAGCGCCGTCTTGTTGAAAGTAAACGTTGTCCAGATCAATACCATCCAACTCCGACCATAAAAAAAGCATTAATTGCTCAGGATATAGCTCACAGACTACCAGATACCTGTAGTGTCTATCAAGCCGAAATAATGGCAATATGGGAAGTAGCCAAGTGGCTGAGTCGCAACATAGTAACCAACACAGGCGTTGTAATTTACTCAGACAGCCAGGCTGCCATAAATTCTCTGGATGCAACATCCCTAAATTCACATACAGCCTTCGACTGCCGCAGATCTCTTAACGAGATGGCTGAGCAGTTTAATATACACCTCATATGGGTGCCTGGGCATAGGGATATCCCGGGGACTGCAAAGCCGATGAACTTGCCAGGAAAGGGACGACATTTCAAATTCTCGAAGAATTTGCATATATTGGGGCGCCACTATCAACGTGCAAGCTTTGGCTTAGGCAATAGGCAATCAGGCAGTCCAACGAAAGATGGACAGAAATCGGCACCTGCAGAGTAGCTAGACAAATATGGCCAAAGTATGACCTGAGAAGATCAAACTATCTCCTCGTACTAGAGAGGCAAAGATTGTCTACGTTAGTATCAGTTCTGACGGGACACTGCTTGATCGGCGAACACGTCAAAAGATTGGGAATTGACTCTAATGACTTCTGCAGAAGCTGTGGAGATGAGGAAGAAGTGGAGAGCATTGAGCACTTGCTATGCGACTGCCCCGCTCTGAGTAAACGACGACTGGACATACCGGGGTCGGCTTTTCTAGGCAGCCTAACAGATCTTTCCAGTATCGATATTTGTACTATCGACAAATTTGTATATCAAACAGGTTGGTTTCGATGAGGGGCTTTTCAGCCCGTGGTAACACTAGGGACCTAAACTGGTCTATGTGAGCTTGTATAAAAAATACGGCTGCCACCCTAACCTAAACCTAAAATGACCCCGCCGGACCATAAACCGCACCAAACAGTCACACGTTGAGGATGAAGAGGCTTCTCTCCGAGTCCCAGATGCGACAATTTTGCTTGTTGGCGTAGCTACCGAGGTGGAAATGGGCATCATCAGCCAAGATGATTTTGTATCGTTCGCATCGTTTTTTTGTTCGATAATTTTTTGATCGTTTTGTATCGTATTATACATAGTATTTGGTATCTCCTATACCAATGGACCATTTTGCGCAAAGAATTAACGTCTTATAACTTTGATTCCAGTCCATAAAAATACTTAAAATTTTGTGTTGTGTGATGCTTTTATAGAACCTATAGTCCCGTGAAAAATTGCTGAAGTTACACGCCCCTTTTGGTACCTCCCATACAAATGGACCATTTGCACAAAAAGTTAACGGCCTACTTTGATTCCTGCATATACAAACACTTGAAATTTTGTACAGTGTAATGCTTTTATAATACACATAGCATATTACAAAATGGGCGTTATTGCCACTCCCCTTTTGGTACCTCCCAAAATATATGAAAAATATAAAAAATATGAAAGATAATGTTTTTGAATTTCCCTATTTTCCAATAATTTATACATTTATCCATAGACGTTTTCCAAATAGGCACTTCGTTAGGATGCTAGCTTGAAAAAAGGGAACAAACATTTTTTTGTGATTTTTTTTTCAATTTGTTATGGTTTTTTCGCGCCAAAAAATGTTTTTAAAGAAAAACCAAATCCGTTACTTCCTGAAAGTGATGTTTTCAGCATTTCTAGCCCTCATAATTTCATTAAATTTAATTGTTGTCTCGGTTTATCGGGCTTATACTTCAAAAAATATGTTCCAAATACTAAAAGTACCTTCCAAGAAAATTGGAACTTCAGAAAAAAAACTTAAAAACAAATTTTACCGTAAAAAAATTTCAATTGTAGACATTTTCCTTAAATACATGGACAAAATTCTTTAAATGAAGACATTCATATCATAAATTAGGGAAATAAATAGACAATATTTACCAAAAATAAAGACAATTTACTTAAAGTCGACGACAAAAAAAATCCTTAAACTAAGTAAATTGCATTCTTAAGTTGTGCAAACAAACTGAAGGCAATTTACCAAACATGAAGTATATTATATTTATATTTATAGAGTATTTTTAAGAGTTAATTTTTTCAGATTACTTTTCACACAATACTTAGTAGGGACATAATTACTGTTACAAAATTGAACACATCCATTACAATAGTGGAATTGAACATACCCTACCCTTACCAAGTGGATTATGAAACCTAACCTCTGTAGCGTTAATTTGTAACGGGAATTCAAAATTGCTTCAGTTTTTACCTCTCTGTTAAAGCGCTTTTTAAATATGGAATGAAAAAACAACATTTTCAAAACGCTCTGCCCGCTTGGGATTTGTCTCATGTTCATCTACCGGTACATAAAACAGTTTGAGGAGACTGGAGACTGTCAAAGACCGCCACCAATCGGGACGCCTTCGTACTATTTGAACGCCGCAGGTCATCAAATCAAGAATTCTGCGAATTCCGCTCAGAAAACAGAAAATCGTGGGTGTGAGATGAATACTCGTATTACGCAACTGTCCATGAGTCGAATTGTCAAAAAAGACTTGAGACTTGGAGCTTTCAAAGGCCGCCATGTATATTTGTTGAATTCAGCTTTATAAAAAATAGGCGAGAAAAATTCTAACGTCTTTTGGTGAAGCACGCTGATAACTTGCACAAAAAAATCTTGTTCACAGATGAAACAAAATTGACCCTGCAAGAAAAATTTAACAAACAAAATGATATGGTATACGCACGGTCGTCCAAGGAAGCATCTCAAGTGATTCCACGGGTCGAAAAGGTCCACCATACAGCTTCAATCAAGGTTTGATGGGGTGTCTCTTACGATGGGGTCACTGACTTGCATTTTCCCAAAAAAATTTTGGAAGCTGTTGTGAAACCACTTAACCATTTCCTATTCCAAAACCAAGCATGGACTTTCCAGTATGTTTCTGCGCCAAATTTCTGGCTAAAATGACCCATACGTGGCTTTAAAACAATTGTCAGCTTCCATTTTTCTGATGAATGGCTCTCTGGCAGCCTTAATTTAAACCCACTGCATTACAATTAGGGGACAAGATCACCCACAAAATATACACCAACATCGATTCTCTTAAGATTTCTTTGGTTCGGAATTTGGCCACCATTCCCAAAGGGACGAAGTGGGTACGGCTATAAATGATTGGTCAGTGTGACTTAAAGCATGTGTGAAGGCCAAAAGCGGACATTTCAAATGAGTGCTTGATTTTTGTATACATTGCATGTCAATAAATATATACAATAAAAAATGATTTATTGTTTTTAATGTTATAGCATAAAATGTGTGTAACAGTATTTATGTCCCTACTAAGTATATATTAAAATTAAAGAAAATATCCTTGAAGTCAAGTCCATGTTTTAAAATCATGTAACTCTAATATTGAGGAATGGAAATAAACATAAACTTTACATTTACGACAAATTTTCCCACTGATTTTTCTGTTGTTGATGTATGTATAGAGTGTACAATTTGTAAAGATAAACATTTTATCTTCATCACTTTTATGATACAAGTTTTTAAAATTTAAGAAAATTTACTTGAAATGAAGGATACACATCTTTAAACTAAGTACACAATCCACTTTAAAATTACGAAAATAAAAATACACTGCTAAAATTAATGAAAATTTCTTTAAAGGCAAAAACAAATGTTTTTAAAATAAGTACATTATTTACTAAAATTAAAGAAAATTTCCATTAAGTTAAGGACAAACTTATTTGAAACAAAAAGAGTGCACTCTTTTTGTGAGGAATTAAACATGCATTTTTGCTCATATAAAAGAAAAATTACCTAAAGTCAAGGACAACATCTATCAAATAAGTACACATCATTCCTGAAGTTAGAATACGAGTATAATGTAAAGACAATTCACTTTAAATAGTAAATTGACTAATAGTTAAGAACTTTTATTGCATTTTTTGACAAGCCAAATAATAATTCTGGTACTTAAAACAAGTATATTCTATCCTTAAATTAAGGAAACACACAATATAAATACATTAAAGTATATTAAGGCACTGTACATATAGGACAAATGGTACTTTTATTTAAGGTTTGAAAGGTCTTTACTTTTAACATAAAATTTACTAAAATTAATGAAAATGTCCTCACAATCGAGACTATGTCGTCTTTACTTTTAAGACAAACTTTTTTCCACTGTATTATATGAGACATTTGTGTATTAGGGATCTTTTGTGTAATTTAACAAAGGTAGAAACTTTATATTCTTTAAATTTTACTAAAATTAATTGAATTATTAATTAAATTAATTTATTTATTAATGTTAAGGCAAAATTCATTAAAAAAGTACAGTTCATTCTCAAAATGTGGAAATTCTGTAAAGGCAATGCGCTCAAAAATAGTATTTGAACTCATTTCAAAGAACCATTACTGAATTTAAGACAAATCAGCCATTTACTTTAGCATCTAACCATCTTTATTTTTAACACACAATTTTCGTCAGTGTATGCATTGATGCTTCTCTGTGTTTAGAGTACATGAGTATATCTCCTCTAGACCCCATTCACACGAAGAAGACAGACATATATTTTTCTGTTTTTGTTTTTGAATTTGCCGGTATGCACATATGGCTGTTTGAGAGAGTGTGTGGTTACTTGAGTGTCGCATTTTCCCATGGATCTCTTTGGGTGTGTAAGTGCATGTGTTTGTTCAAAGTCCTAATCCTTTCTTGCATCCTTAAGTCGTTTTCTCTTGTCTTTTGTAACATGTTGTAATTTATGTTATTGTTTCATTTTTTCTTTTTTTTCTCTCTCTCTCTCTTCTTCATGCACCAGACTTACTTTACTCACTGTGTCTTGTTGTTCGTGCTGTATCATGCATTGGCTGATTTACTTTCTGCACTTGGTAGTGTGGCTCTGGGTGTGTGCGTGATATTGTGCTTAAGTAGCTAATGCCTTTAGCTAAAAATGAAACGATGACACACTCACTCCCACTCATACTCACCGTATTGCAGCCGTCAAATATTTCAGTGATGAAGTATCTCAAAAAGATATTAGGTCTGCGAATGTGTGACAGTGAGTTTCAAAAGAGAGTTTAATCAGTTACACTGGAAATTGCAGAATAGATTAAATGCAAGAAACTAAGTTCAAAATGCTTAAAAAAACAAGTATGGGAAACAAAAATTGGACGAGGCAGACTATAACGTGCGTCTTTTTAACAGAACTTCCCACAAAGTTTTTGGTCACCGGCCTCTTACAATATCTCAGGCGATCCATGCACCCCATCCAAACGATAGATCGCTAGCACGGGTTCTCCAAGGACATGTTCGCTTTACGTCAGGCTTAAAAATATTCGTTGAACTTTTGAAAGTCTCGATTTTCTGTTTTCTTAATTCTATTGAGCGAGGATTATTGTTTAGGGAAGAAATGAGAGCCGGAAATAACCTACCGCCTCAACCTTAGCAGCTTCTGCAACTGACTTTTCGCAAAATCGTCAATCTCTCTGCGTGCCGCACAAAAAGGCAGTGACCCGTCATGACAGACACGATATGTGGGCGGTTCCAGAATTAGCCAACCTAACAAAGAAACAAAAATAAAATTTCAATTTTTGTTCCTTATTTCTCGACATAATCTCCATTTTTCGCCGAGTCATATTTTCACGTTTGGAAACAAAAAATAATCCGAGCGAGCTAAATCTGGCGAGTAATGTATTTCGAAGTTTAATTCATTGACTTTAGCTATCGCAATAGCGGATATGTGAACTGGTGCATTTTTTTTATTGTGAGCAAACGTGGCACCCATCTTGCGCACAGCTTTATCATCATCAAATATAGTGCCAATGTGCGATTTTAAATTATTATTGAATTGCCTGTGACATCAGCTGCTCACGAAACTTCAACCGACGGTCAGCCAATACCATTTTTTGGTTTTTTTAACCATTTCGGTGAGGACACCTCAATTGGTCGTCCACTACGATGGTCGTCTTGGCAGCTCGTACGGCTCCTTTTAAACTCTGCCACCCAATATTTATAGTTGTGGACGAAGTAGCGGACTCCCCCAAAGTATAATCTTGCTCGGTTTTAATATTGGTTGGACTGAGACCTTTACATATCGGTGACCAATTCTTTCCATGTTTACAAATTCACTGAGATCGTTTACTTTCCGCCTCCCTGACCATAATACGGCATTTCAAGCAGAAGTTCGAGCAATCACGGAGTGCGTGAACTGGCTCAGTAACACGACAAAGCCTAAATATGCCAACATCTTCACAGATAGCCAAATGGCTATTTAAGCAATAACATCGGAAAGGGTCAAATCCCGAACTGTGTTGGACTGTAAAAGAACGATAAATGATTGCTCAGCCCATGGTCAATTGCGTATATGCTGGATACCAGGACACAACGGAGTGATTGGAAATGAACGGACAAACAGCTTGGCTTCAAAGGGCAGAGAACTTCGAGTAATAAACTTGGAAAATTCGAAACCTTTCGAAGTCACGAAAAATGTGTTGAAGCACTGGGCAGTGATGGCTCACAAAACTGTGTGGAATAGCGCAACAGTAGGAGCAACTGCAAAGATACTGGGGGGTGACCCAAATGAAAAGAAAACAAGTAAGAAAGTTCAGTCGGGTAAACCGACTTATGAATCCCCTCACCATGAGTCCCAAAAAATATTAGTAAATTTATTTATTTTTTTGTTTTAATTAAATTATAATCAATTTTAATTGCATTTAACAACTTTAAAGAATGTACTAGATTAAAGCTAAAAGCTGTTTAGATTTGGTACAAAATGGTCCTTTTGTGTGGGAGGTACCAAAAGGGGCGTGCCAATTACGGCCACTTTTCTCTAGACTCTAGGTACTATAAATGAATTGTACTCTACGAAATTTCAAGTATTTGTATGCACTGGTATCAAAGTTAAAAGCTGTTAACTTTTGGTACAAAAAGGTCCATTTGTGTGGGAGGTACCAAAAGGGGCTCTAGGAAATTTCAAGCATTTGTATGCACTGGTATCAAAGTTAAAAGCAGTTAACTTTTGGTTAAAAACTATCCATTTGTGTGGGAGGTACCAAAAGGGGCGTGGCAACTTCGCCCATTTTTCTCGAGGTAATAGTGACTAATAAACTAATACAATGTGTAGAATTTCAGAGTATTCAAATAAGTAGTATAGAAGTTATTAAATAATCAATATTTCACTAAATGTTAACCCTTTGTGGGGGAGGTAGTAGAAGGAGTGGACCAATATGACCCATCTTCGAACTTAGCCGTAGATAGAGAAAAATATTACCGCATACCAAACTTGAAGTCAATCGGTTACTCCTTTCGAGAGTTATCGCGCGCACCAGCCAGCAGACAGACACACAGACAGACAGACGGAAGGATGGACGGACGGACATTGCTTAAATTACTTAAAATGACCCAAAACGGATTTCCGCCGAACATACTTAGGGTCTTCGGTCACTGCTTCGATGTGTTACACTTTTGGTTCGTAGCAAATGATATATACCCACCTCTCTAAGGTGAGGGGATAACAAGAAGTCTTCTGAGACTAAACAAGATCGATATTAGTAAGATGATGAGTGTTCTAACGGGACACGCAAGCTTACAAGCACATCTTCATCGCATATGACTAGCAGGAAACGACGAATGCATGGCATGCAAAGAAAACATCGGAACGATGGAATATTTTCTGTGTCACTGCCCGGCTTTCACACATGCAAGATCCCAACATTTCGGGTCCGACATATTACCAGACTTGACTCATCTCAGAGAATATGACTGGAAGATACTGAGAAAATTCGTGTCTAGTACCGATTTTCTGTAACTCGTGAGGTATAAAAAGATCATAAATAAGGAGCGCACAACAGGCCGACCCACTGGCTTAAGTGTATGTCCATGGACATGAGACGTTTAAACGTCTCCTCTCTTCAACCTAACCCAACCTAAACTAATATTGGTTGGACTGACACCTTTACATATCGGTGACCAATTCTTTCCATGTTTACAAATTCACTGAGATCGTTTACATTTGAATGCTCAAAAAACTAATCGATGTGGCGCCTTGAAACTTACAATATATGTTTTAGAAGGTTGCCACGTTTAACGAAAGTGATTTTTTTCAAACTACTACCGCCATCAATATGTCTGATCGGCTAATTTTTGAAACGCCCTTGCAAGTAAGACGACCGGTCTCGATAACGACAACGTTTGGACAGGACCACATCAACCTGGAATTTATGCAATTCCTGGCCAGTGATCTCCGGTCACTTATGGCGATAAGGGTTTCCAGTTCCCTTGTGCGACAGTAGAGGTCAGTTTCCAGGAATTTATAGCAGTCTGACTATCAGAGAAAATATTGATACCGACTTTGGTCAGAACAATAATTTGCAGCCAATCTACTTTTTGCAATAGATAGCTCTACACGCTGAAAAAAAATCGCCTCTGTTGTATATTGTCTAAAACATATTCGGCTTGAAACATATACATTTTTAGGGTACACTCCATGTATATCATATTTGCTAAACACAAAAATTATTTATTTATGAAGATGTTGTTCTAAACAAATTTATATTTACATCCTCAATTTTTTTATTTGGGACCATTATTTCCGAAATTTTTTTTATAAATTTTTAATGTTTGTAAAAATAAATTATGGGATAATCTTGGATAAAATTAAATTAATTGAAGAATTGATAACAAATGATGACTGGGATATGAATTTAAAATATCGATACCTCCATTCTAAACTATGCTAAGTGCAAAAAGGTAGTATTTCAGGAGAGGCGATCAATGTTTGATGATTTTTTTAAATTGGTATGGAATTCTTTTATAATGCAAATCGATTGACCTGTACTGTTTTGTGAATAACTTTTGATTGGGTTGACCGATAAACACCAAATATTGACTGAATATAATTTGGAATATTTAGAAATTAAAAATGCAATCTCCCTAAAACTATGCTAAGTCGACTTAGCATGTTTTGGAATGGAGGTATCGATATGTGCTCTAGGAAAGAAGTTAATGCCGCATCTTGCATTTTTAACTGGAAGAAGTAATACGAAATCAAGAAATAAAAAATAAAACTTCAATTCGAAAATGTCACCAAAGTTTTTTAAATATTTTTAATTAAAATATATTTGGAGAAATTCCTAAAAAATAATTTTATTTGTATTTAAGCACACCTTTTATTTGGGGAAATTAGTTTGCAAATATATGTTGTTGTAATATATTATTATATGCGTTCCAAGTAAATTTTATTGATTTTTAAATAAAATTTATTTGCTCAGAAATATATAATATTTAAAAATTTGTGTTCCAAATATCTTTTCTTTCGATTCAAACATATCAAAAAAGGCGATTTTGCCCCGTGTAGTTCCTCAGAAAAGACACCAAGGCCCACGTGGTTGATGAATTTGTACGACATCAATGGGTGTGAATAAAGATCAACATATTTTACGAAAATATGAAATTTCATTGCAGACAAAAAATTTTCTAAGCCAATGCAAGTTATGAATTTTACATTCTCATCGATCAACGTTGGTTGGAATAATTAATAATAAATAAATAATAGTCAATTTTGACCCATAACATTCCTGTCCTTGTGAGGTTTTGGTTTAGTCACAGAAGACTTATTTGCTAAAGACACCATTCTTCATAGTCGTATCATAGTTATTACCTGGTATTAGTTAATTAGAATTAAATGCACTGAACAATATTGCTGGTTGCGACTAATACGACTGCATCATAGAAAATGTACTCCTTAGTAGACAATCGGTTGGATTATCTATTCCTTCGTATACGACAAGTTGTGTTCTCTAGTTCCTTGTAGAAAACCAGTTCGGTTGTACTTATATACACCTTAGTAGAGGGCCAGTTGGTTACCCACTACTTAAACGCCATATGGGTTTTCTACTAGTTATTAAACATACAGTTAAGTTATTTAAGCCGCCAGTTGGGTTATATACTGCTAAGTAAACCTCCAGTTGAGTTATCTACTCCTTAGTAGAGGACCACTTGGATTATCTACTCCTTAGTTGACGACTATTGGTTTATCTGTACAAATTACGAGTTGGGTTATCAACTTTTTGGTGGAGGGTCAGTTCGGTTATCTACGCCCGATTTGACCACATAGATTGGATTATCTACTGCGTAGTTATCTAGTCCTTAGGAGGCGGTCAGTTGGGTTATGTACTCCTTAGTAGACGACATGTTGGAATAAATATCGGGTCCGTAAATAAGAGCGCTACAAACGTTTTTTTAAATAAAACAAAAACGGTTTTGGATATCAATGAAATTCTTTATTCCTGTGAAAGTACGTTCGATGCCATTATGTATGGAACTCGATTTCATGGCCACCACGGGCAGGCTTGCAGAAGTCCAGACGCTGAACCCAATTTTCGACGGTTTTCAAGCATAAATCGGCCGATACTGCTGCAATTTCTCGGTCGATATTCGTACGAAGTTCATCAATCGTCGCTGGCTTGTTGGCATAGACCATAGACTTGGCGTAGCCCCACAGGAAATAGTCTAACGGCGTCAAAACGCAGGACCGAGGCGGCCAATAGACTGGACCATTTCGTGAGATAACACGTTCTCCAAACCTGGTTTCCAATAAATTGATTGTGGCATTCGCTGTGTGGCTTGTGGCGCCGTACTGTTGGAACCACATGTCCTCCAAGTCCATATCATTCAATTGGGGCCAAAAATATTCGGTTATCATTGAACGGTAGCGATTCCCATTCACAGTAACGTGCCGGTCTTGATCATCACGGAAGAACTACGGCCCAATGACGCCGCCGGCCCATAAACCGCACCAAACCGTAATTTTTTCGGGATGCAATGATGACTCATGGAGTACGTGTGGATTGCTGTCTGACCAATAACACATATTTTGTTTATTGACGAAGCCATTCAGCCAGAAATGAGCCTCATCGCTGAAGATGATTTTTCGATTTTTCGCGGTCTTAACGTTGAGGCCACTGACTCCGAATTTCGGTAGTAAATTTTAATAATTTCGACTCGTTGTTGGCTCGTATATCTTTCCATCATGAAATGGCAAACCTTACTGAAGAGAAATGTCAAAAGAGCGGCAAAAAATATGGCGTCGTTTGCTGTCGCTGTCGGTCTACTTTTGTAGCGTCCCTGTTGAAAAACCTTATACTTCTTAGTTGAGAGTCGGTTGGTTTATCTACTCCCAAGTAGATGACCAGTTGTGTTATCTACTCCGTATGTAGTTGACCCCAAATTGGGTTATCTACTCCTTAGTATACAGCTAGTTGTTTTACATACTTCTTAGTAGAGGAACAGATGAGGTGCCGGTGTGCTTGTAAGCTTTAGTGTCGTGTTAGAACATTCATCATATAGTCTCGATCTTGTTTAGTTTCAGTTGACTATTTGCTTTATTCTCACTTGGGTCTCCACATAATATCTTTGCAGTTTCTCCAACTGTTTCGCAATCCAACACAGTTTGGTGAGCCATTACTGCCCAAGGCCTTAACTCCTCCTTCTGGAGGAGTTAATTTGAAAGTAAAGTTTGGTTGACAAAAGTGGCTTCTGCTGCTTTATCCAAATGCGAAGCAAATTTTATACCCCCGCACACCACACTGTGGTACACAGTATTATGAATTTTCTTGTAACGCCTAAAAAGAGAAAGATATACCCATAGTTTATTATACCAATCGTCACTGAATCATTTTGTGAGTCGATTTAGCCACGTCCGTCTGTCCATTTTTTGTGAACAAAGTGCAGGTCGCCAAAACAAAGTAATGTTTCCGAAATTGGTACAGAAGCATCTCTTTGGCTAGGAATGTTCCCTAGTATAAATGGGTCAAGGCGGTCCATTTTTGGATATAGCCCACATATAAAGGTCCCCACCGATTTCACCTCTTGACACACTGGAGAACACATTTTCAATCGATCTTGCTAGAACTGTGGCATTTATACCTTATAGTGTACATAATCGTCCCTTTAGGAATGTGGCACATCGGTCCATGAGTAACCGCAATATAAAGGTCCCCTCTGTTGTCACTTCTTGACGCTGTTGAGAATAAATTTTTCAGTATACCTGGCAGAATTTGAGGCATTTATACTTTACCACCGTGCACATAACTATCCCTAGTAAAAGTGGCGCTCTACGGTTCATGTGTTGATTTAGCCCCCATGTGAAGGTCGCTTCCCATTCCCCCATATGAAGTTCACAGACGAATTTGAAATTTTAGCGGCAAAAATGTAGAAGTTTACTTTATTTAACCTGTAACGATTCATATTAATAAATGTAAAAATATTATGGGTCACATAGGTCCATGTTATATATATATATATATAGACCAGACATAAATGTCCCTTCTGATATGATTTAATGACGCTCTTTATATAGCCCCCATATGCAATTCACATACGAATTTTACTTCTTAACGGTAGAAATGTAAAAGCTAACTCTATTTAACCAATATATTCGTATTAAGAAATAAATAAATAATATGGGTAACATAGGTCTATGTTTTATATATCCCCTATATGAAGGTCACAGACGAATTTGACATAAAGCCTACTCCTTAACGAACAAAACAAAGTGTATTTTTAGAAAATCCGTGGGTGAATACTCAACTCATTGATATTTAATTCAGGCGACCCAGATTAATTTTCAATTAATAATACTTATACGCATCAATGTTCAAAATTTAATAATTCATAATTTCGCAGCAAATGTCTCAATGTCTTTAAATTCAGTATTAAGACTAATTTCAAATGAAAATACTCTGGCTATAGATGTGGCACCTTTTTTATCCGTTCAGGCATCTCCCACAGAATCTACCAAATTCCATATCACATTTTTCACAAAAAGAGGTTATACGTCTTTTTATCTAACACACTGTCTTTGTGTCCTTGTATATCCTTGTAGTGCAGTTTACTTATTCCTACACAAATGTGTAGGTATGTTTATAATAGTTAAAACATAGACTTGCATTAGTTATTGTCATTAGCTGGTTATTGAAGAGACATGCTTTGAACTCTAATACTTACACAATTATAATGAGTCCTTGTGTCAGAGGAAACCGCAAGACGTAATTCGAAAACTTAAAAAAAGTCGTTAATTCTCTGGGGTGATAGTTTGTGAATATATGGAAATTTTTAAAGTTCTGATTAATGTCAGTGAGGGATTAAAACAATATGTATTTATCCTTGAGATTTTACCATTTGTTCCTTCAGACATATAATGCCGAGAAATAAACATAAAATAGAGTAGTAGTTTTGTCATTAAAAACGTAATTTTTAGACATTCAAAAACCGCTATTTATTTGCAATTAAACAATTATTTATAACACTTCTCGTTAGTCGTTTTAAATCCTACAAATGTTTATTTGGTATTTCTGGAAAACTTTTTGGGGTTGAACTTGAGCACACCCACACCCGCTTGAAGCAAAAAGGATTAATTCTTCATTAGCGGTAACAAGAGAAACGAATTTACCGCCCAAACCTCTCTAAATAATGGCATTCCTCATTCACTCCTCGCTTAATTGCGCGCGTGTCATGCGTTGGCGGATGACTGGCATTGCGGTGAAACTATTTAGCCAAGTTTTCATTTTCATTTTACCGGGGGCATTGTCTTAAATGGCAAATTTCAATTTACATATGTAAAGATTCCCAGGGGCGGTAGTGACGTCGTAACTTTTCGGTCTATTGCCAACAGATTAGAGACTTATCCATGGCTAATTTGAAAAAGACATTTAAAGTTTAAGTGTTTCACAGTAAAATATCTTTAGATTTCAATTTATTTTATTCAAAGGTTGAAATTCTCGGCACTTGACCATTGAGGGTTGATTGTTTCTTTATATAAATTGTAAAAGCTTAAATTTATTTTATTACCAATAAATCTTTGCGGCTTTAAGTTGCTAGTAATTACAAAATGGATTCCTCTTTGCATTACTCGTACCACTGCGTAGAATGGTGGAGGACTTATTTGATACATCGTCCAGACCTATAGTCTTATGCTAGACATGGGAATGTCAGGCATAGAAGTGATTTAAATCTTCGAATCCAACATATAAGATATCAGATCGATGTTATTGCTCCCAAACGTCACTTTGAATTTGGTGATGGACAAATAAAGGAAGGAAAAAATCAAATATGGAACTATTTTTTGCAGACAAATCTGAATTTGGTGTTTTCGAAACCTATTGAAAAATAATAAGAATTTAGAAATATATGTACTTCTTATTTTTCTCATAAAGCCTATTATAAAACGAGTAAAATAATGTTTCTTTTAGGGAAATCCGCAGGTGGAGACTCCAGTTATTGCTATTTAATCGAAATGACCCAAATTGAATCTTCAATTAATAATACTTATACGCATAGATGTACACAATGAAAATGTTAAATTTATTAATGAAGAACATAGATATTGAAAAACTCTCTCTCAGAAACAAGAGAAGAATACTGGAAGATTATAAACTCGTTTGTAAAATTAATAGAAATGTGTTTTTATTTACTGCTAAATTCAATAACATTCGTACTTGTGTAATTGAATATACCCTCTTCGGCTAATTGGAACTGAGCTAGTCTTTTTTTGAAAGTGAACAATTTCTAGGTACAATCCTGGACAGGAAATTGTACTTTAGACTTAATGTATTGAAACGGGTAAGGAGGGCCAAAGTCGCCTTATATTTTTGTAGGAATGCTGTAGGGTCGCGTTTGTGCCTGTCCCCTAAAGTCATCCGGAGGATATACATAGCAGTAGTTCGACCAATACTTCTGTACGGCATTCTGGTGTAGTGGACGGCAAGTGATAAGCGATATATCACCAGGCCGTTAATGACGGTTCAGAGAACTGCTTGCCTAAGCATAAGCGGGGTTTTAAGGGCTACATCGACAAAATCTCTACAAGTCCTACCCCATCTACCCCCGAGACGGCATTAAGATTAAACTGTCTATCAATGTGAAGGTGGAAGAACTACGACCATATGAGCGCTGTAGCGAGTGGACTATGTATACACCAACGGTGTACAACTACGCTTAAACGCTGAGGAGTTCAACATACACCTCACATGGGTACCAGGGCATAGAGATATCCCGGAGAACTGTAAAGCCATTGAACTTGCTAGGAAAGGGACGACATTACAAATTCTTAAAGAATTTGCAGTCCAATGAGAGATGGACACAAGTCCACACCAGCAGGAAAGCTAGACAAATCGACCAAAAAACGACATAACGGGACATTGACTGATCGACGAACAAGTCAGGAATTTGAAAGTTGGGTTCAATATGTATATTCACCGGATGACTCTTCTAAAGTCATTTCAGAACTGTTAAGCCAATAAACTTGCTAGGAAAGGGACGACATTACAAATTCTCAAAGAATTTGCATATATGCAGATGCAGTCAGGCAGTCCAATGAGAGATGGACAGAAATCCTCACCAGCAGGAAAGCCAGACAAATCGGCCAAAATATGCCATAACGGGACATTGACTGATCGACGAACAAGTCAGGAATTTGGAAATTGGGTTCAATTACTTATTTCTGCTTAAGCTATGTTGATGAGGAGAAAATGCAGAGCACTGAACACCTGCTTTGTTATAGTTGTGCACTGAGTAAACGACGTCTGACGTGAGTCTTTCTGAGAAGTCTCAGAAATCTCGCCGGCACCGGTGTTCGTAGAACTGATAATTTTGTGTATCAAACAGGTTGGTACTATAGTAACTCCGGCCGCCACCCTAACCTACATAATTTTTAAAAACTTCTGAAATATAACAATAATAAGAAGGATCACTAATCTCTGGTCAGTTTCCAATCTTTTTGAGATTTGAGAAATTACTATATAAAATTCCTATAAAATCCAATTTCGAAATGATTTGAATTTACAAAGATTCAGAGAATTTTTTTTATTATTTTTAGAATAACCTTGGGTGGGGACTGTTTTATTCGCAAAATATATTCCCTAATGAAGAAAACAAGGTATTATCTAACGAAATCAGAGAATGGAAATCAAAGCTATGACTATTTATGTAATATTACACAAAAAATATTTTTAATTAATAATACTTATACGCACATGGGTCCAAAATTATAAATTTAAAACTGGGAAATTGATAAACTTTGTCTCGGGAACAATATAAGAATAAGGAAGGAATATTTCTCGCTTCTAAAATGACCACCAATTCGAGATTAATATTAAGTATATGTATGCACTTTTACAAGGATTGAAATGATACCAATTTAAAATACTTTAATTTTGTAAATTTTGTTATGTAAAACTTAAGAATATCCTATAACATTTCAAAATTTATAAAAAGTATGCTTTTGTTCGATGCATCCGTATTAATCGCATTTAAATAATAAAAATGAGTGTGTCCGTCTTTCTGTCACACAATTTACGAAAGTGACCTGATGGTATTTTGGACCATTCTCGACGAAAGTGGTGACTGTCTCATATTTGTATGCCTTCACCATGCAGAGGAGGATATATATCAGTTTCTACGAGCCAAAAGTTTGACACATCGAAGGATTTTCGGCAACAAATAGGTTCATTTGTTAAACACCTTCTGATTAATTTGTGTAATGTTTGAGGGTATACCTTGGTCGGTTACCCGCCTGAAATGTTCTTTCAAGTAGCATACGCATAACTACTATTACTGTTAAGCACATAAACAATAAGATCAATGAACTTATTACTATGAAAAAGTTTGTTTAACTAGTATACCAACCTTTTGCGATTCTATGAGTTACTTTATTAAACCATAATCAAGTAAATTGTCAATTACAATTTTCGGATTTTTATACCCTCCACCATAGGATGGGGGGCATATTAATGTTATCACTCAGTTTGTAACATCTCTATATATTGATCTGAGACCCCATAAAGTATATATATATTCTTAATCGTTGTAAAACGCTTAGATGATTTTGCCATATCCGTCTGTCCGTCCGTTCGTCTGCCCGATTTGACTTCTTAATGGCATAGAGACCACAAATGTCCACAGATCGCGCTGAAAATTGGTAACTGGGTTTTATTTATACACAAGTTTTGACATAGCCCCCATACCAAAGTCCCTCTAGATTTGAATTCGTAACGCCACCAAAACCTTAAATTTCAACGAATTGGACTGAAATTTGTTATAATGAAACCATTCATATGCGATCTATGGTAAAGGGTATATAAGATTCGGCATGGCGAACTTAATCCGTATTTACTTGTTTTAATATATAAACTTTCTGGTCAAATATTATTCTTTTAAATGTTCAGAATAACATTTGGTACAGATTATCTTACGCGTAAAGTCAATATCTCTACGAAGAAAACAAGGGATCATTTAATGAAATCGGAGTATGGAAACCTAATTTATGGCTTTTTATATAAGCTAACTTAAATATGTTTTTAATTAATAATACTTATACGCACAGGTGTACACAATTATCAATTTTGTAATTTTTGTATTAGAACATGAAAATTGATGGACCTTTTCTCAGGAACAAGAAGGAATAATTAAGGAATACTTCCTTCTTTGTAAAAGTACTCCCAATTTTCAATTAATATTTAGTATACGTATCTCCGTATACAGGGGTTTGGCCTTTGAATTAATGGTAATTAAATCTAAATGTTTTATCACTTGTAAATGTCTAATGTAACATAGACAGAGCTTTCCATATGCCCGCATTTCTAAAGCAACTCCACAGGACTCGTTTGTCCCCATTTCCCAATTAAGTAAGAATAATGGTAAGTATCCTCAATAGATATCATCGCCCTTTTTTCGAGAACTCCAACGAAACTTTTAATGATTGTCAATATTTATTTTAAATAATGATGATGTCTTTTTGTCGTTTCCCTTATAAGAAACAATACATACACAGTAGGCCGGGTCGATTTGTGGGGAGGCAAAAAAGTCGCCATTGCTCAGTGAAAATCGTATTGTAGGGATCAAAATAAGAAACTTTGCCGAAGGAACCATACCTCTAAAACGAATTCTCATGTCCCGGAATTTGGGTCGAACTTTTGGGTAGGGGCAAATTTTGAAAAATCCTACTTTGACCCATTTAGAGTGCTCCAATCGAGTCCAAATGTATGACCGACCCCTACTAACTTTGGAGGCCCGACCCACCCATGCCAGTGGCACACCCACTGGAACCCCCTGGGGGTTCCATACATTTGGACTCGATTGGAGCACTCTAAATGGGTCAAAGTGGGATTTTTTCCGGTACATCAGAATTCGTTTTAGAGGTATGGTTCCTTCGGCAAAGTTCCTTACTTTGATCCCTAGAATACGATTTTCACTGAGCACTTCACTGAGTGGGGGTCAGTCATACATTTGGACTCGATTGGAGCACTCTAAATGGGTCAAAGTGGGATTTTTTCCGGGACATCAGAATTCGTTTTAGAGGTATGGTTCCTTCGGCAAAGTTTCTTATTTTTATCCCTTGAATATGATTTTCACTGAGCAAGAAGAATGGGCGATTTTTAAATCGACCCGTCCTAATACACAGATGCTTTCTTCCTTTCTTAGAATATGGAAGAGCTGGAGCATAATTGTGTAATTTTAATCAAAAGACAAAACTTAAAACGTTTGCATAATCACCAGATTTAGCTAATTACACACCTTTCATGTTTCTATTGATGGAAAGCATTAAACGTCTCAAAAAAACTCAAAAACTCTCTCACACCGGAACACATAAGGACATTTACAAGTATTTCTTATCCTGAGAATTCTTTGATAATAATTTGATTAACGCAATGTGAGGGCAATACCCCCTAAAAATACTGAAGAAAAACAACTTTTAATTAGAGCTACTGTTTTTCCTCGGCTTGTTCCAGCGTTACTGTCACTCGAACAGCTGCACTTGAAACTTTCTTCCTACGCTTCTTCGCTGTTTTTTTTTTCTTCTTCTCAGCTAAGTTTAAATTGCATCCGTTTGAAAGGATTAATGACGACAAAGATTTGTTTGCTTGACACAGGACATCAAGGACCGAAAAGGAGTGAGCCAGTAAGAGCAAACTTGGATTTTCCTTGGTGAAAGGCAAACAAAACAAAGTTTACGCAGGACACTTTTTAGAAGGGCAGAGTTTGAAAATAGCAGAAAAAGTTGTTTGTGTAAGTTTTTTGTTTTTGGGGAACGAATTTTTCCGAATTCTTTGGGATTGGGTATTCCTTGTGATGCTACCAGCATTTTTGAGCTATTCAAAATTACTTCAGTAATAGATCAAAGGACTTTGAATAGTTAACATAAATCAATTGTAATTAGAAGCAATAACAAGACGCCGAAGTGTACTAACAACCCATTCAATCTGTAGCATTTTCAAAGTAGTTTGGCCTCCTTAACTCAAATGAAACTAGCAACTAAAAACTGAAGACAATCAGAAACGTATATATAATGCACTATGGCATTGTGTAAAAAGCTATGCGCCTAGCTGTGCTTGAGTTACTTCAGTAATGGATCAAAGGACTTTCAATAGTTAACAGTTATCATAAATCAATGATGAGAAGTAATAATAAGACGCCGAAGTGTACTAACAACCCATTCATTCTGTAGCATTTGAAATTTTCAAAGTGTTTGGCCTCCTTAACTTAAATGAAACTAGCAACGAAAAACTGAAGACAATCAGAAACGTATATATAATGCACTAAGGCATTGTGTAACCAGTAAAGTCGGGCGGTGCCGACTATATAATACCCTACACCACTCTCGTAATATTGAATAACTCTGATATATAAATTTTATAATTCATGTATAAATTTATGTAAACAAAATTACTTTTGGGACATTTTATACTTAAATAATACCCTGTACCACAGTGTGGTGTAGGGTATAAAAACGATTGGATCTAAAGAGCCAAATCGGATGAAACATATATATGGGAGCTATAGCTAAATCTTTACCGATTTTCTTCAAATTCGGCAATGTTGGTTCATGAATCAAGAAACTCTACCATTCTAAATTTCAAAACGATTGGATGTAAAATATAGCTTTTATAGACCTAAGGGCCAAATCGGACGAAACATATATATGGGAGCTATAGCTAAATCTTAACCGATTTTCTTCAAATTCGGTAGTGTTGGTTCATGGATCAAGAAACTCTACCATTCTAAATTTCAAAACGATTGGATGTAAAATACAGCTTTTATAGGACTAAAGGGCCAAATCGGACGAAACATATATATGGGAGCTATAGCAAAATCTGAACCGATTTTCTTCAAATTCGGCAATGTTGGTTCATGGATCAAGAAACTCGACCATTCTAAATTTCAAAACGATCGGAGGTAAAATACAGCTTCTATAGGACTAAAGGGCCAAATCGGACGAAAGATATATATGGGAGCTATATCTAGATCTGAACCGATTTCAACCAAATTCAATAGCGATCTTAACAGCCGCTAAATACTCTAAACTGCAAAATTTCAGAACGATCGGAGTGAAATTGCGACCTATAGTCGACGAACAACTTTACATGGACAGACGGACGGACGGACGGACGGACATCGTTAAATCGACTCAGCTAGTGATTCTGAGTCGATCGGTATACTTTAAGGTGGGTCTAGCTGTGTTATTTTCAGGTCTTACAAACATCTGCCGTGAAACAAACTTATAATACCCTGTACCACAGTGTGGTGTAGGGTATAAAAAGCTATGCGCCTAGCTGTGCTTGAAAAAAGTCACTCAAAGGAATACTGCTGATACTTGTGAGAGCCATATGAAACTAAATAAACAAACAAAAATGTCCTCTTCTAAGGCGGCAAGCATACCCGTCCTGCAGATGGTTTTAAAAAATTGCGCATGGCTCTCAGGATCCGTAAGAGACTGCAGAAAACCGACCCTGTTTCTCTGACCAACAAGCAGAGCGAATCTTAAAAGTGTACAAATATTATCTCTGAAGAACAGGATACATATATACAAGATCAACATGCTAACAGGCTAAGCTATCCAGATGAACCGCCTGCATCCAAACGGGGAAATGAATACGGCAGAATCCCTAGGGGCAAGTGAAGTGATATAAAGAGTGGACTCACATACTCCGACATGCTTGAGGAGTTTCCAGGTCCACCTCCATTTTGTAAAGGCGCAGGCTGATGCCAGGGCCGCATAAAACTAATCTGGTTCAACGATATGCGCTCTGTTGCGTGCTACCACTGCGGTTTAAAGAATATTGGTAAAGTCTGGTCGGTAGCGGCACTGGATTGTGTCAACAATACGCCCAGGGCGTATTAATGGATTTTGGCTAAAACATTTAATGAGGAATCCATCCCTTAGGATGCAGAAAGTCTGCAAACCCGGTCTTCCAACTGGCAACTGGAAGGCGGGTCGATTGGATGGCGCAGATATGTCTCGAAAGAATGCAGTATTTATACTGAGTACAGAGTCTCTATTCCCCAATTCGAAAGGTATCATACAGATAGAGAAAAAACCGGCTTTAGGTATAGAAAAGCGATAAGGGAGGAAATTCGAAAAATACTCTTTCAGATAATACTGGTGTACTACTATTTGAAGACGAACTTCTATCTTTGTATTTGTCCGAGCACCTTGTGGAAAAGTTCTTAATTACGGGATAGGAAGAATCCTGTGGGGATGAACCCTGTGAGAATGAGTTTCTAGCGGGCATAATCGACGAATCAGATATGTTAATTCTTGGACTACATCCAGTGAGAAATCATTGGGTATGCTACTACACATACTACACATTTCCCAGGCAATTCTGAAGAGGCATTGAATACTTCAATTGGAGATTCCTTTGAGGTGCAGCCATCAGAGGTCGCCAGCGAAATTTGAATATAGAATTATTTGGGCTAACAAAAGCTTTGCAACTTTTAAATCGCCAATCTCTCGGCGGCTGAGCTATAGGCTGATACAATTTCTTCCTGGAGAGAGATCTACAGTTGTTGTATCAATCAGATCTACACATTAACGAAATGAAGAGAAAACAAGGATGTCTTCATCCCAAAAGCAGGAAAACCGTCCCATATAGGAGCAAAGGTCTCCAGCCAATTAGTTTATCGTCATAGAAGGATCTCCCTCTGCTAAGGAATACACTATGGTAGCTTTCTTAGATATAGGGGGGCTTTTAATAACATAAATCAAACCGCTATAATTATGGGTCTAACACCTCTGGGGGTTGACAACAGTATACGTAGGTTTATTCTGCTCTGCTAAGGATTATCTCCACGAACAATATTGTGCTTTCTCTGGAGACGATGGGTGTCAGCTCAGGTCCTTCATACAACTGCTCAAAATACTTTGATATTTCACTAGACGGGAAGTTGAACTTCAAACCCTCAATTAATAATTTAATGGCCATACGAATTTTTTTGCTCAAGGTGGATTTTTAGCACTTCTTCTATATTTTGACACGGTTATATTTCGGTATAGTACGGAATTTCTCTTTTGTGTCTGAGGCAAAGTTGTAGATATTATTATAGCAAAATACGATATTCATATCTTCTCTGATAGTCAAGTGCCTGGAAACTACATTCCTTAATTCAAAAACTGTCCTCAACTGTGGCAGATCTCTTAACGAGATGTCTGAACAGTTCAATATTCATCTGATATAGGTGCCGGGCCACAGGGACATACCAGGGAACTGCAAAGCAGATGAACTTGCAAGACTAAGAACTTGTAAGACTTACACGGCTTAGGGGAACTGGAACATGTTGGCATGCTTCTAGCGACCAGCAAGCTCTTTTTGATAGATACTGCACTTACGACAGGTGGTCACTTGTCAGGAACTGCATACATTCCTGGCCGATGTGGGCCGGCTTGGACTCAAAACGCACCAAAGCACCTGCTGTCGCTGTCGAGAACGGACGTCTCACTTATCGTGTCTGTCATGACAGGTCACTGTCTTATTGGACGGCACGCATAGAGATTAACTGGTCTTGCATAATGACTTTTGCAGAAGCTGTGGAGACAAAGAGGAGGAGGAATCAATAGAACACCTTCTGTGTCTGTGCCCCGCTCTCTCTAGAAGGCGGCATAAAACCTTGTTCTATTATTTCTTTGAGGAGTTAGCTAACTTGGCTGATACTGGAATCCGCCAACTTTTAAGCTTTTTTAATCAAATTAGTTCAACGGGAGGGGTTAGGGATAACGTATGTTTTTCCTTTCGTCCCTGTGGTAACACAATGGACTGGATAGTCTAAGTGAGTCTGTTTTACAGGATGCCACTCTTAACCGAACAATAAGGCAGTGTTCCGCCGTGGCAAACACGATAAGGTCCGGACTCGATAACGACAGCAGGGCGCTGGTGCGTTTGGAGCTACCTATCTATGAAGTTCCTATCTAGTGAACATCTATATCCATCTATATCTCCCAAAAAGATCTTGCAGGTCACTAGAGGCATGCCCACATAGTCCAGTTCACCTGGAGCATGCAAGGTAGTCTTAGTCTTGGACGTTAGTATGCTTGCAGGTCCCACATCATGTGCACATTGAACTGCTCAGCCATCTCGATAAGATATCTGCGACAATCGAGGCCAGATTCTGAATTCAGGAATACTGTTTCTAGGGACTTTACAGCAGCCTGACTATCAGAGAAAATATTTATACCGATTTTGGACAGAACATTAATTTTCAGCCATTCTGCTACCGGAATGGTTTTATGCGACCCTGGTAGTAGCCTGAGTCTTTAAAACAGGGTGCTGGACCCGGCAATTTTTAAAGAACGTCGTAGTACGCAGAGGAAGGTCCATTCACTACATCACTCCACATGCCCCAGGGATATTGGTGTCTTCCTCTCCTCTGTTGAGGAAGTACAAAGCTGTCCTTAGCAATGTTACCGAAGAACCGTGTATCAGCGGTTACCAGTTTTTTACGCTTTGAAGCCGTTGGTTCGCCTGGAGAGCGTAACATGTAGATTTTTGTTCAGATATGCAGGTTTGGCTTTCTCTGATCTCTCAAGGATCCCGAGAGCCATTCACGGATCATTAGAATTCGTCTTTTAAGGACGAACCACCTGGTGCTGCCGCCTTAGGAAAGGTAGTTGGATCACTAGGCCTAGTGTTATATTTTCATTTATTACACAGTACAGCATTTTTTAGCTCATTGATTTGGGACTCAATTCTGAGAATTGGACGTGAAAGTAGCCCCAAAAATAAGACAAATTGGCTCAATTAATAATATAATGACCATATGAATTTGTTTGCTCAAGGTGGATTTTTACCACATTTTGTATATTTTAACACGGTTATATCTCGACATACCGTACGGAATATATCTTTGTAGATATTGATTAGGAGAACAAATTAAGAACAAACCTACCCGAAAAAGTGCATTCAGTGCTTTAAAAATTGCAAAAATGATAGTTTTTTACCATTTTTTCCCTCATTTTTAATTTTGTTGCTCACTAACTGGATTACAATTGCACAAATATGTTTTTTTTTGAAGCGCTGTACTGTAGGGACGTTTCGTCGATATTCTATAGGAAATGGTATAATTATAATGCAGAATATAAGAACACAGTTGCATAAACACTCATAAATGTTCGCGGACGCTGAATTGCTCTTCTTGTTCCTTCATGATACCTACTCAGTTCACAGTCAATTTAAGGAAGAAAAGGGAAGTGGACTTTTTTATTTTTTCCTACCTGCAATGAATGTGTTTTCTAGGGAAATTTCACCCACTTTTATACATAAGTCCTAATTCTTTGAGAAGTTTTGAAATTTACTGGAGAGTTTTCATTTTAAACGCACATGTCCATAAACAAAGTCTTAAATTATGATATTAAAAAATATGTAGTATTTATAGTTGTTCATTGATCGATTTTTGTCATTCAACTAGTGCCAACGAATGCGAAAAGTACAATTTTTAAATTATAATTTTAAAAATCAAAAAAACATTTAAAATTTCAATATGAAATATATAACATGAGCCCAAATTTGGATGATTTTTGCTTCGTTTGTGGTCACATCGTAACCAAAATAGGCAATCAGGATCGGTTCCACCAGGTGATAATGCCAATGGAAAAGCGATCAGGATCGGTTCCACCAGGTGATAATGCCAATGGAAAAGCGATTTAAAGGCAAAATATTAGATGCATAGCTTGCGGAGGTTTTTTGGTGGAGGTCTGAAATTATGCAGTTTGAAGTTGAAAGCACCGAATACGAAGGTGACACTGAAATTGGTGGACACACTGAACAAAACATGCCCTTGAATATTATGTGTAACTCGGATGATGATGCAGACTCAGAACATGAATATGAACAACCGGCGAAGAAAACAAGATCATCAGAACCACAAGCGTCAAATTCAACGAGGATGGATATTGACTATAATTGAAAATGTTCTAAATTTAGTTTCCATCCGGAGATAACATATAAAAAATCTCATATTTTCTGTGTAAGATTAGCAGTAATATGAAAGATTATAATAAAAAAATCGGAATTTTTGTGGATTTGTAATCCAGTTATTTAGAAGGTGAACAATTGGAGAAAAATTGAAAAAAAATTAGAATTTTTGCGATTTTTAAGGCACTGGATGCACTTTATTCTGGTAGGTTTCTTCCGCATGTTTATCTCCTTTTTGCCATATCTACAATTTTGCTTCAGACACAAAAGAGAGAGAGAGAGAGAGAAAAATCCACATTGAACAAAAAAATGCGTGTGACAATTTAAATATTATCGAGCCAACTTGTCTAAACGAATGATGCAAAAGTTCTTATTTTTGAAGCTAGTCTAGCTACTAGAATTGAGTCCCAAAATCACGTATTGTACTGTGTTAGTTTTCGTCATCATTTTCGTTGTAGTTGTATCGTTATCAGTCTGGCAGTCGGACAGATAACGGGTAAAATGTATGTAGATTCTTGTGGTACTCCTTTAAAGAGTTTGAATTGTTAGCATATCGAATGATATTTACACATTTTGGCACAGATTAGATTATTTTTGTAGAATAAACTTATGGTCCAGCTGGTTTGAGTTCTTTTTTACAGTGTGTCAAAGATTTAATTTTTTGGTCGAATGGTGCATTATACTAAACTAGCTGGACCCGGGCCACTTCGCTGCCCCATATTTCCGATCCCGTCCATTTTTGGACCACTGACGTAGACTGCCAGCAGAACTGCAGTGGAACAAACAGACAAACAAACGATTTGCCACGCCCACATTTTCCCCGCCCACTATTTGCAAAATTTTTTTTCCCAAAACCATCTCAGACCAAATAGCTTTCAAACAAAAGAAAAAATTTTAAAATCGGTCCAGTGGTTTAAGCGTCTATAAAACACATACATACATACATACATACATACATACATACATACATACATACATACATACATACATACATACATACATACATACATACATACATACAAACATTTTTCCATTTTTATATATATAGATTAAGATCAGTAAGGAAAGGCAGAAAGTCGAGCGGGGCCGACTATATAATACCCTACACCTCTCTAACAATGCGATAAGGGTCATTGCGATAATAATTTGGAATAATTGGTAAATGGGTAGGAACATATTATGTAATTCTGAACCAATAATCGCTAAATTAAGCAATATTCGTTCCTAAATTGAGAAACATCTTTCTGGAAAATTTTAATAATCGGAAGTAAAGTACAACTTCTATAGCGCTTTGATACCAAGTCAGTAGGAACATAGATATGGAGGATACATATAAATCTGAACCGATTTTCCCTAAATATTTATTCATGTAACAAGTAAGAAAGTTTCAGTCGGGTAAACCGACTAAGGTATACCCTCACTTTGTGAGTAATGTAATATATAACATTACACCAATAAATCTGTCAATTTGTGTGGGAGGTACCAGAAGGGGTTTTCCAAATACACTTATTTTTCGGTAAACAGTACATTCTTAAATACATTGCATTGTGCTGAACTATAAGCGTTTGTGTGCACTGGTATATTAAAGTTACGAGCTATGTAATTTTGGTATGATTTGGTCATTTTGTGTGGGAGGTACAAAAAGGGGCGGGGTGATAACGCCCACTTTTTACAGGACTATAGGGACTACAACAACATTACACTGTACAAAATTTCAAGTATTTGTATGCACTGGTATTAAAGTTACAAGCCGTTTACTTTGGTACGAAACGGGCCATTTGTGTGGGCGGTACCAAAAGGGGCTGTACAATGATGCCCATTTTTTACCGGACTATAGGCGCTACAAAAACATTATACTGTAGAAAATTTGAAGCATTTTTATGCACTTGTATTAAAGTTATAAGCCGTTAAATTTTGATGCAAAATGGTCCATTTGTGTGGGAGGTACCAAAAGGGGCATGCCAACTTCACCCATTTTTCTCGAGTTAATAGCGACTAATATACTAATATTATGTGCAGAATTTCAAAAGATTCGAATAAGTAGTATAGAAGTTATTAAAGAATCAATATTTCACTAAATTTTAACCCTTTGTGTGGGAGGTACCAGAAGGAGTAGACCACTATGGCCCATCTTCGAACTCATCCGGAGATAGATCAAAATATTACCACATACCAAATTTGAAGTCAATCGGTTACTCCTTTCGAGAGTTATCGTGCGCACCAGCCAGCAGACAGACAGACAGACAGACGGACGGACATTGCTCATTCGACTTAAAATGACCCAAAACGGATTTCCTCCGAACATACTTAGGGTCTTAGATCACTCCTTCGATGTGTTACACTTTTTATACCCTCACTTTAGTGTGACGAGGGTATATATCATTTGCTACGGAAAAAAGTGTAACACGTCGAAGGAGTGACCTAAGACCCCAAGTATGTTCGGAGGAAATCCGCTTTGGGTCATTTTAAGTCGAATGAGCAATGTCCGTCCGTCTGTCTGTCTGTCTGTCTGTGTGTCTGCTGGCTGGTGCGCACGATAACTCTCGAAAGGAGTAACCGATTGACCTCAAATTTGATATGTGGTAATATTTTTTTCTATCTCCGGCTAAGTTCGAAGATGGGCCATATTGGTCCACTCCTTCTAGTACCTCCCCCACAAAGGGTTAAAATGTTGTGAAATATTGATTCTTTAATAACTGCTATACTACTTATTCGAATCTTTTGAAATTTCACACATAGCATTAGCTTATTAGTCGCTATCAACTCGAGAAAAATGGGCGAAGTCGCCACGTCCCTTTTGGTACCTCCCACACAAATGCACCAAAAGTAACCAGCTTATAACATTAATAACAGTGTATAAAAATACTTGAAATTTTGTACAGTATTATGCTTTTATATTGCCTACAGTCCAGGGAAAAATGGGTGTTGTTGCCACGCCCCTTTTGGTACCTCCCACACAAAGGTACCTTTTTGCACCAAAAGTTAACAGCTTATAACATTAAAACCAGTGTATAAAAATACTTGAAATTTTTTACAGTGTAAGGTTTTTATAGTGTCTATAGCCCTGTGAAAAAGGGGCGTTATTGCCACGCCCCTTTTTGTACCTCCCACACAAAATTCCCAAATCATACCACAATTTTATGTCTCATAACGTTTATACCAGTGCACATAAATGCTTATAAGTCGGCACAGTGCAATGAATTTAAAGTATCTAATGTTCAGCGAAAAAAAGGTGTATTATATAAACCCCTTCTGGTAACTCCCACACAAATTGACAGAATAATTCGAGTAATATTCGATATTACATTACTCACAAAGTGAGGGTATACCTTAGTCGGTTTACCCGACTGAAACTTTCTTACTTGTTTCCGTAGCAAATGATATATACCCTCGTCACACTAAAGTGAGGGTATAAAAAGACCTCATTCTGTCGAAATTCGTACTGATCGGATATAAAATACAGTCTCTAGGGCGCTTACAGTCAAATCGGGAGTAACATATATATGGGGGCAATATCTAAATCTGTACCGATTCTCTCCGAATTTGGCAGTATTCCTTCATGTAGAAAGAAACCTTTTTTGCCGAATTTCGCACTGATACTAGGAAACCTCTTTCTGCCGTATTTCATACTAATCGGATATAAAATAAATTTTTTACAGCGCTTACATGTCAAATCGGGAGTAACGTATATATGGGGGCTATATCTAAATCTGAACCAATTTCTTCCAAATATAACAGTGTAAACCTCTTTCTGCCGAATTTTATGCTGATCGGGTATAAAATAGAGTTTTTACAGCGCTTACATGTCCAATCGGGGCTTACATATATATGGCGGCTATATCTAAATCTGTACCGATTTTAACCAAAATCAATAGGGATCGTCCTTGGGCCAAAAAAGATATGTGTGAAGTTGAAAGTAAATTTATGTAAACAATACATGAATTACAAAATTATATATCAGAGTTATTCAATATTACGAGAGTGGTGTAGGGTATTATATAGTCGGCCCCGCCCGACTTTAGCCTTTCCTTACTGGTTTTCATTTAGTATAATGCTCTCTTCGACCAAAAAAAAAGACTTTTTGACGCACTGTAAATAAAACTCAGACCAGCTGGAGCATAAATTTATTCTACAAAAATTATCTACTTAATATGCCCTTTCAGAATTATAGGGCCACTATTCTGTTCCTATCAAAAAGTCCTAATTTTATGGACAGTGCAATGATCAAGTTTGATCACAATCGCAACATTAAATGTTTACTTTGAATTGGTTACTGGCCCATAGTGACATCAGCTTTGTCTCCAGCTAATATTGTGTAATTCATATTTATGAATATTTTTAATATGCATTGCAAATATTTGCTCAGAAACTACATTTATTACCCTTTTTATAAGAAATGTCCATAAAGTAATATGTTGAGTGGCAAAACTATAAAATGTGTCCCTTTTTGCCAGCATAAAAACTACTCTTATCATACGAGTATTTAATATTTCAGTTTTATGCGAGTATTTTTTAAATTATTATATTTTTCTCCCCCACCATCTGCACCATCTAAGTTTTATGTATATTTGAAAACTACTTAGTTGGAATTTAAGGCATTAAACATTTACGATGGTCAGTCACTCTGGTAATGTGTGTTTCATATCAACTCAAAAATTGTGCTCTGCATTTGGGGTACTTTGTGATGAAATCGGTGACTTGATGTCATCTTTAATGCTACTGCCAAATTTATAACATTTTAAAATGGCTAAAGTTAAAGAACCGACGACTTTTGCAAACTGTTCACTTTTACTACATTAATAATTTATGTGATTTAAACAACTTTGGCAAAATAAGGTCAATTGTAATGATGCCAAAATGGTAGCTCTCCGCACACACACACACAGTCGCAAAAACAATCACAGTTACACTCGTAGTCGTAGTCTCCAACTCAACACATACATACATATGTATACCCAGTGTCCTTTGGCCAACAAGGACATAGCAATAACCGAAAAAAACGCTCACACACACACTCACACGAACGATATTTTCGTTAACATTTTATGCACCATTTATTTTAACACTTTATTAGCTCAGCAGATGTGACCCAAACCAAACTGGAATGTCGTCCCTTTGTAGAGAAAATAAAAAAAATGCAAACAAACGAAGCAATGCGGGGATATCTCCATGGGAGTGCTGCTGCCACTGCTGCTGCTCCTTATCTGGATGGATGTGAATTTGAGTTGTGAGGACATGGCATTGCTATATGGGATATGTCCATACAGCGCGGGTCTTGGGGGTCGCTCATTCGGTCTTTTGGTTGGTCCAGTACAGCGATAATGTTTTGTTAGATGGTTCGATGGCTATGTGTGAAACCATTTTGCTCGCGTATAATATACTATATTTTACACATTTTACAAAGTTGTAAAACCCATCTCTCTCTCCGACCACCAAAAATGTTCATATATAGCAAATGGAAAATTTGGAATGAACGAACAAATGGTTTAATAGTAAATAAGCACATAAAAAACTTATATTTTCATAAGGGGTGTGTGTTGAGGGTGTCACCATTTTTAAAAATATGTGTTAATAGAAACAAGCGAACATATTCCATAAAGCAGAGTATTTAAAATTTAAAGTGAGACTATTCTTCGTTTCACGAAAATGGAAAAATTTGTTTCTCATTCTCGCTGCAGCAAGTACTGTAGCAATACGTGTACTATATTTCAAAGATTAAATGCTGCTGATACTCTGCTTTTCTCGTATATAATTGAGTAATCCAAAACTGTACAAGTAAGCATGTTTAGTCGGGTAAACCGACTTATGAATCCCTTCACCTTGAGTCCCAAAAATATATTCCTAATTTTTTTTTTATTTTATTATATTATTATCAATTTAAATTGCAGTTAATAATTTTAAAGTAACTATGTACTGGTATTAAAGTTTATAAGGGGCGTGCCAATAATGGTCACTTTTCTCTAGAAAAGTGACCAAGTTTCTAAATCTGTTAACTTTTGTACAAAAAGGTTCATTTGTATGGGAGGTACCAGAAGGGGCGTGCTAATAACGCTCATTTTGCACTGGCTCTTTTTTCACTAATACTATATGTGAAATTTCATAAACTTCGAGTAAGTAGTACAGAAGATATTAAAGAATTAATGTTTCACGTTAAACCTTTGTGGGGGAGGTACTAGAAGGAGTGGACCAATATGGCCCATCTTCAATCTTAGCCGTAGATAGAGAAAAATATTATCGCGTACCAAATTTGAAGTCAATCGGTTACTCCTTTCGAGAGTTATCGTGCGCACCAGCCAGCAGACAGACAGACAGACAGACAGACGGACATTGCTCAAATGACTTAAAACAAGTAAGAAAGTTTCAGTCGGGTAAACCGACTAAGGTATACCCTCACTTTGTGAGTACTGTAATATATAATTTACACAAATTAATTTGTAAATTTGTATGGGAGGTACCAGAGGGGGTTTAACAAATACTCCTATATTTCGCTAAACAGTAGATACATCAAATATATTGCACTGTATCGAATTGTAAGCGTTTATATGCACTGGTATATTAACGTTATGAGGGAGGTACCAAAAGGAGTGCGTTGATACCGCCCATTTTTCATAGCGCTATATGTACTTTAAAAAATTACACTGTTTAAAATTTGGTTGTATAAAATTTGGTATAAAATGGTACATTCGTGTGGGAGGTACCAAAAGAGGCGTTGCAACTTCACCCATTTTTCACTGGATTGTAGGTACTATGAAACCATTACACTGTACAAAATTACAAGTCTTTGTGTGCACAGGTATTCAAGTTATAAGCTGTTAACTTTTGGTGCAAAATAGTACATTTGTGTGGGAGGTACCAAAAGGGGCGTGCCATTTACGCTCACTTTTCACTGGACTATGGGTAATATAAAAGCATTACACTGTACAAAATTTCAAGTATTTGCATGAAGTGAAATTACTGTTATTAGCAGTTAACTTTTGGAGCAAAATGGTCCATTTGTGTGGGAGGTACCAAAAGGGGCGCGGTAACTTCGCCCATTTTTCTCGAGGGGATAGTGACTAATAAACTAATATTATGTGTGTAATTTCAGAGGATTCAAATAAGTAGTATAGAAGTTATTACAAAATCAATAATTCACTAAATATTAACACTTTGTGGGGGAGGTACAAGAAGGGGTGGACCAATATGGCCCATCTTCGAACTTAGCCGGAGATGGACAAAAATATTACCACCAACCAAATTTGAAGTCAATAGGTTACTCCTTTCGAGAGTTATCGTGCGCACCAGCCAGCAGACAGACAGACAGACAGATGGACGGACATTGCTCATTCGACTTAAAATGACCCAAACCGGATTTCCGCCGAACATAGTTAAGGTCTTAGGTGACTTCTTCGATGTGTTACACTTTTTTCCGTAGCAAATGATATATACCCTCGTCACACTAAAGTGAGGGTATAATGACCCAAAACGGATTTCCGCCGAACATACTTTGGGTCATAGGTCACTCCTTCGATGTGTTACACTGTTGGCTCGTAGCAATTGATATATACCCTACTCTCTAAGGTGAAGGGATAAAAATGGTATGTTTTGGAGTGTAAAGAGGTGAAAAACCCATTATTTTTATATTCTCCACCACCGTTTGTAACACCTCTAAATATTTATCTGAGACCCCATAAAGTATATATACTCTTAATCGTCATAAAATTCTAAGACGATTTAGCCATGTCCGTCCATCCGTCCGTCCGTCTGTGTTAATCACGCTACAGTCGCTATACAATCGAGCAACGCGTTAAAGTTATTCAGGCTTATCAAATCAAAATGCATATCGTGCACTTCGTGATTTTTTCGGTCAATTTAATCGTCGAAATGTGCGTAAAGTCGGAAAAATTGTGCAAAAATTTGAGCAAACCGGGTCTGTAGGAGAGGTGAAAATACCAGTGCATGCTCGTACAGCTCGTACTGCAGAAAATATTGCTGCTGTTCGCGATAGTGTAGCTGAAGAGCCGTTCACCTCAACTCGTCGTCGTTCCCAACAATTGCACCTCTCACGCTCTCATGCATAAAGACTTGCATTTAAACGCATACATGGTGCAATTGACTCAAGAACAAACGCTTCTTGACCATTCCAAACGTCGTCAATGGTCAGAATGGTGTTAAGAAATGGCAACAGTGGATGATAAATTTTTCTAAGAAATTCTTCTTCAGTGATAAGGCACATTTTCACCCTAGTGGATTCGTCAATAAGCAGAATTGCCGCATTTGGGCGAATGATAATCCAAGAGTGATTGTCGAAAAACCAATGCACCCACAAAGAGTGACTGTTTAGTGCGGTTTATGGGCTGGCGGCATCATCGGGCAGTATTTTTTCCAAAATGAGGCCGGTCAGGCAGTTACTGTGAATGGTGTTCGCTATCGTGAGATGATAACGAATTTGTATGGCCCGAATTGGAATATGGATGTGGACAACATATATTTTCAACAGGAATGTGCCACTTGCCACACAGCTAACGAAGCAATGGCTCTTACGCGTAACAAATTCAATGGCCGTGTTATCTCACGTCATGGCAATGTCAATTTGCCGCCAAGATCATGTGATTTGACACCGTTGGACTTCTTTCTTTGGGGTTATTTGAAAAAAAGGTGTACGTCCATAAGCCATAACTACCACATTTTCAGGTGAAGAGTTTGACTAAAGAATTTGCGGCCTAAAAATTGCAGCGTTCGTTTTTTAATAATATACTTAACAAAAAAGATCGTTTCATGATTTGCTCCATATCCAAAGAAGTTTCTTTCTTTACTTCCCTTTTTCGTTTGTGATGACGATATGGAGGTTATATCTAAATCTGAACCGATTTTCCCTGAATGCTCATTCATGTAATAAGAAACCTCCTTTTGTCGAATTTCGTACTGATCGGATATAAAATATGTACAGTCTCTACGCCGTTTACATGTAAAATGGGGTGTAACATATGTATGGGGGCTGTATCTAAATCTGAACCGATTTCCCCCGAATTTAGCGGTATTATTTCATGTAATAAGAAACGCTGTCAAGTACAATCGGGGGGAACATATATAAAGGGACTATGTCTAAATCTGAACCGATATTTTTCCGAATTTAGCAGTATTCCTTCATGTAATAAGAAATCTCTTTTTGAGGAATTTCGCTGTGATCGGATATAAAATAACATTTTTACAGCGCTTACATGTCAAATATATAGGGACTACAGGGTTGCCCATATTCGACGGACCCATGTTTTTTTTGGGCCCATTCCAATCGACGAGGCTTGTCCGCAGGCAACAATCTTTGCGTCAATTGAATTTTGTACGGGAACAAATGCAAATCAACGCGAATAATCCGTTGTAAAGTGGACCGAGCCATGCCCAACTGCTGAGAACGGCGTTTTTGGGATGTTCTTGGGGACCTCTCAACACTGGCTCGTACGGCAGCGATATTCTCGGCCGATCGCCTTGGTCGACTTTTATTTGGCCTCTTCGGATTAGAAAGAGCCTCACCAGTCGAAAATTTTTCGTATAAACGCTTAATGGTGTTCTTAGAAGGCGCACTTCTCACATTTTTTAATATTTTAAAAGCACGTTGAGTTTTCACAATTGACTTCTTCTGTTGAATGTAAATTTCAACTATTTCGCGTGGCGTGTATTGTTCCATGGTAAAAATCTGCTTGGACTGACGCTTCAAACGCGGTATGTCATTAAGCGATCTGTCATCTCTGTCAAAAGTTATGGCGTTGCCAGATGGGTCCGTCGAATATGGGAGACCCTGTATATCTAAAGCTGAACCGATCTCTTCCAAATTTAACAGTGCTCATTCATATAATAAGAAACCTCTTTCTGCCGAATATCATACTGATCAGATATAAAATAAAGTTTTTACAGCGCTTACATATCAAATCGGGGCTAACATATATATGGAGGCTATATCTAAATCTCAACCGATTTTAATCAAATTCAATAGGGATCTTCCTTGGATCTTCCACAAAAAAGATATGTGCCATTACCATCGCCGGCGCTTGAGTTCTGGTGGCCAATCGAAGGTGTACATTTTCAGCTGAACTCTTTGGCAAGTAAACCCGAACATTTTGTTTGTTCACAAACTGCTCATTTTGGAATGGCTTCTCATCGGAGAAAACCAAATTCGGTAACTGGCCACTTTCGTGCAAGCGAAGCAACTCCTTGGCTCTTTCCAGTCTAATTTTTTTTGTACATCGGTGAGCTCTTGCACTTTTTGGAACTTCAATGGCTTTAGTCCAAGCTCATTTTTTAATATGTGTTGTATCCGTTCTCGCGATATGTTCAGCTCACGAGCAATTTTACTACCACTGCGGCGTGGATTTCGATCAAATCTGGCCTTCACTTTTCGGATCATTTCTGGTGTTGTTACCGTTTTTTTCGTTCACTTTTTGGACGCGATGCAACACTGCCAGTATTACGGTAACGAGCAATGGTACGAGAAACAAAAGATTTATTCACATTTAAATGCTGGAGGGCTCTAACGATAGCCACTTGTGTTTTTCCACCCAAATATATAACAATCACACTATCACGCTTGAATTCCATCACGAATAACTTTTTTTCTGAATGCAATAGATCAAAATGCTTTTGTAAGCTTGTAAACAATAAAATGAACTGTCACTGAAATAAATCTTTCAGCTATCAGACTAGCGGTTTAGAAATGATAGCAACCTGAAGTTGGTTGCAATACATATCAGCCACACTGTATATTGACACATTAAGTGGTGAGCGAAATTATCAGTACTTTTTTATAGCCGATTTAAAACTATAATTTTAAATGGCCCACCCTGTAGCATAGTTTAGAATTAAAGTTTAAAATTTGGTATCATTTAAGAGTCTTCCGATAGGACAAAACCAATACTCAAGTTTTTGATAGCGCTAGAACTAACCACTGGCCAAAAATTACTACATGAATAGCCAGCGGTTTATATAACACTCCAGTTATGCGTGTTCAAAAGTTCAGCTTTCTAGCTATTACAGGAGCCCCAATGGCCGAAAATCACTTGGCAGAAAGTCGAAGTAGCCGTTTTTAGTTTCCGGCTATTCGTCCTTCTGTTCACCAAGAGACGGCAACAGACAAACCAACAAACGATTTTATAATATTATTATTAACGGAATTGAAAAAATCTAAACAAGTGAGTTTCCCCACCCTAAGTAGGGTTACATTTCAAACCCACGGCTAAAAGTATATTTTATAAAACTTCAATAAAAACAAACATTTCAATTCAATTTTAATAATGACAACTTTCGGTTTTGCAAAGTGCATACTTTAAACCAAAATTTGTTTGCTTATTTGGCTCACAAACACAAAAACGGATTCTTTTGTGAATTAATAAAATAATTTTTTTCGTGTTATCATTTCGTGCTCCAAATATCCTAAATGTTGAGGATTTTTGGAATAAACAAACACATTTGGCCAATAAATATGTTTTAATTCAATTCGTTGTCATTTGGGCGGATTGCCGATTTAAATTCAATTGTATTTTGATTTCAAAGCTGCGATAAGGCCAGGCGCCGAGGCTAAAATAATAGTACAACGGTGACACAATTAGAGAGATTTTGATAGAAAGATAAAGGAGCAAAGGACCTGCAATAAATGCAAATAACATAAGCATGTTTCGGGTGGAGCGGAGCGTAGGGAGGGAATGGAGTTTGTGCTGCGAAAAAGGTAATTTATTATGCAAATTCATTTAATTGGATTGCAAAGCTCATCTATAGGTATGTTTTTATGTTTCACTGTCTGTTTTGGGGCATTTTCAAAATTTGGAAAATTCTATGCATTAAACTGGAATTTATGATTGTGTGTCGCCGAGCCTTTCATATCTACAATTTGCATATAATGCACCTATTCTGGGTTAAGCTAATGCAGATAAATATGCATTCATATGATTGCATTTATGGATTGCACCTTCACCTCCTCTCGTGCCTTCTGCCTGGCTTTTTCAATTTATTCCTGGACACAATTAGGGGCTGTCGTTACCATTCGCTTTTGTTTGTTTTTTGAATGGCAAATTGTTGCACTAATTTCATATATTTCACCATTTGGCATTATTCGACAAAGGGTAATGAAATACATTTTCAGATTTGTGTATTCAAGTTTTTGTTGCTGTCGCTTAGAAGGATTTATGCAATTGCAGCAACAGCAACATCAATAGCAGCAGCATCATAATTATGCAAATATAACGCAGCAATTAGTGGTTGTCGCTAAAATGTTCATTGAGTTCTCACCACCGAAAACACAGGATTTATTTGCCAACGGATAAACAATGTTACAGTGGGATTAAAGCCAGCATGTGGCAGGAAAATTCTAATTTCAAAACAAATGGAAGGATAAAGTCATTACAAGGATATATTGTATGATCTCCCTTCAATCCTACACGCAAAGAAAATAACGTTTGGAACGTCGTTAATCGCAAACATAGTTCTTTGTCTCAAACGATCGACATAGTTTCGACGTAACGGTTGAAATATTTCTAGCGAATGAAAACGTTTATCTTAAACGTTGTTCCTCTTGCTGCCAACGAACATTCCAAAATTTCCATAATTTACTTTTATGGTAAACGAAAATCGTTTACCGAAACATATTGTATTTAAACATGAAAATGTTTATCGTAAACGTAGTTTCTCTTGCTGTCAACGAACATTACAAAATTTTCATAATTTATGTTTATGGTAAACGAAAAACGTTTACGGAAATATATTGTATGTAAACATGATTGAATATTTTAATGAGTGTTGAGAGAACAATAAGTGTAACTCACGAGTATTCTAATTTTGTGGGTGTGTGGTTTTATATTTTTTTTCATGTGTGTGTACACAACACAAAACATGCAGATGTATGTGTAAACAACACAAAACATGCAGATGTATGTGTACACAACACAAAAAGAAACGTAGTTAGTCCGCATTGTTTTATTAAGAGTTCTGCAGACGGTGGTGGACATTTTTCTCTGCATACCTCCTTCCGAACTGTTGCACCATTTCACAATATTTGCAATTGTACTCAGCATGCGTTGAGTCGTACGCTGTTGGACTGTTAATTTTCTACTGGCGTGTTTTTAAATTAAAAATGTTTTTATCAGTGAACTCAAAGTTAATTTAACCAAAGAATCTAAATTATCGGAGGTGCGATATCTCGCAAATATACTGCGGACTCCACTTTAATGTTATAGATAAATGGTAAACGAAGTGAAGACATGTGGGAAAATAACCAAATAGTCAATGACGAAAACAATATGTAGAATGAGCACTGCATGCAAATATTTAACATTTTGTGGAAAGGAGGAATACCAAAAAACAATAGATTTCAACACAAACTGTGACAAACCATCTATTGTTATTGTTAAGTCTAATGGTTATTTTTCTACACGTCGTTAATTGTGAATAAGAAAATTAAAACTATTAACAATCAATCAACACATGTTTAGGTACTGAAGCTCCTAATAGTAATTGTGAAATAAATTTGTTGTCAAACCCATCGCCATCTCAATCAGGCACAATACAACTGGATACTCCTGGAAACTGCTGAAATATTCAACACTTAAGAGGTAAACATTGTTTTGTAATGACACTATGCATTACAATTTTTCACCCGAAGTTTATCATGTTATTTTCTGATGTAATTTTGTATTCTATCCACAGAAGTGGAGACTTTTGAATGGTCAGCATTTGGGTCACAATTTTTAATATTGGCCTATGCAGTTCACTTTTGACTAAAAAGTTTGATATATGGTAGAAGTACATCTCGCATTGATCCATTCAATGGTTTTCTAAATGTTTAATATGTTCTAACATACATGCTTTCTTATTTACAGTTTGTCTACAACGCAATTAGAAGATATCAGCCAATTAATAGCTGAGGTGTTTGTCGGGGAGCTACCGGGTACATTTAACAAAAAATTGTGAAATTTTTATTATAAACCTAATTTTATAAAACATATCAAATATCATAATTCAAACAAAGTATTCTTTTCCGACAAACGTTGTCTCATTTATTGTTAAACTGGCATTTCTTGTGACAAACGCAACACCCGTTTGCAACAAATGTTTCACAGGGTTTGGGATAAACAGGCATTGCTTGTGACAAACGCAACAACCGTTTGCACCAAACGTTTCACAGGGTTTGTAATAAATATAAATTATTTACTAAAAGTACACTAACCGTTTGCTATAAACGTTTCTTTGGGTTTTGGAATAAAGATAAATCGTTTGCGACAAACATAGACCACAAACGAAATTAGTTTGAGAGTAACGAATTTTTTCTTTGCTTATATAACGGGGAAAAAGGAAATTCGAATTATATAATTATTTTGTATCAATTTTTTCAAAAATAAAAAGAAGGCTGCAAAGTATGGACGGGTTCGCAGAATTTGGCTTCCGTGCCTATACTTTTTTTCAGTATCTGTTTATTCTACATGTTCAATTTTCCCTCCTTTCATTACCACCGTGCGCGTGCAATTAATTGGAAACATTTCAACAGATTTGTTTATTTTTGCCGCTCTTGTGAATGTAATAATATTTTAATAGCTATTCTAATTTTATTTTATTTAATAGCATTAAAAATATGCTATCACTGCGTGTGTGTGCGTTGGTGGGTGGATTTTATAGATAGTTTGAGTTTTAAACATTATTTTCCCCGAAAAATATGTCTGAGCTTAAAATTACATTATAAATAAAAGTGTAGATATATGGAGGCGAATGTTCATAATAAACAATGCAAATTATTTAAATTATATTTTATTTTAGGAATATAGAGAGTTTTGTGATATATTTGTAGCCCATGTCGTGAAACATTTTAATTGTATTATTTTTAACAAAGGCATTTTTATTGAGGCATGTAAAATGGGGAGGACTACTAGTGAAGAGTAGTAATATATAACAAATTCAACAAGATCATGAATAATTACACTGTGCTTGAAATGGACAGTTTAAAAATGTGACAGAATGGAGACCCTGTGGATATAACTATTTGAAGCCAAGGAACAAAGTAAAGGTAACTCTTGGGGAATTATTTATCTCAAAATAGTAATGGGGCTTTTCTCTGAGTTTTCTCTCAGATGTAAGATGGGACTTCTTTAGCTCTTTGAAGTCCATTCGGAGGAAGAGAGTGTATGGAGGTATATCTACATCTCAACCGATTTTCATCAATTTTAAACACGTTTGTTCTTGAAACATAAATCTTTTCCATCCCAATTTGAACCCATAATGATCGGATGTAAAATATAGTGTGTATAGCGCTTAGATTCTAAATCAAACAAAATATATATACTATATGTAAATCTAGACTGATTTTCTCCAAATTTAGTAGTGCTTATTACTGGATATAGAGACGTACATCTGCTAAATTTCATACAAATCATTTAAAAAGTGATGCCAAACGGGACGATTTTTGACATCACTATTTTTGATTGCTTCGAAATTTTGTGTATTTATTATTTACCTAAAAATATGTTATACGTAGTTAAAGAAAAAATTAAAAAAAATTATTTAAGAGTTATGAGCAATTTAAAGTTGACGAAATTAAGTTTTTTTCTAAAAGGTGTGTTCATTCTTTAGCTTGTATCTCCTGAAATATGTGACCGATTTTAATATGCTATACCTTGTTTTGAAGATAATTTCGACTACTACAACTAACTGGAAGTCAGCACTGCAGCATATATACTAATTTTTAATGTTTTTGCCATTTTATACTTTCTATTGCGATTTTAAAAATGATTACACCCTTAATTTTTTTTTAAATTTTAATGTCATGTTCTTAGATGTCTTTGTTAGCTACTGTATGAATTTGGAAGTGGTGAATTGATGGAAACTATTTTTTTACGATTTTTTATAAAACAACCATTTCTATAATTTCTGGTAAGGTGCTTTAAATAATTAACAAATTGATAATTTGTAGCCATTAGTTTATTAATATAACAATAACAACAATAAAAATTACTAGTTTGCAAATTTATTTGCAAACACGTAAAAATAAGCGATGGCTTGATATTTAAAAAATAAAACTCGTTAAACAGTAGCAAGAGTCGAATGATAAGAAAGTACTTATTAAACTATTATTTCCCAGCAAAATTTCTCATTACCAAATAATCCGACGAGTAAGCAAAGTTCGATAATGGTAAGTACTTATTACTTCGCCATTGGAGGAAAGTACTTCCCAATAGCATACAATAAAGTAGCAATAAGTACTTATTTGTAGTATAGGCATACCACATAAATATGTGCTTATATTTTCACGATTTTAAGTAATTGAATAATGCATTACCAATAAGTTATAAAATAAGTAGTAGATATGTAGAAATGGCCATTTAAAGTGATTTTTTGCTTATTGTCGCGCATATTGCTCGAAACAAACAATTTCTTCATGCCAGATTAGAAGTTATGAACCCAAACCACCATGTGATTCTTCAATGGGCTAACATCGTACGATATACGTAAATATTTATGGTATTTTCATTCAAATCTGCACGTATTTTTTGAAAACAAGTTGAAAAATAAATAAATCTTGTACAATAATCCACATACAGCCCAAATTGCATAATATTAAAAATTGCAAAAAATAATTTTGATAACAAAAAATCACTTATTTCTGTTATTATTGGTAAGTCATTATTAATAAGCCGAAAGTAATGTAGCGAATAATGAGATGTCATTATTTGGTAATGCAGGGAATAATGACAGGTACTTACCAAGATTTTGCTGGGTTGAGATTAAAAATGTTTAAAATCACAGCAACCTGGATTTCTCTTTTTAATGAAGAAAAAAAATCAATAAATTTGTTAGTCCGTTTTTCACATTCAATTCGACAATTCAAAGAAAAAAAACAAAGCAATAATAATAAAGCAAAAGTAATTAAAAAAAAATTAGAGTTCATACAACATCAACTTCTGAACAGTACTGTATTAAGACGGTGTACAATGATTAATATTTGTTTACTCATTTTCTTATTTTTTACTGTAAATAGTATACTTGGTTCGAATCTTTCTCATACATTTTTATTGTTCTTATTTTTACATTAGTATCTTAAATGTTTTATTCTTCTTACTGTTTTAATAAACTAATGACTTAAAATTATCATTCTGTTAATTATTTAAAGCACATTCCCCGAAATTATGCAAATGGTTTTTTTATAAAAAATCGTAAAAAATAGTTTTCAGGAATTCACCACTTCCAAATTCATACAGTAGCTAACAAAGACATCTTAGACACGAAATTAAAATTCCAAAAAAATCGAAGGGTGTAATCATTTTGAAAATCGCAATAGAAAGTATAAAATGGCAAAAACTTTAAGAATTAGTATATTTGGTGCAGTGCTGAATTCCAGTTAGTTGTAGTAGTTGAAATTACCTTCAAAACAAGGTATAGCACATTAAAATCGGTCGCATATTTCAGGAGATACAAGCTAAAGAATAAACACACCTTTTAGAAAAAAACTTAATTTCGTCAACTTTAAATAACTCTTAGAAACTTTAAATAACTGTAGTTGTCTAATATTTCGTTTCGCAAAAAGGAATTTTTTCTTTGCGTGTAAAAATCGGAAAAATGTGTGAAAAATGACCGCGAATAGATGGGAGAACTAGCTGTGATCTTCAAGAAAGAATGAAGGTAATATCTCTGTTGGTTAAAAAGTTATATTTGTTTCAAAATACGAAGTCGATATCATTTGTGTTTTATTTCAGTGCAAAATTTCTCTACAAAATTCCCAAGTATTAATGGGAGTTAAATATTAAGATCTTTTTGAGTGTATTTTTTGATGAACCGTTTTGGTAAGATTACATACTAGTATTTCTTACAGCCTTTAATAATAATTTAAAAGACTTCATATAAAAATAATAAGAATTCGCGATTTTTTTAGTGATATTGTTACTCTAAGACATTTTAAAATATATTCTTATGCATTTCGCAGATTGTGAAGTCGGCAATGACTTTAAGTAATTATGAGCTCATCCGGGCTTATATTGTATGAATTCGCTTATACCATAATATACCTTAAGAGGGAAACTAATAATGAATGGTTTTATTTTGAGGTTATGAAAATTTAGCAAATTGCATAATTTGAACAATCATCAAATAAAAATGACGTGCCTCTGATTTCGGAATAGATCGTTAAAAATCCTTTTAATTCATATGAACTTCCGCCATATCTGTACCGCGCACTGGGTGTGCCTTGACGATCATCGCTGAGACATAAGTGCCTCGTTCTTCGCTTACAAGACTTCAATCTTGAAATACGTATCCAATGTTGTTAAGTGCACCGCAGCAGTACCCCAAAAGAACATAGAAATAAATTTAAGAAATGTATACTATAAAAATTGTCAAGAACAAAATTTGCAATTTTTGCAACATTTTAAAAAGGCGAATAAAATTTCAGTGATTCGTTATTTTGTTACTCGCCCCTGATTTTAGGATTCGCAATATAAAAAACCTTCTGGGACAATAAATTTAGATTAGTCTATGTAAAACTGTCGATGTGCACCGCGAAATACTCTATCAAAAAATTCAAGTTTTACTAAGGTTTGGAGAGCTCTAGCGTTGGTTCCATTTGGAGCACATAATCGACACCTATATGGATTTGTAGGTACTTCCAGCCACTATAATCGCTTCTTCGGTGATATGCCATTAGATAGAGGGGCGCGATGACCGTGGTCATAAAACACATGAAATTGCATTTCCGAAAGTTATGAGCAATATTTTTCGCATCTCACATAAACAATGCTCACGAAAAATTATTCCTCCATGTGTCCCTCGTATTGTTTGTAACTGACCTGTACTACTAGAATGAATAGTTTTGCCACAGCCTCTAAAAGAATGAATAAATATAGGCACATTTCTAGGTTTTTCCTACATTTTTGAATTGTAGTGCTTATAGCTCTTAAAGTATATAAGATAATATCAACATTTTTGGGGAAAAACTTTTATGTTTCTGGTTTATCAAATTCCATCAACTTTTGCACCGAAATCTGTACCCAACGCGAGAAAAGCGACAACTAACATTGATTAACCTTTTTAAAAATTTTTTAATTTTGCCCATATATATGTACGTGGTTTTTATCTAAATTTAACTGCTTTTGCCAATTTGAACAGGGATTCACATTTCAATAAGAGCCGTTCTTATTTGCGAGCTGGACTTACGTTAGCAGGTAAGGTTATGTTGAAGGGAGGAGACGTTTCAACGTCTCATGTCCATGGACGTACACTTAAGCCAGTGGTTCGGCCTGTTGTGCGCTCCTTATTTACGATATTTTTTTAACACCTCACGAGTTATACCAAATCGCTACTAGAAAAGAATTTTCTCAGTATCTTCCAGTCATATCCTCTGAAAAGATTCAAGTGTGGTAGTGTGTTGGGCCCGACATATCGGGATCTCGATTGTCTGAAAACCGGGCATTGGCATAGAAAATGTTCCATCTCTTCGATGTTCTTCCTGCAAACTCTGCATTTGTCGTTTTCGGCTTGTCCTAGCGATGAAGATTTGCTTCTAAGCTTGAGTGTGCCATTGTGCGAGCTGGAATTTGATCACAAATATGTATGAAAAGCGGACGGACATCAATAAATCGACTCAGAAAGTAAACTTGAGTGGATTAGTGTTATAAAAGATGGGTCAATATTTTTAATTTTGAGCGATACAAACAAAAAATGCACAAACTCAAAACACCCTGTACCACAATGTGGTGTACAAAAACTGATGAACATACATACGGACCCTTTGCACATCCCTAATAAAATCACAGAAAGGATCCTCTTTCCTAAGAGAAGCTGTAATAGATTACATTTTTCTATGGCCGTATATCAGAGACCAGCTTTTTTAAGGAAATGTTCTGAGAAATCAAATTTTTCCTAAGTAAATGTTGTTAGAGACCAAATTTTCTTAAGGTACGGTTGCCAGAAAAACCTTTTCCTAAGGAAAGGTTGTCCGAGACCAGCTTTTCCAATGGAAAGGTTTTTAGTGACAAGATCTTCCAATGGAAAAGTTGTCTTCCAATGGAAAAGTTGTCTTCCAATGGAAAAGTTGTCAAAGGCCTCATTTTCCTAACGAAAGTTGTCCAAAACCAACATTTCTTAAAGAACGGTTGCCAGAAAATATCTTTTCCTAAGGAAAGGTTGTCAAAGAGCAGCTTTTCCAATGGAAAGTATGTCAGAGAACACCTTTTCCTAAGGAAAGCTGTCAAAGACCACATATTCCTAAGGAAAGTTGTAAGATACAGTCTTTTCTTAGGGGAAGTTATCAGAGAAACACTTCCTATGGAAAGGTAGTCTGGGAACTCTTTTTATACCCTCACTATAGTGATACGAGGGTATATACTCGTATCATTTGATACGGACTAAATGTGTAACACATCGTAGGAGTGACCTAAGGCCCTAAGTATGTTTTGTGGTTATCCGTTTTGGGTCATTTTAAGTCGAATAAACAATGTCCGTCCGTCTGTCTGCATTTCTGCTGGCTAGTGCGCACGATAACTCTCGAAAGGAGTAACCGATTGACTTCAAATTTGGTATGTGGTAATTTATCTATTCTATCTCCGGCTGTTTTTGCAAATGAGCCATATTTTTCCACTCCTTCTAGTACCTACCCCACAATGGGTTAAATGTAGTGAAATACTGATTCTTTAATAACTTAAATACTACTTGTTCGAATCTTCTGAAATTCCACACATAGTGTGGAAATTCTCAGGTTTTCACCCTGAGAAAAATTCGTGAAGTTGCCTCGCCCCTATTGATACCTCCCACACAAATACACCATTTTGCACCAAAAGTTAACAGTTTGCAACATGTATGCCAGTTCATAAAAATACTTAAAATTTTGTCCAGTGTAATGCTTTTATAGTTCCTACAGTCCAGTGAAAAATGGGCTTTATTGCCACGCCCCTTTTGGTACCTCCCACACAAAGGTATAATTTTTCACCACAAGTTTACAATTTATAACGATAATATCAGTGTATAAAAATACTTGAAAATTTGTACAGTGTAATGCTTTTGTTGAGCCTACAGTCCAGTGAAAAGTGGACGTTATCATCACGCACATTTTGGTACCTCCCACACAAAATGGACAACTCATACCAAAATTTAATATGTATACCAGTGCACATAAACGCTTGTAATTCGACATAGTGCAATGTATTTAAAGTTCTACTGTTCAGCGAAAAATAGGTATATTTGTTAACGTGTAATATTCCATATTACATTACTCACAAAGTGTGGGTAAACCTTAGTGGGTTTATCCGACTGAAACTTTCTTACTTGGTCTAAGAAAAAGTTGTCAAATATCACATTTTCAAAGAAAATATTTTCTCAAAGACCACTTTTCTCTAAAGAAAATTTATCAGAGAAAATAGTTTGTTAAGGAAAATTTGTCTGAGACCATTTTCAGGTGTGGTCAAGTAGATGTGCGAAAACTCACATTAAAAAATTTCAAATTATCCAAAACAAAAACATAAAAATAATTTTTGGGCTACATAGGCGATATCCAACTCGTTTTCTACACCAACGCTACAAGGAGGACATGATTATCAAGTTAATTCATAACTTAACAGAGAATTTTGAATGCCGAAACAGATCATCGAACTAAAGATTGCTAAGACTTTTGCATGATTAGTTAATCCAAGATGGTTGAAACCTATAATAAAATGTTGTTTACATTTGCAATAAATATAAAAATCATATATATTTTATGCAATTTCATAACTTTTTCCTATCTTTTCCTTTAATAGATTTCAACTTATGGGAAACTGTATATTATTTGAAAGAAAAAAAATAACTTACTTGTTGCAATACTTTTAGTTTTATCTCAAACCATGATTAATACATATGAATATTATTAATTGTTATAATGATAGAAGAATTTTAATGAAAAAAAAAACTACGTTTTCCTAAGGAAAAGTTGTCGGAGACCACCTTTTCCTAAAGAAAAGTTGTCGGAGACCACCTTTTCCTAAAGAAAAGCTGTCGGAGACTACCATTTCCTAAAGAAAAGTTGTCGGAGACCACCTTTTCCTAAGGAAATGTTGTCGGAGACCACCTTTTCCTAAGGCAATGTTGTCGGAGATCACCTTTTCCTAAGAAAAAGTTGTCGGAGACCACCTTTTCCTAAAGAAAAGTTGGCGGAGACCACCTTTTCCTAATGAAAAGTTGGCGGAGACCACCTTTTCCTAAGGAAAATTTGGCGGAGACCACCTTTTCCTAAGGAAAATTTTGCGAGGCCACCTTTTCCTAAGGAAATGTTGTCGGAGACCACCTTTTCCTAAGGAAATGTTGTCGGAGACCTCCTTTTCCTAAGGAAAACTTGTCGGAGACCTCCTTTTCCTAAGGAAAATTTGTCAGAGACAACCTTTTCCTAAGGACAATTTGTCGGAGACCACCTTTTCCTAAGGAAATGTTGTCGGAGACCACCTTTTCCTAAAGAAAAGTTGTCGGAGACCACCTTTTTCTAAGGAAAAGTTGTCGGAGACCACCTTTTCCTAAGGAAAAGTTGTCGGAGACCTCCTTTTCCTAAAGAAAAGTTGTCGGAGACCTCCTTTTCCTACGGACAATTTGTCGGAGACCGCCTTTTCCTAAGGAAAATTTGTCGGAGACCACCTTTTCCTAAGGAAAATTTGTCGGAGACAACCTTTTCCTACGGACAATTTGTCGGAGACCACCTTTTCCTAAGGAAAAGTTGCCGGAGAGGAAAAGTTGGAGACCACCTTTTCCTAAGGAAAGGTTGGAGACCACCTTTTCCTAAGAAAAAGCTTTCGGAAACAACGTTTTCATAAGGAAAAGTTGTCGGAGACCTCCTTTTCCTAAGAAAAATTTGTCGGAGACCACCTTTTCCTAAAGAAAATTTGTCGGAGACCACCTTTTCCTAAGGAACATTTGTCAGCGACTACGTTTTTCGGAGCCCACCTTTTCCTAAGGAAAAGTTGTCGGAGACCACCTTTTCTAAGGAAAATTTGTCGGAGACCACCTTTTTCTAAGGAAGATTTGTCGGAGACCTCCTTTTCCTAAGGAAAATTTGTCGGAGACCACTTTTTCCTAAGGAAAAGTTGTCGGAGACCACTTTTTCCTAAGGAAAAGTTGTCGGAGACCGTCTTTTCCTTAGGAAAAGTTGTCGGAGCACACCTTTTTCATAGAAAAAATTTTCGGAGCCCACCTTTTCCTTAGGAAAAAGTTTTCGGACCCCACATTTCCTTCCACTTAGAATCACTTTCTGAGTCGATTTTTTTAAATGTAAGAGTCCATCTTGTTTGGTCTAAAAACGAAGCTTATAGAAATTAGTGAAAATCGGTTCAGACTTAAATATATTCCCCATATATATGTTCCTCCCGATGTGCTATCAAACGCTATAGAGGATGTATTTTATATCAGATCATTACAAAATTTAGCAGAAAGAATATTATTTGAGCAGAAATGAATACTGCTAAACCCATTGGTTTTAGATATATCTCCTATATATATGTTACTCTCGATTTGGTATGTAAGGGCTATGGACCCAGTATTCTATATCCGATCTGTACGAAATTCGGCAGAAAGAGGATTCTTATTACTGAACAATCTCCAATTTGGGAAAAGTCGGTGCAGATTTAGATATAACCCCCATATATATGTTACTCCCGATTTGGCATGTAAAGGCTGTAGATACAGTATTTTATATCCGATCAGCACGAAGTTCGGCCGAAAAAGGTTTCTCATTACAAAAGTCGGTTCAGATTTAGATTGAGCCCCCATATGTATTTATATTCCTCCCGGTTTAGTTGTACTTGACTTTCGATAATTACAAAATTTGGCAGAAAGAAGTGTCTTAATTTAGGAGCGAATACTGTTTAATTTGACGAAATCGGTTCAGATTTAGATATAGCGACATACACATATACGTTCCTGCCTATTTATTATTTAAGCTCTATTGAAACTGTATTTTATTGCCATCTTTTTATAATTTGGCAGAAATGATGTTTTTGATAATAATTGATAAAAATCTGTTTAGATTATGTATAGTCCCATCTACGTGTTCCTCCCGATTATTGATCTATGAAAGAATACTGTACGTTTTAAAGTTATCGTTTTAGATCTAGTTTATTATGATTAACATCTTCAAATCCTCCGTGGAGTAAGCTTTTATTAGCTGAAAAGAAACCAATTAGTTCAAAGTAGGTACCGACAGTGGTGTCGAATTTCGCTTATATTTCTTAAATTGGTAACGAATAAAATATCTTTTAATCTAATTTTCAGAAGATTCGAATAAGTAGTATAGAAGTTATTAAATATTTAATGTTTCCCTATATGTTAACCCTTTTTTGGGAGCTGCCAGAAGAAGTGGACCAATCGTACTCGTGTACTCGTAAAGCCTGAGATAGAAGATCGAACAGTTTTAGGTTCTTAAGTCACACCTTCGCTGTATGTCCGTAGCAAAAAACTACAAGCGATCCCAAATTATTTTTTTTTTACAATATGGATTATCAAATTTTTTCAATTTAAAAATATTACTTTTTGAAAAAATCTAGATTTTAATTAGAGTTTTAAAAATAAAAATATGTCCTGCAGCTTCCAAACAACATCCATCTAAATATTACTAAAGCTGAAGTCTTTAGGAATCTCTCTCTCCTTTCGAATGCAAGCACTTTTCAATATTTTTGCCCAAATTTTAATTATTTTTGAAGATTTTTTAACAAAATTTGATATTCTATATTAGAGCGCCATATTTAACATTTCCACCAAGTTTCATCAAAATCGGAGACCATCGGCAAATTTTTAGGTAAAATTAACATGGTTCTCTTCATTACCCTTATGAGGCATGCAAAAATCTTTTTTTTGTTAATTATATTCTTAACATGTTTTATTTAATTTTGTCTTGGCATTGTGTCTATCATTTGTTTTAACATTACCTCTTCAGTTCTTACATTTTCTCATTTGTTGGTAGGATAACTTTTCGTATTATTTGCTTGTTTGAGAGAGAGATATGATGAATATAGTTTTGGGAATTTACTTAACACTTCAAGCGAAAGAAAATCATATGAATACGAGAAGTTTCCTGCCAAAAAGGAAAAGAAGAACAGCTAGTGCCACCAAACAGAGAAAAATACAAAACTCATTATAATTTTTCGTGTTGAGCCTAGGCGAAGTGTTGGCTTTGTTTTCCCCTTTCTCCAGATTCCTCATCAGCCTTTTTTCTCCCCAGTTGAGCGGAAATAGTTGGCTGTGTTATTTGTCTAAATGTTTCTTTTTGATTTTTTTCTTCCTAGGTTTATTTTTTCATTTAATTTTTTTCCTTATTTTATTTCTGTTTACTCTTAACTGATTAAAAATATTTTTTATGAGAAAAGTTTTTTATGACCCCATTAAAAGATGTCTTCTTTTCTCTCGCTCTCCGTCGGTTTTTCGTAACAAAATGCCGTTATTGGGAGGACTTTGGCACTGTAGTCGGGTATTTTAGGGGGCGGTTAGAGGGGCTCTGAGTTTTTTTTATTTTTTGTGGGTTGGGTGTTTTATTGCCTGTTGATGTTATCTGAAATGGAATAATATATGAATGTTTCGCTGACTTCCCCTCCCTCCCAATTTCCCGCTCTTTCTATCCCTCTTGCTTTGTGGTGAAAAAACATTAAACAAATATGGTTTATTGCCAACACACACACATGGCACACATACTGCGGAATAAAATAATATAAATTAATATTATTTAAAGCCATTAATATTCGAAGGGATTTGGAATCTGTTTTATATGCACACTCATTATTGTGGTTTGGGCGATTATATATTACAGAAGTACTAGGGAAGGGAAAGAAAAAAAAAAACCTAAATAAAATCTAGTGGATTTTTTCTATTAAATTTTTAAATAATATTTATTTAACTAATTCATTTATTTAATATAGATTTTAATACTGTTTACAAATGCTGCTCGCTTTTAAGAAGATTTGTGTGAGAGAGAGAGATAGAGAGAAAGGGAGAAATATATATTATTGAGAGATACAAGTTTTACGAATGTAATATTGATATGATTTGGCCGCCATATTAGACAAATAATCGAAGTTTCAAGTAGTTTGGAAAGTTCTTAGCTTATATTTTATAGAGTTGTATCACAAGATTTTACAAAAATTCCAGAACGATATGTTAGACTATTGTAAATAAAGATAAGCTTTTCATCACAGGTTCGAAAGAATTCTGTGCGGATGAATCCTGTGAGGATGAGCCTCTAGCGGACAACAAAGACGAGGCAAATATAACAGTGGTGGAGAAACCTGGCCAGGGTTCAACTTCTACAGATAAATCTCTATCATTCTAAGGCTGCATCAGCTGCCCTAAACCCTGATGTTGCAAAGAGAAGCAGATCTGATCCTAATCCAGGAACCATAGTAGAGATGGGATATCGTTTGCTCCCTGGCTCCGAGAGATCTACTCTTGTTGTGTTAATCATACTACACTGAAAATATTTTCTTCGTACTATTTACGAAACATTCTTCATATTATTTACAAAGATTTTCGTAAATTTCATACATATTATGAAGAATATTTTACGCATTTACGAAAGGGTTTCTTAAGAAATCATCATAAATGCTTCGTAAAATTATGTTCATAAATTTTATGAAAAGATTCTTATTCTGTATGAAATGACGTCTTAACAATTTCGTAATTTTTGTAAGAGTAACATAATTTTTAAATTTCATGGGTGTACTTTATTTTGTTCTTATATCCGTATCAATTTGCAATAATTGATAAAAAAGAAGATATATGCCAAATTTATCACCTACTTACAGCGTTCGGAGGAAAACCTGAAAATTATTCAACAGCTGTTTATGTGCTATATACGTTATACATTTTAACTACAAAATGTTATCAAAATTGTAAAAAATCGGAATAATTTTATTATAAAACGAAATAATTTCATACAAAATATGAAATAATTTCAGATAAAAAATGAAATAATTTCATACAAAATATGAAATAATTTCATACAAAATATGAAATAATTTCATACAAAATATGAAATAATTTCATACAAAATATGAAATAATTTCATACAAAATATGAAATAATTTCATACAGATATGGCAATACATTACTTGGTATGATTATTTATGATTTGCAATAGCAGAAGTAAGGAATAATTCTTGTTAGTTTGCATAAATCCTTTCCTCATAAGTAGACCTCGGTTTTTGCACATCTTTAAATTTTAATCCGGTTTGAAACGAAATTTGTATGTAGACGTTTCATTACTCAAATTTAAATAATTTGAGTGCATATCAAAAATATGCAAAAAATATGCAAAAATATGCAAAATATATTCACAAAATATGCAAAAATACGCAAAAAATATGCAAAAGCGCGAAGAAAGGAAAGGAAATTATATTTTCATTAAACTTAACTTCAAAAAACCATTACAGATGAAAAAAATCATTTTCTGTTTAACTTTGACCTCACCCCTGACCAGACCAACCTTAAAGTATACCGATCGACTCAGAATCACTAGCTGAGTCGATTTAACCATGTCTGTCCGTCCGTCCGTCTGTCCATGTAAAGTTGTTCGTCGACTATAGGTCAGCTGTGAAGATCCCTATTGTATTTTACATCCAATCGTTTTGAAATTTAGAATGGTAGAGTTTCTTGATCCATGAACCAACACTACCGAATTTGGAGAAAATCGGTTAAAATTTAGCTATAGCTCCCATATATATGTTTCGTCCGATTTTGCTCTTTAGTCCTGAAGAAGCTGTATTTTACATCTAATCATTTTGAAATTTAGAATGGTAGAGTTTCTTGATCCATGAACCAAAATTGCCGAATTTGAAGAAAATCGGTAAAGATTTAGCTATAGCTCCCATATATATGCTTCATCCGATTTAGCTCTTTAGATCCAATCGTTTTTATACCCTACACCACACTGTGGTACAGGGTATTATTTATTAACAATATAAACATGAATTACAAAATTTATATATCAGAGTTATTCAATATAACGAGAGTGGTGTAGGGTATTATATAGTCGGCCCCGCCCGACTCTAGCCTTTCCTTACTGGTTTTTTTTAATAGTGTGGGTCATTTCTCCCACATACTAGAGCAACATTTTCTGAGAATTTGAAAAAGACCAAATTTTTTACCTGTGACACTTGAGAAGGAACTACCCATATTTGGATTCCTTATTGGTTCCTATAAGGAACATAGTGTCAGGATGAGCTATTCACAGCGCGTGCCCGACCCATTAATACCAGTGCATAAAAATACTTGAAATTTTGTGCAGTGTAATGTTTTTATAGTACTTACACTACAAAGTGGGCGTTTTTGCCACGCCCCTTCTACTACCTCTCACACAAATGGTAAACATTTTGTGAAATGTTAAAACTCTTTATTTATATATTTACTTGAAAGAGTTTCTCATTTTTAACATTCACAAAATTGTTACCATTAGTGTGAGAGGTACTACATAGAAGGGGCATGGCAATAACTGCCACTTTGTACAGGACTTAAGGTACTAAAAAACATTACACTGCACAAAATATCAAGTATTTGTATGCTCTGGTAATAATGTTATAAGCTGTTAATTTTTTGTACCAATTGGTCACTTTGTGTGGGGGTGGCATTTTCGTTCTTTTTTGTCCAGCTTATAGGGACGATAAAATGATTAATATGTATGAAATTTTACAGAATTTCCATGAGAAGTATAGAAGTTATAAGAGTTTTAACATGCCCAAAAATGTTCACCACTTGTGGGGGAGGTACAACAAAGATAGACCTACTCTATGGTTGTCCATCAAACATAAACTGGGTATGAATAAAATATTACCACGTACAAAATTGTGAGTCATTCGGTCGCTGCTTTCCAGGATTATCGTTAGCACATTAAGGACATTTTCATCCTTCTGAAGTCCTTAATACACCAAAACTCGTTACTTAATTTATAATTCTTGGAGAGGATGTTAAAATATTTTAAGTGGTACCTACACTATCGGACAATACATATTGGACTAAGTTCATACTTCTGTTCAATCGCCAAAATCTGAAAAACTACCAATAATATATTCCAAAAATGTTATGTTATCTAAGAAATTGCATCAATGTACCAAAAAAGTCGCAATTTAGCTGCTTATATTAATTGAAATTACAAAATTTATTTCACAAAAAACAAAAAGGTAGAAAATGCGCAACACAAAACATATTGGTAAGCGCTGTAGAAACTGTATTTGATATCGATCAGTACGAAATTCGGCAGAAAGAGGTTTCTTAATACATGAAGGGATACTGCCAAATTCGGAGAAAATCGGTTTAGATTTAGATATAGCCCCCATATATATGTTACCCCCGATTTGAAGTTCAAGCGCTGTAGAAACTGTATTTTATATCCGATCAATACGAAATTCGACAGAAAGAGGTTTCTATTTTACACGAATGAGTATTTAGGGAAAATCGATTCAGATTTATATATAACCTCCATGTATATGTTCCTCCCGATTTGGTTACAAAGCGCTATAGAAATTGTACTTTACTTCCGATCATTACAAAATTCTCCAGAAAGATGTTCTCAATTTAGGAACAAATATTGCTTAATTTATTATCGGTTCAGAATAAGATATATCCAGATATATATGTTCTTACCTATTTACCAATTATACCAAATTATTATCGCAATGAATCTTATCGCATTGTTAGGGAGGTGTAGGGTATTATATAGTCGGCCCAGCCCGACTTTCTGCCTTTCCTTACCGGTTTTTTCTTTAAAAAAGTAGGGAACCTCAAAATGGATCACCCTATATATACTGTATATCATTCAAATTTGATATTCCGCTAAAAAAGTTATATCGACTTCAATATAGCTAAATTTGTAAAAAAATGTTTAGATGACCAATTTAACACCCTATAAAATCTCAAGTTGCTTTGAATTTGGTCATAATTCAGTATTGTCTTGTAGTATATGCGTGCAAAATTTCATCCAAATCTAAATTCATAAATATTCAGAGTGGGAATTGCCTCATACTTTCCATATATTTAGGCACCTTTTTGAATTTTGAAATCATCCATTTTTGTGTTATGGTTTTTTTAAATAGTATTGACATATCCTTCTAAAATTTCGCATTTTTGTTTCATATATCGCACTTTTTTTGTGCATATTTTGCTTATTTTTTATATTTTTTGCATATTTGATACTTTTCCAGGATATTCAAGTATTTAGAATGTTTTCCATATTTTTGCCTCCTGTTGCTACAAGGACAATCATATTTCTTCAACTGTTTTGAAGAGAAGTGGCTGAGGTTTTATTGGTATTAATAACTTCAAATTGTCTGAAGGGAATAAGGAGTTTTAACACATTTAACAAATGGAAGCGAATACTGAAATATATTGTTGCGAAAGCGAATGCGAAGAATCCAATCGAATGTTAAAATGATTCGCATATGCGAATGCGAATATTCGTTACATCCCTGATACATACCAATAAAATTGAAGGAAACCACGGTTGTTTTCATCCTAAAAGCGGGAGCTAAGGATTTCCTCTTTGAAAACGCTAAATAAATTCCAATATTCTTGGAAGGTGCCTTTAATATTTCGACGATCTTCTTTTAAGTATATGCACAAGAATGCCGGATTAACCGATTGACAAATTTGGTATGGATTAATATTTATTTCTGTCTCAGGCTAAGGACAATGATGGAATATGTTGATCCACTACTTCGAGTACCTCCCTCACGAAGGGTCAAAATTTAGTTAAATATTGATTATCCCATGACTTATATACTACTACGCAGAACCTTTCACCATTCCACACTTAGTGTTAGTTTATTAATCTTGAGAAAAATGAATGAGGTTGCGCGCCCCTTTTGGTACCTCCTATACAAATGGAGCATTTTACACAAAAAGATAACAGCTTATAGCTTTGATTCCAGTTCATAGAAATATATGCAATTTTGTGAAGTGTAATGCTTTTGTAGTACCTACATTTACGTGCAAAATTGCCGTTATTGCCACGCCCTCCCACACAAATGAACCATTTTGCACAAAATGTTAGCGGCTTATAACTTGGATTCCTGCACATGCAAACATATCTTAAACCAGTAAGGAAAGGCTAAAGTCGGGCGGTGCCGACTATATAATACCCTACACCACTCTCGTAATATTGAATAACTCTGATATATAAATTTTGTAATTCATGTATAAATTGTTTACATAAATTTACTTTTGGGACATTTTATACTTAAATAATACCCTGTACCACAGTGTGGTGTAGGGTATAAAAACGATTGGATCTAAAGAGCCAAATCGGATGAGACATATATATGGGAGCTATAGCTAAATCTTTACCGATTTTCTTCAAATTCGGCAATGTTGGTTCATGAATCAAGAAACTCTACCATTCTAAATTTCAAAACGATTGGATGTAAAATATAGCTTCTATAGGACTAAAGGGCTAAATCGGACGAAACATATATATGGGAGCTATAGCTAAATCTTAACCGATTTTCTTCAAATTCGGTAGTGTTGGTTCATGGAACAATAAACTCTACCATTCTAAATTTCAAAGCGATTGGATGTAAAATACAGCTTGTATAGAACTAAAGGGCCAAATCGGACGAAACATATATATGGGAGCTATAGCTAAATCTTAACCGATTTTCTTTAAATTCGGTAGTGTTGGTTCATGGATCAAGAAACTCTACCATTCTAAATTTCAAAATGATTGGATGTAAAATACAGCTTCTTCAGGACTAAAGGGCCAAATCGGACGAAACATATATATGGGAGCTATAGCTAAATCTTAACCGATTTTCTTTAAATTCGGTAGTGTTGGTTCCTGGATCAAGAAACTCTACCATTCTAAATTTCAAAATGATTGGATGTAAAATACAGCTTCTACAGGACTAAAGAGCAAAATCGGACGAAACATATATATGGGAGCTATAGCTAAATCTTAACCGATTTTCTTCAAATTCGGCAATGTTGGTTCATGGATCAAGAAACTCTACCATTCTAAATTTCAAAACGATCGGATGCAAAATACAGCTTCTATAGGACTAAAGGGCCACATCGGACGAAACATATATATGGGAGCTATAGCTAAATCTTTACCGATTTTCTTCAAATTCGGCAATGTTTGTTCATGGATCATGAAACTCTACCATTCTAAATTTCAAAACGATCGGATGTAAAATACAGCTTCTATAGGACTAAAGGGCCAAATCGGACGAAACATATATATGGGAGCTATAGCTAAATCTTAACCGATTTTCTTCAAATTCGGCAGTGTTGGTTCATGGATCAAGAAACTCTACCATTCTAAATTTCAAAACGATTGGATGTAAAATACAGCTTCTATAGGACTAAAGGGCTAAATCGGACGAAAGATATATATGGGAGCTATATCTAAATCTGAACCGATTTTAACCAAATTCAATAGCGATCTTAACAGCCGCGAAATACTCCAAACTGCGAAATTTCAGAACGATCGGAGTGAAATTGCGACCTGTAGTCGACGAACAACTTTACATGGACAGACGGACGGACGGACGGACATCGTTAAATCGACTCAGCTAGTGATTCTGAGTCGATCGGTATACTTTAAGGTGGGTCTAGCTGTGTTATTTTCAGGTGTTGAACATCTGCCGTGAAACAGACTTATAATACCCTGTACCACAGTGTGGTGTAGGGTATACAAATAGAAAAATTCGCAAAAAAAACTTGTTTCTTAAAAGCTACCAACCTAACGAAAAAGCAATGCCTATTTGCAAAATATCTATGGATAAATGTGTAAATTATGACCCATACTGTAAAAATAGGGAAATTCATTGGGAGGTACCAAAAGGGCCGTGGCAATCAGGCCCATTTTGTAATATACTATGGGTACTATGAAAACACTACACTGTACAAAATTTCTTGTAGTTGTATATGCAGGAAACCAAGTTATAAGCGTTTAACGTTTTGTGAAAAATTGTCCATTTGTATGGGAGGTAACCAAAGGTGCGGGTAATATCGCCCATATGAACCTGTAGGTACTATGAAAGCATTACACTTTAAAAATGTCAAGTATTTGTATGGTCTGGAATCACAGTTATAAGCCGTTAACTTTTTGTGCAAAATGTATGGGAGGTACCAAAAGGGGCGCGGCAACTTCGCCAATTTTTCTAAAGATAATATGACCAAGAAACTAATACTGTGTGTGGAATGGTAAAATATTCTGAATAAGAGTATAGAAGTTATGAGAAAATCAATATTTCTCAAAATTTTGACTCTTTGTAGGGTAGGTACTCGAAGGAGTGGACCAACATAGTCCATTTTTGACCCTAGTCTAAGATAGAAAAAAACATTGACACATGCCAAATTTGAAGTCAATCGGTTTATCCTTTCGAAAGTTATCGTGCACACCACACCAGACAGACAGACGGACAGGCTGACGGACATTGCTAAAATGACTTAAAATGGCCCAAAGAATTTTTGCCAAATATTCTTGGGGTCTCTTAGGTCACTCCATCGATATGTTACACTTTTGACCTGCAGCATCTGATATACATACTCGTATACCCTTGTTCTCAAATCGGTTCACAATAAAAACAGGATTATATTGAAATTCTCTTTTTTTTACCAAAAGTGTCATAATTTCTATCCAAAGATTATCTTTAAATAGGCATTGTTTTCTTCGTTAGGATGCTAGATTCCAAAAACCAAAACAAAAATCTTTTTATTTTTTATGGTTTTTTCGTGCCACCAAAAAAGATTTTTTTAAAAATAAATCAATTTGTTTCTAATTATTTTAAATATTGTTGCTAAACTTTTGTTTGCACGTGAAAGTGTCATTACTAACATTTGTAATCCTCAGAATTTCCTTTAATTTAAAGTATATCCAGACTTTATCGAGCACATACTTCAATATGTGGTCCAAATACTAAAGGTACCTTCCAAGAAAATGGGAAACTTTAGGAAAAAATTGTTCTACCATACAATTTTTTTTAATATTTTTTCGTCTTTAGGACACCATATTACACCAGAAAATGTTATGCACAGCCCTTCGACAAAAGTTCTGCTGTATTGTGTAATTGTTATGTATTTTGATATATCCCAAAGGACCCAGAAAGTACCCCCCTTACTTTACTTCTTAATAACGGGTTTTCCAACAAGAGGTGTTATTTTGAATCACCCGATATTTTGGTAGCTGTCACTTTTGAAGCTTTTATTCTTTGACATTTGACAAGTAGAAACTACGCCATAATTAAAAATGGAACGATACACGATTCAACAACGCATTGAAATTATTAAAATTCACTACAAAAATGGTGAAAATCTTGCAGTCATAGTTCGCAAAACTACAGCATTTTTGGATCGTCGTGAAGCACCTTGTCGGACCGCAATAAAGAAATTGGTGGACAAATTCGAGCTGTTGGGACAAATTAGTGATGTGAAAAATAAAACCCGCGCACGTCGCTCAAGAACAACTGAGAATATTGCTGCTGTAGCCCAAAGCGTTAAAGAAACCCCAGGTTTGTCCATTCCTCGTCGTTCTTTGGAATTGGGCATTCCACAAACGTCATTACACCGTATCTTGCATAAAGACTTGGGTCTTAAGGCTTATAAAGTTCAGTTAACACAAGAACTCAAGCCGGCCGATCATCAACAACGTCGTGTCTTTGCTGATTGGGTCCTTGAAATGCATGAAAATGATCCGGAATTCCATCGAAAAATCATCTTGACTGATGAGGCCCATTTCCAACTCGGTGGCTAGAAGAAAAATCTGGGGCTCGGAAAACCCAAGTGTTATTGTTGAGAAGCCTCTCCATCCTCAACGTGTGACTATTTGGTGCGGTTTATGGTCCGGGGGGGTCATTTGACCTTACTTTTTCGAAAATGAGGTTGGATCACCAGTTACGGTGAATGGATTGCGCTATCGAGAGATGATTAATGATTTTTTTATGGTCGGAGTTGGATGGTATTGATCTGGACAACGTTTACTTTCAACAAGACGGCGCTACGTGCCACACAAGCAACGAAACCATTGCTCTGTTACGGGAAAAGTTTCCGGACCGTGTTATCTCTCGAAGAGGTGATCACAATTGGCCATCGAGATCTTGTGATTTAACACCTTGCGAATTCTTCCTTTGGGGCCACGTGAAAGATAAGGTCTACGCCAACAGCCCAGCGTCGATTCAAGACCTCAAAGATAGAATTCATGAGGCTATCGAGGACATAGGGCAGTCACTTTGCGATTTGGTTATGGAAAATTTCATGAAAAGGATATGGTCCTGTAAGCGTGGTCGTGGTGGCCATTTGGCTGATGTTGTTATACCCTCCACCATAGGATGGGGGGTATATTCATTTTGTCACTCCGTTTGTAACACCTCTAAATATTGATCTGAGACCCCATAAAGTATATATATTTTTAATCGTCGTAAAATTCGAAGACGATTTAGCCATGCCCGTCCGTCCGTCTGTTGTAATCACGCTACAGTCCGTAATAATAGAGCTAGGTGGCTGAAATTTGGTATAGATACTTCTTATAGCTGCAGGTAACTTGGGAATGAAAATGGGCGATATCGGTCAATATTTAGATATAGCTCCCATATATAGCATCTAACTTGTTGTGATTCCTACTGTTCTCATACACATACTATACCTTTTTGTGTTTTTCGGTGTTATTTTCTTTAGGTTTGAGTTATTTTGTGAGGTCACATGCTATCTATGGTGGAGAGTATATAAGTTTCGACATGGCCGAACTTAACGCTTTTACTAGTTTTTCATTATGAACGGCATACCTTCCTCTTTATTATGAATTAAACATCCGATCATTTATCTCAAAAATGGCCTTTTTTCTTTGAATACCAAATCAACACCTCCTGTAGGAAAACCCTTTATCATAAAACCTTAATCCTACTATCGAATTTGCCAATTTTTTTATTACTTAGAACTTCTTCCATGGATAATGTTCTAAATTGGACAGTTCTGTCATATAGCTTAAAACAAGGCCCCGGATTTGCAAGATACGAGTAGATACATCACGACCTAAAAGTGCAAAGGCGCTAAGTCCAATATTTAAATTATACAGCAGGTGCAAAATACTTACTATGCAGGGTGGCCGGCCCAAAATTACCCAAGGGGGTTTTCCTTATAACTTTTTAATATATATTTTTATACCCTCCACCATAGGATGGGGGGTATATTCATTTTGTCACTCCGTTTGTAACACCTCTAAATATTGATCGGAGACCCCATAAAAGACGATTTAGCCATGTCCGCCTGTCCGTCCGTCCATCCGTCCGTCCGTCTGTGGTAATCACGCTACAGTCCGCAATAATAGAGATAGGTTGATCAAATTTGGTACAAATACTTCTTATAGTTGCAGGTTGTTTGGGTTTGCAAATGGGCCATATCGGTCCATATTTAGATATAGCTCCCATATATAGCATCTAACTTTTTGTGATTCCTACTGTTCTCATCTACTATATTTTTTGTGTTTTCGGTGTTATTTTTTTTAGGTTTGAGTTATTTTGTGAGGTCGAGGGTATATAAGATTTGGCATGGCCGAACTTAACGCTTTTACTTGTTTTTATTTCTTTTCGGTATTTTGGAAATTTTGGTTCCAAATCTATGTTGTTTCAATTTATCTTGCGTTCCGCCTCAAAAAAATACATTAAGGTAAAAAGTGGACTTAGCGCCTTTTCAGCCTTAACTTGCGATATGATCTTTGGTATATAAATTTCCTGGGTGTGATTTATATTTACCGCGACCCAACAAACCTACAAATAGTAATCTCAGAGCATCACTTTTACAAATATCTAAAATTGTAGTAAATATTTAAATTCAAATTTTCCTTGCCCACAAAAAAAAACATAAAAACAAAAAATTTTGTTACAAATTAGCCACTCTTGAATTTTACTTTCCAACATTTCCATACATATTACCAATTTCAATTTTTCTTTTCAAAAACTTGAATAATCATGAAAATATGATATTTTTCTTTTCCCTTCTCCTAAAAGTAAACATAAGTATGCGAGAATATGCATAAAGTAAATAATGCATTTAATTTGAATAAAATGTGAATATATAAATTTCTGTTTACGCACTGCAAAATTGCTCACATGTACACAATGATATGCAGATGCAGACAAACATTTGAAAACAAACTCATGCGAAGTTTTCGAATGTAAGAAAACAATATGAAAATATGCAATTTTCTTTATGCCAAACATAAATGGCAACTACATTTCACAGTGTATGAACATGCACTCACACACATTCAAAGAGCTACTTATACCATGAACCGACAGTCACGTACGATGTGATATTCACTCACTCACTTTCAACCCTTCATTAGCACTGGCAATGTGAAGGGGATAGTTGGAGCTAAAGATGATAATGAGTTTACTTATTTAAATGATTTGGAAAATACTTTAAAGGGAAGACGAGTATCGTCATTTACATTATACATTATACATATTGTTGTTAAAACGGTACTTCACGTTTTACCAAATCTTTCTGCTTTAATATCGGGTGTTTTTTTGTAGGTTCCATTTCTCAATAACGATTAAACCGTAACATATAACTCAGATCTGGGAACCCTTTTTATCAATTGTGCTCAGTTTAGTTTGCTACATCAACTTGAAAAGACTAAATAGCGCTTGAACATTGTGCAAATAAGGGGTGATCCATTTCGAGGTTCCCTACTTTTTTAAAGAAAACCAGTAAGGAAAGGCAGAAAGTTGGGCGGGGCCGACTATATAATACCCTACACCTCCCTAACAATGCGATAAGGGTCATTGCGATAATAATTTGGAATAATTGGTAAATGGGTAAGAACATATATATGTGGATATATCTAATTCTGAACCGATAATCGCTAAATTAAGCAATATTCGTTCCTAAATTGAGAAACATCTTTCAGGAGAATTTTGTAATGATCGGAAGTAAAGTACAACTTCTATAGCGCTTTGTAATCAAATCAGGAGAAACATATATATGGAGGTTATATATAAATCTGAATCGATTTTCCCTAAATACTCATTCATGTAAAATAGAAACCTCTTTCTGTCGAATTTCGTACTGATCGGATATAAAATACAGTCTCTACAGCGCTTGGATGTCAAATCGGGGCTAACATATATATGTATGGGGGCTAAATCTCAATCTGACCCGATTTTCTCCGAATTTGGCAGTATTCCTTCATATAATAAGAAACCTCTTTCTGCCGAATTTCGCTGTGATCGGATATAAAATACAGTTTCTACAGCGGTTAAATGTCAAATCGGGGGTAACATATATATGGGGCTATATCTAAATATGAACCGATTTCCCCCAAATTTTGGATTGTATCTAAGTGTATCACGAGACTACTCTCTGTCAATTTTTGTACAAATCGGTTCAAAAATGTTGCTTATACAGTGCATATATGCCAAATCGGAGGTACATATATATGTGAGCTATATGTAAATCTGAACCGATTTTAACCAAATTCAATAGGGATCGTCCTTGGGCCTAAAAAAAGATATGTGCAAAGTTTCGTTGAGATTGGATCATAACTGCGACCTGTACTTTGATTACAAGTATACATCTACAGAAGGACAGACAGACGGACATAGCTAAATCGACTCAGAAAGTGATTACAAGTCGATCGGTATAATAAACAATAGGTCTATCTCTTCTCCTTTTGGGTGTTACAAACAAATGCACAAAGTCATAATACCCTGCACCACAGTGTGGTGTAGGGTATTAAAACACAGAAACTTCAAATTGAATGGGGAATGTTTACTATCCTTTGAAAGAACATTCGTTGGCATTAATATTTTGAAGATTATGTCTATCAAATGTTGGCCGCGGCTACGTCTCAGATGGTCCATCCGTTGAGTCCAATTTTCGATGACTCGTTCTAGCATTTCGACTGGTAACTCGCGAATGACACGCGTGATGTTTTGCACCGGAATCGAAGCGGGTTTGTCCGCATAAACCTTACACTTTACATATCCCCACAGGAAAAAGTATAACGGTGTGATATCACACGATCTTGGTGGCCAATCGACCGGCCCAAAACGTGAAGTTATCTGCTCACCGAAGTGTTCTCTCAATTAATCCATTGATTGATGCGATGCGTGGGAAGTGGCGCCGTCTAGTTGAAACCAAACGTCGCCGAGATCACGAGCTTCAATTTCAGGCATCAAATAGTCGGTTATCATGGCACAATAACGGTTGCCATTGACGGTTTCACCGGCATCATTTTCGAAGAAATATGGACCGATGATTCCGGTACGTCGGATCGGGAATCGGTCAATGGCAAAAAGATAGATCTTAACGAGAGCTAAATTATTGCTCATGGGTGCCAAGGTCGTGGAAAGTGTTTTTTTTTTTGGATTTTGATAATAAACCTGAATGATTTTTAAACGTTGTTCAGGCGTAAGTCTTTCCATGTTGAAATGCCAAACAATACTTAACAAAAATAACATGACAGCATGACACGACTCACACGTGATCTGTCAAAAAAGGCTATTGAAAAAAATATCTTAACTTAGATCACCCTATATATATATCGAAAGTCATGGTTCAGTTTGGGAGTGTTACCGTTTTCGCTACATACAGTTTCTGCAGCAGAGCGGTGTATGAAATCGAACCCAAATGGGTCATTGTGCCATAGTCCGCAGCAGTTGGCGTTTTGTTCATCCTCCTTATGCAAAGTGTATGTAAAGATCTTGGTCCACGACCTTATGGGTAAAGTAATAGCCTGTACGTCACGTAGACAATGTAGTTTATTGTGGCCATAGGGACAAAATAAACAGATATGAGATTTTCCTGGTCCGTCCCGTTGAACTAACCCGACTGCTTTAAAATGCCCAAAAGCTTAAGGGTGCTAATATTAGACAAGTTTGAAATACATATATCCAGAGAAATATCAGTCCAGGGCAGACAGACACCTTCTAGAGAGAGTGCAACACAGACAGAAAAAATGTTTTATCGTTACCTCCTCCTCTTTGCACTTTATCAAAGCTATAAGTCTCTCAACGTGGCCTGCAATTGTAAGAGATACGTCCAGTCTTGACGACGGCACCAATTTTCATGAAAGGTACTTTTGTGAAAGGTACATGTAGTATTTAAACCATACTTTTTGACAGGGCCGTGCGCAGGATTTTGTTTTAGGGGAAAGGGTAACACATACGAGGCATGTTCAAAAGATATCGCGAATTTTTAATTTCCGCGGGCTACGTGTATTTGATTTTTGATATTTTTGTAGCGTTATGTTGGTACTCATGTCCCTTACTTATGCTGACATGGTCGGCCATTTTGAATGTTTAGTTAATTTTTGACAGCTGTTGTGCTTGGATGTGTTTTAACTTGTCTTCGATTTTTAGAAAATGGATCAAAGAATCTGCATTAAATTTTGTGTGAAAAACAAAATAAACTTCGCTGACGTATTCTGAATGTTGACTATGGCATATGGTGAAGCTAGCTTGGACCAAAGCAACGTTTATCGGTGGTACAAAATGTTCTTAGAGGGCCGAGAAGATGCGAAGGACGAACAGCGTGCCGGACGCCCGAGTTCACAGTTTTCTTTGATTGCAGGGGCATGGTGCATTATGAGTTCTTCTCACAGGGTAGTACGGTCAATAAAGAATATTACTTGCAAGTTATGCGCAAATTGCGCGAAGCAATCCGACAAAAACGCCCGGATTTCTGGAATAACAAAAACTGGCTTTTGCACCATGATAACGCCCCTGCACACACATCGTTGCTTGTGCGCGAGTATTTTTTGAACATACCTCGTATAATACCCAATTGTTTTTATTAAAAATCGACGGTTGACATTTTCATTAGCATTAAATAACTCTTAGGTAATACTTTCAATAGGCATTATTCAAAGACTAAACTATAGTGTCTACCCTGTGTGTTTTTGAGAAAAAAATTTCTTCCGAAAATTAATGTTTAACTTAAATTGTATGTTATGATACTCCGAGCAAACATGTTGGGCACATCTTTAACTATTTTGTATTTAAATATTATATTAATTGTATTAATTTAAACAATATATATATTGCAAGTAATTTTTCAGCCGACGCAATCCATACATCAACATTACATTAACAGCGTTCTTCATAAGACATTGGAAATTTGACAGAATTCCACGGTGTTTCAAAAAGCGATCTTGGAGAGGAGTGATGAATAAATAAAGGTATGTAATATAGGTCTAAATCTTATAGCAACGATGACTTTATCGGGTCGAAATCCAAGGTTTCTTCTTTGTAATGTCTTGTTCTTCACAAAATACTTTGACAGACGAAAAAATCGTACTAAAGTGGAGAGTGCAATTTTCGCTTATGTCCATCAATTCCTTGCCGGATGAACGGCTTCAGATAAATCTTGATTTTAAGCAGTTAATTCAATAAACTACATGGACCGAAACTTGAAAATACAACGTTTTTATGTATAGTCATCAACAACTGAAATGCAGATGTTGTAGTTTTCTGATCAGACCAGGTGGAATGAATTTATTCCAAAGCCTCGATAACGGCTACTTGTAGGTGAAGATATATTTCAACAGAATCAGGTTGTTCTACCCATAGAGTTCGCAATACCACTTTAATTATTGCATTTGTCCTCACGGAAATTCCTGTTAATAGAAATTGCTTTTTGGAGAGCTATTTGCCTTTTAGGATATTGAACAAGTAAAAGCGTTAAGTTCGGCCTGGCCGAATCTTATATACCCTCCACCATAGATGTGAATGGTTTTGGCCACAAATAAAGTCATATTACAAAATTTAAGCCCAATTCGTTAAGATTTGTGGTTTTTGTTGCGTTAAAAAGTAAAATCTAGAGGGACCTTTGTATGGGGGCTATATCAAAACATGGACCTATGGCTACCGTTGTTCGTGTGAGGGTGCGGGTATAAATTAACCCCAGTTACCAATTTTCATTGACATTTGTGTTTTATAGGCGTTAAGAAGTCAAATCGGACAGATGCTATACATGGGGCTAAATCAAAATGTGGACTGATATAGCCCATTCTCAATCCCATGTTACATGCAGGTATAAGAAGTATCTCTACCAAATTTCAGCCACCTAGCTCAAGTATTATATATTTACTATAGATTGTAGCGTGAGAAGGGTATACAAATATGGTAAATGCAGAGTAAATGAGAACAGTAGGAATCACAATAAGTAAGATGCTATATGTGGGGGCTATATCAAAATGTGGACCGATATTGCCCATTTTCAAGTTACCTCCAGCTATAAAAAGTATCTATACCAAATTTCAGCAACCTAGCTCAAGTATTATAGATTGTAGCGTGATTACAACAGACGGACGGAAGGACAGACGGATATGGCTAAATCGTCTTAGAATTTTAAGACGATTAAAAATATATATACTTTATGGGGTCTCAGATCAATATATAGAGGTGTTAGCTCAAGTATGATAGATTGTAGCGTGATTACAACAGACGGACGGAAGGACAGACGGATATGGCTAAATCGTCTTAGAATTTTAAGACGATTAAAAATATATATGCTTTATGGGGTCTCTAATTAATATTTAGAGGTGTTACAAACGGAGTGACAAAAATCCTATGGTGAAAGGTATACAAATATGGTAAATGCAGAGTAGATGAGAACAGTAGGAATCACAATATATGGGGGCAATATCGAAATAAGGACCGATATTGCCTATTTTCAATCCCAAGTTACCTGCAGCTATAAGAAGTATCTGTACCAAATTTCAGCAACCAAGCTCAAGTATTATAGATTGTAGCGTGATTACAACAGACGGACCGGCGGACGGTCAGACGGACATGGCTAAATCGTCTTAGAATTTTAAGACGATTGAGAATATACATACTTTATGGGGTCTCAGATAAATATTTAGAGGTGTTACAAACGGAGTGACAAAATGAATATACCCTCCATCCTATGGTGGAGGGTATAAAAATATAAAAAAATTATATGGTAAATTTTTTTTAAAAAAATTCTCTTTGAAATTCCAATTTTATTGGAAGGAATCTTAAGTATTTTATCCGTATCTTTTAAGTATAAGCTCCATAAAGAGGAGAAGGAAATTCTGAAAACATCACATGTAGAATTATATATATCAGAGAGTTTGGTAGAAATAAGAGAGTTTCAACAAAATCCTGGTTTTATACTCCCACTAAGGGTGACCTAAGAGACTCCAAGAATAGTTGGCGGTAAATTTGTCTTAGACCATTTTATGCCGTTTAAGAAATGTCTGTCAGCTTGTCCGTCTGGCTGGTGCACACAATAACTTTCGACAGGCGTAACCGAGTAACTGCAAATTTGGTATGTGTTAATATTTGTTATACCCTCCACCATAGGATGGTGGTATACTAACTTTGTCATTCCGTTTGCAAAACCTTTAAATATTGATCTGCGACCCCATAAAGCATATATACGAGTATATATATTTGATGGTCGTGAAATCGTCCATCTGTCCGTCTGTCTTGAAATCACGCTACAGTCCGCAATAAAAGAGCTAGGTTGATCAAATTTGGTAGAAATACTTCTTACAGTTGCTGGTCGTTTGGGATTGGAAATGGGCCATATTGGTGACTGTTTTGATATAGCTTTCCTATAGGGGTCGCACCAAAATACAAACATAAACAGAATAGACAATTTTATAATTAACACAATACAACACAATGCATAACTACTAACCTTATAATGGCTCCTTAATAATATCTATCTCCTGTATAATAATATCTATCTTCTATCTATATATATAAAAGAGAGTGTCTGTTTGTGGGTTTGTTTGTGGGTTTGTTTGTTTGTATGTTTGTATGTTTGTTCCGTATAGACGTCTAAACGGCTAGACCGATCATCTTGAAATTTTCACTGAATGTACAAGTGAAAGGGGTGCTGAAAATAGGGTACTTGAATTTTCGATATATCAAGTGGGCGTGGACCCGCCCATATGGGTCAAATTTTGGTATTGAGAAAAATTTTTAGCTAGAGTGCTGAAATTTTGTGTGTATGCATTTAGTGTCAGATTATGTGAATTTTCAAAAAATGGGCGGAATCGGACCAATGGGCGTGGCCCCGCCCATACAAGCCAAATTTTGAAATTTAAATACTTTCCACAATTTATTAGCGAGAGCTCTGTAGTTTTGTGTATATGTATCAGGTAACAGTCTACGTCATTGGTCCAAAAATGGGCGGGATCGGACCAATGGGCTTGGCCCCGCCCATATAAGCCAAATTTTGAAATTTTGATATCTTGCACAATTTGCTAGCGGGAGTGCTGCAATGTTGCGTATATGTATCTGGTGGCATTCTGCGTAATTAGTCAAAAAATGGGCGGAATCGGACCAATGGGCTTGGCCCCGCCCATATAAGCCAAATTTGGAAATTGATATATCTTGCACAATATGTTAGCGAGAGTGCTGGAATTTTGTGTATATGTATCTGGTGACAGTCTACGTGATTGGTCCAAAAATGGGCGGGATCGGCTCAATGGGCGTGGCCCCGCCCACATAGACCAAATTTTGAAATTTCGATATCTTTCAATTTGCTAGCGAGAGTGCTGCAATGTTGTGAATATGTATCAGGTAGCAGTCCACGTGATTTTTCCAAAAATGGGCGGGATCGGACCAATGGGCGTGACACCGCCCATATAACCCAAATTTTAAAAATGTTATATCTTGCACAATTTGTTACCGAGAGACCTGGAATTTTGTGTATATGTATATGGTGGCAGTCTGCGTGATTGGTCCAAAAATGGGCGGGATCGGCCCAATGGGCGTGGCCCCGCCCACATAGACCAAATGTTGATATCTTGCACAATTTGCTAGCGGGAGTGCTGCAATGTTGTGTATATGTATCTGGTGGCATTCTACGTAATTGGTCAGAAAATGGGCGGGATCGGACCAATGGGCGTGGTCCCGCCCTTATAAGGCAAATTTTGAAATTGAATTATCTTGCTCATTTTGTTAGCGAGAGTGTTGAAATTTTGCGTACATGTATCTGGTAGCAGTCTACGTGATTGGCTTACAAATGTGCGGATTAGGACCAGTGGGCGTGGCACAGCCCATATTTTGATATATCTTGCAAGTATTATATAGAAAATACATGAAAAAAAATGCTCGGTATGCGATAATTACAGCTGCTCACTCCAATACAATCGCAATATGATAATGTGATGCATGACCAATGAAACAAGAATTTGGAATTTTTATAAGTATACATTTCTATTTTCTGGACTTTCCACTGAATTCGGTATTTTTTCATTCAGTGAATTTAATACTAATACCAGTAAGGAATGGCAGAAAGTCGGGCGGGGCCGACTATATAATACCCTACACCTCCCTAACAATGCGATAAGGGTCATTGCGATAATAATTTTGAATAATTGGTAAATGTGGTGTGTGTGTATGTAACAGGTGGCGCAAAAGTAATCCTCCTATCAGAAAATGCTATAAATTTTGCGATTGGCCCCTAATGCCTAATGTTGACATTTGTATAGTAAACACATGCGAAATACACGTTAATAAACAATGTTACGCTACACTGCTCCAGAACGCGGAATATTGCTGACTATTTATTTGACCAATAATCGGTCGGTGACTTTGGCACAAAAAACATCGAAAGGTTACTTTTGCGCCACCTGTTATATCTTATTTTGAACCGATAATCGATAAATTAAGCAATATTCGTTCCTAAATTGAGAAACATTTTTCTGGAGAACTTTGTAATGATCGGAAGTAAAGTACAACTTCTATAGCGCTTTGTAACTAAATCTTTAGGAACATATATATAGAGGTTATATATAAATCTGAATCGATTTTCCTTGAATACTCATTCATGTAATAAGAAACCTCTTTCTGCCGAATTTCTTACAGATCGGATATAAAATACAGTTTCTACAGCGCTTGAATTTCAAATCGGGGGTAACATATATATGGGGACTATATCTAATTCTGAACCGATTTTCTCCGAATTTGTCAGTATTCCTTCATGTAATAAGAAACCTCTTTCTGCCGAATTTCGTACTGATCGGATATAAAATATAGTTTCTACAGCGCTTACATGTCAAATCGGGGGTAACATATATATGGGGGCTATATCTAAATCTGAACCGATTTTCTCCAAATTTGGCAGTATTCCTTCATGTAATAACAAACCTCTTTCTGTAGAATTTCGTACTGATCGGATATAAAATACAGTTTCTACAGCGCTAATTTTGACATGGGCAGCGAAGCGCACCGGGCTCAGCTAGTATATGTATATAAAAGAGAGTGTCTGTTTGTGGGTTTGTTTGTTTGTTCCGTATAGACGTCTAAACGGCTTGACCGATTATCTTGAAATTTTCACAGAATGTACATGTATTGGGGGTGCTGAAAATAGGGTACTTGGATTTTCGATATATCAAGTGGGCGTGGACCCGCCCATATGGGTCAAATTTTGGTATTGAGAAAAATTTTTAGCTAGAGTGCTGAAATATCTTGCAAGTATTATATAGAAAATACATGAAAAAAAATGCTCGGTATGCGATAATTACAGCTGCTCACTCCAATACAATCGCAATATGATAATGTGATGCATGACCAATGAAACAAGAATTTGGAATTTTTATAAGTATACATTTCTATTTTCTGGACTTTCCACTGAATTCGGTATTTTTTCATTCAGTGAATTTAATACTAATACCAGTAAGGAATGGCAGAAAGTCGGGCGGGGCCGACTATATAATACCCTACACCTCCCTAACAATGCGATAAGGGTCATTGCGATAATAATTTTGAATAATTGGTAAATGTGGTGTGTGTGTATGTAACAGGTGGCGCAAAAGTAATCCTCCTATCAGAAAATGCTATAAATTTTGCGATTGGCCCCTAATGCCTAATGTTGACATTTGTATAGTAAACACATGCGAAATACACGTTAATAAACAATGTTACGCTACACTGCTCCAGAACGCGGAATATTGCTGACTATTTATTTGACCAATAATCGGTCGGTGACTTTGGCACAAAAAACATCGAAAGGTTACTTTTGCGCCACCTGTTATATCTTATTTTGAACCGATAATCGATAAATTAAGCAATATTCGTTCCTAAATTGAGAAACATTTTTCTGGAGAACTTTGTAATGATCGGAAGTAAAGTACAACTTCTATAGCGCTTTGTAACTAAATCTTTAGGAACATATATATAGAGGTTATATATAAATCTGAATCGATTTTCCTTGAATACTCATTCATGTAATAAGAAACCTCTTTCTGCCGAATTTCTTACAGATCGGATATAAAATACAGTTTCTACAGCGCTTGAATTTCAAATCGGGGGTAACATATATATGGGGACTATATCTAATTCTGAACCGATTTTCTCCGAATTTGGCAGTATTCCTTCATGTAATAAGAAACCTCTTTCTGCCGAATTTCGTACTGATCGGATATAAAATATAGTTTCTACAGCGCTTACATGTCAAATCGGGGGTAACATATATATGGGGGCTATATCTAAATCTGAACCGATTTTCTCCAAATTTGGCAGTATTCCTTCATGTAATAACAAACCTCTTTCTGTAGAATTTCGTACTGATCGGATATAAAATACAGTTTCTACAGCGCTAATTTTGACATGGGCAGCGAAGCGCACCGGGCTCAGCTAGTATATGTATATAAAAGAGAGTGTCTGTTTGTGGGTTTGTTTGTTTGTTCCGTATAGACGTCTAAACGGCTTGACCGATTATCTTGAAATTTTCACAGAATGTACATGTATTGGGGGTGCTGAAAATAGGGTACTTGGATTTTCGATATATCAAGTGGGCGTGGACCCGCCCATATGGGTCAAATTTTGGTATTGAGAAAAATTTTTAGCTAGAGTGCTGAAATTTCGTGTGTGTGCATTTAGTGTCAGATTATGTGAATTTTCCAAAAATGGGCGGAATCGGACCAATGGGCGTGGCCCCGCCCATATAAGCCAAATTTTGAATTTGAGATATTTTGCACAATTTGTTAGCGTGAGTGCTGGAATGTTATGTATATGTATATGGTGGCAGTCTACGTGATGGCTCCAAAAATGGGCGGGATCGGACCAATGGGCGTGGCCCCGCCCACATAGACCAAATTTTGATATCTTGCACAATTTGCTAGCGGGAGTGCTGCAATGTTGCGTATATGTATCTGGTGGCATTCTACGTAATTGGTAAAAAAATGGGCGGGACCGGACCAATGGGCGTGGCCCCGCCCATATAAGCCAAATTTTGAAATTGATATATCTTGCACAATTTGTTAGTTAGAGTGTTGTAATTTGTATATATGTATCTGATGTATATATGTATAACACCTCTAAATATTTATCTGAGATATATATATATATTATATATTCTTAATCGTCGTAAAATTCTATGACGATTTAGCCATGTCCGTCTGTTTGTCCGTCTGTTGTAATCACGCTTCAGTCCGTAATAATAGGTTGATCAAATTTGGTATAAATATTTTTTATAGTTGTAGGTTGTTTGGGATTGCAAAAGGGCCATATCGGTCAATGTTTTGCTATATCTCCACTATAGAGGTCGCTCAAAGATAAGGTTTTTGAGCCATAGATACTAAATTTTTAAACAATTTTGCTAGGACTTTGCAGTGTGTATTCTATTTTAAAGAGAATTCATCACAGTAAAAATTTTACAAATCGTTTCATATTCTGTTATAGTCACCATATAGAGGTCGCTTCAAAATAGATTTATTTAAGCCATAATAACAACATTTTCTAAGCATTTTAAGCGAATCTTTGCAGTTTGTATTTTAGTTAGACAAGAATACATCACAGTATTTTTTTAAATCAATTCAAATGCTGTTATAGTCCACCTGTAGATGTCGCTCCCATAAACATCACATTTTTTAAGCAATAAAGTTGAAACATTGCAGTTTGTATTGCATTCTTGCAGTTATGCAAGAATTTATCTCAATAAAATGTATTCAAGTCAGTTTATATTTTGTTTTAGTCCCATGTAGAGTTAGCCCTCAAATATGCTAATTAAAGCCATAAATTCAACATTTTTCAGTTGGAGAATTTGGCTAAAGTATTTAAAGCCTAAATTTGGCTAAAAATTACAGCGTTCGTTTTTTTTAATAATTTGGTTAAACAATAATGATGGTGGCTCCGTATCCTAAGATTTGTTCAGTAATAGAATTGAATGCAATCCAGGGTGGAGGGTGTATAAGATTCGGCATAGCCGAACTTAACGCTTTTACATGTTTCTATCTCAGACTAAGGCCAAAGATGGACTAAGTTGGACCACTCCTTCGAGTACCTTCCCCACGAAGGATCAAAATTTAATGATATATTGATTATCTCATAACTTCTATACTACTACTCAGAATCTTTCACAATTCCACACATATTATTAGTTTCTTGGTGGCTATCATCTTGAGAAAAATGGGCGAAGTTGCCACTCCCCTTTTGGCACCGCCCATACAAATGGAACATTTTGCACAAAAAGTTAACTACTTATAACTCCGATTCCAGCTCATAAAAATACTTAAAATTTCGTGGAGTGCAATGCCTTTAAAATAGCTATAGTCCCATGCAAAATGGGCGTTGGTGCTAAACCCCTTTTGGCAAAATAAAAACTATGAAGACATTTTTTTTGGATTTCCCTATTTTTACAATATGGGTCATCATTTTTCCATTTATCCATAGAATTTTTCCAAATAGGCATTGTTTTCTTCGTTAGGATGCTAGCTTTCAAAATGTATAGCTTTTTCATGACAGCAAAAAACTATGTTTTCAGCTTTTATAGTCCTTCTAACTTCCTTTAATTTAAGCGTTATCGAGCTTACACTTCAAAAAATAAATGGTCCAAATATTAAAGGCAACTTTCAAGAAATATATGAAATATAAAAAAAATTAAAAAATAAACTTTTGCAAAAAAAAATATTCCTCCATCTAAACAAAAACAAGTAAAAGCGTTATGTTCCACCATGCCGAATCTTACATATCCTCCACCATGGATTGCATTCAATTTTATTACTGGAAAAATCTCTGAATATGGAGAAAATCATGTTTTTGTATAAGTAAATTATTAAAAAAAGGAGCGCTGCTATTTTTAGCCAAATTTTAGGCCGCAAATTCTTTAGCCAAAATCTTCACCTACAAAATGTGGTATTTATGGCTTAAAACAGCATTTTTGAGAGCTATATCTACACGGGGACTACAACAAAATAAAATTTGATTTGTATAAATTTTATTGAGTTGAATTCTTACCAAAACATAATACAAGCTGCGCAGTTTCAGCTAAATATCTTAGAAAATGTGGTGTTTATTGCTTAAATAAGCCTTTTTGGGAACGACATCTATATGGGGGATATATCAAAACATATATACTTTATGTGGTCTTAGATCAATATTTAGAGGTGTTATGTATAGTAGATGAGAACAGTAGGTATCACAAAATATGGTAAATGTAGGGTAGATAAGAACAGTAGGAATCACAATAAGTACTCGTAAGATGTTATATATGGGGGCTATATCAAAACATTGACCGATATGGCCCATTTGCAATCCCAAGCAACCTGCAACTATAAGAAATATTTATACCAAATTTGATCAACCTAGCTCTATTATTACGGACTGTAGCGTGATTACAACAGACGGACGGACGGACGGAGAGACGGACATGGCTAAATCGTCTTAGAATTTAACGATTAAGAAAATATATACTTTTTGGGGTCTCAGATCAATATATAGAGGTGTTACAAAAGGAGTGACAAAATGAATATACCCTCCATCCTATGGTGGAGGGTATACAAATTTTACTGCGATGAATTCTTGTTTTAATTAAATACAAACTATAAAGATTCAACTAAAATGCTTAGAAACAAGTAAGAAAGTTTCAGTCGGGTAAACCGACTAAGGTATACCCCTCACTTTGTGAGTAATGTAATATATAACATTACACCAATAAATCTGTCAATTTGTGTGGGAGGTACCAGAAGGGGTTTTCCAAAAACACGTATTTTTCGGTAAATACATTTGCATTGCGCTGAACTATAAGCGTTTATGTGCACTGGTATATTAAAGTTACGAGCTATGTAATTTTGGTATGATTTGGTCATTTTGTGTGGGAGGTACAAAAAGGGGCGGGGTGATAACGCCCACTTTTTACAGGACTATAGGCACTATAACAGCATTACACTGTACAAAATTTCAAGTATTTGTATGCACTGGTATTAAAGTTACAAGCCGTTTACTTTTGGTACGAAATAGTCCATTTGTGTGGGAGGTACCAAAAGGGGCTGTACAATAATGCCCATTTTTAACCGGACTATAGGCGCTACAAAAACATTATACTGTAGAAAATTTCAAGCATTTTTATGCACTTGTGTTTATGTTATAAGCAGTTAAATTTTGATGCAAAATGGTCCATTTGTGTGGGAGGTACCAAAAGGGGCATGCCAACTTCACCCATTTTTCTCGAGTTAATAGCGACTAATATACTAATAATATGTGCAGAATTTCAAAAGATTCGAGTAAGTAGTATAGAAGTTATTAAAGAATCAATATTTCACTAAATTTTAACCCTTTGTGTGGGAGGTACCAGAAGGAGTAGACCAATATGGCCCATCTTCGAACTCATCCGGAGATAGATCAAAATATTACCACATACCAAATTTGAAGTCAATCGGTTACTCCTTTCGAGAGTTATCGTGCGCACCAGCCAGCAGACACACAGACAGACAGACGGACGGACATTGCTCATTCGACTTAAAATGACCCAAAACGGATTTCCTCCGAACATACTTAGGGTCTTAGATCACTCCTTCGATGTGTTACACTTTTTTCCGTAGCAAATGATATATACCCTCGTCACACTAAAGTGAGGGTATAAATATGGTATTTGTGGCTTAAATACGTATATTTTGGAGCGACCTCTATAGGGTGACTATAATAAAATACGAACCGATTTGTAAAATTTTTGCAGTGATGAATTCTTGTCAAAATAGAATACAAACTGCAAAGTTTCTGCTAAATTGCTTTAAAAATTTTGTATCTATGGCTCAAGACCCATATTTTGGAGCGACCTCTATAGGGGAGCTATATCAAAACATTGACCGATATGGCCCATTTGCAATCCCAAATAAACTGCAACTATAAGATGCGGACGGACGGACAGACGGGCATGGCCAAATCGTCTTAGAATTTTACGAGGATTAAGCAGATATGGGGTCTCAGATCAATATTTAGAGGTGTTACCCCACATTCTATGTTGGAGGGTATAAACAGCTTTTAGGTCTCGGACACAACCAAGTTTTTGTTTTTATTGCATAGCGTTGTAATCAGTCCCACAGCTTTGGCCCAGATATGAGATTTTTTTTAGATTTGTGAATATTTTATGTATATATGTATGTATTTATCTTGTCATCAGAATCGAGAAAGGGCATATCATCATATTTAACCAGTAAGGAAAGGCAGAAAGTCGGGCGGGGCCGACTATATAATACCCTACACCTCCCTAACAATGCGATAAGGGTCATTGCCATAATAATTTGGAATAATTGGTAAATGGGTAGAAACATATTATCTAATTCTGAAACGATAAACGCTAAATTAAGCAATATTCGTTCCTAAATTGAGAAACATCTTTTTGGAAAATGTTAATGATCGGAAGTAAAATACAACTTCTATATATGGAGCTTTAATATAAATCTGAACCGATCTTCCCTGAATACTTATTCATGTAAAAAGACCTCCTTCTGTCAATTTCGTACTGATCGGATATAAAATACAGTCTCTACAGCGCTTACATGTCAAATCGGGGGTAACATATATATGGGAGCTATATCTAAATCTGAACCGATTTTCTCCAAATTTGGCAGTATTCCTTCATGTAATAAGAAACCTCTTTCTGCCGAATTTCGCACTGATCGGATATAAAATACAGTTTTTACAGAGCTTATAGGTCAAATCGGGGGTAACATATATATGGGAGCTATATCTAAATCTGAACCGATTTCTTCCAAATTTAATAGTGTTCATCCATATAATCAGAAACATCTTTCTGCCGAATTTCATACTGATCGGATATAAAATAAAGTTTTTACAGCGCTTACATGTCAAATCGGGGGTAACATATATATGGGGCTATATCTAAATCTGAACCGATTTCTTCCAAATTTAATAGTGTTCAGCCATATAATAAGAAACCTCTTTCTGCCGAATTTCATACTGATCGGATATAAAATAAAGTTTTTACAGCGCTTACATGTCAAATCGGGGGTAACGTATATATTGAGGCTATATCTAAATCTGAACCGATTTCTTCCAAATTTAATAGTGTTCATCCATATAATAAGAAACCTCTTTCTGCCGAATTTCATACTGATCGGATATAAAATAAAGTTTTTACAGCGCTTACATGTCAAATCGGGGCTAACATATATATGGGGGCTATATCTAAATCTGAACCGATTTTAACCAAATTCAATAGGGATCGTCCTTGGGCCAAAAAAAAGATATGTGTAAAGTTTCGTCGAGATCGGACCATAATTGCGACCTGTACTTTGATTACAAGAATACATGCACAGACAGACAGACGGACAGACGGACAGACGGACATAGCTAAATCAACTCAGAAAGTGATTCTAAGTCGATCGGTATAATAAACGATGGGTCTGTTTCTTCTCCTTTTGGGTGTTACAAACAAATGCACAAAGTTATAATACCCTGTACCACAGTGTGGTGTAGGGTATAAAAATTTTACAGGAGAAGCAAAAAACTGAATAAAATTAAAAATTTGGTCGTTAGAAAAACTGGATTTTCAGGATAATACCTAAAACTAATGACGCATATACATATATATATATGTATATGGACACAAACATGATTTATAAATGGTTTGTGAAAATTGCGTGAAAAAGTAATTTTGAACTATGAAAAAAGAAATAATTTGTTGTTAGGCCCTTTTGAATTTCGTTAATAAATTCGCCATTTTTGATAGTAGAACGCTAAAAATTTGTCAGGATGTGCATTTTAATGCAGTGTACCGAAATCCACCAAAAACTGAAATACCATTTTTCTTGTTGTTACGCTCTTTTCCGTTGTATGTACATATTTTCCCAAAGATTTTCTTCAAATATGTATATTTTTGCAAAATTCCTTATGATGACAACCCCTTCCATTGAAATGCTGTCTCTGAGTTCGTTTCTTTATTTCCGTTTGAGAGTTTGAGAGGAAACATCATTATTGTTGCTGTTGCTACAACGTTCATGATTCTTTTATGAATTGTTTTCTTCTTCTGGCAAATATTTACTTATTTATGTATTTTCTACATTTTTGACAATATTGTCGTCATCAACAAAGCAATGGGGAATTCAAACATTGTTTATTAAAATGTTTTTATTTTTTTTTTAGATTGTTTAAATATGCTTTTAAATCTTTTTTTTTTTTTGCATATCTATTACACGCTTAAATAAAACAAACACATCCGTTGCCAGAGATGCAAGAAACAATAGAAAAGCAAAGAATTCTGTACAGTTTAGTCTTTTTTTTGATGTTATGCATTTGTTAACATTGGAAAAATCGCTATGGAATGAAGAGCAAAATAATACAAGTTAAATAATTTAGATTCGCAAATAAATAAATAATCACATACATTAGTGAGAATTCTATCTCTTCAGAGTATTTATTGTGATATAATAAACGGCGTTTCCGTTTCCGGTAAAAGATATGACGTTGTAGCCCTGTGTTTTTGCATGTGAGATTTTTAACTGAGTTTCGTGCGACTTTCTGCTGAACGCTACTCTCACTGATGGCCGCTTAAGCGGTAAACATGCCGGGGTTTTTGGGTATACTTTGCTATCAGTTATCAATCATCACTTGTTCACATCCTAATACCATCTATGGGCGAAGACATGCATTACCGTTGACAGTCGAACAGCTGCTGTTGTCTAAAACTTACCACTAGAGTGCGCTCACAATCATTGTGTGCGTTTTGACAAGCATAGCGCTAGTATGATAGTACAGAAATGTTGAACCACCACTAAGGTGGTGGGAAAGGGTATCTAGTCTAGCTAGATCTAAATTGTGCTGAAATGAAAATGTGTGTGTTGTTAGATGTAAACACCAGGGTGGTGTCAACTGAAGTTGTTCAATTCTGGTGTGGTGAGTATTAAAATGAAATTTGACTTCTATGGAATTTACGATATTTATTTAGTCTTTAGATGTTTAAATTAATGCAATTTTGTTCGAAATGTCGGCACAGAAAAAATTAGGAAAAGTAAGGGCGACAAAACCGTCTGAAATGTACCCTTATCTTAAGAGATATATAATACATATATAGAAACCGGTACTCGCTGTGTTACAAATTAAGAATACGGTATGTATATTGTCAATCTTGATTTTTCAAACTCCACCATATGTTGAGACTATACTAAATTTGTCATTCGATCCCTATAAATTATATATTCTTCGTAGTCAAATTCTAATACGACTTAGCCATCTCCGTCTTTTTGTCTGTCTCTTGAAAGCACGCTTTAGTCCATAATAATAGAGCTATTTGGCTCAAGTTTGGCAGAAAGATTTCAGTATTTGCCAAGTTTTGAAAGGGATAATCTTTCGATTGTCATGGCGATGCAGATTCTATTAAATCACTGTGGTTATCAGAATTTAAGAAGCAAAATATTCAGGATTTTATTAAACGTTAAATTTAAAAATGTATAATATTAAAGGTAAAGTTCAGCGAATATACATAATTGATAAAAATTTGTTTCAATAAAAAAGTTGAATATAAAAATTTCCTACGAACCACCAAAGCTCCCCCTATCGTCTATTAAAGAAACATTGCTTGAATGGTGCATTATGGCGTTTAAAATCAAATTGAATGTTGCCTACCTTGAGGCGCAATTTAATTATATTAATAACTAGCTGAGCCCGGTGCGCTTCGCTGCCCATGTCAAAATTCGCGCTGTAGAAACTGTATTTTATATCCGATCAGTACGAAATTCGGCAGAAAGAGGTTTGTTATTACATGAAGGAATACTGCCAAATTCGGAGAAAATCGGTTCAGATTTAGATATAGTCCCCATATATATGTTACCCCCGATTTGAAATTCAAGCGCTGTAGAAACTGTATTTTATATCCGATCAGTAAGAAATTCGGCAGAAAGAGGTTTCTTATTACATGAAGGAATGCCGCAAAATTCGGAGAAAATCAGTTCAGATTTAGATATAGCCCCCATATATATATGTTACCCCCAATTTGACATGTAAGCGCTGTAGAGACTGTGTTTTATATCCGATCAGTACGAAATTCGACAGAAACAGGTTTCTATTTTACATGAATGAGTATTCTAGGAAAATCGATTCAGATTTATATATAACCTCCATATATATGTTCCTCCAGATTTGGTTACAAAGCGCTATAGAAGTTGTACTTTACTTCCGATCATTACAAAGTTCTCCAGAAAGATTTTTCTCAATTTAGGAACGAATATTGCTTAATTTTGCGATTATCGGTTCAAAATACATTTACCAATTATTCCAAATTATTATCGCAATGACCCTTATCGCATTGTTAGGGAGGTGTAGGGTATTATATAGTCGGCCCCGCCCGACTTTCTGCCTTTCCTTGCTGGTATTAGTAATAAATTCACTGAATGAAAAAATACCGAATTCAGTGGAAAGTCCAGAAAATAGAAATGTATACTTATACAATTCCCAAATTCTTGTTTCATTGATATTGCATCACATTATCATATTGCGATTGTATTGGAGTGAGCAGCTGTAATTATCGCATACCGAGCATTTTTGTTCATGTATTTTCTATGTAATACTTGCAGGATATATCAAAATATGGGCTGGGGCACGCCCACTGGTCCTATTCCGCCCATTTGAAAGCCAATCACGTAGACTGCTACCAGATACATATACGCAAAATTTCAACACTCTCGCTAACAAAATGAGCAAGATAATTCAATTTCAAAATTTGGCTTATATGGGCGGTGGCCCGCCCATTGGTCAGATCCCGCCAATTTTTGGACCAATCACGTGGACTGTCACCAGATACATATCTACAACATGACAGCACTCTAGATAAAAAATTGTGCAAGTTATATCAATTTCAAAATTTGGCTTATAAGGGCGGGGCCACGCCCATTGGTCCGATCCCGCCCATTTTCTGACCAATTACGTAGAATGCCACCAGATACATATACACAACATTGCAGCACTCCCGATAGCAAATTGTGCAAGATATAAAAATTTCAAAATTTGGTCATTGTGGGCGGGGCCACGCCTATTGGTCCGAACCCGCCCATTTTTGGACCAATCACGTAGATCGCCAACGGATATATATACACAAAATTCCAGGTCTCTCGCTAACAAATTGTGCAAGATATCACATTTTTTTAAATTTGGCTTATATGGGCGGTGCCACGCCCATTGGTTCGATCCCGCCCGTTTTTGGATCAATCACGTAGACTGCCACCGTTTACATATACACAAAATTGAAGCACTCTCGCTAACAAATTGTGCAAAATATCTCAATTTCAAAATTTGGCTTATATGGGCGGGGCCACGCCCATTGGTCCGGTCCCGCCCATTTTTTCACCAATTACGTAGAATGCCACCAGATACATATACGCAACATTGCAGCACTCCCGCTAGCAAATTGTGCAAGATATCAAAATTTTGTCTATGTGGGCGGGGCCACGCCCATTGGTCCGATCCCGCCCATTTTTGGACCAATCACGTAGACTGCCACCGTTTACATATACACAAAATTCCAGCACTCTCGCTAACAAATTGTGCAAAATATCTCAATTTCAAAATTTGGCTTATATGGGCGGGGCCACGCCCATTGGTCCGATTCCGCCCATTTTTCGAAAATTCACATAATCTGCCATTAAATGCATACAAACAAAATTTCAGCACTATACCTATAATAGGAGCAGAAATATCGGATTTTTAACCTGCGATTTGTATGGGAGGTACCACGCCCCTTTGTCCAATTAATTTTTTTTTTCTATATAAACCATCTCGTGAAAATTTAGAATCGAATAAAAAAAAAATCATCCAAATCGCTCCAGCCGTTCTGACGTGATGCCATTACACAGATGGACCGTTTCATTTTTATATATATAGATTCAGAACCAGTAAAAAATGCCATCAAAAACCAGTGTTCAGAAAAAAACAGTACGTTATAGGAACGGTTCCTTCAGAGAACGCTAACGTTATTTCTTTTTTAGTGTTACTGTTCGCGAACGGTACCACTATGATAACGTACCGTTCTTAGAACACGACGAACGGTACACTACGATAACGTACGGTTCTTTTGAACAGAACACTAACAGTATCACTACGTTTAGCGTTCCGTTCTTTTTTATATTCGACACCACAGGTCGCAAATATGAAGCAATCTTAATGAAAATTGGTACAGAGTTATTTCTTAACCCAGGGGCGATCCCTATTTAAAATGGGGCATATCGGTCCATTCTTTGATATAGCCCCCATACGAAGGTTCCTTTCGATAAGACATATTTACGCACTAGAGAGCGCAGAGAGCGAAAAGATGAGTTCATTGGTCGTCTACTGTGAATAGATGAAGCAATTAGTCGTCCACTGTTGTATATTGGCCCAGGTGTTCGCATACTATAGAGTAGATGATACAATGGTCCAGTGGTGATGACCCGCTATAGAATATATGGCGCAACTTGTTGTCTGCTGTAGAAACGATGGTCTGATATGTCGTCTACTAATGAGTAGATATATTAGTTGTTCGCCTATTATGGAATAGATTGCTTTATTCGTCGTCTACTATAAAGAGGGTGTTCAGGTGGTTGTCTACTACACAGTAGTTGACCCAGATGTTCGTCTATTATAGAATATATTATCAAATTGGTCGTCTACTGTAGTATACTTGACCCAGATGGTCGTCTATTATAGAGATTTATCATCTACTGTAGTAAACTTGACCCAGATGGTCGTGTATAATAGAGATTTGTCATCTACTGTAGATTATGTGATCCCATTGGTCGTCTACTAATGATAGATGACCAACTAGTCATCTAATATACATAGTATATCGCTCAGTTGTGATGATCCACTATACACATAGGATGGCCTAATTTGTCGTCTACTATAGAGAATATGTACTAGTTGTTCGCCTACTATGGAACAGATTGCTTTGTTCGTCGTCTACTATAAAGAGGGTGTTCAGTTGGTCGTTTACTACACAGTAGTTGACCCAGATGTTCATCTATTATAGAATGTATTATTCAATTGGTCGTCTAATGTAGTATACTTGACCCAGATAGTCGTCTATTATAGAGAAAATCATCCTATTTGTCATCTACTATAGATTATGTGATCCCATTAGTCGACTACTAATGATAGATGACCATCTAGTCTACTACTATAGTATATTTTACCCAGGACTTCGGATACTATAGAGTAGATGATCCAATATAACGTCTACTACAGAGTAAACGACCTTAAAGTTAAATGACACATTTCGTTGGCTTCTCTTGAGTTGATAACACGAATACTACTGAATGGATGATAAAGTTACTAATGTGCTATAGAGTATAAAATACATTTGGTCATCTATTATAGAATATTTCATCATATATATGTTGTACAGTTAGCTCAATTTGTTGTCTACAATTGCATAGGTGACTCAGTTGGTAGTATACTGCCAAGTGTGTAACACAATTTCTCATACACTTTTGCCCCTGTAGGTAGTGTACAGAGTAGATGATTCAAGTGGTCGTTTACTGTAGAAAAAAGGCCCATAGGGCCCAACAATTCCTCTACTATTAGGTAAATTACTTAATTTGTGGTATACTATAGAGTAAATTACCAAATTTATTGGATATCCACGCAAATTGATATCCACGATATAGTAGACGACAAACAAAGTCTTCTATTCCATGGTAGACGACCAACTAAGACATGTATTCATTAGAAGACGACAAATTAGGCCGCCTTTTTTATAGTAGATAACCTGCTGGGTCAAATATTCTATAGTAGACCATCATCACTGGGTCATTGAATCATCCACTCTATAGTATAAGACATGGACCAAATATACTAAAGTAGAGGACTAATTGCTTCATTTATTCTACAGTTGATGACAAACATCTTTTCTATAATATACAGTCACCAGGTAAAATCATGTACTATGAAGAAAATGATGCAGTTGACCATCTACTACAGAGTAGATTAACTGAACGTTTCTTTCTTTCTATTACATATAAATGATCTAATTTGTCGTTTTCTTACTCTAGAGTAAATGACCCAATTTATTGTTTACTCTAGGTAAGATGACACCATTGGTCGCTCATCCTCCAGTACCCGTTCCAGCTTACTACCCGATACTCGTTCCACCTATTAAGGTACCCATTCCACAACCTCCGGTACTTTTTCCACCTCCAAGAGTTCCCCTACCAACGTGACGGATATGTCCGTTAAATCGTAACATATTTTCTAGATTAAATTACCAAATTTATTGTCTACCCTAGATTAGATGTCCATATTAGTCGCAAGTCCTCCATTACCCACTACACTGCCTATAGTATTTGTTTCTTCTTCTTCCGGTATTTAAATTATTTGAATAAAAATAAAAACAAGTAAAAGCGTTAAGTTCTGCCTCGCCGAACCTTATATACACTCCACCATGGATAGCATGGGAATGGTTTCGGGTTCAAATAAAGTCATATTACAAAATTTCAGCCCGATTCATTGAAACTCGTGGTTTTTATTGCGTTAACAAGTAAACTCAAGAGGGACCTTTGTATGGGGGCTATATCAAAACATAGACCTATGTCTACCGTTGTTCGTGTGAGGGTGCGGGTATAAATTAACCCCAGTTACAAATTTTCAGCCCGATCAGTTGACATTTGTGGTCTCTATGGCGTTAAGAAGTCAAATCGGGCACATGAGGTCTATATCAAAATGTGGACCTACATAGCCCATTCTGGATCCCAAGTTTCCTGCAGGTTTAAGTAGCATCTATACCAAATTGCAGGCACCTAGTTCAAGTATTATAGATTGTAGCGTGATTACAACAGACGGACGGATGGACGGACAGACGGACATGGCTAAATCGTCTTAGAATTTTAAGACGATTACGAATATATATACATTATGTGGTGTCAGATCAATATTTAGAGGTGTTATAACCCCCCCCCCCCCCTCACCATCCTATGGTGGAGGGTATTCAAATATGGTAAATGAATAGCAGATGACAACAGTAGGAATCACAATAAGTAAGATGTTATATATGGGGGCTATATCGAAATAGAGACCGATATTGCCCATTTTCAATCCCAAGTTACCTGCAGCTATAAGAAGTATCTATACCAAATTTCAGCAACCTAGCTCAAGTATTTTAGATTGTAGCGTGATTACAACAGACGGACGGGCGGACAGACGGACATGGCGAAATCGTCTTAGAATTTTACGACGATTAAGAATATTTATACTTATGGAACTCAGATCAATATTTAGAGGTGTTACAAACGGAGTGATATAATAAATATACCCCCCATCCTATGGTGGCGGGTATAAATACATAGGTTTAGGTTTAGGTTTAGGTTAGGGTGGCAGCCGTATTTTTTTACAAGCTCACATAGACCAGTTTAGGTCCCTAGTGTTACCACGGGCTGAAATGCCCCTCATCGAAACCAACCTGTTTGATATATAAATTTATCGATAGTACGAATATCAGTACTAGAAAGATCTGTTAGGCTGCCTAAAAAGGCCGACCCCAGTATGTCCAGTCGTCGTTTACTCAAAGCGGGACAGTCGCAAAGCAAGTGCTCAATGCTCTCCACTTCTTCCTCATCTCCACAGCTTCGGCAGAAGTCATTGGAGTCAATACCCAATCTTTTGGCGTGTTCGCCGATCAAGCAGTGTCCCGTCAGAACCTTTACTAACGTAGACAATCGTTTCCTCTCTAGTGCGAGAAGATATTTTGACCTTTTCAGGTCATACCTTGGCCAGATTTGTCTAGCTACCCTGCAGGTGCCGATTTCTGTCCATCTCTCGTTGGACTGCCTGATTGCCTCTTGCCTAAGCCAAAGCTTGCACGTAGTGGCGCACCAATATATGCAAATTCTTCGAGAATTTGTAATGTCGTCCCTTTCCTAGCAAGTTCATCGGCTTTGCAGTTCCCCGGGATATCCCTATGCCCAGGCACCCATATGAGGTGTATATTAAACTGCTCAGCCATCTCGTTAAGAGATCTGCGGCAGTCGAGGGCTGTTTGTGAATTTAGGGATGTTGTCTCCAGAGAATTGATGGCAGCCTGGCTGTCCGAGTAAATGTCAACGCCAGTGTTGGTTACTATGTTACGACTCAGCCACTTGGCGACTTCCCATATTGCCATTATTTCGGCTTGATAGACACTGCAGGTATCTGGTAGTCTGTGAGCTATATCCAGACTAAGTTCTTCACAGTGTACTCCGAAGCCAACCTTTTCATCAAGCTTCGAACCATCCGTGTAAAAGTGGAGATGGTTTCTATTACCTGGTATTCTGCCGACCCATTCGTCTCTGGCGGGAATCATAGTGATGTAATTTCTCTCGAAGGTGTACACAGTTGGTATATAGTCCACTCGGTCGGTTACCATAGCACTACACTTTGATATCCTCATGTGACCATAGTTCTTGTACCTCCACAGTGATAGGCAGTTTAATCTTATTGCCGCTTTGGTTGCAACTTCTCTCGCCACAATATTAATCGGCAGTATATGGAGTAGGGCTTGTAGAGACTCGGTCGCTGTAGTCCTTAAGGCTCCGCTTATGCTCAGGCAGGCAGTTCTCTGAACCGTTGTTAGTAGGTTGGTAATGGTTAGTTTGTCAGTTGCCGTCCACCATACCACAATACCGTATAACAGTATTGGATGAACTACTGCTATATATATCCAGTGGACGATTTTAGGAGAGAGTCCCCACCGCGACCCTACAGCCTTTTTGCAGGAATATAAGGCGACGTTGGCCTTCCTTACACGTTCCAATACGTTAAGTCTAAATAACATTTTCCTATCTAGAATTATTCCTAAAAATTTTGCACTTTCAGAAAAGACTAGATCTGTTCCATTTATCCGAGGTGGAGGGTCCACATGTGGGACATTATTCATCCTAGTAAAGAGAACCAATTCTGTCTTGTTGGGGTTAACGCCCAAACCGCTGCTTCTGGCCCATCTAACCAACTTGTTCAGAGCCACCTGTAGGATGTCTCTGAGGACGTTTACGAATTTGCCACTCACTGCGATTGCCACTTCGTCCGCATATGCCACGACCTTGCAGCCACAACGTTCTAGCTCTAGCAGGATTTCATTCACCGCTAGGTTCCAAATTAGTGGAGACAGTACTCCTCCTTGCGGGGTCCCTCTGTTTACATACCTTGTTAGAGTTGTGGACCCTAGGCATGCTGTTATGCGTCTTCTGTTGAGCAGACTTTGAATTAGTCTAATCAAACTATTGTTAACTTTTAGATGTGACAGTGCCGCAATTACCGCATCTGAGTGAATGTTGTTAAAAGCCCCTTCTATGTCAAGAAATGCCACCATGGTGAATTCCTTGAAATGCAGGGACGATTCGATAGTGCTCACAAGTTCGTGCAGGGCTGATTCTGTAGACTTGCCCTTATTGTAGGCATGTTGGTTCCCCGACAGGAGTTTTGTATCCAGGTTTTCCCTAATGAAATGATCTAAAAGTCTTTCCAGACCTTTCAATAGGAAGGATGATAGGCTAATTGGTCTGAAGTCTTTTGGCCTAGTGTGTGATATCTTTCCCGCTTTAGGTATGAATACCACTTTGGTATCCCTCCACCGATTAGGGACGTATGAAAGCCTGATACAGCCTACATAAATTTTCTCCAGCCAGGGGATAATGTACTTTAACATTTTCTGCATTTCTGCTGGAGTGATGCCATCTGGTCCAGGTGACTTGAAGGGCTCAAAGCTGTTAATAGCCCAGCTTATTCTGGATGTCTCAGTCAAGAAGCTAGCGACGCTCGCAGTCCACTCGCACTCTTGTTGGTCCTCCTGTATAAATACATAAATCGACGTCACTTTCCCCAATCAAAGTAAATTATTTGAGTTGATAATTACTTTGAGTTGATTTAGCTATGTTCGTCTGTCTATCCCTCTGTGCATGTATTCTTGTAATCATCGTACAGGTCGCAATTATGGTCTGATCTGAGTGAAACATTGCACATATCTTTCTTTCCAACGACGTTCCCAATTTAATTTGGTAGAAATCGGTTCAGATTTACATATACATAGCTCACATATATATGTAGCTCCGATTTGGCATATATGCACCGTATAAGCAAAAATTTTTAACCGATCTGTATAAAAATTGACAGTGAGAAGTCTCTTGATACACTCAGAGACTACACTAAATTTGAAGAAAATCGGTTTAGATGTAGTTATAGCCCCCATATGAAGGGTGATCCAAGTAGAGATACCTTTTTTCAATAACCTTGTTTTGACAGATCCATGTAAGTCGTGTCACGCTGTCGTGTTATTTTTATACCCTACACCACACTGTGGTACAGGGTATTATGACTTTGTGCATTTGTTTGTAACACCCAAAAGGAGAAGAGATAGATCCATTGTTTATTATACCGATCGACTTGTAATCACTTTCTGAGTCGATTTAGCTATGTCCGTCTGTCTGTCTGTCTGCCTGTAGATGTATTCTTGTAATCAAAGTACAGGTCGCAATTATGGCCCGATCTTGATGAAACTTTACACATATCTTTTTTTTTTGGCCCAAGGACGATCCCTTTTTAATCTGGTTAAAATCGGTTCAGATTTGGATATAGCCCCCATATATATGTTAGCCCCGATTTGACATGTAAGCGCTGTAAAAACTTTATTTTATATCCGATCAGTATGAAATTCAGCAGAAAGAGGTCTCTTATTATATGCATGAACACTGTTAAATTTGGAAGAAATCAGTTCACATTTAGATATAGCCCCCATATATACGTTACCCCAGATTTCACATGTAAGCGCCGTAAAAAATTTATTTTATAACCGATCAGTGCGAAATTCGGCAAAAAGAGTTTTCTTAATACATGAAGGAATACTGCGAAATTCGGAGAAAATCGGTTCAGATTTAGATATAGCCCCCATATATATGTTACCCCCGATTTGACATGTAAGTGCTGTAAAAGCTGTATTTTATATCGGATCGGTATGAAGTTTGGCTAAAAGAGGTTTCCTATTATATGAATAAACACTTTTAAATTTGGAAGAAATCGGTTCAGATTTTGATATATCCCCCACATATATGTTACCCCCGATTTGACATGTAAGCGCTGTAAAAATTTTATTTTATATCCGATCAGTGCGAAATTCGGCAGAAAGAGGTTTCTTAGTACTCGAAGGAATACCGCCAAATTCGGAGAAAATCGGTTCAGATTTAGATATAGCCCCCATATATATGTTACCCTCGATTTGACATGTAAGTGCTGTAAAAGCTGTATTTTATAGCCGATCAGTACGAAATTTGGCAGAAAGAGGTTTCTTATTACATGAATGAACATTGCAAAATTTGAGGAAAATCGCTTCAGATTTAGATATAGCCCCTATATATGTGTTACCCCCGATTTGACACGTAAGCGCTGTAGAAACAGTATTTTATATCAGATCAGAACGAAATTCGGCAGAAAGAGGTTTCTTAGTACATGAATAAAGACTGCCAAATTCAGAGAAACCCGATTGAGATTTACATATAGCCCCCGTATATACGAGGTATGTTAAAAAATATCGCGAATTTTTAATTTCCGCGGGCTACGCGTATTTAATTTTTGATATTTTTGTAGCGTTATGTTGGTACTTGTGTCCCTTACTTATGCTGACAAGGTCGGCCATTTTGAATGTTTAGTTAATTTTTGACAGCTGTTGTGCTTGGATGTGTTTTAACTTGTCTTCGATTTTTATCTATTTCAGAAAATGGATCAAAGAATCTGCACAAAATTTTGTGTGAAAAACAAAATAAAGTGCGCTGACGCATTCCGAAAGTTGACTGTGGCATACATATGGTGAAGCTACCTTGGACCAAAGCTACGTTTATCGGTGGTACAAAATGTTCTTAGAGGCCGAGAAGATGCGAAGGACGAACAGCGTGCCGGACGCCCGGTTTTCACAATTTCCTTTGATTGCAGGGGCGTTGTGCATTATGAGTTCTTGCCACAGGGTAGTACGGTCAATAAAGAATATTATCTGCAAGTTATGCGCAAATTGCGCGAAGCAATCCGCCAGAACAGAACAGTTTGGAAGAACAAAAACTGGCGTTTGCACCATGATAACGCCCCTGCACATACATCGTTGCTTGTGTGCGAATATTTGGCCAAAAACAACACAGTAATGGTGCCGCAGCCACCGTATTCCCCTGACCTTGCCCCCTGTCAGGGGAATTTTTTGTTCCCAAAACTGAATAGGCCCATGAAAGGACGACGCTACGCCACGATTGAGGAGATAAAGACGGCATCGAAGGAGGAGCTGAACAAGATCACAAAAAATAATTATTTGAAGTTCTTCGAGGATTGAAAAAAAAGTTGGCAGAAGTGTATTATATCCGAGGGGAATTACTTTGAAGGGGACAAAATAGATATTCATGAATAAATAAATACTTTTTGAAAAAATACAAAATTCGCGATATTTTTTGAACATACCTCGTATGTTCCTCCCTTTTTGGTATGAACTTTACTTCCGATCATTACAAAATATTGCAGAAAGAAGTTTCTTAATTTTGGAGCGAATACTGCTTAATTTGGGCGAAATCAGTTCAGATTTAGATATCTATGCCAATATATTGATATATATTTATGTCTATTTAGCATTTCAGCACTATTAAAACTGTATTTCACTTCCGATCTTTATATAATTTGACAGAAATGATTGATGAAAATCTGTTTAGATTGTGTATAGTTCTATCTATTTTTTCCTTCCGATTCTTAGTATATGAAAGTAGACTGTGTATTTTAAGGTTATCGTTTCAGATCTAGTTGATTATGAACAACAGGGACTTGATGGAGCTAAGTTCTTTATTAACTGAAACGAAACCAATTATTACAAGCTATTATTGCAATGCCTCATTTCGTATTGTTAGGGAAGTGTAGGGTATTATAAAGTCGGCCCCGCCCAACTTTCTGCCTTTCCTTACTGGTTTTTTAATAAAAACGTAAATTACTACAATTCAATTTTCATTGGCTGCCATCTGATCTGGCCGGAGAAACCTTTTCCTCCCAATTTCCCCGCCATTAGTTAGCGTTTAATATTTGTTTTCAATCCATTTCCTGACGCATATAGATACATATTTATTAATTATGCTATCCAGCCATTGTATATACATATGTAGATGCGTTTTTTTGAGTGACTGAAAAAACAAGTAATTTCATTTTTAAAAGTATATATATTTTCAGCGCTTAATAATTTATTAATTAAACAACAAACAATATAAAATTATTATTATTTCACAGCAGAGAATTGCATTACACAGATGGACATCTGTGAAAGCGGCAAACAATTTAAAAAAAAAAAATAAAAAAAATATCGATAAAGAAAACATTACTTAACGCAAATAAATAGGGCGGAAAATTTTTACTTTTTGGGTTAAAATTAGATATATCGTCGCTTGGATGGCCAACCGACGTAACTGACCATTTTTCAGAAATTGAGTTAAGGCCACCATTCGATTTGTCTAGTCAAAGTACAACGTGTGTATAAATTTTGTGCATATATATATTACCGTTTTCTCAAAAAACGGTAAATGATTTTAGACGTATCTGACACAATGCCAAAAAATAGTTTCACCAAGAGACGTATCTGTAATATGTCACTTAATATTTCGTTTTCCCGAAATGTTTGTTCATTAATGCAAAATGTTATGGAGTACTTGCTGGACCCAGCCCACTCGTTGCCCATTTTTGGACCGATTGCGGTAGAAACGGGATCACGGTCCAGTCCCAATCATCAGATAACGACAGTTGGAATCTCGATAATCCATTCGTAGGTAGGAACAGTAGGAATCACTAAGAAAATAATAACTCCAAATTGGCTTATTTGGGCGGGGTCACGCCTCCTCGATCAATAACTGATATAGCCTATGTCACCCGCTAGGATAATCTGAAGATTCCGTGAAAACTTCATCAATATCGGTCCAGCCATTTTGGAGTCCATACGTAACAATATCGGACCAGCCATTTTGGAGTCCATACGTAACAACAAACACATCCATTTATATATACTTGTATATATAGATTCCGTAAACTAATGATTAAAAAATAAATTATTAGGATGAATATACAAGTATAATTAATTATATCCCGATTATAAATATATAATGATAACGTGATGTATTTTCGATTGAGAGATGGCTTTCCGTCTCTCTACAATGTAATAACAATAACGCCTATTTTTAGATATACCATGGCAACTATAAAATTATTACACTTCATAAAATGCCAAGTACTACTCTACCATATTTAACCCTTTTTGCCATATCGTACCATATTTTACTATTTTTGCACTACGGTACCATATTTAACCCTTTTTGCCCAACTGTGCCATATTTAACACATTTTTGACCCACTGCATAAATTAAATTTTTTTCCCCACTGTACCATATTTAGCACTTTTTGCCCCACTCTGCCACATTTTACACATTTTTGTCCCACTGCACAAATTTAAAATATTTCCCCACTGCACAAATGTAAATTTTCCCCCACTGTACCATATTTACCACTTTTTGCCCCACTGTACCATATCCAACATTGTTTTGTCCCACTGCATAATATTTATCATTTTTGCCTAAAAAACTCCTTGTGTCTAGTCTACGTTCCAATGGCTACCCTCAAGCCAAATTAGACGATTTAAGCTCTTGCCATTTGGACTTGGCTTTGGTGCCATATTTATCCCTTTTTGTCCCTATATGCGCGTAAATTTTTTATTTTGAAAAAATTGTGATTCCTACCGAATCTTTGCCATATGCGCTACCCTTACACGAAATGTTGCAATTCTAGCTCCAGCCGTTTGGATTTGGCTGTGATACCATATTTTTTCTTTTTTGACCCATTGTGCGCCCAAAATTTCGAAAAACCCTTCCATATTGCACGTCTACATAGCAAGGAATACCATTCTACCAAATTTCATGACTCTAGCTTTAGCCGTTTGGGCTGTGCGGTGATCAGTCGTAACTGACAGTAAGTATATTTTTTTTCCCACAAAGTGACGTATCTGCATTGTTTATGAAAAACATACATTATAATTAAATTTTTTTATTTTTTATACCCTACACCACACTGTGGTACAGGGTATTATAAGTTTGTTTCACGGCAGATGTTTGTAACACCTGAAAATAACACAGCTAGACCTACCTTAAAGTATACCGATCGACTCAGAATCACTAGCTGAGTCGATTTAACGATGTCCGTCCATCCGTCCGTCCGTCTGTCCATGTAAAGTTGTTCGTCGACTACAGGTCGCAATTTCACTCCGATCGTTCTGAAATTTTGCAGTTTAGAGTATTTCGCGGCTGGTAAGATCGCTATTGAATTTAGTTGAAATCGGTTCAGATTTAGATAAAGCTCCCATATATATCTTTCGTCCGATTTGGCCCTTTAGTCCTATAGAAGCTGTATTTTACATCCAATCGTTTTGAAATTTAGAATGGTAGAGTTTGTTGATCCATGAAGCAACACTACCGAATTTGAAGAAAATCGGTTTGGATTTAGCTATAGCTCCCATATATATGTTTCGTCCGATTTGGCCCTTTAGTCCTATAAAAGCTGTATTTTACATCCAATCGTTTTGAAATTAGAATGGTAGAGTTTCTTGATCCATGAACCAACATTGCCGAATTTGAAGAAAATCGGTTAAGATTTAGCTATAGCTCCAATATATATGTTTCGTCCGATTTGGCCCTTTATTTCTATAGAAGCTGTATTTTACATCCAATCGTTTTGAAATTTAGAATGGTAGAGTTTCTTGATCCATGAACCAACACTACCGAATTTGAAGAAAATCGGTTTAGATTTTGTTCTATAGAAGCTATATTTTACATCCAATCGTTGTGAAATTTAGAATGGTAGAGATTCTTGATTCATGAACCAACATTGCAAAATTTGAAGAAAATCGGTTAAGATTTAGCTATAGCTCCCATATATATGTTTCGTCCGATTTTGCTCTTTAGTTCTGTAGAAGCTGTATTTTATATCCAATCATTTTGAAATTTAGAATGGTAGAGTTTCTTGATCCATGAACCAACACTACCGAATTTGAAGAAAATCGGTTAAAATTTAGCTATAGCTCCCATATATATGTTTCGTCCGATTTGGCCATTTAGTCCTATAAAAGCTGTATTTTACATCCAATCGTTTTGAAATTTAGAATGGTAGAGTTTCTTGATCCATGAACCAACATTGCCGAATTTGAAGAAAATCGGTTAAGATTTAGCTATAGCTCCCATATATATGTTTCGTCCGATTTTGCTCTTTAGTCCTGAAGAAGCTGTATTTTACATCCAATCATTTTGGAATTTAGAATGGTAGAGTTTGTTGATCCATGAAGCAACACTACCGAATTTGAAGAAAATCGGTTAAGATTTAGCTATAGCTCCAATATATATGTTTCGTCCGATTTGGTCCTTTATTTCTATAGAAGCTGTATTTTACATCTAATCGTTTTGAAATTTAGAATGGTAGAGTTTATTGATCCATGAACCAACACTACCGAATTTGAAGAAAATCGGTTAGATTTAGCTATAGCTCCCATATACATGTTTCGTCCGATTTGGCCCTTTAGTCCTGTTGAAGCTGTATTTTACATTCAATCATTTTGAAATTTAGACTAGTAGAGTTTCTTGATCCATGAACCAACACTGCCGAATTTGAAGAAAATCGGTTAAGATTTAGCTATAGCTCCCATATATATGTTTCGTCCGATGTGGCCCTTTATTCCTATAAAAGCTGTATTTTACATCCAATCGTTTTGAAATTTAGAATAAACAATTTAAACATGAACTACAAAATGTATATTTCAGAGTTATTCAATATTACGACAGTGGTGTAGGGTATTATATAGTCGGCCCCGCCCGACTTTAGCCTTTCCTTACTGGTTTTGTTAATAATATTGAAAAAGATGGAGTTAAGTACACAATGAGAAAAGCAAACTGGAAATATAATAAATATTACGCCGTGGGGAAGAAGGAACATTGTCTCAAAAACAGAAAACCTGCTCTCCTGATCAGTTTTGAAAATGTCAGTTACTGCAGTTGGTCATCCAAGCGACGATATGTGAGATAATTAGGGTTTATTGTATAAATCGTATCTATTGAGATATAATCTTCTGAAAAGGTGCAGATTGTTTTGCGAGGATGGTACCAACACCATAATGGTTAGACCAAATATGTGTGCCCACTTATTTTCGAAAATTTCGATCAAATGGTCCAAATGTAATATAGCTAAATGTGGACAAAGTTCTTTCCTTTTATGGTAAAAATGTATCTAAAAAGGCCGAAATTAGAAAGTCTTCAATTTTTTAAAATGCACACGTTTACGGCAAAAATAGTGGATAAAATGGACAAATTGTTGCACGCAAGGGTCGGTAAATATATTGTCCTTTTTGGAGAGGGGCTAAAATTTACACAAATGTGGTTCTGTTGTACAGATAATTTTGGAAGCACGTATTTCTGTCGGCAAAAGGACACAAATATTTTATTATTTATTTGGTTTAGTTGATACTCGTATTGGGATAAATCCAAAGCAGTTCGACCAACTCAAAAAATTACCCCTTTCAATTTTCAAAAAAAATCTCCTATTGTGCGGTAATTTTCGGGGGTTTTTAATTTTTCAAAATTCATTTTAGTTTTTATGGTACAAAGCTCCAAAGATACCTATCTCAGGGATTTTTCTCAAAATCACCATTTGTTAAATTAGCCATATCTGCCTAACCGCGTCTGATATTTTGAAGATTTTAACACCAATGAAAGCTCTGCTACTCTTCTTCAATGTAGCAGAATGAAATGTTTATGTCATTTTGGTGAAAGGCTGCGATATGGAATATATCCTTAATTCTTGAAAATCGTGAAGAATTATTAATTAATGCCCTTGATTTTTTTGCTACTATGGGGTCAAACTATTATGAACTGACTACGAAAAACTCAAAATGGAACATTAATGGACCTAAAAGATATAGCAATTTTATTGAGTCAAGAATATAATTGAGGAGGTACTTTTCAAAACATAAATATTCCACTTTTTGTGTTTTTGCACAATGTGAAAATATACTACGGCCCTGCGTATTGAACCCGAATTTTTGGTCCATTATTAAAGACGATACTATTAGTCCTACAGATTTCGCGCAATTTTATTTTCGCTGGGCTTCGAATTCAATGCTACCAAACAAAAAAAAGAATAAAAAAAATCAGTTCTGTCAAAATGGAATAGTCAAGTTTTGAAAAGTACCTCCTCATTTTTTCTTGCATATTTATCCCCTCACCTTAGAGAGGAGGGTACATACCATTTGCAACGAGCCAAAAGTGTAACACACAGTATAAGTTTGTTAGTCGCTAACATGTCAAGAAAAATGGGCGAATTGGCGCTCCCTTTTTGGTACCTCCCACACGAATGGACCATTTTGCGCCAAAAGTTAACTGCTTATGGCTTTAATTTCAGTTCCTACAAATACTTGAAATTTTGTACGGTGTAATGTTTTTATAGTACATATCTAGAGTCCAGAGAAAAGTGACCGTTATTGGCACTCCCCTTTTGGTACCTCCCACACAAATGGACTTTTTTGTACCAAAAGTAAACAGCCTTTAACTTTAATACCTGTACTGACTTTAAAGTTATTAAATGCAATTAAAATTGATAATAATTTAATTAAAACAAAACAATAAATAAATTTACCTTTTAGGACCCAAGGTGAGGGGATTGATAAGGTTTACCCGACCGAACTTTCTTACTTGTTTTATATAGAATTTTAGATTCGTCGGATGGACTCGTGTAACTTCTACACGGCTTGACCGATTGATGTTATTTTTACACATTATATTTACATTATCAACGTGAGTATGCGTAACTATATTTGGATCCGATAGGTGGCGCTGTGTTCAAGTTATTAACAAATTCCTCAGCTATAGACCAATATCATTCTTATCCGCGGTGTAGGTTCATTTAGTGTGAAACAAGAGAATTATATCTCTTAGATCCTATAGGTGGAACTTTTACGTAAATGTGGTCTGTATTTGTTTTAGAATTGAAAAATATTCCATATTTTGACGATTGCGTCAACAATGGAATCTTAATTTGGTGATTCGCGTTCTTAGTACTAGGTCAACCTATTCTACGAATATCAGCCATTTTGGACCATAAATGAGCAATTTATTAATAACTTGAATACAGCTTCACCTATCGGATCCTGATACACTTACGTATATTCACATTGATAATATAATTATAATGCGTAGAAATATCATCAATCGGTCAAGCCGTTTAGATGTTACACTAGTCCAGCCGACGAATCTAAAATTCTACATAAAAATATACAAGAAACATTATGTTATTGACTCAATAACATTGCTATATATTTTAGGTTCATCAAGATTCCATTTTTAGTTTTTTCATAGTCAGTTCATAGTTTGAATATCAAGCATATTAATTGATACTTTGTCAGGATATTCAAGGATTAAGGATATTTTCCATATTTTAAACTCTTTCCAGCAAAATAAATGATGTATTCCGCAACATTGAAGAGGAGTAGCAGAGCTTTTCATTGGTATTAATATCTTCAAAATACGTAAAGCGGTTTAGAAGATTTGTAATTTTGTAGTTTTGAGAAAGATCCTTGAGATCGGAAACTTTTGTGCTATGAGCCACAAAAACTACAATGAATTTTAAAAAACTAAAAACGACAAAAAAATTCCCGTACTCTAGTAGAATTATTGTGCTAAATTTAGTCACAATGGAAAGGGGTTATTTTTTGAGTTAGTCGACCCACTTTGGAATTACCTATTTATCTATACAATTCCTATTTTCTTGGAAGGTGTCTTTAGTATTTGGACCGTTTGTTATTATTACACTTACACAGGAAAACAGTAGTTTACTGTTGTTCAACTTATTAGAAAAAATTTGATTTTTTTAAAAAAAAAATTTATTGGCACTAGAAAAACATAAAAAATAGAAACAAATAACTTAGATTCCTGCACATACAAACAATAGAAATTGTGTACAGTATAATCTTTTTGTAGTGCCCATAGTATACTAAAAAAAAAATGCGTTATTGCCACGCCCCTTCTTGTACCTCCCAAACCTTTAGTACCAACAAAATTTAGGACATGAATTGATACTTTTTCAGGATATTCCAGGATTAAGGATATTTTCCATATTTTCACCTACTTCCACCAAAAGGAGACAACTATCATTCCGGAAGAAGAATTGAAGAGGAGTAGCATAGCTTTTCATTGGTATTAAAATCTTCAAAATACGTAAAATGATATGGATAATTTAACAAATAGTAACATGAAGAAAAATCCTTGAGATAGGTAACTTTGGAGCTTTGCACCACAAAAACAGCAATGAATTTTGAAAAAGTAAAAACGCCATAATATTCCTACACATTTGTATAATCATTGTGCCAAATTTTATTAAAATCAAAAGGGGTATTTTGTAAAATGTGTGTTTTTTTATTGATTTGCTTTGAATTCACTTGCTATACCTATTTTACAATACCCCAAACTATATAACCTCATCGCTAAAGTCGACAAGGTTGTGGGTTAGATTCCCACAGATGCTCTGGTCTGTTACTGCGAAATCTATGCCATTGTCTTTTCAACTCGGCTTTCCCTTTATTTATTTGTATATTATATTGGAAAACAAATAAATTAATACATAATGGAGGGGGACTGCGAAGCTCACCGTGTTTTAGCTAGTAGAGTATTATTTTAGACAGTAGGGGTAAAAAAAGGAGTTTCTGCGGCTAGTGAAAATCAAATCCAAAAACACCTTTGTATGGGGAAACATGGATAGATATTAGCTATTAATTTTATTAGACCAAAAAAAACATGAACTGCCAAATTTCAACCCAATTTATTGGAAAATATGGGCCCTAGGACAAAAATAAGCCAATATGGGTTATTTGATAGCGTCCAAAAAGGCTCTGGCAGCGTCCAAAAAAGGCTCTGTGCTAATCTTTGTAATTATTAGGTCACATTTGCGAACTGAGATTTGGTCTCAGGAATAACGGGTGGTTAAACTTTAAGGGCCGGCGTTGTTTTTGAATAAAACACAAAATTTTTAGGAAATTATTGTCATTTCTTTTTATTATGATAATATTGGTATGGTTCAAAATTTTCAATGACGCTGAGGCATAATTGAGGTTCTATGCCGTTAATGTGCCGAATTATGTATCTCATCCTATAGCTCTTGAACTGTTGCTGGCTTATCGACGTACAACTTTTCTTTCAAATAACGCAAAGACAGAAGTCCAACGTATCAAATCACATGATCTTGGCGGCCAATTTACATCGTCACGACGTGAGATAACACGGCCATTGAATTTGTTGCGCAAAAGAGCCATTGTTTCGTTAGCTGTGGGGCAAGTGGCAACGTCCTGTTGAAACCACATATTGTCCACATCCATATCTTCCAATTCGGGCCATAAAAAGTTCGTTATCATCTCACGATAGCAAACACCATTCACAGTAACTGCCTGACCGGCCTTATTTCGAAGAAGTATGGCCCGATGACGTCGCCAGGCCATAAGCCGCACCAAACGAACTGGGCGAGCATGCACAGGTGTTTTCACATCTCCTACAGACCCGGTTTGCTGAAATTTGCGCACAATTCTCCCGATTGTGGACACATTTCGTCGATTATGCCAATCGAAAAAACATCACGAAGTGCATGAAATGCGTTTTGGATTGAACCCCCATTTTCGTAAAAGCGTAAAAAACTTTACGCGTTGCTCGATTGTGTATCTTTCCATGGTTCAAATTGAGTTAGTCTGAAATTGAGAAATGTCAAATGAAAATCGATTTTTTCATTTGTTTGAATGGAAATAAAATATATTTGGAACATACATTTTTAAATATTATATATTTCTGAGCAAATACATTTTTTTGAAAATCAATAAAATATATTTGGAACGCATATATTAATATATTACAAGAAAATATATTTGCAAATAATTTTTTCAAATAAAATACGTGTTAATATGTGTTTAGAAATTTTTCCACATTATTATTATTTCAAAAAAATTTTAAAATTTTGGAGAGCTTATCGAATTTCAGCATTAATTTTTCCTTGTTTTCGAATTGAAGCTGCCAGTTATAATACCATATGCTGCATTAACTTCTGTTTTAAGTCAATCATTTCATTTTAAATTTCTGAGTATTTCAAGTTATCATTTGTTGTCAATCTTTCAAGTTATCTTTTCTTATCCAAGATTATTGTTTAAATTAGAATAATTTAAATATATTTATTATTGTGATTCTAACTAGGATACTCTCCCGGCTTCAAGACCATTTTGTTTCTATATTATTATAGAAACAAGTATTTTATACATGGCGGTGTATAAATATGTATTAAAAATTGGCAGCACACATACTGGATCATGATTTCTGAGCCGTGACACTCGTTATCAACAGTTCTGCTGCAATTGTATGGGAGATACGGAGCTCTATATGGTTGACTTCAACACGCAAGCGAATGAGAAATCCTTGTGAAACCACACTTCTCCAAAATCTTCCAAAAACAATTGTTAACCAAAGTTAATACAAAACACCAGCCATGTCCAATGAGAAGCAAATTTTGCTCCATCAAATGGAAAATTACCACACTATGCAGAAAAGCTTTTCTGGAGAAGTGTGGTTTCACAAAGATTTCTCATTCGCTTGCGTGTTGAAGTCAACCATATAGAGCTCCGTATCTCCCATACAATTGCAGCAGAACTGTTGATAACGAGTGTCACGGCTCAGAAATCATGATCCAGTATGTGTGCTGCCAATTTTTAATACATATTTATACACCGCCATGTACATATAAAATACTTGTTTCTATAATAATATAGAAACAAAATGGTTTTGAAGCCGGGAGAGTATCCTAGTTAGAATTACAAAGATTTGCAGACCGAATATAAGCAAGCACGCAACATATATTTATTATTTTTAAAAATATGTTTCTAAAAAATTATCTTTGAAATGCTGCAAAATTTAACAGGATTGAGGTGTCGATGTAGTTTCTGAATACTTCAATGCAAATAAATATTTGTTTCGGAAATAATATTCCCAAACAGAAACGTATTGGGATGTAAACAAAGTTTTGTTTAGAACAACATTTTCCCAAAAATATGATTTTTATGTGTACCAAATATTATATGTTTAGAGTGTACCCTAAACATATATATGTTACAAGCCGAATATGTTTGGGACAATATACTACAGAAGCGATTTTTTTTCAGCGTGTACTATTGGGTCTTTCACTTCTCTTTAAAGGCGTTACATATAATGTCAGTGTGGTGTCGGGTATGAACTACAGGTGAGAAACGACTAAACTCTGTAAGATTTTTAGGAAATTACCAAAATCTGAATTTTTAACCAATCTTTATTCAATCTGATATAAAGCTTTCTTGATTCAGGAAAGAATTTCTCCAAAATTTCAGATAACACATTTAAATTTAAAGCAGCTATATCTGTGCCTTTTCTGCACTAACAGGGTGGTGTATGATTTCAAATGGTCGTAAATATCCTAATTAAGTTATCTTTAATTTCCATTTATACCTTAATTCTGTAAATGTTTAAAATCCAACGAATTAGTCATCTATAAATTCGTGTATGTATTTACGAATATTTGATCAAATGCTTTTCTCTTTTTTACAGGTAAGTGAAAAAATCGCAATGCTAATATATATAAAACAATCATTAGGAAAATCTTAAAGGATAAAGAACTTAAGGTTCTCAGGTAAGATATATCAAAATAACAAGTAAGAACGGGTAGTAAGTCCGGCCGAACCTTATCTTATGTACCCTACATTAGAGTTGGGCACTATAGTTCTTTTAAGTGATAGCTCTTTTTAGATCAGTTCGATTGAGTGAACTAGTTCGTTCATTTAGTTCAACAGCTCACTTTAGCACACCAGCTCACTTTACTTAAACAGTTCATTTCGTTCAGTAGATCACCAGTTCAAATAAGCCGCTATTAAAGGAATCTGACTGGAATATGAATGGAAGAGTTAGAAAAACTAATGCAAAGGCGTTTGGATAGGTAGAATCATACATTGATGATGACATAAAAATGGAAACAACGAGAACGAAATGATATGTTTGAAGAAAAAACATAGTGAACTACTGAGCTGAAATTAACGAGTTGTGTGAACTACACTGATAGAAAAACCGTTCGTCACCATGACGAATCAGTTTCGTCAATATATCTTCGTACTGGTGACGAAAAGTTTCGTACATGCGATGTTTTTGAACGTCAATAGAACGAACACGATCATCAAGTCATATTTTTGGCGATTTCGAAATTCGTCGAGAGAACGATAAGGTTTCATTCCCAGGACGAAAAAATTTATTTGACCATTTTGCTGAAAATATGATCAAACGAAGCAATCAAATTATATTTTCTGCTTAAATGTACTGTTCTATATGCGTTCTGATTACCTTAGTTAAATAATTTGTTGTAAAAGATCAATTTAAAAAACCTAATAATTAATGACGAACACCGTTCGTCAATAAGATTATCCATTCATCATGAGAACGATCGACTTATTCGCCCTTTACGGCAACGTCAACTCCTACAGCAAAACAACGTAAGACATGCGACGTTGTTATGTTCGTCCACGTGTGTGTTCCACGCAGCACCGATTGGTTCAAACAAACCGCACTGGCACGGCGTAACTGATGTTTGTTTAACAAAACATCAAACACATGCATACTCGTACATGCAGCTCGACAAGCTGTATAAGTGTGAAACATTTGTGCTAGTGGTCTGTTGGCAAATACATTACTTGATGTGATTATTTTAGATTTAAAATAGCAGAAGTAATGAATACTTCTCGTTTGTTTGATTTCAGCCTTACCTGATAAGAACTGCGTCTCGAAACGAATATTCACAACTGAACCTAGCAATGCAGTCAAATAATTTTATTTTTCATACCAATTTAAATGGTTTAAAACTAGAAGAACATTTATTGGAATTTTTAAAATTTAAATAGTCGTGGGCATGAATTCGTCGTGGTGCTGAATGGGATTCGTCGTGATAATGAATCAGATTCGTCGTGGTGACGAATGGGATTCGTCGTGATGATGAATGGGATTCGTCGTGGTGACGAATGGAATTCGTCGTGGTGATGAATGGAGTTCATCATGGTGATAAATAGAGTTCGTCGTGGTGATGAATGCTATTTGTCGTGATGATGAATGCTATTTGTCGTGATGATGAATGGGGTTCGTCATGATGATGAATGGGGTTAGTCATGATGATGAATGGGGTTCGTCGTGGTGATGAATGGATCATCCTGAGGACGAAAGTTTTTGGAAACAGAAATTCGTCATGGTGACGAACAAATTCATCAAGGGGATTATTCCGTACGTTAGCTGACTTTTGACGAAAAAATAATCGTGATGATGTACAAATTCGTCATTATGACGAAGCTTTTTCTATCAGTGTACTTCGTTCAGTTCAGTGTAGTGACCCGTTCAATTGAACTAGCTCGTTCACGAACTACACAACTCTACCCTACCTCATGGATTGCATTTATAGTTTTTATAATATGGGAATATACAAATCGAAACTTATACATTCTTTGAGTCTTATCCGTGCTTCACAAAAAAATAGGTCTTACAATAAAAAATATTCTCTGCAGAAAAAATGCAAAAACTCATACAAAAGAATCATCATTGCAGTGCATAAATTAACAAAAAGAAATGTTAAAATCAATTAAACAAATTGTGGTTTTTGGTTAATTAATTTATATATAAATAAATACGCGGAAAATGAATAACAAACAGCATTAAAAATAACACATACACACTGAGAATACCAATACTCGGACAAATTATGCTGCAATTATAATGGAATGGTAAAAAGCATAAACGTGTAATTGTTCATCAATTATTTCTTCAATTAAATGTGGGTTCTTTGTGGTGTCGCTCACTCGCACCGCAGCCAGTTCTCCAATTCATCCCTTGTCATTCGCCTCTCTCTCTCTCTCTCAGATAAAAGAAAGCCGTAGAACAAAAGCATTATTTCCATCCGTTGAACAAATGAAATATAATCCTTTTAACATAAATGATGCACTTCAATCCAATGGTGATTGCACACACACTCATAGGCTGACTCACTTATGTCAATGTAGAGGTATCACCTGTGTGTGTGTGCGTGCATTTGCCTGAGTGTCGGCGTGAAATGAATATGTGTTTGGCTTTTGTGTTGGGCTTAAAACGGATGTAACACTTTTCACTTCCGGTTATTTGAATTTGCACACATTTTTCGCCTATTAACACGATTAAATGATCATTAAAATAATTTTCAAATTATTTGCTCAGTGATTTGTGTTTATGGGAATTATATGATATACACGTATAAAGTGAAGTGTCATGTTGAGCTATTGCAGCTGTTTATATTAAAGTGAATTCTCAATTTAAAAAAAAAAAAACACACTTGACTTGATTTGCATGTTTGTTTAAACAAATAAAGCAATTCCGTGTAATGTTTGAGGTAAAAAAAAATAAATCACAATAGGGCTCAAATAGGTCCGATAACAATATGCAACAAAAAAATATTTTTTTATTCCTAGATCAAAAAATTTTTTTGTATAGGCTGAGGTATGCTATTTTATGAAACCAAAAATTTTTTTTTTTATGTTAAAGTTTTTTTTTTAATTTTTATCCTAAAATTCCAACTTCATGGATGTTAACTTTCATATTTGGACATATCTTTTGAAGTAAAGGGTGGATAAATTTAAAGGGCCGATGTTGATTTTGAATAAAACACAAATTATTTAGGAAATTATTGTCATTTCTTGTTATTATAATAATATTTGTATGGTTCAATTAGGTATGGAACAAAATATCGTCCAAATGGCCTCGGCGGCACACCTCCATCCGATGGTCCAAATTTTCGATGACGCTGAGGCATAATTGAGGTTCTATGCCGTTAATGTGCCGAACTATCCCATCCTTTAGCTCTTGAATTCTTGCTGGCTTATCGACGTACACCTTTTCTTTCTAATAACACCAAAGAAAGAAGTCCAACGGTGTCAAATCACATGATTTTGGCGGCCAATTGACATCGCCACGACGTGAGATAACACGGCCATTGAATTTGTTGCGCAAAAGAGCCATTGTTTCGTTAGCTGTGTGGCAAGTGGCACCGTCCTGTTGAAACCACATATTGTCCATATCCATATCTTCCAATCCGGGCCATAAAAAGTTCGTTATCATCTCACAATAGCGAACACCATTCACAGTAACTGCCTGACCGGTCTAATTTCGCACACAAGCCGCACCAAACGAACTGGGCGAGCATGCACAGGTGTTTTTACATCTCCTATAGACCCGGTTTGCTGAAATTTGCGCACAATTTTCCCGATTGTGGACACATTTTCGTAAAAGACTTAAAAAACTTTAACACGTTGCTCGATGTATCTTTTCATGGTTCAAATTGAGTTAGTCTGAAATTGAGAAATGGCAAATAAAATGCAGAAAAAAAGCTTGACGTTTAGGTGATGTTCACATTCAAATATCTATGGATAAGTGTATAAATTATGAAATAGGGAAATTACAAAAAAATATTTTTCATATTTTTTATTTTGGCAACATTGTTTGGGAGGTTCAAGAAGGGTCGTGGCAATAACGCAAATTAATATACTACGGGTACTACAAAAAGTTTATACTGTACACAATTTCAATTGTCTGTATGTGTAGGAATCGAAGTTATTTTATAAGCGTTTTTCTAGTGCCAATAAAATTATTTTTTTGAAAAAAATCAGATTTTTTTAGTAAGTTTCTGAACTTCTGTTTTCCCGTGTAAGTGCCAAAAATAACACGCTGAAAAAAAATCGCCTCTGTAGTATATTGTCTCAAACATATTCGGCTTGAAACATATACATTTTTAGGGTACACTCCAAGTATATAATATTTGCTAAACACAAAAATTATATATCTATGAAGATGTTGTTCTAAACAAGTTTCCCGTCCTGAGTCCAACGCCCTCACAACACTGTGTGTTTGTTTAATGTTCCCAATAGGACTAGAAATATGAGCCCCAATGACCCATAGACCCACTCCCATTACATTTGACCACAATGCAAAATTGTATTTATACTTTCAGGAAAATATATCAACCACATGAGGAACAGACAACATATCGCCGGCCGAGCTACATGCAGTAGCTCTGGTTCTCTGGCTAAAAGATATTTGTACTGGTGGTATCATGCAGACCTATGTATATAAACTCGAACTGAGATTGTTTTCACTCCCAAAGCAGGAAAGTCATCCCAAACAGAACCCAAGAATTCCCCGTCGATAAGTCTATATCTCTTTAAACACTTGCATGTAACATGGATTACAGGCTACTGTCCAATCAACAGCATTCCTACAGTAGTAGCTTTTGGCGAAATGAAATGAAACTGTAATCTAGAACTGCCCTCAACTGTTGCAGATCTCTTGCTGAACAGTTCAATACTCACCTAAATTTGGTGCCGGGCCACAGGGACATACAAGGAAAGACAATTCAAAATGTTGACGAAAAACTAGTGATCCTAAAATTGCGTCCTCTAGGATACTTAATTAAGGAGTTTTAGCCATTTTAAGTTTTGAACATGCAATTAATATATAGATCGCTTAACAGTGCATTTATGTAAACTATAAAGACAATGAACTTTGAGCACGCCTCTAGCGACCTGCAAGCTCTTGTCGAGAGTTATGTTCTTACGACAACAAATGACAGGTAAAATTTAAAATTTATGTAAATTAAGAACACCTAATGTGGAATATATTAATTTATTCCCCAATTTAGGTTAGATTAGGTAGAAGAGAGGAGACATTTCAACGTTTCATGTCCATGGACATACACTTAAGCCGGTGGTTCGGCCTGTTGTGCGCTCCTTATTTATGATCTTTTTAACACCTCTATAAAATGTACTCTATAGAATTATACGTTTCTCCGATACCTTAAAAATGGAAAAATCTTCTAAGTTTTTTCGGTTTCTCTATGAAAATTTTCTGATTAAACCAAATAAAATTTTATTGAAAATGTTTCCATCAATTTTATATTCGTTAATCAATCAAACCTGAAGCTGTTTATCATCAAAATTAATCACCCGTTATTTATTTTTGTATACAAAAGGGTTGAAATCGAGATTATCATTTCATTTTATTATTAATATTATATTCGTGTATACAATAATTGTAGATCCTATCCTCTTGGTAACCATTATCGAAATGACATAGATAGACAATATTATCGGTACGCTTATTTGTGCCAATATTAGAGTCGCGTGTTCGACTCTATTCTAATTTTATTTGGGACCATTATTACCGAAATTTTTTTATAAATTGTTAATGTTTGTAAATATAAATTATGGGATAATCTTGAATAAAATTAAATTAATTGAAGGATTAATTGACAAATGATGACTGGGATACTCAGAAATTTAAAATATCGATACCTCCATTCTAAACTATGCTAAGTGCAAAAAAGTAGTTTTTCAAGAGAGGCGATCAATGTTTGATGATTTTTTTAAATTTGTGTGGAATTCCTTTGTAATGGAAATCGAATGACCTGTACTGTTTTGTGAATAACTTTTAATTGGGTTGACGGATAAACACCAAATATTGACTGAATATAATTTGGAATATTTAGAAATTAAAAATGCAATCTCCCTAAAACTATGCTAAGTCGAATTAGCATGTTTTGGAATGGAGGTATCGATATGTGCTCTAGGAAAGAAGTTAATGCCGCATCTTGCATTTTTAACTGGAAGAAGTAATACGAAATCAAGAAATAAAAAATAAAACTTCAGTTCGAAAATGTCACCAAAGTTTTTTTTAAATATTTTTAATTAAAATATATTTGGAGAAATTCCTAAAAAATAATTTTATTTGTATTTAAGCACACCTTTTATTTGGGAAAATTAGTTTGCAAATATATGTTGTTGTAATATATTACTATATGCGTTCCAAGTAAATTTTATTTATTTTTAAATAAAATTTATTTGCTCAGAAATATATAATACTAGCTGAGCCCGGTGCGCTTCGCTGCCCATGTCAAAATTAGCGCTGTAGAAACTGTATTTTATATCCGATCAGTACGAAATTCGGCAGAAAAAGGTTTGTTATTACATGAAGGAATACTGCAAAATTCGGAGAAAATCGGTTCAGATTTAGATATAGCCCCCATATATATGTTACCCCCGATTTGAAATTCAAGCGCTGTAGAAACTGTATTTTATGTCCGATCAGTAAGAAATTCGGCAGAAAGAGATTTCTTATTACATGAAGGAATACCGCAAAATTCGGAGAAAAGCGGTTCAGATTTAGATATAGCCCCCATATATATGTTACCCCCAATTTGACATGTAAGCGCTGTAGATACTGTGTTTTATATCCGATCAGTACGAAATTCGACAGAAACAGGTTTCTATTTTACATGAATGAGTATTCAAGGAAAATCGATTCAGATTTATATATAACCTCCATATATATGTTCCTCCAGATTTGGTTACAAAGCGCTATAGAAGTTGTACTTTACTTCCGATCATTACAAAGTTCTCCAGAAAAATGTTCCTCAATTTAGGAACGAATATTGCTTAATTTAGCGATTATCGGTTCAAAATAAGATATACATACACACACACACACCACATTTACCAATTATTCCAAATTATTATCGCAATGACCCTAATCGGCCCCGCCCGACTTTCTGCCTTTCCTTACTGGTATTAGTGATAAATTCACTGAATGAAAAAATACCGAATTCAGTGGAAAGTCCAGAAAATAGAAATGTATACTTATAAAATTCCAAATTCTTGTTTCATTGGTCATGCATCACAGTATCATATTGCGATTGTATTGGAGTGAGCAGCTGTAATTATCGCATACCGAGCATTTATGTTCATGTATTTCCTATATAGTACTTGCAAGATATATCAAAATATGGGCTGTGCCACGCCCACTGGTCCTATTCCGCCCATTTGTAAGCCAATCACGTAGACTGCTACCAGATACATATACGCAAAATTTCAACACTCTCGCTAACAAAATGAGCAAGATAATTCAATTTCAAAATTTGGCTTATATGGGCAGTGGCACGCCCATTGGTCAGATCCCGCGAATTTTTGGACCAATCACGTGGACTGTCACCAGATACATATGTACAACATTACAGCACTCTAGATAAAAAATTGTGCAAGATATATCAATTTCGAAATTTGGCTTATAAGGGCGGGGCCACGCCCACTGGTCCGATCCCGCCCATTTTCTGACCAATCACGCAGACTGCTACCATATACATATACACAAAATTCCAGCACTCTCGCTAACATATTGTGCAAGATATATCAATTTCAAAATTTGGCTCATGTGGGCGGGGCCACGCGCATTGGTCCGCTCCCGCCCATTTTTGGAAAAACCACGTGGACTGCTACCAGATACATATACACAACATTGCAGCACTCTCGCTAGCAAATTGTGCAAGATATCGAAATTTCAAAATTTGGTCTATGTGGGCTGGGCCACGCCCATTGAGCCGATCCCGCCCATTTTTGGACCAATCACGCAGACTGCCACCATATACATATACACAAAATTCCAGGTCTCTCGGTATAAAATTGTGCAAGATATCACATTTTTAAAATTTGGCTTATATGGGCGGTGCCAGGCCCATTGGTCCGATCCCGCCCATTTTTGGAAAAATCACGTGGACTGCTACCAGATACATATACACAACATTGCAGCACTCTCGCTGGCAAATTGTGCAAGATATCTCAATTTAAAAATTTGGTCTATGTGGGCGGGGCCACGCCCATTGAGCCGATCCCGCCCATTTTTGGACCAATCACGGAGACTGTCACCAGATACATATAAACAAAACTGCAGCACTCTTGATAATAAATTGTGCAAGATATCGAAATTTCAAAATTTGGTCTATGTTGGCGGGGCCACGCCCATTGGGCCGATCCCGCCAATTTTTGGACCAATCACGTAGACTGTCACCAGATACATATACACTCAAATACAGAACTCTCTCTAATAAATTGTAGAAAATATTTGAATTTCAAAATTTGGCTTATATGGGCGGGGCCACGCCCATTGGTCCGACTCCGCCCATTTTTGGAAAATTCACATTATCTGCCACTAAATGCATACACAAAAAATTTCAGCACTCTAGCTAAAAAATTTTCTTAATATCAAAATTGGACCCCTATGGGCGGGTCCACGCCCACTTGATATATCGAAAATTCAAGTACCCTATTTTCAGCACCCCCTTCACATGTACATTCTGTGAAAATTTCAAGATGATCGGTCTAGCCGTTTAGACGTCTATACGGAACAAACATACAAACAAACCCACAAACAGACACTCTCTTTTATATATATAGATAGCATTTAAATACCCGGCGATGCCCGGGTTGCCTTTGAAAACAGTGATCCAAACATTAGTATTATTTTTGATTTTGAATAAAAAATAAGGACCCAAAAACTAAAAAAAAAATGTTGGCTGTAGCAAAAGGTATGTAAAAATACGTATTTAAAATCTTTGGATTACAAATACCTTCGAATATTTGATCATACGCCGATCATTACAAATTTGTTTAACATCCAGGATCAGTCTACTTGAAAGTCTATCAAACTCCAGATGTTCTCAAAAACTCAAACAAATTCACTGACAACGGTAAAAAATTGTGTAAATATGAAAGCACAACCTCAAATGTACGATATGTGTGCAAAGTTTCAAATTAATACTTTTATGGGGTCAGTGGTCAAGAGGTCACCAAATAAGTGGCTGAGAAACAAATGCATAATATGCTATGTATGTTTCAAATTTCGATATACTCCTATACATTTTTGTTTAAATATTACCTGTGTACATAGCGAGCGATATATATCGAAAAGACTTTTAAACATTATGTCTCCGTTTTTGTGTACCTCTTGTCCTCAGGCCGGACGACGCATTTCCTTGAAGATCGTTTTATGCACATATATGTGCAGCTCCACAGATCTATATAGGATTTTTATTGGAAGTATGAAAAAATCTTAAAGAATTTTGAAATGTAGTGGAAGAATGAAAATTGCTTTGGTCACTACTGACAACAATCTTAGAATTCAAAATGGTTGTGTATACTACATATTATTTTATCTTTGTATAATTTAAGCGCGAGAGTTGACCACTGGCCAAAAAACGACTATGTTAATAGTCCGTAAGCTACACCACACTGGAGTTTCTAGCTTTCTACCTGTTATATGAGCCGCAACGGTCAAGCGGCCAAAAGTCGCTTGAATTAGTATTGACATTGCCATTTTGGGCCCTTTAAAGTACAGAAAGAGTGGAAATAGCATTGGTCACTGCTACACTGGCCACAGTCTGAGATTTGATTGACAACGTTATATATGTATATCTTACCACGTTAAGTGGTGAAAGATATATTTTGGACAGGGGTTAGAAGTTTTACAATCTGTAAAATAGTGAACATTGCTTTGGCCACTTCTTCACTGACTACAGTCAGTGAATTCAAAATTATTATATTTACAAACTTTTAGCTTTGTGTCCCATACGAGGCTTCAGAAAGGACAAAAACAATTGATAGCGCTATAACTGACCACTGGCCGAAAAATGTTTACGTGAGTAGCACGTGGTTTATACAACACTCATGTCTATGAGAGTGCAATTTATGGGATTTTTAATGTATTGAAAGAATGAAAAACTCTTAAAGAATCTTGAAAACCAGTAAAGATTGAAAATGGTTTTGGTCATTGCTTAACTGACCACAATCGTAGAATTCAAAATTGCATTTCTCGGGTATAGTACTACATATTATTTTATCTGTGTATCATTTTAGGTGCTTCTGAAATACCTACAAAAAAATATTTAAAATTTTGATAGCGCGACAACTGACTACGTGAAACTACAAAAACGACTGTGTGAATAGTCCGAAGGGTATACAACACTCAAGTCTATACCAAACCAAAATTTAAAGCTTCCTACTTCTTAAAGGTACCGTAATGGTCAAGCGGTCAAAAGTCGCTTGGTGTAAAATCGCATGCCTTGGAGATCAGTATACAAACATAAATTATTAGGATTATAGCTCTTAAAGGACTATTAAAGTACAGAAAGTGTGGAAATTGATTTAGTCACTGCTAAACTGACCACAGTCGGAGAAGTGACCGAATTGACAATGTTAGATAGGTTACCACAGTAAGTGGTGAGCGATATATTTTGAAAAGGCTTTAAAAATTTTAAGACGCGGTTTTATGTCCGGTTTGACCTAAGACTGGACATCGAATTGTTGTTTTCGCATGTCCATTGAGATCAGTCTGTACATATAAATTTGTAAATTATGGGCTCTTAAGGAACTTTTAAAATCAGAGAAATAATGAAAATTGTTCGGGTCACAGTTAAACTGACCACACTCAGATAATTCAAAATAATTTTCCGCGCATATATTTGCGGTTTATAGTACTTCATATATACAAAGTTTTAACTATGTATCTTATAAGAGAATTCCGAAACGACAAAAACAAAACGCAAGTTTTTGATAGCGCTACAACTGACCACTGCCCGAAATATGATTAAGCGAGTAGTCCGTAGTTTATACAACACTTCAGTCTATGTGTGTGCAAAATTTCAGCTCTCTAGCTTTAACAGGAGCCTCTGTGGTCAAGTGGTCGAAAATCACTTGGCGGAAAATCGAAAATCAAAGTAGCCTATGGCACTTCCCAGGCATTGGTCTATCTGTCCACCAAGTTTCAAGAAAATTGGTTCAGTCGTTTAGGCGTGATGCTGGAACAAACAAACAAACAAACAAACAGACAAACAAACGATTTTATAATATTATTAATTATTAATATTAATATATTAATTATTAATTAATATTAATTATTAATATATTAATATTAATATTAATTATTAATTAATTAATATTAATTAATTAATAATAGGATTTAAAAATTTGTGTTCCAAATATCTTTTCTTTCGATTCAAACATATCAAAAAAGGCGATTTTGCCCCGTGAACAAATGGTCCAAATACTAAAGGCACCTTCCAAGAAAATGGGAATTTTATAGATAAATAGGTAATTCCAAAGTAGGTTGACCAACTCAAAAAATAACCCCTTTCAATTGTCACTAAATTTAGCACAATAATTCTACTTTTGCCGTTTTTAGTTTTTCAAAATTCATTGTAGTTTTTGTGGCTCATAGCACCAAACTTTCCGATCTCAAGGATTTTTCTCAAAACTACAAAATTACAAATCTTCTAAAATGCTTTACGTATTTTGCAGATATTAATACCAATGAAAAGCTCTGCTCCTCCTCTTCAATGTTGCGGAATACAATATTTATCAACCTTTTGCTGGAAGGAGGTTAAAATATGGAAAATATTCTTAAACCTTGAATATCCTGACAAAGTATCGGAAAACAATTTTGGTAAAAAAGAAGGATAAAATATTCGAAGCTTTTAACTAAATATTTACGTATGCCAAAAATATCTATAAAGTCAACCAAACTATCGAGTTTTTATGTAAAACAGATTTAGGAAAGCTCTGATTATATTTACATAACAAAATAAGTATTTTTGTAAGACTATACAACACTCCTAAGCGAGTACAAAACAAGTAAGGAAAGGCCGAGCGAAGCCAACTATATGATACTGTACAACAACTTCTTAGAGCAGAATAAAATTCGACAATATGCGTTCTTGGATAAATAAATTCTACCCTAATAAATTAAAAAAAAGATTGAATTTGGAATAAAGCGTCCACAGCGTTACAAGGCCAAATATAAAGAAACATTTATATCTGGTGGCAATATTAACCTGAAGCGATTTTCACAACTCCAATAGGTCTCCTCCCTAGTGTGAAAGAGGTCTCATTTTCAAATTTTACCACGACCGTAGTACAATTTCAACCTGTACTTAACGAACAACTTAGAATGGACAGACAGACAGCTAGTGATTCTGTGTAGAACGGTACATTTTAAGGTTTGTCTAGCAGTACCATTTTTTGCAAATCTGCCAAAAAAAATTATAACCTCCTGTACCATAGTGTGGTGTAGGGCATAATAAATAACGAATAAACTGGTTGCCTGAAGCGAACATAATTTCCAAAAATTGCGGTATATTGAAACAGAGGCAGTGATTGATGAAAATTTTATCATGATTCCATGTTTAAAGAATTGTCATATTAGTTGCAACTTGCAAGTCAAGCGTCGATAAATAAATAATACAATTTTATTTAATTACACTGTCCAACAAATTAGGACTTTTTGATTGGAACAGAATAGCGACCCTATAATTCTGAAAGGGCATGTTAAGTAGATAATTTTTGTAGAATAAACTTATGGTCTAGCTGGTTTTTTTAAAGTGAGTCAAAGTTTTCATATTTTGATGGTAGAGAGCATTATACTTGATAAAAAAAATTAAGTAATTTGATGCCTGAGAGATTTCTTATTGTCAGAGTTATATAGTGGAATTTTATAAGGATCATTTTTGTGGAAGATCTTAACCATCTAGCTCCTCTCTAAATGGGTCAATTTAACCCTTTTTTCAGAAAATATCGAAAAAAGTCCTTTAAAAAAGAACATTTAAGGATTAACATATTCTACGAAAATTTTTGCCGAATCTGCTCCAATCATTCCATAGATATTACGACTTTTAATTTACATTATAGTATTGTTTGTATACGTTGGCGTGTAATTTAGCTTATTAAGCGTAAAGAGTTATATTTATAACTTTGGTATCTTTGGCGACCCCCAATGAAATTTTCCGGCAAAAATTTTTGTAGAATACTTTAATTCCTAAATGTCCTTTTGAAACGATTTTTTTAGATTTTTTCGAAAAAATAGGGCCAAATTGGCCCATTAAAAGGGGATTCCACTATATAACTCTGACAGTAAGAAATCTCTCAGACATTTAATTACATCACTTTTTATACCCTACACCACACTGTGGTACAGGGTATTATGACTTTGTGCATTTGTTTGTAACACCCAAAAGGAGAAGAGATAGATCCATTGTTTATTATACCGATCGACTTGTAATCACTTTCTGAGTCGATTTAGCTATGTCCGTTAGACCGTTTATAGCACATGATGCAAAAAGTGAAAGTTGCTACGATCATTGATTTCCGGGCCGAAAAAGTTTCCATTTGGTCTACAAGACTTCCATAAAAATTTTTGTGCCGATCGGATAACCCTAGGGTCTGCCCAAAGTTCATTCAAAATCTTATATCTTATTTTTAAATAAGTAAAATTACATTTCTTTGTATTATTAATTAATAAATAGTTTTTAAATATGAAGATCGGTGAAAAAAAAAAACAAAAAATACAATTAATTCAATATTATATTAGATCTGACTTGTTATGTGAGGGACATTTTCTACGATATTCTTCAATGCACTGTAATATAAATTGATTTTGTTCTTCGTCTTTTGTAAGTATTCTGTTGTAATCATTCATAAATTGTACACTGCGTTCAGCAGTGTCGTTAACAACAAACAGATTACGACAAACATCGAGACTATCTTGATAATCTTCCCAAATGGATGGGTCATGCTTTAAAAATTCAGTACTCAATCCAAAAGCACCGAAAAAATTTTTGTTTTTGTATGAGACGAAATCGCTCAAATTATTACACAGCAATAGTTTCGGGTCGGAGAATTTTCGATCGTTTTCCAGATTTACGACGGGTTCTGTTGATTGCAGATGCCTAACCATTTTTCGTTTCTCTTCGAGTGAAACATCCGAATCGAAAAATGCCAAAGCCATTGATTCTAGGGCCAAATACCACAAATGATTTTTCCATTTCTTCAAAACCGCTTCAGACACATCTTGTCTTTCAACAAGTGTATATCTTGATTTGGTGCTCGTATGGCATTTTGCATGTAAACCGCGCCCACTGGACTCTCGTTTTGTCAATGCAAACTGCTCTAGAAATAGGTATATTTTTAAGGCATAAATGCCTTTTCCCATGAACCTTGCCTGGGATGTTGGATCAGGTGTTCGGAAGTTATCGCCGACACCACCAATAAACATTATTGTTAATTGTAATAGTTCCTTGTAGTCAGCTCGGATTTGTGTTTCATTTAGCTGTTTAATGCAGAATTTCTTAATGACTTCGCAGTCAGCATTACTTATTTTTGAGCGTACAGTTGGATCTTCGAGTCCGTTTTTAAACGATTTGTGGACGAGACTTACCCAAACGATTAAAAATAGGCACTTCAGGACCACAAGTCGCCGAAGTTTAACCTCAAACACATGTTTCAATAATATCTCCATCATGTGATGAGAACATGGGAACTTGATTAATTTTCGATCTAATTTGTACTGCAACAAAATGCACGATCCAGTGTTTTGACCTGTATTTGATGAGTGTATCATAAACGACTTTGGCCATCTTTTCTCCAGTACCAGCCGGGATTTTGGGGGCGCCCAAAAATTTTGATGTGTAGATCGATTAATCACAAGCTCACCAACAGTGTTCAGAGGCGTCGCAGCATTATACATTACAGTTATCACATCATGAAATATCTGTCTCTTTGACGGTAGTTTGGCTCCAGATATTGTATGTGATACATGCCCAACTGATTCTACGGTGCGAAATTTATCACTGGATCTAGTAACCATTTTGGATGTGGTCGGTCTGGAGACAAATAAGAATAAGACTAAAATTAAATTTTGTGCGAAGCTGTCCCTTTCTCAATTCACTTAGGCTGGAGGCTGAGCGCGTTCTGTAAACGACCCTGTTGCATGGCCGTATAGCGCGCTGCAAAGTTCTGCTTATGTTTTCTTATTTGACCAGTAGAAAAATGTCAGACTGATGCGAAAAATCAACTATCATGCAAATCCGTTGTTTTTTTTCATGCATGCACAAGCATGATCTACTTTTTATTGTGATTACATAGAGGCCATGTCGGTGTGCATGCATGCCCTGTCATGACGTAAAATTCAAATGAAAACTGCTGTAACTTTGTACGAAAAAACGACTTGTAAGAAAGAAAATTTTATTCAAAGATCATTTAAAAAGTTTTCATGCTAATAAAATATTTTTTAATTACTTGAACATGTGACATTTGATAAAAACCCAAATTTTGTTCATGTAAAAGAGGTTTCTTATTACATGAAGGAATACTGCCAAATTCGGAGAAAATCGGTTCGGATTTGGATATAGCCCCCATATATATGTAACCCCCGATTTGACATGTAAGTGCTGTAAAAACTGTATTTTATATCCGATCAGTATGAAGTTTGGCTAAAAGAGGTTTCCTATTATATGAATAAACAATTTTAAATTTGGAAGAAATCGGTTCAGATTTAGATATATCCCCCATATATATGTTACCCCCGATTTGACATGTAAGCGCTGTAAAAATGTTATTTTATATCCGATCAGTGCGAAATTCGGCAGAGAGAGGTTTCTTATTACTCGAAGGAATACTGCCAAATTCGGAGAAAATCGGTTCAGATTTAGATATAGCCCCCATATATATGTTACCACCGATTTGACATGTAAGCGCTGTAGAGCCTGTATTTTATATCCGATCAGTACGAAATTCTACAGAAAGAGGTATTTTTACATGAATGAGTATTCAGGGAAAATCGGTCCAGATTTATATATAACCTCCATATATATGTTCCTCCTGATTTGGTCTCAACGCGCTACAGAAGTTGTACTTTACTTCCGATCATTAATATTTTCCGGAAAGATGTTTCTCAATTTAGGAACGAATATTGCTTAATTTAGCGATTATCGGCTCAGAATTAGATAATATGTTCCTGCCTACTTACCAATTATTCCAAATTATTATCGCAATGACCTTTATCGCATTGTTAGGGAGGTGTAGGGTATTATATAGTCGGCCCCGCCCGACTTTCTGCCTTTCCTTACTGGTTTCATTTAGTATAATGCTCCCTTCGAACAAAAAATGAAAACTTTGACCCACTGTAAAAAAAACTCAGACCAGCTGGACCATAAGTTTATTCTACAAAAATTATCGTCTCAACATGTCCCTTCAAAATTGTAGGGTCGCTATTCTGTTCCAAAAATGATATTGGACAGTGTTACTGGTAAAGCTACATATATTTAACTCGTATTTTCGATAACATGAACTCACGTCTTAGTAGAAATATCATTTCAGAAATTTATGTTATTTAACTGCCGGTGTGGGAGCTGAAGTCGAATGATTTTAAAATTCGACTCCGGGAGTCGGAGTCGAGTAGTTTTGGCTCGACCCCACAGCCCTGAAGAAAGAGAATAATAGCTCTTAGACGCAATAGATGGAGTATTATGTAAATGTGGGCTGTTGTTGTATTATAATTGAATCCAAATTTGGTGATCTGCTTTCTTAGTGCTAGATCAACCTATTCCACGAATATCAGCCGCTCTGGCCCTTAAATGAGTAATTTGACAATAACGTGACTATAGCCCCACCTATCGGATCCAGATACAGTTAAGCATATTCACGTTGATAACATAATGTGTAATGTGTCAAGCCGTTTTGGGGTTACGCTAGTCCAGCTAAAATTCTACATAAAAATTGACAAGAAAAAATCTAATATTGACTCAATAAAATTGCAATATCTTGTTGGTCCATTGGTATTAATATCTTAAAAATACTTAAAGCAGTTAAGAAGATATGGCTAATTTAACAAATATGTAGTAATTTTCAGAAGAATCCTTGAGATAGGTAAATTTGGAGCTCTGTACCACGAAAACTACAATGAATTTTGACGAACTAAAAACGCTATAAAATTCGTGCACATTTGTATAATCATTGTGTCATATTTAATTTAAATCAAAAGTGGTCTTTTATAAAATGTGATTTTTTTTATTCATTTGTTTTGGAATTAATCATAATAATGCCCTGATCGTCGCCCAAAGATTACGAGCTCCCTCTATACTGGGCATAGGCTGTCTGTAAGCTGTTTCCATCTAAGTCGGTGTGAGGCACGTTCTCTTAGTTCACCAATATTGTTGTATGTTCTGCCAAGATTGTGTGCTATGGAATTAATCTCTTCCAATGTTGATCACCTCCAGGTGTTTCTCGGCCTTCCTCGGTTTCTACTTCCTTGTGGGTTGTATACTAAGGCATGTTTCTTCATGTGCTTTGTGTGTCCAATCCAACCGAATTTTCTTTTACGGATTTCGTTGTCTATGTCTCCAAGCTCAGTTCTTAACCATAGGTGTTCGTTCGAAAATGTTCGTCGCCAGAATATTTTTAAAATTCTGCGGTTCACGCAGTTTCTGTTTTACGATTTCCGTCACAAACCATGTTTCACACCCGTATAGCAGCACGGATAAAATGCAGGTTTTGAAGATGTGTATTTTTGTTTTGGTACTGTAGCTATTAGTGTTCCATATTTTCTGCAATTGTGTAAAAACACCCAGAGCTTTTTTATCCTGCTCTCTATATCATTCATAGTGCCACCGTTTTCGGATACATAACTCCAAAGGTATTGGAATTCATCAACTCTTTGGATGTGCGTGTCGAGAAGGTTCAATTGTTCCGTTGATGTGGTGTTAATTCTCATTTCCTTCGTTTTCGTAGAGTTGAGTTTAAAACCCACTTTGCTGGATTCACTTACAAGGTCATTAAGTTTGTTCTGCATGTCAGTAGGGCGATGAGAGACTTCGCACTTAACATCTGCATAATCTAATGATTCCAATCATTAATTTTGTTCTGCATGTCACTAAGGCGATGAGAGACTTCGCACTTATCATCTGTACAATCTGCGGCTTGGGTTCAGGGGATCCCACAGAATACCGCTGTTTTTATTTGCCTAGGAACGTCTCGAAATTAGTACCAAAAAGGTTTCCGACATTTTTCCTTCATGCATAACACTGCATTGGAAATTATTGTAGCTGCAGCGTACGACTGAAATTATTTTCTGCGGAACGCCAATGTTGCCTAATTCGGCCCTTATGCATTCACGCTGTATGGAGTCAAATGCTTTTTCGTAGTCAATGAAAAGCATATATAGTGGAGAACGCATCTCAACGGATTGTTCAATTATGATCCGCAATGTGTTTATTTGATCTGTACACGATCTTCCATTCCTAAATACCGCCTGTTCGGATCTAAGTTATCTGTCAATATGTTGACTAATCTTTCCAGAATAATTTTCATGAACACTTTCATTGCTATGCACAGAATATTGATGCCCCTCCAATAACTACAATTTGCAGAGTCTCCCTTCTTAGGAAGTTTTACAATAATGCCTTGCAGTCTCGCCCAGCCCAAACGGCTGAAGCTAGAATCATGAAATTTGGAATGAGGGTAGCCCTTATAAGGTAGACTCTGAAATTGAAAGGATTTTTCGAAATTCGAACATTTACGTACAAAGTGGGGTAAAAAGGGAAAATGTGGTACAGCAGCCAAATCCAAATGGCAAGACCTAGAATCGTGAAATTTGGTGTGAGAGTAGCTTTTGGGACGTAAACAAGAAAAAGGAGCAATTTTTTTTTAAATTAGGGGCACAGTGGGACAGAAAGGTATAAATATGGTAACACCGCCAAATTTAAAGCCTAAAATTAGAATGGTGAAAATTGAAGCGATTGATGTCTTTATGACAACGGATCGGTGTATTCAGTTTTTTTTTGTATTCGTAGTGTTCGGGGCACAGTGGGACAAAAAGTGTAAAATATAATACAGTGGCTTAAAAATTGCAAACATGGATTAATGATTCCAGGGTAACTTTTGGAACATAAAGTAGAGATTGGAAGTAACTTTAAGAGGCACAGTGGGGCAAGACGGCTTAATTATGGAGCATGGGGAAAAACGGAACAATCTGCCAAAATTGGAACTTAAACATGAGATATGAAGAGTTTATATGGTTTTAGGAGCACTGTGGTCAAAAACGGTTAAATAGTGTAGTGGAGAAAATATGATTAAATATGTTACAGTCGGGGAAAAAGGTTTAAGTATGCTAGCGTGGAGACACATTTTAAATACGGTACAGTGAGACAAAAATTTGTTAAATATGGTGCAGTGGGGTAAAAATTATGTACAGTGAGATAAAGAGTTAAATGGGGCACAGTTGTGCAAAAAGGGTTAACTATGGTACAGTGGGCTAAAAATAGTTATATGTAGATGGTAGAGTTTGACAAAATGGGTTAAAAATGGTACAGTGCGACAAAAAGCGTTAACTATGGAACTGTGGGGCAGAAATGCATTTAATATGATACAGTGGGGCATAAAGGGTTAAATATGGTGCAGTGTGACAAAAATGGTTAACTATACAGTACAGTGGGGCATAACTGTGTTAAATATTGTACAGTGGAGCAATGAGGGTTAAATATGGTACAGTGGGGCAAAAACTGTTAAATATGGTACAGTGAGACAAATAGTTTAATATAACACAGTGGGCAAAAAGGGTTAACTATGTTACAGTGGGTCACAATTAGTTGAATATGGTAGGTAACGTGGGACAAAATGGGTTAAATATGGTCCAGTGGGGCAAAAAGCTTTAACTATGGAACAGTGGGACAAAATGTGTTAGCTATGGTACAGTGGGACACAAATGGTTAAATATGGTACAGTATGACAGAAATGGTTACAATGGGCACAAACAGTAAAATATGGTAACGTGGAAAAAAATTGGTTAAGTATGATACAGTGGGGCAGAAATGTGTTAACTATAGTACAGTGGGGCAAAAATGGTTAAATATAGTGGGTAAAATATAGTAGGACAAAAAGGTGTCAAATTTGATTCAGTGGACCCAAAACGGTTAAATATGGTACAGTGGGTCAAAAAGGTGTAAAGGAGCAGGCAATGAAGCCGACTAAAATTATCGGCGGCGGCGGCGCATGGGAAAATACTGATCGGCGGCGGCTGCTGATCGGCTGAGCCGATCACATTTCCACAATCGGCTGAGCCGATAAATTTCCGACAAACGATGGTACTCGAGTGTCATTCTCAGACAAAGATGTAGCTTTAAAATATTTACAATAAATGTAGATGAAAATACTTAAATTTAACACAAAAATTTACGAAAAGTTATGGATGTTTTGATCTTATGCCGAAAATCGGCTCTATAATTCTCTACTTATTAGTCTTTGTTGTGAAAGAGAATGTTGTGTTCTCTTTAAAACGAAGTAGACTTTATAACAATTTGTTCGGCCGCTCAAAAACTATTGTATTTTTTAAATAAATGATAGCGAGATCCATTTAGAAACTTTTAATAAATTGTTACTCAAAAATGAACTTCATTCAAAATTCAGACCCTATTGTATTACTTAGTAGCAGCGATGCCAACTTGGTGATTTTTCCGCTACTTGTGGTGATTTTAGATCTCCAAATACCACTGTTTTGTAAAAGTAGTGATTTTTCAGAAAAACCACTACCGTAGCGTTTTTAACAATTTTTTGTAGCGCTTTTAGTGATTTTCTTCATACTTCGGCGAAGAATGCAAAATAACGGCGACATTAAAAAAAATCATGTATTTAACGTAACGTATCGTCGCACTCTTTTAAAGCGCGGTTTTTTTGAAGAAAATAAAAAACCGGTGGATGGTTTATTTATGTTATAAAAAACCGGTGGACGGTTTTTTTCTTCGAAGAAAACCGGGGAAACCGGTAGAACCGGTTTTTTCTGCATAACGAAACAGTATGAAAATTGCCGTTTGAAAAACATTTTCCTTTTTAATAACAAAAAAATGCGATTTTTTAATATTAAATTTTTAAAAGCAATGTCTTCTGATCAGGAATCTTGCATCAAATTTAGTCCTGTTGGATAGTAGTTATGAGTTGGATTGTGATGAATATTGTCATTTGAGTCAAACGGTCCTTTTATCTCATACTTATAACTAATTAGCTATTGTATTTAGAAACATTTTCCAAAAGTGTTATCGATAGTCTTTTATTCAACCTTTTAAAAAAATTAGCAAATATATTTCCATTACTTTTTTGCAAAATTAAACTTTTTTGAAATTTTGGTAAAAACCTATGTTTTAATTTTTGATTTTTTTGCTCAAAAGAAAGCTTAGAAAATTTCCTTTAAAAGCTTTGTGACCTATTAATGGGATGGGACCTGTTGATCTATTAAAATAAATATAAACCTCTGAAAAAAAAATTAACGTTCAACCAAACATTTTAGCATTTCAGATGGGAAAAACAACCATTTGATAAAAATGTCAATATTTGACACCCTACAACTCGGAAAGTCCTTAACCGATCTCGTTGGAATTGTGTCTCATAACTACTATCAGATAGGGCTACTTGGTGCAATTTTCATCCCGACAAAAGACATCCCTTTTAAAAATTAACCCACATGACATGAAATTCCCCTTATGTAGTTCAGTTAAGAAAATATTAATATTTCGGGGTATTAAATAGAATATTTAATAGAGGTACTAAATCTTTATACATATATATTTTATATACACACTTTAGTGCAAGAGTATACACTAGTCGGTTTACCCAATTTAAATTTTCTTACTTGTTTTTGTTTCGGTTTGGAAGTGGGAGAATGCGTTTACTTTTCACATAACTTCTGCGCGTATGAATCATTTATTTTCTTTAAATTTTTGTAATTTGTATAGAAATTGGTGAATGGCTTCGCGCCGCCGATTTGCGCCGCGTCGGCTTCATAGCCTGGTAGGGAGAGACGGTAAGTTAAATATGAAATAAGAATGTTATTTTTTTTTCAAAATTTATGCTTTTAGTAGCACTGTGGTGCAAGAAGGTTAAAAATATGATGCAGTTGGGGCAAGCAAAAATTGTTCAATATGTTACAGAGGGGAAAATGTGTTAAATATGGTTTAGTGGAGCAAAAAGGGTTAACGATGGTACGGTGAAGCAAAAAAAAGTTACATATGGTAAAATGGTTAAATGTTGTAAGTGGGTGAAAAAGGGAACAAAATAGTCCCAGATATGTATAAAAATTCGTACTTTGGAAGCACAGTGTAATAAAAAGTGTTTAATGTGGAACAGTGGTGCAAAAAGGTGTTGAATGTGGTCCCTGAGTGCAAAGGTAGCTCTTGCAGCAAATAGGTTCTTCTACTTAAACCGTGGGGAAAAACAAGTTAAATAAATGGCACAGATAGGGGACAAAAATGTTGAAATACGGCTTAAGCTTGCGAATTTGGATCTTGAAATATCAATTATCATTTTAAAATATTGTACAATCGTGCAAAATTGGTTCATTATGACACACAAATGGTTAAATGTGGTACAATAGAGCGATCCACTGTAGATTTTTAAATTCGTACCTTTAGAGACACAGTGGGACAAACATGGTTTTATATTGTACCAGGGTGTCAATGAAGCTATTGAAACATAAACTAGGGGAAAGTTGCTAACGTATGAACCAAAAAAATTGTTTTTCAACGTTCAGAGGTACAGTGGGAAAAGGGATAACTATTTTACGACGATGTCAGGGTAACTCTTGGAACACAAACTAGAAATGAAACTAGGGTTCGTATTTTATATATAAAAGTACACCATATGTAATAATCATGTCGTTTTGAAAGAAAGAGGTATAAATATTTTACAGTACCCAAAGCAGAAAATAAATAAATGATGGGGGCTGCGAAGCGCACCGGGCTAAAACTAGTAATTTATATTATTGCTGGAGGTTCATTTGAATACAATTTTGTTTTATTTTTTACACGCTGAAAAAAATCGTTTCTGTAGTATATTGTCTCAAACATATTCTGCTTGAAATATACATATATTTAGGGTACACTCCAAATATATAATATTTGACACAAACAAATATTATATGTTTGGGGGATGTTGTTCTTAACAAATCTATGTTTCCCTCCTAATATTTATCCCCTCACCTTTGAGAGGAGGGTATACGAGTATATTATTTGCTACGAACCAAAAGTGTAACACATCGAAGGAGTGACCTAAGACCCAAAGTATGTTCGGCGGATATCCGCTTTGGGTCATTTTAAGTCGAATGAGCAATGTCCGTCCGTCTGCTGGCTGGTGCGCACGATAACTCTCGAAAGGAGTAACCGATTGACGTAAAATTTGGTATGTGATAATATTTTCTTCTATATCCGGCTAAGTTCAAAGGTGAGACATATTGGTCCACTTCTTGTAGTACCTCCCCCACAAAGGGTTAACATTTAGTGAAATATTGATAATTTAATAACTTCTATACTACTTATTTGAATCCTCTGAAATTCTATACATACATGTTTAGGGTAAACTCCAAACATATAATATTTGGTACACACAAAATTTTGTATTTGGAAGATGTTGCTCTTAACAAATATTTGTTTACATCCCAATGTGACTGTTATTTCCGAAACAAATATTTATTTGTATTTAAGAGTTCATAAAATACATAAATTGTGTTAAAGTTTTCAGTAATTCAAAGTTATATTTTTAAAAATGTTTAATGTTCGTAAAAATAGTAAATAATAGTAATTGAAATAGTATAATCTTGGATCAATAAAAAGTACTTAGAGGATTGACAACTAATGATGGGTTGGAATACTCAGAAATTTGAAATGATTGATTTAAAACAGATGTTAGTCCTACATACGGTATCATAACAGGCAGGTACAATTCGAAAGCAAGGAAAAATTAAAACTGAAATTCGAAAATGTCAGTAAAAGTTTGGAAATCTTTTTTTAATAAAATAAATTTGGAAAAATTCCTAACTAATAATTTTATTTGTATTTAAACACATATTTTATTTGAGAAATTTAGTTTGCAAATATAATTTGTTGTAATATATTGATATATGTGTTCCAAATATATTTTATTGATTTTCAAATAAAATTTAATTGTTAAGAAATATATAATAATAAAAATTGTTGTTCCAAATATATTTTCTTTCGATTCAAACATATCAAAAATGGCGATTTTGTCCCGTTTAGTATTAGTTTATTAGTCACTATTACCTCGAGAAAAATGGGCGAAGTTGCAACTCCCCTTTTGGTACCTCCCACACAAATGGACAATTTTGAACCAAAGTTAATAGCTTATAACTTTATTACCAGTGCATACAAATATTTGAAATTGTGTACAGTGTAATACTTTTATAGTACCTTTTGGTACCTCTCACACAAATGGACCATTTTGCACTAAAAGTTAACAGCTTTTAACTTTAAAACAAGTGCATACAAATAATAAAATTTCGTACAGTGCAATGATTTGATAGTACCTAGAGTCTAGAGAAAAGTGGCCGTAATTGGCACGCCCCTTTTGGTTCCTCCCACACAAATGGACCATTTTACACCAAAAGTTAAAAGCTTATAACTTTAATACCAGTACATATAATTACTTGAAATTTTGTACAGTGTAATGCTTTTATAGTACCTAGAGTCCAGAGAAGAGTGGCCGTCATTGGGACGCCCCTTTTGGTACCTCCCACACAAATGGACCATTATGTACTAAAAGTAAACATCTTTTAACTTTAATACGAGGCTTGCTCTATATATATTTCTGGCCGAGGCAAAACTAAGTGTTGCCTGGTGCCATTTCCATTGGAAGTTTTGACATTTTGTAGCACAAACGTACTCAGAACGTTTTGACGTACGACCATCAATTGTGTCGTTTACAGTGACTTGAAAAAATCAATTTGGCAATAAAATGGAATTAACCTGTGAACATTTTCATGCAAATATTTTTCACAACTTTCGACGTGGATTATCACGACAAGAGAGCATCGCTAAACTTAAACCTTTGTATGGCGATGAAGCACCATCCTCTAGGACTGTGAAAAACTGGTTTAATGAATTCAATGGTGGCCAACGCTCGCTCAAAGACGAAGGTCGTGAAGGTCGTCCAAAAACGGCCGTTGTGCCAGAGAACATTGATGCCGTGCGTGAACTGATAATGCAAGATCGTCATGTGACATACCGTGAGATAGAGGCATCCTTGGGCATTTCTTCCACCAGCATATATTCGATATTGCATGAACACCTGGCCGCCAAAAAGGTTTGTTCTCGTTGGATCCCGCACATTTGACAATCGCTCAAAAAAAGGCTCGTGACGTGGTGAACGATTTTCGTCGCCAGAAGATGCTGTTGAAGCGTTCAAAAGCCATGTTTTGGAGGTTTCTCAATCGGAGTGGAAAAAGTGCTTCGACAATTGATTTGAGCGCATGCAAAAGTGTATAAATCATGCTGGAGAATACTTGGAAAAACAATAAAACCATTTTTGATGATAAATATTTGCATTTTCATTATTAGGCCAGAAATATATACAGCAACCCTCGTACCAGAACATTCTTTAAGGTTATTAAATGCAATTTAAATTGATAATAATTGAAATAAAACAAAAATTTACTAATATTTTTTTGAGACTCATGGTGAGGGGATTCATTAGTCGGTTTACCCAACTGAACTTTCTTACTTGTTTTTTATTTGAAACTAATATTTCTAATTGTACACAAAGAAAATTATTATTTAAGTAATGCGATTTTTTAGAAATTCAAGGTACATTCTTTAGACATTGTAGAATTTAGTTAAAATAAATTGTACAATCATGGATAGCGATAAATCGCATTAATAGATTGACAATATGTGATAATTTAGGAATATTTAAACTAAAATATTTTTTGTTAATAACAAAAACTTTTTAATAAATAACCAGTAAGGAAAGGCAGAAAGTCGGGCGGGGCCGACTATATAATACCCTACACCTCCCTAATAATGCGATAAGGGTCATTGCGATAATAATTGGTAAATGGGTAGGAACATATTATAAAAATTCTGAACCGATAATCGCATAATTAAGCAATATTCGTTCCTAAATTGAGAAACATCTTTCTGCAAATTTTAATGATCGGAAGTAAAGAACAACTTCTATAGCGCTTTGATACCAAATCAGGAGCAACATATATATAGAGGTTATATATAAATCTGAACCGATTTTCCCTGAATACTCATTCATGTAAAAAGAGATCTTTCTGTCGAATTTCGTACTGATCGGATATAAAATACAGTCTCTACAGCGCTTACATGTCAAATCGGGGGTTACATATGTATGGGGGTTATATTTAAATCTGAACCGATTTTCTCCGAATTTGGCAGCATTCCTTCATGTAATATGAAACCTCTTTCTGCCGAATTTCGCATTGATCGGATATAAAATACAGTTTCTACAGCGCTTACAGGAAACCTCTTTCTGACGAATTTCATACTGATCGGATATAAAATATAGTTTCTACACCACTTACAAGTCAAATCGGGGGTTACATATATATGGGGGCTATATCTAAATCTGAACCGATTTTCTCCCAATTTAGCAACATTCCTTCATGTAATAAGAAACCTGTTTTTGCCGAATTTCGCACTGATCGGATGTAAAATAACAATTTTGCAGTGCTTACATGACAAATCGTAACGTACAGAGAATGAAGCCGAGGCAAAATTGGCGGCGGCGGCTGCCATTGAAAATTATAAATCGGCGGCGGCGGCTTGATGGCTTAGCCGACATAAAATTTACATACGGCGGCTGTGAGATAGTCATTTTTACATTTAATATAATACAGTGTGGCTGATAAAAGCTGCTACGAAAAAAAAAATTTTATAACATTTTTTCTATTTAATGAATCTTGTTAATTTTTTTTTATTTTTAGATTTAACAAAAATGGATAACTGGGACACTGAAACAAGAATTTGGATTGTCCGCCGCTATTACGCACTGAAGTCCGTAGTTTCGGTTCAAAGAGAGTATAGGGGCACGTTTGGCGGCAATCCTTCGAGCAGATGGACCATAAAGAGATTTGTTAACAATTTTTCCGAGCATGGGACAGTCAACAGAAGACCTTACCATCGAAACCCTTCAGTTCGGACGGAAGAAACAATCGCTGCTGTAGATGATGCCATACAAAACAATCCAAGAGTTTCGACAAGAACCTTATCTGCTCAAATGGGTATAAGCAGGCAGTCATTGCAGTCAATTATGCACAAAGATTTGGAGTTATTCCGTCTCAACTCTCCAAGCAGTAATGAACAAATTTTTGGTAAGATGCCGCACATGCATCAACGAGTAGGGGGGGGGGGGGCATTTATATTCCATTATTTTTAAAACTAATTAAGCTATATTTAATTAAATTTAATGACCTTTAGCATGAATTGCATGCAATTCTATTACTGAAATATTTTTGGATATGGAGCAAGTCATGAAACGACCTTTTTGTTTAAGCAATTTATTAAAAAAACAAACGCTACTTTTTTTAGCCAAATTTTAGGCCTCTTTAGCCAAACTCTTAATCTAAAAAATGGTATTTATGGCTTAAATTAGCATATTTGAGGGCTACCTCTACACGGGGACTACAACAAAATATAATATAAATATTCTTGTCTAAATATAAGTAGAATACAAACTGAAAAGTTTCAGCAAAATTGCTTTAAATATGTGGTGTTTATAGCTTAAGCAAGCCTTTTTGGGAGCGACATCTATAGGTGGACTATAACAACATATGAACCGATTTAAAAAAAATTACTGTGACGAATTCTTGCCAAAGTATAACAAAAACTGCAGGGATTTAGTTAAAATGCTTAGAAAATGTGGTATTTATGGCTTAAGTACGTATATTTTGGAGCGACCTCTATAGGGTGACTATAACAAAATATGAATGTAAAATTTTTGTTGTGATGAATTTTTGTCAAAATAGAATACAAACTGCAAAGTTTCAACTAAATTGCTTTACAAATGTGGTATCTATGGCTCAAAAACCATAATTTGGAGCGACCTCTATAGGGGAGCTATATCAAAACATTGACCAATATGGCCCATTTGCAAGCCCAAACGACCTGCAACTATAAGAAGAATTTTTACCAAATTTGATTAACCTAGCTCTATTATTACGGACGGTAGCGTAATTTCAACAGATAGACGGACATGGCTAAATCGTCTTAGAATTTCACGTCGATAAAGAATATATATACTTTATAGGGTCGCAGATCATATTTCAAGGTGTTGCAAACAGAATGACAAAGCTAGTACACCCCCTGCTATGGTGGCGGGTATAAAAATTATCGATTTCCATACAATGATAATTCATAAAATTGACGCTAGGCGGCTCTATGATATACTCGATTTTCAAGGTATGCTAAGTCGAAACTGGTTGTTTTCAGGAGAGACTAATCTTCGTTTTAGTGAAATTTTTAATTTGTGTAGAATTACCTTGTAATTTGTTTTGAGCTTAACTTCATTGAATTGATGGATATGACTCAAGACAATTTAGAATATTTAGAATTTAGAAATGTAATCTCCAGTATAACGTACCAAGTCGACTTAGCATTCTTTACAATGGAGATATTAATTTATATGCAGTATTAAAATTCTGTAATACTCCATAGTTTTTTTCCGAAAATATTTGTTTCTCTATGCGTACGTAATCTAATAATAAATAAAAACTTTATTATTTCCTTTAAAAAATAATTTTTATAATTATTTTTCTATTACTATCAATATTCTCATTTATACATGTTAAGCTCCCTCTTGTGAACATAAACGAATCAAAACGAAAATCACTTTTCATATCGTCCCCCCAATAAATGAATAGGGTATAATTTATTTGTCGTTTCATCATATCATATTTCAAGTTTTTGGGATATTGAAAATCTTTATCGGATCGTAGGCTTTTATTAATGAACAATCAATTTCAAACACCCAATAAATAAACCCGCACATGCATCAACGAGTAGGGGGGGGGGGGGCATTTATATTCCATTATTTTTAAAACTAATTAAGCTATATTTAATTAAATTTAATGACCTTTAGCATGAATTGCATGCAATTCTATTACTGAAATATTTTTGGATATGGAGCAAGTCATGAAACGACCTTTTTGTTTAAGCAATTTATTAAAAAAACAAACGCTACTTTTTTTAGCCAAATTTTAGGCCTCTTTAGCCAAACTCTTAATCTAAAAAATGGTATTTATGGCTTAAATTAGCATATTTGAGGGCTACCTCTACACGGGGACTACAACAAAATATAATATAAATATTCTTGTCTAAATATAAGTAGAATACAAACTGAAAAGTTTCAGCAAAATTGCTTTAAATATGTGGTGTTTATAGCTTAAGCAAGCCTTTTTGGGAGCGACATCTATAGGTGGACTATAACAACATATGAACCGATTTAAAAAAAATTACTGTGACGAATTCTTGCCAAAGTATAACAAAAACTGCAGGGATTTAGTTAAAATGCTTAGAAAATGTGGTATTTATGGCTTAAGTACGTATATTTTGGAGCGACCTCTATAGGGTGACTATAACAAAATATGAATGTAAAATTTTTGTTGTGATGAATTTTTGTCAAAATAGAATACAAACTGCAAAGTTTCAGCTAAATTGCTTTACAAATGTGGTATCTATGGCTCAAAAACCATAATTTGGAGCGACCTCTATAGGGGAGCTATATCAAAACATTGACCAATATGGCCCATTTGCAAGCCCAAACGACCTGCAACTATAAGAAGAATTTATACCAAATTTGATTAACCTAGCTCTATTATTACGGACGGTAGCGTAATTTCAACAGATAGACGGACATGGCTAAATCGTCTTAGAATTTCACGTCGATAAAGAATATATATACTTTATAGGGTCGCAGATCATATTTCAAGGTGTTGCAAACAGAATGACAAAGCTAGTACACCCCCTGCTATGGTGGCGGGTATAAAAATTATCGATTTCCATACAATGATAATTCATAAAATTGACGCTAGGCGGCTCTATGATATACTCGATTTTCAAGGTATGCTAAGTCGAAACTGGTTGTTTTCAGGAGAGACTAATCTTCGTTTTAGTGAAATTTTTAATTTGTGTAGAATTACCTTGTAATTTGTTTTGAGCTTAACTTCATTGAATTGATGGATGTGACTCAAGACAATTTAGAATATTTAGAATTTAGAAATGTAATCTCCAGTATAACGTACCAAGTCGACTTAGCATTCTTTACAATGGAGATATTAATTTATATGCAGTATTAAAATTCTGTAATACTCCATAGTTTTTTTCCGAAAATATTTGTTTCTCTATGCGTACGTAATCTAATAATAAATAAAAACTTTATTATTTCCTTTAAAAAATAATTTTTATAATTATTTTTCTATTACTATCAATATTCTCATTTATACATGTTAAGCTCCCTCTTGTGAACATAAACGAATCAAAACGAAAATCACTTTTCATATCGTCCCCCCAATAAATGAATAGGGTATAATTTATTTGTCGTTTCATCATATCATATTTCAAGTTTTTGGGATATTGAAAATCTTTATCGGATCGTAGGCTTTTATTAATGAACAATCAATTTCAAACACCCAATAAATAACCCAATTTGTGGAAGTAGAATTTCACCAAATTTTTACTAGATATATGTATATACAACTAATTGCGTAGATTATTAAAATGCAAACCAAAATTATAGTGTTTATGTGTATACACTATTCTTCTATTGAGGGGACGATATATCTGTTATATGGTTATTTGCTTATCAACAAGTAAGAAAGTTTCAGTCGGGTAAACCGACTAAGGTATACCCTCACTTTGTGAGTAACGTAATATATAACATTACACCAATAAATCTGTCAATTTGTGTGGGAGGTACCAGAAGGGGTTTTCCAAATACACATATTTTTCGGTAAACAGTACATTCTTAAATACATTGCATTGTGCTGAACTATAAGCGTTTATGTGCACTGGTATATTAAAGTTACGAGCTATGTAATTTTGGTATGATTTGGTCATTTTGTGTGGGAGGTACAAAAAGGGGCGGTGTGATAACGCCCACTTTTTACAGGACTATAGGCACTATAACAAAATTACACTGTACAAAATTTCAAGTATTTGTATGCACTGGTATTAAAGTTACAAGTACGAAACGGTCCATTTGTGTGGGAGGTACCAAAAGGGGCTGTACAATAATGCCCATTTTTTACCGGACTATAGGCGCTACAAAAACATTATACTGTAGAAAATTTCAAGCATTTTTATGCACTTGTATTAAAGTTATAAGCAGTTAAATTTTGATGCAAAATGGTCCATTTGTGTGGGAGGTACCAAAAGGGGCATGTCAACTTCACCCATTTTTCTCGAGTTAATAGCGACTAATATACTAATATTATGTGCAGAATTTCAAAAGATTCGAATAAGTAGTATAGAAGTTATTAAAGAATCAATATTTCACTAAATTTTAACCCTTTGTGTGGGAGGTACCAGAAGGAGTAGACCAATATGGCCCATCTTCGAACTCATCCGGAGATAGATCAAAATATTACCACATACCAAATTTGAAGTTAATCGGTTACTCCTTTCGAGAGTTATCGTGCGCACCAGCCAGCAGACACACAGACAGACAGGCAGACAGACAGACAGACAGACAGACAGACGGACGGACATTGCTCATTCGACTTAAAATGACCCAAAACGGATTTCCTCTGAACATACTTAGGGTCTTAGATCACTCCTTCGATGTGTTACACTTTTTTCCGTAGCGGCTTCGGCTGGTGAAAAAAGGTCGGCGGCGGCTAAAATCGGCGGCTCGGCTCGGCGGCTTCATACTCTGGTAACGTATATATGGTGGCTATATCTAAATCTGCATTGATTTCTTCAAAATTTTACAGTGTTCATTCATTTAATAGGAAATATCTTTCTTCCGAATTTCATACTGATCGGATATAAAATTTAGTTTCTACACCGCTTACAATTCAAATCGGGGGTAACATATATATGGGGCTATATCTAAATCTGAACCGATTTAACCAAATTCAATAGGGATCGTCCTTGGGCCAAAAAAATATATGTGTAAGGTTTCATCGAGATCGGACCATAATTGCGACCTGTACTTTGATTACAAGAATACATGCACAGACAGACAGACGGACAGGCAGACGGACAGACAGACAGACGGACATATCTAAATCAACTCAGAAAGTGATTCTAAGTCGATTGGTATAATAAGCAATGGGTGTATTTCTTCTCCTTTTGGGTGTTACAAACAAATGCGCAAAGTTATAATACCCTGTACCACATTGTGGTGTAGGGTATAAAAATTAGTGCTGTAAAAACAAAAGTAAATGCTGCTTATGACATTTTTAACTATAAAGTATAACACGAAATCTAGGAAAAATTAAAACTAAAATTCGACAATGTCAATAAAGTTTTAAAAATCTTATATAAATACAATATATTTGGAAAGAAATATAATATTTGTGAAAGTCAGTGCGCAAATATATTTTATTGTAATACGATTATATTAATATATGCCTCCGAAACAAAATTTATTGATTTCCAAATAAAATGTATTTGTTCAAAAACATATAATATTTAAACATTTTCGTTCCAAATATATTTTCTTCCAATTCAAACATATCAAAAAGACGATTTTCCTCCTTGTATATTTTATGTTTTTTAAATCAACTTTTTTTTATCATTTTTTTAACGACTGTTACAACGGTTTTAACGTTTGCATTTTTAGCCTTAGCCCAAAACGCATATTCCGGCTTTTCGTTATTATACTTCAAAAATATAGTCAAAATACTTAAGGTTCCTTCCACGAAAATTAGAAATGAAGAAACTATGTTAAAAAAAATGCCATAAAAATAATATACCTCAATCTATACAACAAACAAGCTTTCAGGTCTTGGACAAAAACAAAAAATTTTTTGTTGCACAGTGTTATTGGAGAATGACAACAGCGATTTACTAACTTTTCATCTATTACATTGCGATGTTAAAACTTTACAATTTAATTGAATTACATTTGTTTAAGATACTGCAATTAAAGATTATTCATGCTATTATAATGGCATCTATGCAGGGAATACTTATCACATTTGAAGATATTATGTTGCTCTTCCCTGCTTTCACTGTCGTTTATATATTTATGTACATAGACATATGCAATATTTACTCGCAGTAATAGTTTTGCAATAAATGCAAAATACTTGAAGTGTTCCTTTCAGTAAGGACCTTCCATTATTCCCTTACAACAAAACCACTACCATCTTCCCCCGCATTGGTATCACCATTTAAAATCATTGCTCAAATATTTGATGAACACTTTTGAAGTCGTAAACTAACGAATCGTTTATAATGAAATGCAATTTGTTAGCAAAACATGCGAATCGTCGCTGTCGTCTACACGCAGACCGACAATAAAAACTTTCCAGACATTTCCGTCATTTGAGGAGCATAACCCCTTCATCAACATCGGCATCGAAATCACCGCCAACGGGCATAAAATGAAAAATTAAAAGGGATTTTTAATTTTCAAAATGTAAAACAATGACATACAGCGGTGTGGCAGCGAGAGGATAACGATTTCACTTGTTTTCGGGCAAAACTAATGCTGAATGGATCCCTTAAACTTTTGTTTGAACTTCATGGGCTAAATTGATAATATTTATGGCACAGTGGTAACACTTAGATGATATTACTGAAACACAAAAATTAATCCAAATGAATAGTATGTGCAAATTATAGCATCTGATAAAAGTTGATACATTATTGGATAAAGGAAGAAGTTTCCTAACATGATTTTGGAAACATGGAAGGATGGACTATATGACCCATCTAATAACTTTGACTACGTTCAAATAAAATATTACCACATACTAAATTGTAAGTCACTCGTTCAGACATTTCGAGAGTAATTGTGCGCAACAATCAGACAGACGGACAGACATATCTTAAATAAAATAAAATTTCTCCAAACATATATCGGGTCATCCTTCCTGAAAGACAGGATTCATTCAACACAAGTACTATAATAATAGGCCGAATCGGAGGAAAAAATATCTGGATATCAGAATGTGGAGCAGTAAGGTCCATTGCCGGCAGTCGTAGCGAGCGGTCGTGTTATCGCAGAGCGGATAACCTATTTTTAACCTATTCACCTACCTACTACGCAACCACTTGGTTTGTTGTTTTTAAAGCGTAGGTTGAATTGGATGCATAGGTCTCTGGACAGAAATTTCTGAGCTTAGTCTGGAAGGCCTATATCGACGTACCTATTACGGGCTGATACTGGCTATGGGGGTGTCTCCCCCAACCAATTTATGATTTAACCAAAAATGACGAAGGAGATTAAGGCGCAGGGGATTAATATTGTGGCGAGAGAAGTTGCAACCAAAGCGGCAATAAGATTAAACTGCCTATCAATGTGGAGGTCCAAAAACTACGGTCACATGAGAATATCAAAGTGTAGTGCGAGTGGACTATATACCAACTATGTACACCTTCGAGAGAAATTACATCACTATAATTCCCGCCTGAGATGAATGGGCTGGAAGAATATCTCTGGAGGCAACATCCCTAAATTCGCAAACAGCCCTCGACTGCAGCAGATCTCTTAACGAGATGGCTGAGCAGTTTAATATACACCTCATATGGGCGCCTGGGCATAGGGATATCCCGGGGAACTGCAAAACCGATGACCTTGCTAGGAAAGGGACGACATTACAAATTCTCGAAGAATTTGCAGATGTTGGTGCGCCACTATCCACGTGCAAGCTTTGGCTTAGGCAAGAGGCAATCAGGCAGTCCAACGAAAGATGGACAGAAATCGGCACCTGCAGGGTAGCTAGACAAATCTGGCCACGGTATGACCTGAGAAGATCAAAATATCTCCTTGCACTAGAGAGGCAAAGATTGTCTACGTTAGTATCAGTTATGACGGGACACTGCTTGATCGGCGAACACGCCAAAAGATTGGGTATTGACTCTAATGACTTCTGCAGAGGCTGTGGAGATGAGTATGAAGTGGAGAGCATTGAGCACTTGCTACGCGACTGCCCCGCTCTGAGTAAACGACGACTGGACATACTGGGGTCGGCCTTTCTAGGCAGCCTAACAGATCTTTCCAGTACCGATATTCGTACTATCGATAAATTTGTATATCAAACAGGTTGGTTTCGATGAGTTTCATTTCAGCCCGTGGTAACACTAGGGACCTAAACTGGTCTATGTGAGCTGGTATAACAAAATACGGCTGCCACCCTAACCTACCTATCTAAATGAAGTCAGAATCCATACCAATCATGGCCTTCTAACTATTGAATTCTTAAACTCTGCTTACAGAAGCATTATTGCAAGTCCATTAGCCTATTAACAGCCATTTTATGACATACCCATTGGGCTATTATTATATCTTCCAATATAATTATAAAAAATAAACAATATACACAATTACGCCATAAATCTCCCTCTCCATTTAATAGTCCATTTCCCTTAGAACACTTCCTGACAATAAATTTATAATTATTGGTGCAATTATAGTTATAACTATTAAACAGTTTGACCACAAGCAGAAGACTAGCCTTTATTCCAAACCCATAAAATAGACCTCCACAGACAGCTGTTCGTAAACACTTTATTTTTCAAAAAAAAAAAACACTACCCAACTAAGTACTCACATGTCCAGCATGAAATATCTTCCTAACCAACGTTGAAAGCCTACTTCCTCCATACGCATCGATTGTTTCGACAATTGTAGTAATTTATTTATTTGCGTATAATTTTTCTCTCTCGCCCTCTGACGAAAACACTTTCAGTTTTATGATTATTTTATTTTGGCAATCCGAAACTGACAGACAGAACCCACTATTTATTTAACCGAGACGCATTAAGGCGTATTCTATTGACTACACTTTTTTTGGTCCTTGCTCTTCTTGCCATTTTTATGTTTTTTTTTGGGGGGGCTGAATGTTTATTTCCTTGGCAGACGATATTTATTTCAATATAAATGATGACCACCGTCATTTTTCGCATTTCCTCTTCCGCATCTTTGCTTCTTTCTAGAGTGGCATAGGCAGAACTAAGGAATGTGTGTCTATCTGTCTGCTTAGCATTTGTGTTTTGAATAAGGATTCTACTACGGAAAAGAGTTCTGGTTTGGGTGTTATTTATAGGTTTGGATATTTTGGATGTACTCTATAATTGGTCGACTGAATGCAGCTCTTATATTCGTAACAAATTTTTCTTAGGAATATGACATCTCTGAAAAAAGGTGGACTCTGACAACTTTTCCTTAGGAAAAGTCGACAACTTTTCTTTAAGAAAAGGTGATCTCTGATAAATGTTCTTCAGGAAAGGTAGCCTCCGACAACATATCCTAAGGAAAAGGTGGCCTCCGACAACATATCCTAAGGAAAAGGTGGCCTCCGACAACTTTTCCCACAACTTTTGGTCTCCCACAACTTTTCCTAAGGAAAATTTGATCTCCGACAACTTTTCCTTAGGAAAAGGTGGTCTCCGACAACTTTTCCTAAGGAAAAGGTGGTCTCCGACAACTTTTCCTAAGGAAAAGGTGGTCTCCGACAACTTTTCCTAAGGAAAAGGTGGTCTCCGACAACTTTTCCTAAGGAAAAGGTGGTCTCCGACAACTTTTCCTAAGGAAAAGGTGGTCTCCGACAACTTTTCCTAAGGAAAAGGTGGTCTCCGACAACTTTTCCTAAGGAAAAGGTGGTCTCCGACAACTTTTCCTAAGGAAAAGGTGGTCTCCGACAACTTTTCCTAAGGAAAAGGTGGTCTCCGACAACTTTTCCTAAGGAAAAGGTGGTCTCCGACAACTTTTCCTAAGGAAAAGGTGGTCTCCGACAACTTTTCCTAAGGAAAAGGTGGTCTCCGACAACTTTTCCTAAGGAAAAGGTGGTCTCCGACAACTTTTCCTAAGGAAAAGGTGGTCTCCGACAACTTTTCCTAAGGAAAAGGTGGTCTCCGACAACGTTTCCTAAGAAAAAGGTGGTCTCCGACAACTTTTCCTAAGGAAAAGGTGGTCTCCGACAACTTTTCCTAAGGAAAAGGTGGTCTCCGACAACTTTTCCTAAGGAAAAGGTGGTCTCCGACAACTTTTCCTAAGGAAAAGGTGGTCTCCGACAACTTTTCCTAAGGAAAAGGTGGTCTCCGACAACTTTTCCTAAGGAAAAGGTGGTCTCCGACAACTTTTCCTAAGGAAAAGGTGGTCTCCGACAACTTTTCCTAAGGAAAAGGTGGTCTCCGACAACTTTTCCTAAGGAAAAGGTGGTCTCCGACATCTTTTCCCAAGGATAAGGTGGTCTCCGACAACTTTTACTAAGGAAAAGGTGGTCTCCGACAACTTTTACTAAGGAAAAGGTGGTCTCCGACAACTTTTACTAAGGAAAAGGTGGTCTCCGACAACTTTTCCCAAGGTAAAAGTGGTCACCGACAACTTTTCCCAAGAAAAAGGTGGTCACCGACAACTTTTCCCAAGGAAAAGGTGGTCACCGACAACTTTTCCCAAGGAAAAGGTGGTCACCGACAACTTTTCCCAAGGAAAAGGTAGTCACCGACAACTTTTCCCAATGAAAAGGTGGTCACCGACAACTTTTCCCAAGGTAAAAGTGGTCACCGACAACTTTTCCCAAGAAAAAGGTGGTCACCGACAACTTTTCCCAAGGAAAAGGTGGTCACCGACAACTTTTCCCAAGGAAAAGGTGGTCACCGACAACTTGTCACAAGGAAAAGGTGGTCACCGACAACTTTTCCCAATGAAAAGGTGGTCACCGACAACTTTTCCCAAGGAAAAGCTGGTCACCGACAACTTTTCCCAAGGAAAAGCTGGTCACCGACAACTTTTCCTAAGAAAAAGGTGGTCACCGACAACTTTTCCTAAGAAAAAGGTGGTCTCCGACAACTAAGGAACCGAAGGAAAAGGTGGTCTCTGACGACTTTTCCCAAGGAAAAGGTGGTCTCCGACAACTTTTCCTAAGGAAAAGGTGGTCTCCGACAACTTTTCCTAAGGAAAAGGTGGTCTCCGACAACTTTTCCTAAGGAAAAGGTGGTCTCCGACAACTTTTCCTAAGGAAAAGGTGGTCTCCGACAACTTTTCCTAAGGAAAAGGTGGTCTCCGACAACTTTTCCCTAAGGGAAAGGTGGTCTCCGACAACTTTTTCAGGAATATTATCATAAAAATGTGTATTGGACATAAGTTCTCTATAGCGCCATCTAACGGTTAGAATCATACATACAAACTTGTATCAAGACAAACCACACATATATTTGCAGATTCAGTCAAATCGGTCTGGAAATGCGGATTATGCAAATAACTTGACCACTCCGCCATTTTTCGCGAGTAAAATAGTTCTAAAATACAGATGACCCCGAACTGAGCCTAATGTGCAATTTTTAACAAGCGTACAAATGATTTTGTATATAAAGACTTCTGACAACATTCCCTTAGGAAAGGTGGTCACTGACAACCTTTTTATACCCTACACCACACTGTGGTACAGGGTATTATAACTTTGTGCATTTGTTTGTAACACCCAAAAGGAGAAGAAATAGACCCATCGTTTATTATACCGATCGACTTAGAATCACTTTCTGAGTCGATTTAGCTATGTCCGTCTGTCTGTCTGTCTGTCTGTCCGTCTGTCTGTCTGTCCGTCTGTCTGTCTGTGCATGTATTCTTGTAATCAAAGTACAGGTCGCAATTATGGTCCGATCTCGACGAAACTTTACACATATCTTATTTTTGGCCCAAGGACGATCCCTATTGAATTTGGTTAAAATCGGTTCAGAATTAGATATAGCCCCCATATATATGTTGGCCCCGATTTGACATGTAAGCGCTGTAAAAACTTTATTTTATACCCGATCAGTATGAAATTCGGCAGGAAAAGGTTTCTTATTACATGAATGAACTCTGTTAAATTTTGAAGAAATCGGTTCAGATTTAGATATAGCCCCCATATATACATTACCCCCGATTTGACATATAAGCGCTGTAAACATGTTATTTTATATCCGATCAGTGCGAAATTCGGCAAAGAGAGGTTTTTTATTACATGAAGGAATACTGCTAAATTCGGAGAAAATCGGTTCAGATTCAGATATAGCCCCCATATATATGTTACCCCCGATTTGACATGTAAGCGCTGTAAAAACTGTATTTTATATCCGATCAGTGCAAAATTTGGCAGAAAGAGGTTTCTTATTACATAAAGGAATACTGCTAAATTTGGAGAAAATCGGTTCAGATTTAGATATAGCCCCCATATATACGTTACCCCCGATTTGACTTGTAAGCGCTGTAAAAATGTTATTTTATATCCGATCAGTATGAAATTCGGCAGAAAGAGGTTTCTTATTATATGAATGAACACTGTTAAATTTGGAAGAAATCGGTTCAGATTTAGATATAGCCCCCATATATACGTTACCCCCGATTTGACATGTAGGCGCTGTAGAGGCTGTATTTTTTATGCGATCAGTACGAAATTCGACAGAAGGAGGTCTTTTTACATGAATGAGTATTCAGGGAAGATCGGTTCAGATTTATATTGATTGTTCCTCCTGATTTGGTATCAAACCGCTATAGAAGTTGTATTTTACTTCCGATCATTAAAATTTTCGAAAAAAATTTTTCTCAATTTAGGAACGAATATTGCTTAATTCAGCGATTATCGTTTCAGAATTAGATAATGTGTTTCTACCCATTTACCAATTATTCCAAATTATTATGGCAATGACCCTTATCGCATTGTTAGGGAGGTGTAGGGTATTATATAGTCGGCCCCGCCCGACTTTCTGCCTTTCCTTACTGGTTTTAGGAAAACTTAGTCTCTGACAATTTTTTCTTAGGAAAAAATAGTCTCTGGCAGCTATTCTTTGGGAAAAGATAGTCTCTGACAACTTTTCCTTAGGCTACGTGGTCTCTGAAAATGTTACATAGGTAAAGGTGGTCTCCGACAAAACACCTGGACAAAGAATTAGAGTTGTCTCTAACATACGTATTTTTCCTAGTGGGAGATATTCTTTGGCAATTTTACCTTTGGAAAATGTGTTATCTGACAATATAGGAGGTCTCTGGCAACTTTTCCGCTATAGAAGACAAACTTTCCTTGAGAACAACAGGTTTTTGGCAATGTTTTCTTGAGAATGAGTAAAAAAATTTCAGTGAAAAACCCTGGTGTGTGCCCACCTATGCGTGAAAAAAATAGATCTCCTTAGGGGAGTTGATCTCTGACGTATTTTATTGTGGTTTTTCGATAATCACGTTGATCATTGAACCCTTTGAGATACTGCAATTCTCGCTAATGTTCCATGACTTACTGGGTTTGTCCAAGACCAGCACTTTTTACGTTTGTAGCTATATCTTTAGCAAGCCCATCCAAAAATTAGTTTTCTGTAACATTCCAATGTCCCTGTGGCCAACAGAATATAAACTCTTAATGTTTTATAAGGTCTCACAAATCTCGTTTGAAGTCCTCCACTTGTTTGAAGTTGACTCTATGACTTTCCACCTTGCTTCAAAGTCGACATGTCTATCGACATATACCGTGGCCCTGCTTCCTGATTCGATAGTGTCGCTCTCAATTAACTCTGGTTCTTTTAGTATATCCAGAAAAAGTAGAAACCTCCGGTCCTAGAAGCAGTTTGGTTTTGGGTGTGCTCTGCTTGAACTATATAACCCTTCGATTCTGAGGTTTCCTGTTGCGATAATGTAGTACGCCATTAAAGAGTTTTACAGGTATTGCACCCTTAGACAAAGTCAATCAGCTGTGAAACAGCAGGGACGATTTGAGGATCTCAATGGTCCTATGGCACAAGGTGGGCCAGGTTGTTTAGTTTTTGTAATACTGCCCTTTATTTATTGAATAGTTGGATTTATCCAAGTCCCATGTCTTTTGAACCATATGGTGGTGGCTGATCAAAGGATGTACCATTTCTACATTCATAGCTGCACCCACTCGATTTCGTTCTGTTACCAGAGTATGATCTCACAAGGCTCCATATAGCATTCTAAACCTGTTGTTCTCTCTGATGCTAAATTTGGACCAGGGGACTGTTGCGGCCCTACAATCCTCATTGTGAACATGGACTGATAGTTGAATTTAATATTATGTGTACATTGCTGATCTTACATATCTAACCTGGAAACTATTTCCTTGCATCATTAGAGAGTCCTGATATCCACTAGAGTACACACTCCTAAAGTTTCAGAAGGTCTCTTAAAGCTCATGTACAATACTCCACTAGTTTGAAGTTGACTCTTTGACTCTATATCGCTTTAAGTCTCGCCTAATATGTACGCCTTGGTCCCCGCCACATTTTGCTGAAGTCTGGAATGCTGTCAAGTCATATCTTGGTGCCAGATCTAATGGAGTCGTGGTTTAAAATATGTACGGTTTTTGCGATGCTCTCTCTTAATCATAGAACGCTTTAGATGCTGCAATCAGCCTTACTTTTCCATGTCTTTGTCTTAGTCCCATATTTTTGCAACCTTATAGAGGAGGAAATGTAGATGTGTGTATTCTATGGTAGTTGCTGAGCCTTTTCTAGGTAGGTGATCTGTAGATTAATTACCTGTAACTCAATAGAATATGTCCCTGTACTCAATAGAATATGAACTATTTCAAACAAAGGCAATGTAAAGTTCTGCACCTCTTAACCAAACTCCCTTTACATTGATGAAGTGTATAACGAGCATTAGTTATTTAATGTGTGAATGAATATTAACTATTAAAATATATATTAAAGAAAAAAGCTTAACCACACCCTATAAAGACATCTGTCGCTTTACTCTGTCAGAGTTAATTAGTGAAACTGTTTATAACAGGTGTCATATCTGCAAAACCGCAATATTCCCATAATATAGTGGTTTTAAGACTAAAATAGTGGTTTTTCTCATGGGGAGTATTTTGGTTAACTCAGCCATCCTCATTATACCCCCACATTAGTGGTGAAAGGTATATATCACGGTACGGTTTAAAGTGTAACACATCAAAGGAGTGACTTAAGACCCTAAGTATGTTCGGCGGAAAGCCTTTTTAGGACTTTTGAACTGACATAATGGCTGCCCCTTTTTCCTAAACCTCAATTAAAACGAACCTAAACCTAAGTTCATAATCACCATAGCCCTGTAAAGAAAGTAGTCCCGAAATCGCCCTAAAGGTAGAGTATCTAGAGTTTGTATTTAACTATTTTCTTTTTGTAAGAAACCCTCAGACTTTGGAATAGTCTATACGCCTATGTCGATAGGAGTATAGACTGGGGAATAGTCTATACGCCTATGTCGACAGTCGTCTACTGCCGCCAATTTCCGCCAGTTGTTGCAGTTGTTCTTATTGTTGTTGCTGCTGCCACAAACCTTTATATCATTCTAATGGAGAAGTGATGGAAGAAAACCGAAACGGATATTACATATCCTTTCAATGAAATAAAACACTGAAAATAGATTGGTTTTGTTGTTGTCTCAATGCCATTGTTGTTGCTAGCCATCCGTTCCCGTTCCACATTACCGATAACGATACCGCTGTTGTAGTTGTTACCACTTTTACTCCGATTCACATTCGGTAATATTCGAAATTTTTTGGGGGCCAAAAATCGCACAACATAAAAGGCAGGGCCAGAAAGCTGTGCGAGTAGCGCCGTATCGTACAGAGCATTAGGCATCATCATTTGATTTAATGCTATTGTTTCCATTGCACCAGTTAAAGTACCATAAACCTAAGCCTTAAATAATTTTTGTTGTTTTTTGTTTTCCTCTTCGATTCTGTTTCCTGTGTTAGTAGTGTCTGTCCGGCTGTTTGACTGTATGAGGCGATACTAATCGGTTATTTAGACACGCACAAAATTGCTAGGAATTTAACACATCCCAGCAAAATGTCGATACGTAAATGTCATTACCACTTGCAATATTTAGCAATGCCAAGTCATTACCCTCAGCATTAATTTTGCCCAAAAATATAATGATTTACTTCTTACGACACAAATAAACCCGAATTTTTACGGAAGCAACCATAGCCTATTCACTTGAAAACTGTTTTCAATTTAAAATTATTTAAACAAGTAAGAAAGTTGTAGTCGCGTAAGTCGACTAAGGTAAACCCTCACATTATAAGTAATATTTTAAGGAATGGGGAAAAGGAACTTTGCGTGGTAGCCAGTTCTGTGGATACAATTTGCTCAATTTTGATCAGCTTGTGGTCTTTATTTTTTTTTTTAAATTCTAAATATGATTAATGGAAAATCTTGCAGGGATGGAGATATGTCGTTGTTCCCTGACTACAATTCGCAAATATTTTGTGTGTCTAAACAGAACCTTCTACCGATGTGAAAGGGTATATTTCTCAATGTATTTGTTTGTTATGGTTTATGTGTAAGAATTATATCGTAAAATATGTGCTGAAAGTGCACTGAGACAAAATGTTTTGCATTTTGATGGGGACAACTAAATAGAATAAAAAATTCCTGCTTTGGGCCAAAAGTTACGAACACTGGGCTGAACAAATTGGCTTGCAATCATGAAAAAATACCATTCGTCCCGATTCCAGTAGATATAAAATATTCATTAAAAGCGGTCTAAACATTTCAGAAGTAACCAATCTAACAAATAACAAAGAACCCAGAAATATGATTCGCGTAGCTGACTTAAATCCCGAGCAGAGTCGTACAAAGCAATTTTGGACTGTGTAATCATAAAGTAGAGAAGAAATTATTTAATCCTGGCGATTTCGAATTGGTAGGTTAGGTTGGGAATTAGAGAAAATAAACCACCTGTATATTGGTGGAGTGGAGGGATATCAAAGTTGCGCGGGGACTGTATATGAGCCCGAAGAATGTATACCAGATCGAGAGGACGTCAAACAAACCAAACACATCAACAAGTGTACAAGTCTGAAAAGAAAATTCTGAGCCAGGCTACACAAAGAAGCAAAATACAATGTTTCTTGGGGATATGCGACGACCTAGATACAAACCCATGGGGATAAGCAGGTAAAATAAGTTAAGAAGAAGCTTAAATGTTTAAATACATCCCTGTTTGATATACAAATGTATCGATAGCACGAATATTGGCACCGGAAAGATCTGTTAGGCTGCCTAGAAAGGCCGACCCCAGTAGGTCCAGTCGTCGTTTACTCAAAGCGGGACAGTCGCATAGCAAGTGATCAATGCTCTCCACTTCTTCCTCATCTCCGCAGCTTCTGCAGAAGTCATTGGAGTTAATACCCAATCGTCTGGCGTGTTCGCCGATCAGGCAGTGTCCCGTCAGAACTGATACTAACGTAGACAATATTTTCCTTTCTAGTGCGAGAAGATATTTTGACCTTCTCAGGTCATACCTTGGCCAGATTTGTCTAGCTATCCTACAGGTGCCGATTTCTGTCCATCTTTCGTTGGACTGCCTGATTGCCTCTTGCCTAAGCCACAGCTTGCACGTGGATAGTGGCGCACCAATATATGCAAATTCTTCGAAAATTTGTAAAGTCGACCCATTCCTAGTAAGTTCATCGGCTTTGCAGTTCCCCGGGATATCCCTATTCCCAGGCACCCATATGAGGTATATATTAAACTGCTCAGCCATCTCGTTAAGAGATCTGCGGCAGTCGAGGGCTATTTGTGAATTTAGGGATGTGGCCTCCAGAGAATTCATGGCAGCCTGGCTGTCCGAGTAAATGACAACGTCAGTGTTGGTTACTATGTTCCGACCCAGCCACTTTGCGACTTCCCATATTGCCATTATTTCGACTTGATAGACACTGCAGGTATCTGGTAGTCTGTGAGCTATATCTAAATTAAGTTCTTCAAAGTGTACTCCGGAGCCAACCTTTTCATCAAGCTTCGAACCATCCGTTTAGAAGTGGAGATGGTTTCTATTTCCGTGTATTCTGCCATCCCATTCATCCCCGGCTGGTATCATAGTCAGTCAAAGTCAAAGGTGCGCACCGTTGATATTTAGTCCACTCGGTCGGTTACCATAGCACTACACTTTGATATCCACATCTTAGTGCCGCTTTGGTTGCAACTTCTCTCGTCATAACATTAATCGGCAGTAGAGACTCAGTCCTTAACGCTCCGCTTATGCACAGGCATGCAGTTCTCTGAACCCTTGATACCAGGGGTGTGATGGTTAGTTTGTCAGTTGCCGTCCACCATACCACAATGCCGTATAAGAGTATTGGACGAACCACTGCTATATATATCCAATGGACAATTTTAGGAGAGAGGCCCCACAGCGACCCTACAGCCTTCCTGCAGGAATATAGGGCGATGTTGGCCTTATTTACACGTTCCAGTACGTTTAGTCTGAATGACAGTTTCCTATCCAAAATTATTCCTAAACATATTGCACTTTCGGAAAAGACTAGATCTGTTCCATTTATCCGAGGAGGAGGGTCCACATGAGGGACATTATTCATGCTAGTAAAGAGAACGAAATCGGTCTTGTTTGGGTTAACACCCAAACCGCTGCTTCTGGCCCATCTATCCAACTTGTTCAGAGTCACCTGTAGACTATCTCGGAGTATGTTTTCGAATTTTCCACTCACTGCGATTGCCAGGTCGTCCGCATATGCCACGACCTTGCAGCCACAACGTTCTAGATCTAGCAGGATTTCATTCACCGCTAGGTTCGAAATTAGTGGAGACAGTACTCCTCCTTGTGGGGTCCCGCTGTTTACAATCCTTGTTATAGTTGTGGACCCAAGACATGCTGTTATGCGTCTTCTGTTGAGTAGTCTTTGAATTAGTCTAATAAAGCTAGAGTTAACCTTTAGAAGTAACAATGCCGCGATTACCGCATCTGGGTGTATGTTGCTAAAAACCCCTTCTATGTCAAGAAACACCACCATGGTGAATTCTTTGAAATGTAGGGACGATTCGATAGTGCTCACAAGTTCGTGCAGGGCTGAGTCTGTAGACGTTCCCTTATTGTAAGCATGTTGGTTCCCCGACAGGAGTTTTGTATCCATGTTTTGCCTAATAAAATAATCTTAAAGTCTTTCCAGACTTTTCAATAGAAAAGAGGATAGGCTGATTGGTCTGAAGTCTTTTGGTCTCGTGTGCGATATCTTCCCTGTTTTGTATGAATACCACGTTGGTATCCCTCCATCGATTCGGGATGTATGAAAGCCTAATACAGCATACATATATTTTCTGCAGCCAGGGGATAAGGTTTAGGTTTAGGTTTAGGTTAGGGTGGCAGCCGTATTTTTTTTTACAAGCTCACATAGACCAGTTTAGGTCCCTAGTGTTACCACGGGCTGAAATGCCCCTCATCGAAACCAACCTGTTTGATATATAAATTTATCGATAGTACGAATATCAGTACTAGAAAGATCTGTTAGGCTGCCTAAAAAGGCCGACCCCAGTATGTCCAGTCGTCGTTTACTCAAAGCGGGACAGTCGCAAAGCAAGTGCTCAATGCTCTCCACTTCTTCCTCAACTCCACAGCTTCGGCAGAAGTCATTGGGGTCAATACCCAATCTTTTGGCGTGTTCGCCGATCAAGCAGTGTCCCGTCAGAACCTGTACTAACGTAGACAATCGTTTCCTCTCTAGTGCGAGAAGATATTTTGACCTTCTCAGGTCATACCTTGGCCAGATTTGTCTAGCTACCCTGCAGGTGCCGATTTCTGTCCATCTTTCGTTGGACTGCCTGATTGCCTCTTGCCTAAGCCAAAGCTTGCACGTGGATAGTGGCGCACCAATATATGCAAATTCTTCGAGAATTTGTAATGTCGTCCCTTTCCTAGCAAGTTCATCGGCTTTGCAGTTCCCCGGGATATCCCTATGCCCAGTCACCCATATGAGGTGTATATTAAACTGCTCAGCCATCTCGTTAAGAGATCTGCGGCAGTCGAGGGCTGTTTGTGAATTTAGGGATGTTGCCTCCAGAGAATTGTTGGTTACTATGTTGCGAGTGTTGGTTACTATGTTGCGACTCAGCCACTTGGCGACTTCCCATATTGCCATTATTTCGGCTTGATAGACACTGCAGGTATCTGGTAGTCTGTGAGCTATATCCAGACTAAGTTCTTCACAGTGTACTCCGAAGCCAACCTTTTCATCAAGCTTCGAACAATCCGTGTAAAAGTGGAGATGGTTTCTATTACCTGGTATTCTGCCGACCCATTCGTCTCTGGCGGGAATCATGGTGATGTAATTCTCTCGAAGGTGTACACAGTTGGTATATAGTCCACTCGGTCGGTTAACATAGCACTACACTTTGATATCCTCATGTGACCATAGTTCTTGTACCTCCACAGTGATAGGCAGTTTAATCTTATTGCCGCTTTGGTTGCAACTTCTCTCGCCACAATATTAATCGGCAGTATATGGAGTAGGGCTTGTAGAGACTCGGTCGCTGTAGTCCTTAAGGCTCCGCTTATGCTCAGGCAGGCAGTTCTCTGAACCTTTGTTAGTAGGTTGGTAATGGTTAGTTTGTCAGTTGCCGTCCACCATACCACAATACCGTATAACAGTATTGGACGAACTACTGCTATATATATCCAGTGGACGATTTTAGGAGAGAGTCCCCACCGCGACCCTTCAGCCTTTTTGCAGGAATATAAGGCGACGTTGGCCTTCCTTACACGTTCCAATACGTTAAGTCTAAATAACATTTTCCTATCTAGAATTATTCCTAAAAATTTTGCACTTTCAGAAAAGACTAGATCTGTTCCATTTATCCGAGGTGGAGGGTCCACATGTGGGACATTATTCATCCTAGTAAAGAGAACCAATTCTGTCTTGTTGGGGTTAACGCCCAAACCGCTGCTTCTGGCCCATCTAACCAACTTGTTCAGAGCCACCTGTAGGATGTCTCTGAGGACGTTTACGAATTTGCCACTCACTGCGATTGCCACGTCGTCCGCATATGCCACGACCTTGCAGCCACAACGTTCTAGATCTAGCAGGATTTCATTCACCGCTAGGTTCCAAATTAGTGGAGACAGTACTCCTCCTTGCGGGGTCCCTCTGTTTACATACCTTGTTAGAGTTGTGGACCCTAGACATGCTGTTATGCGTCTTCTGGTGAGCAGACTTTGAATTAGTCTAATCAAACTATTGTTAACTTTTAGATGTGACAGTGCCGCAATTACCGCATCTGAGTGAATGTTGTTAAAAGCCCCTTCTATGTCAAGAAATGTCACCATGGTGAATTCCTTGAAATGCAGGGACGATTCGATAGTGCTCACAAGTTCGTGCAGGGCTGATTCTGTAGACTTGCCCTTATTGTAGGCATGTTGGTTCCCCGACAGGAGTTTTGTATCCAGGTTTTCCCTAATGAAATGATCTAAAAGTCTTTCCAGACCTTTCAATAGGAAGGAGGATAGGCTAATTGGTCTGAAGTCTTTTGGCCTAGTGTGTGATATCTTTCCCGCTTTAGGTATGAATACCACTTTGGTATCCCTCCACCGATTAGGGACGTATGAAAGCCTGATACAGCCTACATAAATTTTCTCCAGCCAGGGTATAATGTACTTTAACATTTTCTGCATTTCTGCTGGAGTGATGCCATCTGGTCCAGGTGACTTGAAGGGCTCAAAGCTGTTAATAGCCCAGCTTATTCTGGATCTCTCAGTCAAGAAGCTAGCGACGCTCGCAGTCCACTCGCACTCTTGTTGGTCCTGCTGATCCTCGGGTTCTGTTACAGAGTTACCCGGGAAATGTGTGTCGAGCAGTACATTGAGCGACTGCTCGCTGTTTTTGGTCCAGTTATTTGCCTCATCCTGTAAATATCCCACTGTACAGGGTGAAGCAGATAATATCTTCCTCAGCCTAGCGGCGTCGGAGACCTTTTCCACTTCACCACAGAAGGTATACCAAGAGCGCCTTTGCGCCTTTCTAAGCTCCTTCTTATAGATCTTGAGTTGCTCTTTATAGGCATCCCAATCATTAGCGACCCCAGTAGATTTAGCCTTATTGAATAGCTTGTTGCAGGTCTTTTTCATAGCCGTTAGCTCAGAAGTCCACCATTGGGGTTTAGTTTTACCCTTGTACCTTGTTTTCGGACAGGCTTCTTCAAGGGAACTATTGAATGATGTGGTGATATGATCGACCAGATTATCCAGACCGGCTTTGTCATTCGGTTCGTACAGAAGTTTAGAGTTGAGGACTTTCTTGAAATTCTTCTCATACAGGTGCCACTTTGTCTTCCTTACATTTCTGGGGACGGCAGGTTTAGGCGCTTTTCCGCGAGTTTGAACTCAATATAATGGTGATCTGAGAATGAGTGGTCGTCCAGTACATTCCACCCAATAATTTTATCTGACAGCCGGTCAGTAGCAAATGTTACGTCGAGTACCTCCTGTCTGTCTTTAATTGTAAAGGTCGGTTTATTACCTATGTTACAAATACTAAGGTTGGTAGTTAGAATAAAGTCAAGAAGCGAATCACCCCTATTGTTTATATCCGTACTACCCCAGATAGTATGATGAGCGTTCGTGTCTGCGCCAATAATCAGCTCGATCTCGTCAGACGTTGCTTCTTCCACTACTTCCCTGAATAGAGCAGTCGGTACTACAGATTCATAAGGCAAGTAGCTGGAGACCACCCAATATATGCGATTACCGATCTCCAGGCTAGCAGCTGTTTGGTCTTTACCACTTAAATTAGTCAGGAGAAAGATACTTAGATCTTTCCTGGCCAAAATGCAGGTTCTTGGAGTGCCTTCACAGTTGGCCACAAGCAGTTTAAAGTTGGGTGTCCTAATACCGCACACCCTTCCTCCCACTACGTAGGGCTCCTGTATCAGGACGATGTCTACTGCGCCTGTGGACAGGCGCAGCAATAGAGCCGCTGAGGCTGCTTTAGCGTGATGGAGGTTAATCTGTAGAATTCTTACCATCATTGGTAATTGACAGATTAACATCCACCCTGACAAGGGTGTTATCGAACTCTTCGTCCGTATCGTCGAGAAGCATGTCCCCGCCAGATGCGTCAAAGAGTCCGGAGACTCCCCTCAGCCTCTCTGTGTCCGAAGTAGAGCTTTTGTCCTCAGAGAAGGACGTTACAGATCTTCTGTTAGAGTTGGAGTCACCAGAAATAATAGGCGTGGGTACCTCCGCACTTCCAGGAAGTGCCACGGTGGACGACTCACCTTCTGCAGTGGGAGCTATATCCTGCTTGTATATCTTCAAGACTATAGTCTCGAAGCCATATTGTAGGGTTGCACTCGCACCTTGTATATGGGAGGTGGATTCAGCGTTTAGGATAAGATTGACCTGCCGCTTTTTACCATCCGCCTCACCCACCTTGCTGATTCTACAATTATGGGCCGCCAGACCAGGATTGGAATCTTTTATTATTTCTAAGATGTCAGCCGGGTTGGAGGGCTCTTCTGTAACCCAGGTGATGGCTCTAGGGTGACTAGGGATGTTGTTTTTTTCGACAACATCCAACTGGGCACCCGGCCACACCTCACCCGCTCGACTCAGAGCAGCCTTATACAGGTCTACTGATCTGGCATCACCGAAATATAAGAGCTTTACTCTCCCCTGATGCCATCCTGCATCGTTGCAGATTGGTGGTTTGCCCGGCATTTCTCTACGGACATCGAGGTAGTGAGCCATAATGGCTGATTGTACATGACTCCATTTGTCCTTGAGGATGGATCCATCCTCACTACTTCTGTCTATAACAGCCATCACTAGACTCTCCTCCGCCACTTCATTGAAGGGCTTGGTGAGTGTCCTGTTGATGGTGACATTTGGGCCTCTTGCCTTTTTCGAAGGCAGGGGTTCATCAGGTGATCTGATTCGTTTTACTTTATTAGCCGTTAACACAGCTGAATTTGTGGCTCTTTCAGCCGACTCATTGGCCTTAGAAGCATCTATGACGCCTTTAGCCCAGGTAAGTGACTCTTTTTGTTTTTCGGTAAGAGCCGAAACCTCAACAGCCTCCAACTTCGTCAAAACTCTGAGCGCTACACGATGCTCGTTGTGCTTCCGTTTTGACGGTCGGACATGACGTTTACCCCTCACCGCACCACCTGTTGTGAGTACTTGGGGGAGATTTTCACCATTTTTGGTGTGGTCGGCTTTGGCCAAGACCAACGGACGGACAGTCGGACGATTGGGGAACCGCGCTCCATCGGAACACGAAGGCATCCCCGTCAAGAGAATTTATTTTTATTTTGTCTGTATTAGACCGTAATAGGTACTACGATGTAGGCCTTACAGACTTTGTACAGATTTTTGCTATTGCGTAATAGGTACTGGTAACTATCCGCTATGTGATAAACACGTCCGTTCACTGCGAATGATCAGCAAGCCAGGGGATAATGTACTTTAACATTTTCTGCATTTCTGCTGGAGTGATGCCGTCTGGTCCAGGTGAGTTGAAGGGTTTAAAGCTGTTTACAGCCCAGCTTATTCTAGATCTCTCAGTCAACAAGCTAGCGACGCTCGCAGTCCACTCCCACTCTTGTTTGTCCTGTTGATCCTCGGGCTCTGTTGATGAGTTCCCCGGGAAATGTGTGTCGAGCAGTACACTTAGCGATTGCTCGCTGTTTTTTATCCAGTTGTTTGCCTCATCCTGCAAATACCCCACTGTACAAGGAGAAGTGGATAGCACCTTCCTCAGCCTTGCGGCGTCGGAGACCGTTTCCACTTCGCCACAGAAGGAATACCAAGTGCGTCTTTGCGCCTTCCTAAGCTCCTTCTTATAGAACTTGAGTTGTCCTTTATATGCATCCCAATCATTAAAGGCTCCAGTAGCTTTCGCCTTGTTGAATAGCTTGTTGCAGGTCTTTTTCCTTGCCGTTAGCTCAGAAGTCCACCATTGAGGTTTAGTTTTACCCTTGTACCTTGTTTTTGGACAGGCTTCTTCAAGGGAACTATTGAATGATGTGGTGATATGCTCGACCAGATTATCCAGACCGGCTTTGTCATTCGGTTCATAAAGAAGTTTAGAGTTGAGGACCTTTTATAAAATTCTTCTCATACAGGTGCCACTTTGTCTTCCTCACATTTCTGTGGACAGCAGGTTTAGGCGCTTTTTCGGCGAGTTTGAACTCTATATAATGTTGATCCGAGAATGAGTGGTCGTCCAGTACATTCCACCCAATAATTTTGTCTGACACCCGGTCAGTAGCAAACGTTACGTCTAGTACTTCTTGTCTGTCTTTAATTGTAAAGGTCGGTTTGTTGCCAATGTTACAAATAGATAGGTTGGTAGTTAGAATAAAGTCAAGAAGCGAATCACCCCTATTGTTTATATCCGTATTACCCCAGATAGTATGATGAGCGTTCGTGTCTGCGCCAATAATCAGCTCGAGCTCGTCCGACGTTGCTTCTTCTACTTTTTCCCTGAAGAGAGCTGGCGGTATTGCAGCTTCATAAGGAATATAACTGGAGACCACCCAGTATATGCGATTACCAATCTTAGACTAGCAGCTGTTTGGTTTTTACCACTTAAATTAGTCAGGAGAAAAATACTTACATCTTTTCTGGCCAAAATGCAGGTTCTTGAAGTGCCTTCACAGTTGGCCACAAGCAGTTTAAAGTTTGGTGTCTTGATAACGCACACCCGTCCTCCTACTACATAGGGCTCTTGGATCAGGACGATGTCTACTGCACCTGTGGACAGGCGTAGCAATAGAGCCGCTGAGGCTGCTTTAGCGTGATGGAGGTTAATCTGTAGAATTCTTACCATCATTGGTAGTCGACAGATTGACATTCACCCCGACAAGGGTGTTATCGAATTCTTCGTCCGTATCATCGGGTGACTCCGGTATCACCGGAGACTTCCCTCAGCCCCTCAGTATCCGAAGTAGTGATTTCATCCTCAGAGAATGACGTTACAGATCTTCTGTTAGAGTTAGAGTCACCAGAAATAATGGTCGTGTGGACCTCCGCACTTCCAGAAAGCCTTGTATCAACCACGGTCGATGACTCGCCTTCCGCAGTGGGAGCTATATCCTGCTTGTATACCTTCAAGACTATAGTCTCGAAACCATATTGCAGGGTTGTACTTGCACTTTGTATATGGGAGGTGGATTCAGCATTAAGGATCAAATTGACTTGTCGCTTTTTACCATCCGCCTCACCCACCTTACTAATTCTCCAATTATGGGTCGGCAAACCAGGATTGGAATCTTTTATTATCTCTAATATGTTATCCGAGCTGGGGGGCTCTACTGTAACCCAGGTGATGGCATCCCTAGCCGTGTACTAAGGGAATTCGTTAACACTTGCCCGAACCAAGTAACGCTGTTAATGCACACATGCTTGCAAAGAGGCTCCTTCCCTTAAATATGGTAAAGGCAGAAGTTAGTACTTCTACCTAAGGACAAAAAACCCGCGGAAAACACATCATCCTACCATCCATTGGGAAATTATTGGAAGGTCAAATATAGGGACGGCTAGAAAAGCATATTGAATCTACCGATGTCCTTTCAGAATTCCAATTTGGATTCAGGAAACGCAAATCTACAATGGATGCTATAAAAATAGCAAAAATAGATATACGAGTATGTCTTATGACACTGACGTGGGTGCAAATGACTACAAGGTAACAGGAGATATTCCACAGTGATCGGCACTTGGACCATTAGTATGGAACCTGATGTACAATGGTGTACTGAGACTACATCTATCAGACAGTGCCAAGATTGTGGGTTTCGCGGATGATACTGGGCTAGTGATAGTGGCACAATACCTGGGAGAAGCAGAAACGGTAACGAATGCAAGAGTTAAATTTGTTCAATCCTGGCTTAAGCAGGTTTAACATTGACAGAACATAAGATGGAAGTCGTATTGATTAGTAGCCGCAAAGTGATGGAGGAGATAAAAAATATAGTTGGTAATTGTTCTATATGCTCCAAACTCTATCTAAAGTATCTTGGAGTGCTGATCGATATGAGACTATCATTCAAACCTCCCCTGACCTACATTAGTGAAAAAGCTAGGACGACTTTTATGGCTATATCTCGTTTAATGCTTGGCAGAAATGTGATCCTGTATGCAGCTCCAGCGTGATCCCAGTCGATGAAATACCATTCATATAGATATGAAATCGCTCCAGTATATAAGTTGTCGGCTCTACGAGTATGTTCAGCTTATCGGACGGTATCGGATGCGGAGGCATTGGTGATGGCAAACATGATTCCTATTGATCTGCTTGCAAGTGAGACAAAATATGCTAACGTGGTGTAATCAACGACAGCAAATATAACCCATGCGGAGGGCCAAAAAATTGCAAAGACAAATCCAGCCATAATTGGCAAAACAGGTGGACGATATTCAGTGATGGGCGATGGAAATGTCGACAAATCCCAAATCTAAGAGTATGGCTGGATAGATCGCATGGAGAAATGGACTACTTCTTGTCGAAGATGCTTAAAACAATGCGGTGGCCGAATGATAGACTCGTTCTGCCCAAATTGTGAATATATTGTGGAGGATGCTGAACATGTGTTGTTTGAATGGCCTCGGTTTACAAATCTGAGGCTGCAGTTGGAGGAATCGCTAGGAGTTGTTTTGACTCCGGACAACTTAGTTGGTTTAATGCTATCTTAACAAAGTAATTGGCAATGTATAGCGATGTTAATGAGGTCCATTATGACCGAATTGTGTGAGCAAGAAAACTTACGACGAAGAAATGTTAGTTAGTGATGGATCGTGAAAATCTTCCCCACCCTAAAGGTGGTCCAACAGGGTTGAATGGACCAGTGTAGACTATTTGCCAACTCCATTAGGAAAATGCCTTCCGAAAATTTTCACCTCATAAACAAAATTGTAGGTTAGGTTAGGTTAGGTTAGGTTAGGTTAGGTTAGGTTAGGTTAGGTTAGGTTAGGTTAGGTTAGGTTAGGTTAGGTTAGGTTAGGTTAGGTTAGGTTAGGTTAGGTTAGGTTAGGTTAGGTTAGGTTAGGTTAGGTTAGGTTAGGTTAGGTTAGGTTAGGTTAGGTTAGGTTAGGTTAGGTTAGGTTAGGTTAGGTTAGGTTAGGTTAGGTTAGGTTAGGTTAGGTTAGGTTAGGTTAGGTTAGGTTAGGTTAGGTTAGGTTAGGTTAGGTTAGGTTAGGTTAGGTTAGGTTAGGTTAGGTTAGGTTAGGGTAGGTTAGGTTAGGTTAGATTAGGTTAGGTTAGGTTAGGTTAGGTTAGGTTAGGTTAGGTTAGGTTAGGTTAGGTTAGGTTAGGTTAGGTTAGGTTAGATTAGGTTAGGTTAGGTTAGGTTAGGTTAGGTTAGGTTAGGTTAGGTTAGGTTAGGTTAGGTTATGTTAGGTTAGGTTAGGTTAGGTTAGGTTAGGTTAGGTTAGGTTAGGTTAGGTTAGGTTAGGTTAGGTTAGGTTGGGTCAGGTTAGGTTAGGTTAGGTTGGGTTAGTTTAGGTTAGGTTAGGTTAGGTTAGGTTAGTCTACTTTGTGATATGGTCCCACAAAAAGGTCTCACCCGACGCAACTTCTTCAAATACTGTGAAAATATTCATAAACATCTTTGTCGGACTTCCTATAATTATACCCTACACCACACTGTGGTACAGGGTATTATAAGTTTGTTTCATGGCAGATGTTTGTAACACCTGAAAATAACACAGCTAGACCCACCTTAAAGTATACCGATCGACTCCGAATCACTAGCTGAGTCGATTTGGCCCTTTAGTCCTATAGAAGCTGTATTTTACATCCGATCGTTTTGAAATTTAGAATGGTAGAGTTTCTTGATCCATGAACCAACATTGCCGAATTTGAAGAAAATCGGTTCAGATTTAGATATAGCTCCCATATATATCTTTCGTCCGATTTGGTCCTCTAGTTTTATAGAAGCTGTATTTTACATCCGATCGTTTTGAAATTTAGAATGGTAGAGTTTCTTGATCCATGAACCAACATTGCCGAATGTGAAGAAAATCGGTTAAGATTTAGCTATAGCTCCCATATATATATTTCGTCCGATTTGGCCCTTTAGTCCTATAGAAGCTGTATTTTACATCCGATCGTTTTGAAATTTAGAATGGTAGAGTTTCTTGATCCATGAACCAACATTGCCGAATTTGAAGAAAATCGGTTCAGATTTAGATATAGCTCCCATATATATCTTTCGTCCGATTTGGTCCTTTAGTCCTATAGAAGCTGTATTTTACATCCGATCGTTTTGAAATTTGGAATGGTAGAGTTTCTTGATGCATGAACCAACATTGCAAAATTTGAAGAAAATCGGTTAAGATTTAGCTTTAGCTCCCATATATATGTTTCGTCCGATTTGGCCCTTTAGTCCTATAAAAGCTGTATTTTACATCCAATCGTTTTGAAATTTAGAATGGTAGAGTTTCTTGATCCATGAACCAACATTGCCGAATTTGAAGAAAATCGGTTAAGATTTAGCTATAGCTCCCATATATATGTTTCGTCCGATTTGGTCCTTTAGTCCTATAGAAGCTGTATTTTACATCCAATCATTTTGAAATGTAGAATGGTAGAGTTTCTTGATCCATGACCCAAAACTACAGAATTTGAAGAAAATCGGTTAAGATTTAGCTATAGCTCCCATATATATGTTTCGTCCGATTTGGCCCTTTAGTCCTATAAAAGCTGTATTTTACATCCAATCGTTTTGAAATTTAGAATGGTAAAGTTTCTTGATCCATGAACCAACACTACCGAATTTGAAGAAAATCGGTTAAGATTTAGCTATAGCTCCCATATATATGTTTCGTCCGATTTGGCCCTTTAGTCCTGTATAAGCTGTATTTTACATCCAATCATTTTGAAATTTAGAATGGTAGAGTTTCTTGATCCATGAACCAACATTGCCGAATTTGAAGAAAATCGGTTAAGATTTAGCTATAGCTCCCATATATATGTTTCGTCCGATTTGGTCCTTTAGTCCTATAGAAGCTGTATTTTACATCCAATCATTTTGAAATGTAGAATGGTAGAGTTTCTTGATCCATGACCCAAAACTACAGAATTTGAAGAAAATCGGTTAAGATTTAGCTATAGCTCCCATATATATGTTTCGTCCGATTTGGCCCTTTAGTCCTGTATAAGCTGTATTTTACATCCAATCATTTTGAAATTTAGAATGGTAGAGTTTCTTGATCCATGAACCAACACTACCGAATTTGAAGAAAATCGGTTAAGATTTAGCTATACTCCCATATATATGTTTCGTCCGATTTGGCCCTTTAGTCCTATAAAAGCTGTATTTTACATCCAATCGTTTTGAAATTTAGAATGGTAGAGTTTCTTGATCCATAAACCAACACTACCGAATTTGAAGAAAATCGGTTAAGATTTAGCTATAGCTCCCATATATATGTTTCGTCCGATTTGGCCCTTTAGTTCTACAGAAGCTGTATTTTACATCCAATCGTTTTGAAATTTAGAATGGTAGAGTTTCTTGATCCACGAACCAACATTGCCGAATTTGAAGAAAATCGGTTAAGATTTAGCTATAGATCCCATATATATGTTTCATCCGATTTGGCTCTTTAGTCCTGTAGAAGCTGTATTTTACATCCAATCGTTTTTATACCCTACACCACACTGTGGTACAGGGTATTATTTAAGTATAAAATGTCCCAAAAGTAAATGTATGCAAACAATTTATACATGAATTACAAAATTTATATATCAGAGTTATTCAATATTACGAGAGTGGTGTAGGGTATTATATAGTCGGCACCGCCCGACTTTAGTCTTTCCTTACTGGTTATTTATGAAATTATTTATACTTTATTAACTAGCTTTTTCTCTGTGTATCAAATGTAAGCCTATTTGAGTATTACTCACTATTAGAAGAAGACGAACGAAGACAAATGTTGGGTCTATATTCTTTGTAATAACATAAACATGCAGCTTGTATGTTACCACTGGAGAGGGTAAACAACGACAAAAGTGAGGAACACAGGAATACATTTGGCAGAAGTGTATCTTTTGGCTTGACAGAAAAGTCATATAAACACTAGCCTTAAGGAAATATTCAAATGTGTACAACATAATATATTCGGCAAATACATGTAATTCATCGTGATACATAAACATTTCATAAAAATTTTTATTTTCTTATAGAAAAATTTGTAAATTTGTGAAGGTCGACGACACATTAAGATAGTATACAAATATAATCGGCACATCTTTGTAGAAAGCACTTTCTTCTAATATAAATCTTATGACCATTTGAGATAATTAAGGATCGTAAAAATGTACCACAAATATTATATTATACGTAAACATTGTGGCGTATGACTGTTATTAATTACTGACAATCTAAGTAAATTAAATTTGAAATTTAAAATATAAAATGGATTATAATAGAGAATTTAATTCGCAATCTTATTCTGGAATATAAAATCACCAAAACTACTTGATTATATATTTGAGAATGAGATACATTTTGCATTGTTGTTTAACATTACAACTAATAGAGACGATACCCACATAGTTTATTAATAAGAAGATTTGAGTGAATATTATTCACATTTCCCATCACTCCTAAATAACTCTATCATTCCAATGCAATAATTCATTTGATTTCCTCGTTCAAATCGAGTACAACGAAAGGAAGAAATATTTTCCAGCCTTTCGCCACACACACACACATGCATCGATTTACAGCTATGGAAACCAATATTTGGTTCACTGCCTCTACACATGTGATGGTGAAAGGAACCGAGTTCCTGTTCTAACTCCAACAATCTGCTCAAGTTAAGCTAATGGCCGGGTCTGGCTGACTGACTATAAGCGAGTGGGACGAGGTGTCTTGAAATATGGCGCTATTAACAACAACTTATTGAAACATAGCATTCCGACAACCACTTAACACAATCTGTTGGCATAATATTTTCTCTACTAACTTTCTTTCTACTCGTGAGGCATACGAATGTTTAAAAAATAGTCTTGAAGAAAAACCATTTGCCAAAAAAACTGAATGGACAGGAGATTGAACTGGCAGATGTGCGATGTGAGTTATATTGACTGACCATGGCAAGGCTAAATCGCATAAATGGTGGTCAAGAGATGAAGCGGTGTGGGAGAGTTTCTTATAGGTTTTTGAGTCTTCCCCCAAAAAAAAAAATACAATACAATTTTAAATAAATTTCTTACAGAATTTTGTATAACAAAGCAAATGTCTAAAAAAAACTTTTTATTAAAATATGTCTAAAGAAAAATGTCTAAACGAAAGTTCCTAATGAAAATTTTATAAACATATGTTCTTGGTAATAATCAGATAAAGAAACATATTTAAGGATTTTTTTACGGGAACCTTTTTAAAGACAACGATTTTCTTTTCTAAATAAAAATGTGTTAAAAGAAAAATTTTTGTGGAATATTTATATAGAGGAAATAGAAGAAAATAAAATTTGTGAAAGCAACATTTCTAAAGAAAATGTTCTATAAAAATATATCTAAAATAAACTTTCTTTCAGAAATCTTTCAAAAGATAGATAGCTAATTAATTAATAGGTAATTATAGGAAACTATAGGAAATTTACTTTCGGATAATTTTTCTTAATAAGAAACTTTTTTATTGTAAATTTTCTTTAGAAAAATTTCTATAGACAATTTTCTTTAGAAAGATGTCTGCAGTAACCCATATAAAATAATTAGTTTACGGCCTTGAAAGGGTTAATTTTTTAAAAAATGAAATCTAGAGATCATCAGTTCTATAAAGAGCCATAAAAAGTGAAGATCGGACCAAAATAGTGGAAATTGTTTCCATTTTAAAAACCAGTAAGGAAAGGCTAAAGTCGGGCGGTGCCGACTATATAATACCCTACACCACTCTCGTAATATTGAATAACTCTGATATATAAATTTTGTAATTCATGTATAAATTGTTTACATAAATTTACTTTTGGGACATTTTATACTTAAATAATACCCTGTACCACAGTGTGGTGTAGGGTATAAAAACGATTGGATCTAAAGAGCCAAATCGGATGAAACATATATATGAGAGCTATAGCTAAATCTTTACTGATTTTCTTCAAATTCGGCAATGTTGGTTCATGGATCAAGAAACTCTACCATTCTAAATTTCAAAACGATTGGATGTAAAATACAGCTTTTATAGGACTAAATGGCCAAATCGGACGAAAGATATATATGAGAGCTATAGCTAAATCCTAACCGATTTTCTTCAAATTCGGCAATGTTGGTTCATGGATCAAGAAACTCTACCATTCTAAATTTCAAAACGATCGGATGTAAAATACAGCTTCTATAGGACTAAAGGGCCAAATCGGACGAAACATATATATGGGAGCTATAGCTAAATCTTAACCGATTTTCTTCAAATTCGGCAATGTTGGTTCATGGATCAAGAAACTCTACCATTCTAAATTTCAAAACGATTGGATGTAAAATACAGCTTCTATAGGACTAAAGGGCCAAATCGGACGAAAGATATATATGGGAGCTATATCTAAATCTGAACCGATTTCAAAATTCAATAGCGATCTTAACAGCCGTGTTACAAACATCTGCCGTGAAACAAACTTATAATACCCTGTACCACAGTGTGTAGGGTATAAAAATGCACTAAAAATTGCAATAAAATCGAGAAAAAGGTGACTTTACATTGCAATTTTTTAATGGAAGTCACGTCGCCCTATAAATAATGGTCCAGATTTTAATGTCCAGTGGTCAATTCCTAAAAGTAATAAAAATTGACGATTTTTAGAGGTTATTTCAACCGCAAATAGCCCCTAATTTCGCCATCGCAGAAATTTTTTGCTAATATACTTAAAACAAACCAAATGTGCATATAGACTTTGATGAACGTCACATTTGTTTTCTTCCTCACAAAAGAAGCAACTCTAATATACATGCATTTCTATATGAAATTTGCTGTAGACATTATATTTTGAAACATTTCTATTCATATTTTATTTCGAAAATTTGCCATAGGAAATTTTCTTAAAAAAATAGCCATAAGAAAATGTATTCTCTTCAGGGAAATAGCTTTAGAAAAATTTTCCTATTGAAAGTTTCTTAAAGACATTTTCGTAAATTTTTATAAATTTAACATTGAAATTTTTTTATAGAAAATTTTATATTGAAATTTTCGTATAGAAAAATTTTAATTTTCCTATAGAAAATTTGATATTGAAACTTTCCTATATATAATTTGTTATATAAATTATCCTATTGAAAATTTGATATTGAAATTTTCCTATAGAAAATTTGATATTTGAAAATTGAAATTTTCCTATAGAAAGTTTTTATTGAAAATTTTAAATTGAAAATTTCCTATAAAAATTTTAAAATGAAATTTTCCTATAAAAATTTTAAATTGAATGTTCCTATAGAAAATTGTATATTGAAATTTTCTTATAGAAAATTTCTTAAATTTTCCTTTATTGAAAATTTCCTATAGAAAAATTTGATATTGATATTTTCTTATTGAAATTTTTTCTATAGAAAATTTCTTATCGAAAGTTTTGTAAGGGTTTAAAATTTTTATCCTTTTCTCTTTTTCCCTAGTCAAAAATTCATATATATGTATCTCCTATCAAGTGAGAAACTTTTCACATTTTAAAAGACTATAAAATACGACACGCATCTTTAGACAAACACAAAAAATATAGGCATTAACCCAAAAAGGAAGCAAGTCATTAAGAGCGTTAATTAAGTTCAACACTTCAACCAGTACTTAGTAATTCACGTTGTTGTTTTTGTTGTAGTGGCATTTGTTGTTGATCTTTGCTTATGAGTTACACTCAATTAAAGTTATGATGGGATTATGTGAAATATGATAAATTCAACACTTAAGATAATTTTCTTATGTCGGTTATTTTAAAGTTTTTAATTAATTGAATGTGCTAAATGGTCTTTGAAAAAAATAAGTGGGAGTTTACTCGTATATATGTGTGGTGGTGAAGAGTGGAGGAGTCTGGAGTTCATTCAGAAACTTTGTGTCGCAGATAAACGCTGTTCATGACAGAGGAGAGGTCATCCTGCAATTAGGCAATGAAAATGCAATTAAAAGTTCTGAGCTATAATTATCTCTCGGAATAATCCTTGTTTACTGAAAACATGTAAGTGAGTGAAAAGGGGATTCGGAATGACGACAATGTTGGTTGTGGAAAACACATTTATTTAATCTTTGTATTTTAAAATCCCCGCAAATAGTTGAGATTGTGTAAGTATGAATCATTAAAATTTTCTCCAGCCTCAAAAATTACAAAAATGTTTCTATTTCAATATTTTCACATGAAGTGAACGAATTTTGCTATATGTGTATTTCCACATTTTTTAAAAATATTTTAAGTTTCATGAAATATTTCGGAAAAATATTTCTTATTAGTATTTTAAAATAGTCGACATAATTATCAGAAAATATTTTTGTACATTCTTTTACATACAAATAGATATAGATATATATTTAGTAATGTGAACATTTCGAGAATACACCCAGAGAAAACTGTGTGTTCGAACTAAAACGTCAAAAGGAGGAATATTAACAAAAAATGAAATAATGTCTAAAAGAATCGTCAGAAGAACCACCTCAAAATGTTCTAATATTTATTATAGAAAGTTTTAAAAAAAAATCCTGTAGAAACATTTTTTAAGAAAAGTTCAAATTAAAATTGTTTTAAAAACAGTTCCCATAGAAAATGATTTAAAAGGAATTTTCTATAGAAAATTTTTATAGAAAGGTCCCTTTTGAAATTCTTTTAAAGAACTGTACATGCAAAATTTTCATGTGCAGTTCGTTTCTAAGGAAAGCTTCTGTAGACATTTTTCTAACGAAAAGTCCCTGAACAACATTTTTAAAGAATAGTAGCCATTGATTTTTTACTTACCCTAAGAAAAAATCGCTTCTGTAGTATATTTGGTGGAAACATAATATTTTCGGGAAAATTAATTTTTTTTCTATAAGTCGAAGGAAATTCCTGTAACTGATTTAAGTATTTCCACGTTTTTTAAGATTATTTGCACCGAAACCTCGATAGAAATAATAATGATAAAAGAGATATTCAAACATATTTTTAGGTATGTAAATATCAAATATTTGCACAAAAATATATTTTATTTAAATTTTGCTCTCAAATTTATTTTGTTTACTGTTTTTTTCTCCGTGTAATAAAGCATTATAAAGAAAAATGTCTAAAAAAGATTTTCTACAAAAATGTTTCCGAAATAACAAATTTTTCTATTGAAATAATCCTATAAAAATTTTATAAAAGAAAAGTAGTTTGTTTTTCAAACAATAGTTCCTAAGCAAATTTTTCAAAAAAATTTAAAAAAAGGTAAAAAATTTAACGAAAATTTCCTAAGGAAATTTTCTAAAGAAGAGTTTTTAATGGAAATTTTCTAAACAATTCTATAATTTTTTCCTAAAGAAAAATCCCTATTGCAATTTTTCTAAAGAAAAGTTAATAAAAAATATTTCTGAAGAATAGTTCCTTAAGAAGCTTGTTCTTTAGACATTTTTTCTAAATAAAATCTGCCATAGAATTTGTTCTTAAGATTGTAAATAGTTTTTTAAGAAATTTATGTTTCTAAAAATGGTTTCCATAGTTTTGTTTATTACTATCGAGTTCAAGATCGTTGTTTTTGTTTTATGTAAAACAAAAAACAAAGTTTCTTTAAAAAAGAAGAATAAGAAATGTATTACGGTTGGACACTGTTTGGTGGACCATATCGTTTCAAAAGTAAAGTTCCTGAAGATTTTTTTTTAAATTTTTCTTTTAATTATTTTAAGCTCGTGGTCGGTGAAATAGTGAAAAGAAAAATTAATAATGAAAAATTTCGAATAAAACAAAAAAACATTAATGAATTTCTTCTTAACAAAATTTTGCAAAATTTTTCTCTAAGAACTGGATTCACGAAAATTGTTTAACGAAATGTTATGTTACAGAAATTTTTCTAAAGAAAAGTTACTATAGAAATTCTTTTATAGCACTGCTTTTGGCTGCTTTTTTCTAAAAAGAAATCTACACAACATTTTCTAAACAGAGCTCCTATATGAACGTTTCTAAAGAAAGTTTCTTAACGAAATTTGTCCAAACATATATTATCTAAGGGAAAGCCACAATAAACATATTCAACAAAAAATGTCTTAAAGAAATCTTTAAAAAATCCCAGGAAACAGCTTCAACAAAAGGTGACTACAAAAAAATTTTAAAGGAATTTAAAAAAAATTCTGAACAAAATTTCTAAAAATTTTCTCTTAAGACAAGTTTTTATTCAGTTCATAAAGAAAATTTTCAAGAAAATTACTAAAGAATATTTTAATTTGTATTTCTAGAACAAAAATGTTCTAGAGCAGTTTGTTTAAGTAAACTGTTTCCAAAGAAAAGTTTCTATAGAAGTTTTTCTAAAAAAGTTTCTAAAAGAAAATTCTTTAAAATTTTTTTCAAAGAAAATTTCTAATAGAAAATCTTTCTTAAGTCTGAAAAAAAACTATACAACATTTTCTAAACAGAGCTCCTATATGAACGTTTCTAAAGAAAGCTTCATGACGAAATTTTTCCAAACACAAATTATCTAAGGGAAAGTCACAATGAACATTTTCAACAAAAAAATGTCTTAAAGAAATCTTTCAAAAAAATCCTATGAAATAGCTCCAAAAAAAGTTGTCAACCAAAAAAGTTTTAAACAAATTTTTTTAAAAAGAAAATTCATAACAAAATTTCTAAAAAAAATTCTCTTAAGAAAAGTTTTTTAAAAAAGAGTTCATAAAGAACTTTTTGAAGAAATATACTAAAAAATTTTTTTTAATTTGTTTATCTAGAACATAAATTTTTTAGAGAATTTTCTTTAAATAAAACGTTTCCAAAGAAAAGTTTCTATAGAAGTTTTGTAAAAAAAATGGTAAAGAAGAAATCTTTTTCAAAGGAAATTTGCTAAAGAAAGAATTCTTAAAAATTTTTTCAAAGAAAATTTCCAATAGAAATTCTTTCTAAAGTCTAAAAAAAACTATTGAAGCTTTTAATGTGGGCTACAAATGTTGGAATTATCTCTTTCACTTAGAAACAGTGGTTTAGTAACACTCATTAAACAAATTCGAAAAAGTAGATTTTTTTCAAAAAAAAAATTTTCCTCGGACGAAAAAAAACATAAAAAATAGAAAAAAATCTAAAAAAAATATTTTATTGTGTTGTTGTTATTTATTGTTGGTCTGTGCTTTTGTTATTCAGTCAGAATTTATTTTTGGTTTGAGACCATATGTTCCATTTACTTTCTATCTATTCCAAAAAAGTAATAGAAACAAATACAAAAATTGGTAGAGAGTTTTAATTGCTTGGTAGAATTGACTGCAGTTTCGATAGACACCACTCTATCATCTTCAGAATTCAGTAGCAATAGTGTATGTCTTTCACTTAAATCAGCTGAAATACTTATGTAAGTAAAGTAAATGGAACATATGGTCTCTAACCAAAAATAAATTCTGACTGAATAAAATATTTTATTTTTAAAAGTTTGCATACTAGCGGAGAAAATAATGCCTATTTGGCATAATCTATGGATAAATGTAGAAATTATAGCTTTTTTGGTAGAGGTAAGAGAATTTCAAAAAATCTTTTTTTTAATTTCAGTTAAAAGTGATTTTATTTATTACTTTCATTTATATTATGTACATTTGAGTTTATTTACATGTACAAGTTTCATTAGAAGTAATTGTGAGTTCTTTGTTGACGTTTGTAGATTTCGAAATCGGTTTCGCTAATGAGGAACGAAATACTCGTATAATCTCCCATCATTCTTTCATCCCAATTCCCTTGGTAACGCCGCTCGATGGACTTCATTTCTTGGTGAAACCTTTCGCCATGTTCGTTGCCAAGATTCTCGGGGAAATAGTTTAAATGAAAATATAAGAAATCAATTTTTAGGGACATATTTACACCGGTTGGAATACATAAAGCGAAAAATAAGTTGGAAGAATACATATGTGTTATATACATAAATTTAGAAAAATATATTACTTTCATAATTTTTTAACAAATCATTAATCATTGTTTCATATTGCGGGCTTTTATTGGATCCAAGGAAATTTGAAACTACAAGCTGCAATTTCATTCGACGTCAAATATGATTCGAAATTTACATCTTTCATCAGTTTCCTTATTTTAGGCCCATCAAAAACGACTTCTCCGATTTTTTGAAAAGAACGACTTTTGAAAAAACTTTTTAAATATGAGAGTGAATTGCCATCTTTCCTTAAGTCTTTTATACAATTTTTATAGAGCCCCAGCTTAATATGCTGTGGTGGCAAAATAATGTTTTCTTTTTGGACGAGAGGAGTGTATTTTATGTTGTTTTCACCCAATGTAATGTGTTTTCTTGTTGGTCATTTCTTTCTTCTGTAATGACCTTCGCGAGCAGGGCTATCCCAGAGGCACAACATCCCAACTACTTTTAAATCGCATAAAATTTTCCAGTCATGTTCACATTTTATGTATTTTATCAATTTAGCCATTGTTTCGTATGATTCCTTAGTGTTGACAGCATGAGCAATGGAAATCGACGGTTTCTGATTTCCGTTGTGTAAAAGTACTGCTTTCAAACTTTCTTTACTGCTGTCAACAAATAACCACCATTCCTTTGAATTGTATGTTTGATTAAGTTCCTCGAACAATCCGGGAATGTCCTTGCAAAAGCAACTGTTATCCACAGTTGTATAAAATTGTTTGTAAGGTATATCACGGACACCATAATATGATATGTTAACATCTGTTGTACTGTTTTATCCGAGATGCAAGTAGTTCAGCCTTATTTTTGGTTAGTTCCAAATCTCTCACTAGATCAATGAGTTGAAACTGAGTTGAAAGCGCTCAGAGTTGATTACTCAGTTGAACTTGATGATGTTTCCGTAATTAGGCTGTTAGCTATACTTGGACACTTCATTGCCAAATCATTGACATTCCAAATTGCACGTGATGTCTAAAATTAAAACATTTTATCCACAAAACATTGTAATACATTAATTGTAAAGTACTTACCGCATGCTTCCACTAGTCTATCGAGTAAGATTTACATGGCAGGAAGTACACGAAATACTAGGTGTCCACGGTTCGTTCATATTTTTAGCTCGTATACCAAAATATTATACATATATTTCTTTTATTATTTTATTAAACGCACGTCGATTTTTTAATAACATATTTTCCTCAGATGTAGCAGAAATTATAACTTTGTAATATTTTGCAGAAAATCGACATATATCTTTAAGGCCCTGAATAACACTAATTTATTAATAAGAAATTTCATTCATAAATTCCGGGTTTAGGGTTCATAAGTTGCAGTACCTGTAGCTGGCATATAGTTTGCTTCGAACGTAGAAACCAAATATTTTCAAGACTGCTTTTTATTGCGTACATATAATTTTACTACCGACTGGGATGTCCATGCCCCTAAAAGGCGTAACTGAATGGAAACCTCATAAATAAACCAGTAAGGAAAGGCCTACACCACTCTCGTAATATTGTATAACTCTGATATATAAATTTTGTAATTCATGTTAAAGTGTTTACATAAATTTACTTTTGGGACATTTTATACTTAAATAATACCCTGTACCACAGTGTGGTGTAGGGTATAAAAACGATTGGATCGAAAGAGCCAAATCGGATGAAACATATATATGGGAGCTATAGCTAAATCTTTACCGATTTTCTTCAAATTCGGCAATGTTGGTTCATGAAAGAAACTCTACCATTCTAAATTTCAAAACGATTGGATGTAAAATATAGCTTCTATACAACTGAAGGGCCAAATCGGACGAAACATATATATGGGAGCTATAGCTAAATCTTAACCGATTTTCTTCAAATTCGGTAGTGTTGGTTCATGGATCAAGAAACTCTACCATTCTAAATTTCAAAATGATTGGATGTAAAATACAGCTTCTACAGGAATAAGAGCAAAATCGGACGAAACATATATATGGGAGCTATAGTTAAATCTTAACCGATTTTCTTCAATTTCGCCAATGTTGGTTCATGGATCAAGAAACTCTACCATTCTAAATTTCAGAACGATTGGATGTAAAGTACAGCTTCTATAGAACTAAAGGGCCAAATCGGACGAAACATATATATGGGAGCTATAGCTAAATCTTAACCGATTTTCTTCAAATTCGATTGTGTTGGTTCATGGATCAAGAAACTCTACCATTCTAAATTTCAAAACGATTGTATGTAAAATATAGCTTCTTCAGGACTAAAGAGCAAAATCGGACGAAACATATATATGGGAGCTATAGCTAAATCTTAACCGATTCTCTCCAAATTCGGCAATGTTGGTTCATGGATCAAGAAACTCTACCATTCTAAATTTCAAAACGATTGGATGTAAAATACGGCTTTTAAAGGACTAAAGGGCCAAATCGGACGAAACATATATATGGGAGCTATATCTAAATCTTAACCGATATTCTTCAAATTCGGTAGTGTTGGTTCATGGATCAAGAAATTCTACCATTCTAAATTTCAAAGTGATTGGATGTAAAATACAGCTTCTATAGGACTAAAGAGCCAAATCGGACGAAACATATATATAGGAGCTATAGCAAAATCTTAACCGATTTTCTTAAAATTCGGCACTGTTGGTTCATGGATCAAGAAACTCTACCATTCTAAATTTCAAAACGATTGGATGTAAAATACAGCTTCTATAGGACTAAAGGGCCAAATCGGACGAAAGATATATATGGGAGCTATATCTAAATCTGAACCGATTTCAACCAAATTCAATAGCGATCTTAACAGCTGCGAAATACTCTAAACTGCAAAATTTCAGAACGATCGGAGTGAAATTGCGACCTATAGTCGACGAACAACTTTACATGGACAGACGGACGGATGGACAGACATGCTTAAATCGAATCAGCTAGTGATTCTGAGTCGATTGGTATACTTTAAGGTGGGTCTAGCTGTGTTATTTTCAGGTGTTACAAACATCTGCCGTGAAACAAACTTATAATACCCTGTACCACAGTGTGGTGTAGGGTATAAAAACCACAAATACTGTTGTATGACCCTCTACCTGAGCGGATCTCATCCAATATAGCTCTCACATTGCATATCATGTTTTATGGAGGGTTACGAACGGCCATAAAACCTCGTCCTCTCTATAATTTTATAATGTCTGACATCAATCCTCATAAAATCAAATGCAAGTGCAATGTCTCTTATATGTCTCTCTCACATATGGCGAATTCAATATAAGCAAAAACATACATTTAAAAACGAAAAAATATGAAACAAGATTTTTTTTAATTTCCCTAACATTTACCAAATGGCTCACAACTTTTACATCTATCCATAGATGACAATGTTTTCTTCGTTAGCATGCTGGCTTTTTAAAAATGTGAATAATTTTTTCGACTTTTTTTTTATTTTTTATGGTGTTTTTTTTTGTACCAGGAAAAAGTTTTTGAAATAAAAAATCATTTTTTTCTCATATTTTTGACGACTGTTCCTAAACCAAAGATTAGAACTTTTGTTCTGAATTTTCTTTTTAAAAAAAATTCTTAAACATTTTTTAGTATTTTTCTTGAAAAAGTTTTTTATGAACACTTTTTAAAAAAACTTCTCTTAAGAGAAATTTTTTAGAAACTTTGTTCTGTATTTTCTTTTTAAAAAAATTTCTTTAAAACTTTTTTTGTAGACAACTTTTTTTGGAGCTATTCCATAGAATTTTTATTTAAGATTTCTTTAAGACATTTTTTGTTGAAACTGTTTATTGTGACTTTCCCTTAGATAATTTGTGTTTGGAAAAATTTCGCTATGAAACTTTGTTTAAAAACGTTCATATATGAGCTCTGTTTTGCTCTGTTTTTCGTTCATATAGGAGCTCTTTGTTGTATAGTTTTTTAGATTTTAGAAAGACTTTCCCAGACTAGACTAGATATACAAATTTAAAAAAAATCTTTAGTAAATTTCTTGAAAAAGTTCTCTTTTTTAAAAAATTTTCTTAACAGAAAATTTCTAGAAATTTTGTTCAGAATTTTCTTTTTAAAAAAATTTCCTTAAAACTGTTTTTGTAGACAACTTTTTTTGCAGCTATTTCCAAATACGTGAAAGCGATATTTGCAGCATATGTCATAATTCCTTTTAATTTAAGGCATAACACGTCTCAATCAGGCTTATACTTGAAAAATTATGGTCCAAATACTAAATGTACTTTCCATGAAAGCTGTAGTTTTTAAAAAACAAATTTACTATAAAAAATTATTTTAATATTTTTTTCGTGTTTGTGACGCCAAATTGCACCAGAATCTGTTATCCACATCCCTTGGACAAAATTTTTGTTGCATAGTATTATCTAAGGGAAGGTCACAATAAACATTTTCAAAAAATGTCTTAAAGAAATCTTTCAAAAAAATCCTAGGAAATACGTACAAAAAAAGTTGTCTACAAAAAAAGTTTTAAAGAAATGTTTTTAAAAAGAAAATTCAGAACAAAGTTTCTAAAAAAATCTCTTAAGAGTAGATTTTTTAAAAAGTGTTCATAAAGAAGAAAAATACAAAAAAAATTTAATTTGTATATCTAGAACAAAAATGTTCTAGTGAAGTTTGTTTAGGTAAACTGTTTCCAATGAAAAGTTTCTATAGAAGTTTTTCTAAAAAAAATTTGTTAAAGAAGAATTCTTAAAAATGTTTTTCAAAGAAAATTTCCAATAGAAAATCTTTCCAAAGTCTAAAAAAACTATACAACAAAGAGCAACCAAGGCGGAAGTAAAGGTCGACTTCTGATTCATCAATAAAAAGTCCCAGAACCGCCCTTCCTCCTCTCTTGGACCCATCCGTATAGCAGCTGATTCCCACTGGTACATGGCCCAAAGTTTCATTTTCCCAAGAGAGTCTGTCTGGCACAAACGAATCACAGTGTTTCTAAAGTAAAGTTAAAGTTTTCCTAAAAGCTTTTTAGTACAAAGGCCTTGATTTCGTAAAACAAAATGTTTTAAAAGAAAACCTCCTATAGAATTTTTTTATAAAAAAGAAATTTTTCTGAAAAAGAGTTCCTTTAGACATTTTCTTAAGTAAAGTTAATAAATATTTGTTTCTTAAGAAAAGTTCCAATAGAAATTCGTATAAATAACAGTTCCTTTAGAAATAATTTTAAAGAACATTTTGTCTGCACATTTCAGAAAAGTTCCTATAGATTTTTTTAAAGCATTTTTTCTGTCTAAATTGTATTAAAAAAGAAAAGTTCTATAGAATAATTTTCCAATTTTTTTTACGAAATTTCCTTTTGAAATATTTCAAAAGAAAAGTTCCAATAGAACGTTTTCTAAAGAAAAGTTCCGATAGAGTTTTCTTTTAAATTATTTATAAAGAAGAGTTCCAAGCAACCAAATGTTACTAAAGAAATGTTCTATGGATATTTTGCTAAAGTAATTTTCCTAAAGACATTTTTCTACAGAAAATTTTCTATAGATATTTTCAAAATGAGGATAAAGAAATGTTAAAAAAATTAACAAAAAAATTTTTTTTTATTTGTTAAGAAATTAACTACTGAACTACACATTTTTCGAAGAAAAATTCCTATAGAATTTACTCCATTACCAAAAAAAAAATATTTTAAAATTTTTTCTAATGAAAACTTCCTATAGATATTATTCTAAGGAATGGTACCTAGAAAAATTTTCTATAGACGAGATCATAAAGAAATGTCTCAAAAAAAGTTCCTGTCTAAATTGCATTAAAAAAAAACTCTTATAGAAATGATTCTAAAGAAAAGTTCCTATTGAAATATTTGTAAAGGACATTAACTAACACTTTTCAAGAGATAAGTTCCTTTAGAACTATTTTTAAAATTTTTTTAACAACAATTCCTATTAAAATATCTCGAAACAAATTTTGTTGCTCATAAAAAAAGTTCCTATAGAAAGTTTTCTAAAGAAAAAAGTTCCTATAGAGTTTTCTTTTAAATTATTTATTAAGAAGAGTTCCTAACCAAATGTTACTAAAGAAATGTTCTATAGATATTTCCCTTAAGTAATGTTCCTATAGAATTTTTTGTACAGAAAATGTCCAACTTCTGGCTAAATTTAGTAATACACGGCGAAAAATCCCATTTTTTGATATGTTTGAATCGAAAGATAATATATTTGGAACACAAATTTTTAAATATTATATATTTCTGAGTAAATAAAATTTATTTGAAAATCAACAAAATTTACTTGCAACACATATATTAATATATTACAACAAATGCAAACTAATTTTCTCAAATAAAATATGTGTTTATATACAAACAAAATTATTGTTTAGTAATATCTTCAAATATATTTTATTTAAAAAAGATTTTCAAAACTTTGCTGAATTTTTCTAATTTCATTTTTAATTTTTCCTTCGAATTATTCCTCCCAGTTAAAACTGCCGTAAGCAGCATTGAATTCTGTTTTAAGGGACTCTTTTTAAATATCTGATTATTTCATGTCAGCATTTGTTGTCAATCCTTCAACTAATTTGTTGTTATCCAAAATTATATGATTTCAATTTACGAAAAACTTAACACAATTACGGTTACATACTATTTTTGAATATTTAAATTCAAATAAATCTTTGTTTCGGAATTAATAGACCCAAATAAAAAGTATTAGGATGGAAACAAGGATTTGTTTAGAACAACATCGTGCCAAATATATAATTTTTGTGTGTACCAAAATAATATATTTAGAATGTACCCCAAACATATATATGTTACAAGCCGAATATGTTTGGGACAATATACTACAGAAGCGATTTTTTCAGCGTGTACTAACCTGAAGCTCCACTTATTATCTTTATTCAGATGAATACGTCTCTCCATTTCAATTTACTTTGTGATATACTCGTACATGTAATATAAATTCAGTGCAAATGAAACGCACCTCATCTTTCCATAATCCTCTAGCTTGTCCTGTGCAAGAATGACATGTGTTTCTGCATCAATTTCCTCCAAGCTTAAATAAAATATCACACATATAATGTCAATACAATTTAATTGAATTATCAGCCGCCATAAAAACATACCAACAATTTAACAAAAATGTTGCTGTACTCGTATATGTAACAATATTACAAAACTCTTTGAAATGTTAAACAAAACCATTACAAATTCCCCACTCACACTCGTACAAACTCCATGAAAAGTAATAACATTTATGGTTGTGTAATTTGCAACTTCGCGATAACAATATTATTTGGCGAACTGCATTTGCATATGCAGTTGAAGTTGTTTTGTTGTTGTTGTCATATTGATGACAATTTATGACTGAAAATTCTGAATTCTCCAATAACATTGACGATTTAGTCCGAAATGAAAACAGAGAACCAGCATTCCGTTCACTCAGTCATCAGTTGGAATCGTTAGTTATATATCACTGGCATTGTTTTTGTTTTCTGATATCATCTGATGGTCACAAATGCCATTTGCCTTTGTCATTTTCTGTTAAATATTTGAAAATCATAAATTCAAATTGTTGTAAAATCGCCAGTGGTGTTGGCCGTGATGGTGTAGTCACAGATGATGATAATCTGCTGGCAAAAAGTTGTCATCGTTATGTCGATGATGTCGGCAGTAGTGTCAGTGGCAGTTTTGGTGCTGTTCAATACTATTGAAGGCTTTATCCGGTCCGGCTGATGTCAGTTCTTACACTCTGGGTAAGAGTATTTACAGAATGCGTGCATAAATATTGGCTATATTGTCTGTCACTATTAGTGTAAACTCCACATGTGGAATGAATTCAATTTTGTTCGACAGTTTGAAGAGGAGTTGTAAATATTAATGGAGAATATATATAATATTATAGATTCATAGTTGTATATAAAAGTGCATCGCATTAGGAGCTGTCCATAAAAGTCGACTAAGAAGTCGTATACAAGAGACGATCAAGATGTCGTCTATAAAAGACGACTAAGAAGTAGTATATATATCTACATATAAGACAACTAAGAAATGTTCTATATGTAAAAGACTATAAAGTCATCTATAAGAGACGTCTAAAAAGTGGTCTATAGACGAATATATAGTCGTCTCCTATAGTCGTCTCCTATAGACGACGATATAGTCGTCTCCTATAGACGACGATATAGTCGTCTCCTATAGACGACTTCATAGTCGTCTCCTATAGACGACTTCATAGTCGTCTCTATAGACAACTTTATAGTCGTCTCCTATAGACAACTTTATTGTCGTCTCCTATAGACAACTTTATTGTCGTCTCCTATAGACTTTATAGTCGTCTCCTATAGACCACTTTATAGTCGTCTCCTATAGACGACTTTATAGTCGTCTCCTATAGACGACTTTATAGTCGTCTCCTATAGACGACTTTATAGTCGTCTCCTATAGACGACTTTATAGTCGTCTCCTATAGACGACTTTATAGTCGTCTCCTATAGACGACTTTATAGTCGTCTCCTACAGACGACTTTATAGTCGTCTCCTACAGACGACTTTATAGTCGTCTCCTACAGACGACTTTATAGTCGTCTCCTACAGACGACTTTATAGTCGTCTCCTACAGACGACTTTATAGTCGTCTCCTACAGACGACTTTATAGTCGTCTCCTACAGACGACTTTATAGTCGTCTCCTACAGACGACTTTATAGTCGTCTCCTACAGACGACTTTATAGTCGTCTCCTACAGACGACTTTATAGTCGTCTCCTACAGACGACTTTATAGTCGTCTCCTATAGACGACTTTACAGTCGTCTCCTATAGACGACTTTACAGTCGTCTGCTATAGACGACTTTATAGTCGTCTGCTATAGACGACTTTATAGTCGTCTCATATAGACGACTTTATAGTCGTCTCCTATAGACGACTTTATAGTCGTCTCCTATAGACGACTTTATAGTCGTCTCCTATAGACGACTTTATAGTCGTCTCCTATAGACGACTTTATAGTCGTCTCCTATAGACGACTTTATAGTCGTCTCCTATAGACGACTTTATAGTCGTCTCCTATAGACGACTTTATAGTCGTCTCCTATAGACGACTTCACCTATAAAAAACCTTACAGAGGGTCCTTAAAGACGACTTCTTAGTCGTCTATTATCTTCGTCTTTTTTATACAAATTCTCTGCCGTATTCTAAATACGACCACATATTTGTAGTAAAGTTTATTTCTATGTTCATTTGTATATAAAATTACATATTTCCAATGTTTCGCCGTGGCTTTATCCCTTTAATATAAGTGAAATTTAAAGGACACAATATCAACTCGTTTCAAAGTAGCAACCATTCATCCTATGCTCACATACTGCCGTAACTCTTTTGTTGTGCAACATATTTGTACGCCGATTTTGTGTTACTGATTTTAGTGGCTGTGGATGCATTACCATCGTTATTATCATCATCATCGGATAACAAAGTGTGTTTAAAGCCACAGATTAATTAAATTAATTGTAGAGATTATAACCAATGATATGTGAATCTGTGGATATCGTGGACACCCACGAATAAGCTCTGATAGACCCGGAGTAGCAAAGGCATTGCAGGTGTTCCAAGGATTTTAAAGATAAGGCCCAAAAATAGATGGATAAAAATATGAGAGAAAACATAGGCTGTTATCTGTTATCTTTGGAAGGTCTGGTGATAGAATGTGCTACTCTTGTGAGCAGTTGTAGGCACTTCATGTTCCAAAATTTTGGAAATTGAGATAGATATTTTGGACAATTACTGTCAACAACAAATTTTTGGATTCATAAAAATTGGGCCTTTTTAAAGGCTCTATGACCCGGTTTTGCTTAACTCTGAACATGCGACAATATTTTAATTTGCAATCCCAACTGCAGACATACATGTGCAACGCAATTTTTATAAATATTTCATAATAATAATACCACAGCCATTTTAAAAGCCAAATCTGTAATATTGTGGTATACATTTACATAGATTTTGCCTGTCAAGGACTGTGGAAGAATAATAATTTAAGTAGAAACAAAAGATTTTTTGAATGTAAAACATTCAACTTAAATAAAAAAAACTTCAATTCAGTCAGGCCGAATAAGGTTTTCTATAGGAAAACTTCAATTCAGACAGGCTGAATAAGGATTGAAGTTTTTGTTTTTTCCCTATAGAAAACTTTAATTCAGGCAGACTGAATAAGGTTTTCTATAAGAAAGCTTCAATTCAGCCAGGCTGAATACGCTTTTCTATAGGAAAACTTCAATTCAGCCAGGCTGAAAAAGTTTTTCTGTAGAAAAATTCAATTCATCCAGACTGAATAAGGTTTTCTGTAGGAAAACTTCAATTCATGCAGACTAAATAAGGTTTTCTGTAGGAAAACTTCAATGCATCCAGACTGAATAAGGTTTTCTGTAGGAAAACTTCAATTGAGCCAGACTGAATAAGGTTTTGTATAGGAAAACTTCAATTCAGCCAGGCTGAATAATGTTTTCTATAGGAAAACTTCAATTCAGCCAGGCTGAATAAGGTTTTCTATAGGAAAACTTCAATTCAGCCAGGCTGAATAAGGTTTTCTATAGGAAAACTTCAATTCAGCCAGGCTGAATAAGGTTTTCTATAGGAAAACTTCAATTCAGCCAGGCTGAATAAGGTTTTCTATAGGAAAACTTCAATTCAGCCAGGCTGAATAAGGTTTTCTATAGGAAAACTTCAATTCAGCCAGGCTGAATAAGGTTTTCTATAGGATAACTTCAATTCAGCCAGGCTGAATAAGGTTTTCGATAGGAAAACTTCAATTCAGCCTGGCTGAATAAGGGTTTCTATAGGAAAACTTCAATTCAGCCAGGCTGAATAAGGGTTTCTATAGGAAAACTTCAATTCAGCCAGGCTGAATAAGGGTTTCTATAGGAAAACTTCAATTCAGCCAGGCTGAATAAGGGTTTCTATAGGAAAACTTCAATTCAGCCAGGCTGAATAAGGTTTTCTATAGGAAAACTTCAATTCAGCCAGGCTGAATAAGGTTTTCTATAGCAAAACTTCAATTCAGCCAGGCTGAATAAGGTTTTCTATAGGAAAACTTCATTTCAGCCAGGCTGAATAAGGTTTTCTATAGGAAAACTTCAATTCAGCCAGGCTGAATGAGGTTTTCTGTAGGAAAACTTCAATTCAGCCAGGCTGAATGAGGTTTTCTATAGGAAAACTTCAATTCAGCCAGGCTGAATGAGGTTTTCTGTAGGAAAACTTCAATTCAGCCAGGCTGAATGAGGTTTTCTATAGGAAAACTTCAATTCAGCCAGGCTGAATGAGGTTTTCTACAGGAAAACTTCAATTCAGCCAGGCTGAATGAGGTTTTCTATAGGAAAACTTCAATTCAGCCGGGCTAAATAAGGTTTTCTATAGGAAAACTTCAATTCAGCCAGGCTAAATAAGGTTTTCTATAGGAAAACTTCAATTCAGCCAGGCTGAATAAGGGTTTCTATAGGAAAACTTCAATTCAGCCAGGCTGAATAAGGGTTTCTATAGGAAAACTTCAATTCAGCCAGGCATCAATAAGGTTTTCTATAGGAAAACTTCAATTCAGCCAGGCTGAATAAGGTTTTCTATAGGAAAACTTCAATTCAGCCAGGCTGAATAAGATTTTCTATAGGAAAACTTCAATTCAGCCAGGCTGAATAAGGTTTTCTATAGGAAAACTTCAATTCAGCCAGGCTGAATAAGGTTTTCTATAGGAAAACTTCAATTCAGCCAGGCTGAATAAGGTTTTCTATAGGAAAACTTCAATTCAGCCAGTCTGAATAAGGTTTTCTATAGGAAAACTTCAATTCAGCTAGGCTGAAATAGGAAAACTTCAATTCAGCCAGGCTGAATAAGGTTTTCTATAAGAAAACTTCAATTCAGCCAGGCTGAATAAGGTTTTCTATAAGAAAACTTCAATTCAGCCAGGCTGAATAAGGTTTTCTATAGGAAAACTTCAATTCAGCCAGGCTGAATAAGGTTTTCTATAGGAAAACTTCATTTCAGCCAGGCTGAATAAGGTTTTCTGTAGGAAAACTTCAATTCAGCCGGGCTAAATAAGGTTTTCTATAGGAAAACTTCAATTCAGCCAGGCTAAATAAGGGTTTCTTTGGGAATACTTTACTTCAGACAGGCTGAATAAGGTTTTCTTTAGGAATACTTTAATTCAGACAGGCGGAATAAGGTTGTCTATAGGAAAACTTCAATTCAGACAGGCTGAATAAGGTTTTCTATAGGAAAACTTTAATACAGGGTCATAGTTTTTTCAAAATTTCAGTTCCACTGTGCAATCACCGCCGTAACACTGTTGTTGTTATCGTTTCGGTCCACATAAAATGATAAACATTTCATTAAATATTTTGTGCAAATAACTTTTGTGGCCGAAATGCACGCTCCGCGCACGTAGACTCACACATAACAAAGAGAAAAACAATTAAAATTATTGATTGTTCGAATGTACAACAATCATGAACATGAATCGATACCTATGCAGGATGTACACACTCACACATCCTGTTGTAGAGAATTTCAAATAGAGGGTGTCAATTTCATTAATCTTAATTATTTCCGTTGTAGTCGGCAACGACGACCATGTATTCAATATGTCGCCGACAGTCATATATAATGATTCTGTTGTCGTCGATTCTTGTCAATAATTGTTTATGCTCAATGATACCCCCGAAAATAAAGGGATCACTGTGAATGGAATGATTAAAAGGTGTTTACGTACTCGATACGGCTTAAAAGACTGTAGTGGACCTAACGAACTGAAATGAAACCTAACGAACAATCAACATTTTGAAAGGTATGGAAAACCGGTGCGAGTCATATCGTGAACTCCGCCCTATAAATTAAGATCCGGATGGGTAATAAATCCGCTGAAGAATTATCGGTGGTAGGTGGCCGTCCTAACATGCACATTCGGTGTTTCTGTCACAATGATGTCTTCAGTCAGACTCATCCTAATCTGCAATGTTTTTAGGAAAGGAGTGGAGCTTCTAAGGACTAACCATCCAAACCCCTAGCCATTCAGCAAGTGGAAAGATATAACTTATTGTGGCGGTGACATAAGCATTGGAAGCAGAACAATCTTCACGGCAAATGTGGTTAAGCTGGACCTGCAGCTCGTTCAGAGAACCTGTGTAGGCTAGCGATCCAGTCTCTCGGCCATAGAGCCAAATAAGTCTCTATCTATTAAATATTAAGTCGAACCTGGAAATTCTTTAAGATACCTTCCGACTATTTGAATAATTTAATGGGAGGTCAATCAATCGGAAACAATTCAATACAAAGCGCTGCAAAGCTTCAAAACGCAAAATTAATTACATGAGAGTTTATACCTCAGGCGTTTCTGGGACAGCAAAGATACCTGCCGACCACGTAGACACCTGCAGAACAATCTTCAAAACAAAGAAGGGTAAGACAAACAAAGAAGTAAGCAATCCAGTTTATCGGCTATAGATTGACTCAGTTATCAAAAAAAGATATATATTTATTTTAAACATCTCAGGCATCTCGTTAAGAGATCTGCGAAATTCACGGAATGTTTGACAATGTATGGATATAGCCAGCATAGATTTAATGGCAGCCTGACAGTCGGAGTTAATGAGGCAGCCAGTCTCTGTCATTATGTTGCGACTCAACCAATTTACAGTTTCCATTATAGCCATAATTTCGGATTAATATCCACTGTCACTCTAAACAGAGTCTACTAGGTGCTTTGCCTAGGTGGGCCCGGTGGTTAATAAATCCACTGAGTAGTGGAGGCTGATACATCCGAATCTCATATATCTGAAGTCATTCCATTGAAGTTGAGTGGGTATCCTTAGCAATTTTTCACTTGTTTTCATCCAATCGTCTAGAGATACTGCAGAAATATTGACGATGGCATTACTTGGTAGCCTTTGAGAACATCTGCTGGAGGAAAAAATATATACTCTCATATTATTGTCCACAATTAAACTATTCGGAATGATCGTTCTTGGCGAATGCACAAACTAGTTTTCCTACTCTCTAAACGAAGTCTGACGCAAAGAAGTACCTATGAGATACCTATTATCATGTATTGGAATACGGAGTTGCTAGGCCTCATCCGAAGAGCTCACCTTCTTACCAACGATTATGAGGCCACCGAGGTCTCTGAAGCCAATGGAATTCTTATACAAGAATATCTGGATCTCCCTCGGATACCTATTCAAAGAACTAAGAATTTTCTACCCCTCATTTGAAGACCGGATCTGCTCACAAACGATCCCCGCGGGGTCAGAAAGAAATGAGAATCCTTGCGCTTATTCTTCGGATCGTTAGAACAAACAACAATATGACCTCACATTCTTACCAACGATTATGAGGCCACCAAGGTTTCAGAAGCCATTGGGAATTCTATAATGTAAAGTGAGGTCCACGTATACAAGAATATCAGGATCTCCCTCGGATACCTATTCAATGAATTAAGAATTTTCTAAGCCTCATCTGAAGACCTGACCTGCTCACAAACGATTTTAAGATCCCCGCAGGGTCAGAAAGAAATGAGAATCCTTGCGCTTATGCTTCGGATCGTTAGAACAAACAGCAATATGAGTTGATAGATCATATCACAAAAAGTCTTCTATTAGGAGAAGACCTTTGGTTTTTAAATGTCTTTAGTTACTAAAGAAGATATTTTGCTCTTCAAATAGTCTTCTGTTATTGAAGACGTTTGTCTTTTAAAAAGTCTTCTCTTAAAAAAGACATTTGTCTCTAAAAGTTTCTTAATAAAGAGAACCATTGCCGCCTTTAAGAGTTGTATATTAAAGATGACCAGCACCTGCTTTAAAAATGTTCTTATATAGAAGACCACATCCTTTTCGAAATATCTTATATTAAAGAAGAACATGGACTCTTTGGAAAATTTTCTATTAAAGAAGACCACCGTTTTTTCTGTCTGTTCTTAGAGAAGACTATACCGTCTTTTTTGTCTGTTCTTATAGAAGACCACACCATTTTTTTGTCTGTTCTTCTAGAAGACCACACCGTCTTTTTTGTCTGTTCTTAAAGAAGAACACGTTTTTTCTTTTTTGAAAAAGTGTTTTCTTAAAGAAAACACCGTCTTTTTGAAAAATTCAATGTTAAAGAAGACAACCTTTTAAAAAAAATCTCTTAAAAAAGACTACCGCCTTTTTGAAAAGAAATAGTGTATGTTTAAACATACCCTGAGCTTTTTTAAAAGTCTTTCAACAAGAAGACCATCACTTACTTTAAAATAAATAAGACCAGTACCTGCATTAAAAATCTTCTTTTTGAAATATCCAGCACTAAAGGAGACCATAGATTTTTGAAATAACTGCTGCTAAAGAAGACCTCCGCCTTTTTGAGAAATCTTCTATTATAGAAGACCATTGTCTTTGGAATAATCATCTGTTAAAGAAAAACACCGCCTTCTTGAAAAATCTTCTATTAAAGAAGACCATCGACTTTGGAAAAAATATTCTTTTGAAGAAGATCACCCACCGCAATTTTGAAAAATTTTTTATTAAAGAAGATCACGGCCTTTTTGAAAGTGAAGACCTCCGCCTTTTTGAGAAATCTTCTATTATAGAAGACCATCGTCTTTTGGAATAATCCTCTGTTAAAGAAAACCACCGCCTTTTTGAAAAATCTTCTATGAAAGAAGACCATCGACTTTGGAAAAAATATTCTTTTGAAGAAGATCATCCACCGCAATTTTGAAATTTTTTTTATTAAAGAAGATCACGGCCTTTTTGAAAGTCTGATCTTAAAGAAGACAACATTTTAAAAAATCTTCTATTAAGGAAGACCATCGCCTTTCTTAGAAAAGAAAGGTCTATCGTTAAAGAAGACAATCTTCCCTAAAAAAAATCTGCTGTTAAAGAAGACCACCGCAACCCTATGTACTATTAAATTCAAATTTTATGACATAAGTTATAATGATGACATATAATTTAGATGATTAAATGCCTGCCGAAAGTTAGGCATATATTTGAAGTTTGCTGAAATTTGAAATGTTAAGAAGATAGAAATGTTAATAAGATAGAAATGAGAAACTTCGCCTAATAAAGAAGACAATCACCTGCTTTAAATATATTCTAATAAATAATACCAGTACCTGATTTAAAAGCTCTAATAAGTCATTCGCCTTTTGGAAACATCGATTTATATAGAATACTTTTTACTACATTGTATCTTAAAGGAAACCACCGCTTTTTAAAAAATAATAGCTATTCATTTTAAAAAGTCTAAAGTAGACCTTCACCTGCTTCTACAATCGTTTAACCAGTAAGAAAAGAGAGAAAGTCGGGCGGGCCGACTACATAATACCCTACACCTCCCTAACAATGCGATAAAGGTCATTGCGATAATAATTTGGAATAATTGGTAAATGGGTAAGAACATATAAATGTGGATATATCTAATTCTGAACCGATAATCGCTAAATTAAGCAATATTCGTTCCCAAATTGAGAAACATCTTTATGGAGAATTTTATAATGATCGGAAGTAAAGTACAACTTCTATAGCGCTTTGTATCCAAATCAGGAGAAACATATATATGGAGGTTATATATAAATCTGAATCGATTTTTCCTGAATACTCATGCATGTAAAATAGAAACCTCTTTCTGTCGAATTTCGTACTGATCGGATATAAAATCCAGTCTCCACAGCGCTTAGATGTCAAATCGGGGCTAACATATATATGGGGGCTATATCTAAATCTGAACCGATTTTCTCCGAATTTGGCAGTATTCCTTCAAGTAATAAGAAACCTCTTTCTGCCGAATTTCGTACTGATCGGATATAAAATACAGTTTCTACAGCGCTTACATGTCAAATCGGAGGTACGAGTACATATATATGGCAGTTATCTGTAAATCTGAACCGATTTTAACCAAATTCAATAGGGATCGTCCTTGGGCCTAAAGAAATGTGCAACGTTTCGTTGAGATCGAACCATAATTGCGACCTGTACTTTGATAACAAGAATACATGGACGGACAGACAGACAGGGCTAAATCGACTCAAAAAGTGATTTTATGTCGATCGGTATAATAAACTATGGGCATATCTTGTGTCTTTTTGGGTGTTACAAACAAATGCACAAAGTCATAATAGTTTATACCCTACACAGTGTGGTGTAGGGTATAAACATCACCCCCTAAATGCGAGTGCGGTCAAATACTCACGACAGCGGCCGGAAGTTGGACCCCAAGAAAATGCACCCCAAATTGAAAATGAAAGTGCGCCCCAAATTTGGGGCCTATTTTCGTTACAAAAACTGATTTAGGAAATTACACCCCTATCAAGAAAACAACATGAAATGAAAATAAACCCCCAAAAAACTAAGAAATTTTCTTTTCGTAAATCTGGGGAGTATGCAATAATACGCGTATGCAAACCTATTTTCTGATTATAAATCCTGTCCTGTGCGGTCGGCCTACGTCCTACGGCCTGCGGCCTTCGTCCTCTGTTTAAGACTTTCTCCTATTGACAGGATCCAATGTTGGCAATGTGGAGCAAATCTTTTATGGGTAGCCTCTCCTATTTGTAAATTAATAGATAAAAATAAGCCACAAAAACCAGACAAAAAATTAAAGTAAACCCCAAAAAGCAAAGAAATGAAATTAAGCCTCAAATAAAATTGTCGTTGTTTGATATGTTATTTTGTGGGGCCCATATTCATAAAAATATTGGGTTGAATTTTCCTGGGGCCCAATTTCATTCCGCCACTCACGATACCTTGGGCGGAACGAAATTGGGCCCAAGGAAAATACATCCCAATATTTTTATGAATATTGGCCCCAAAAAATTACATGTTAAACAACAAAATTTTTTTTTGGGGCCGTATTTCATTTTTGTCGCTTTTTGGGATTTAATTTTAATTATTTTCTGCTTTTTGGGGGCTTATTTTCATCTAAAATTTCAGAAACAGGAGAGGCTGCGCATAATAGATTTGCTCCACGTAGCCACCTTTGGATCCTGTCCATAGGAGAAAGTCTTAAACATGAAAAGGAAAATATTTTTTAATTAAAAAATGGGTGTATTATTTCATACTCCCCAATATTTCGTACAAAATTTCTCCGTTTTTTTGGCGTAAATTTTCATTTCATGATCTTTTCTTGATTGGGATGTAATTTCCTCAATCATTTCATTTTCAATTTGGGGTGAATTTTATTGGGGGTCCAACTTCCGGCCGTCTGGGCAGGTTTTTCGAAATTTCCATTTTAAAATTTTTGGGAACACTGTGAAGTGAAAAATACGATTTTTTGAAAAAAAATCGGTTAATTTGTTATGGTAAAATAAAAAATATTAACAAATTTTAAGAAAAACTCTCCAGCATTACCTCGTAAATTATGAACTGATCACTGTGTCTGATGTTAAAGAATACCACCGCCTTTTTGAGAGGTATGCTGTTAAAGGAGACCACTGCGTCTCTGAAAAAACTGCTGAAGACCACATTTAAAAAAATACTATTAAAAAAACCACATAATTTTTGCAAAATCTGCTCTTTGAGAATACACAGTACAGCATTTTTTAGCTCATTGATTTGGTACTCAATTCTGAGAACTGGACGTGAAAGTAGCCAAAAAATAAGAACTTCTGCATCATTCGTTTAGTAAAGTTGGCTCAATTTATAATATAATGGCCATACGATTTTTATACACTCCACCATAGGATGGGGGGTATATTCATTTTGTCACTCCGTTTGTAACACCTCTAAATATTGATCGGAGACTCCATAAAGTATATATATTCTTAATCGTCGTAAAATTATAAGGCGATTTAGCCATGTCCGCCTGTCCGTCCGTCCGTCTGTGGTAATCACGCTACAGTCCGCAATAATAGAGCTAGGTTGATCAAATTTGGTACAAATACTTCTTATAGTTGCAGGTTGTTGTGGATTGCAAATGGGCCATATCGGTCCATATTTAGATATAGCTCCCATATATAGCATCTAACTTGTTGTGATTCCTACTGTTATCATCTACTATAATTTTTGTGTTTTCGGTGTTATTTTCTTTAGGTTTGAGTTATTTTGTGAGGTCACATGCTATCCATGGTGGAGGGTATATAAGATTCGGCATGGTCGAACTTAACGCTTTTACTTGTTTTTGCTCAAGGTGGATTTTAAGCACTTTTTCTATATTTTTTCTCGGTATACCGTACGGAATATCTCTTTTGTGTCTGAAGCAAAGTTGTATATATTGAATAGGAGAAAAAAATGCTGAACAAACCTAACCGAAAAAAGTACATCTAGTGCCTTAAAAATCGCTAAAATACCCCTTTTTCAATTTTTTACGATTTTCGTTCAATAACTGGATTACAAATCCACAAAAATACTGTTTTTATTTTTGGAAGTGCCTATTTACAATATCGTAGGGACGTTTCGTCGATGCTCCATAGGAAATGGTTTAATGAAAAGCTATATAAGAATAGCTGTATTATGAATCGGAATTTTTATTTTCACGAAAATAAAGTTTGTAAAGAAAAAAAAATAGCATATTTGTGGATTCGTAATCCAGTTATTGGTATATCGAGATATAACCGTGTAAAAATTTAGAAAAAGTGCTAAAAATCCACATTGAGCAGAAAAAAAAGCGTATGGCAATTAAAATATTAATTGAGCCAACTTTACTAACCGAATGATGCAGAAGTTCTTATTTTTGGGACTACTATCACGTGCAATTCTCAGAATTGAGTCCCAAAATCATTTGTTGTACTGCGATATTTTTTACGAATAAAAAAGCAGTTAATCAAGAAAACCAACGTCTTTTTGATAAATCTTCACTTAAAGAAGAAAAATCTGCTGTTACAGAAGACAGCCGCCTCCAGGAAAAAAGTAATTTTTAAATAAAGCATTTCTGAAAAATCTGATGCTCTTAAAGAAAACCACAGCCTCTTTGAAAAATCTGCTCTTAAAGAAGACCACCTTTTGACAGATCTGCTGTTAAAAAAGTCAAGTGCCTTTTGAAAGAACAGCTCCTAAAGATAACTACCGCCTTTTGGGAAAATCTGCTCTTAAAGAACACCACCGTCTTTTTGAAAATTTCCTTTTAAAGAAGACCAGCGTTGAATGATATGCTGTTAAAGAAGACCACTGCCATTTCGAAAGATCAGCTCTTAAGAAAGACCACCATCTTTTAGCCATTAACAGTTTTCACTTGCTGTTTTGAAAAACCTGGTGTTAAAGAAGACTGCCACCACCTTTTTGGAAAAGCTGCTCACCTCTCTGTATTTCATCGTCCCTATGCTAGATCACCCTATACGGTTTCAATTGCTGTGTGCAATTAATTGCATGCGTCTAAACAATTGTCATTTCGCAATACACATACACAACTCACAAACACAATCAAGAATGTCAACAACAAAAGCCCACACTACTACGAATACGCACGCACAACCATATACATTCACCCAGGACATTCAACGACAACGAAAATGAATCATTATGCTTTACTCCATGTCCTGTCCACACAAATATCCGATTATTCGTTAAAATTTACGTTTAACGTCTTTTGTCACACATTGTGACATGTGACAAAAACACTGAAGTCGAATACCATTCGCTGCCTATAAATTCGTATTGCAGCATTTGCTATGGTCACCCCACAAAAGGACACCATGAGTAGTTGGCTAACGACTGCCTAGCTTGGTCATTATGTACATATATGCTTCTGTCAAAGTATATTGGAATGTTTAGCAGCTGATCATAATACAGGAAAATGTATTCCTTATTTTTGGGCCCACACCAGTATTTGTCGCATTTGTGTGTGTATGTGTGGCTAGATGTCCTGTTGTTTTTCGGTTGCAGGAGCACCGTTTTTCATTTGCAGCGGTCAGTCATAAATTCGATAACGATGGAAGGTTTCGTTACAAAAAGGATTTGTGGCCAGTGAACACACAGTTGTAGAGAATGAAGGCGTTAGTTTGGAGCTAATAAGTATTGGCGTTTTGTGCAAACATTTGAGGAAGTGAAGTTTCTATAGATTTACCAAGCCTCCTAAAATATTGGAAAATAAATATACGAGTACATTTGAATATACCAATGTAATCATACCTTGTAATTGAAATACCCCCAAAATAATTTGAACATTATTCTAACATACAAGAAGCATCTTGCCTCCCCCCCCCCATTCATTGCATACTCCAATCAAAGCCAGAAACTAAATTCTGACCGAATAACAACTACAATCGTCCTTAAACATGTCAAGTGATGTAAGAGTATGTAGGAGGTTTAGATCCTTTTTCAAAATATGTTCAACTTCCTGACAACTAAAATACTTTATGCTATATCACCCTTAAGAGCTGAAAATCTCAGAATACTTCCTTAAAGAACAATAACAAAAAAAAAGAAATGAAAAACCTCCGCAAAAGAAATTGTAACCACCCATCTTATGTTTGTACTCCAAAGACAACATAGCACATATTTCAACATAAATTTGCATATGATTGTAAGTTCAACATTTATAAGCGATGTGAAGGAGCCACAGCAGTAAGAGGAGCAATGTTACAAGGCTCAGAAATCGAACGCCGTATACATTTGCCCTACTGTTATACAAATACGAGAAGTAATGCTCGAACATCTTGAAAATGCTCCTTAAATGCAGTCTCCCTATATGATAACAAATGCGAGGCACAGTGGATGGAAATTTGGAAAAGTCCTTCGAATTATAAAAAGTATTCTAGTAAGATGACCAACTACATATCTAACGTGGTTTTGTCGAAGGCTGAGGTAAGTGCAGTCGTCTCCAGGGTCGTCCTAAGGACCCACAAACCTTAAGAAATATTAACACAAGGATTTTCCCTGACTAGGGCTTACAATTCAGGTTCTATTGAAGTGATAAACTGTTTTACAATCTACTTGTATTTGCTTTAAAGATATGATTGACAATTACAAGATACTGATAGGTCGAGCCTGTCGTTGCTGGGTGTTTGGGTGGGGTTTTGCCAGCAAGGGAGGTGAGGGTAGGCGAGGCGACGAATCCCTTCTATGACAAACTCCAATAAGAACGATAGCTCAGTAGTGGGGGAACGATGTGAGTGACCGATGTTGGCGGAGCAGAAATGCAAAGGGCGAAATAGAAAAGAAATAAATAAAACACAAGAGTTTAGTATTTTCGGTTATGATAAAAGCAGAGCTTTATTTGTGGTAACGTATATTACCATGTATGAGGGTGGCGACAAGGCCGTGCGAATAGTTCAATAGCAAAAACTACAAGAAGTGCTCAGTAGTCGAGCCAAAGACAAGTAGAGGTGCGCGAGTGTGGTGCAAAAACAGCGTCTAGTAGAAATGTGCGTGATAGTATCGCCGAACAAAGACTACAATTGACTCTTTACACCGAGAGAGTGCTCGACAACGAATAGTGAACGAAGAGGGTTGTTAGAAGTGTCAGGCTCCTTAGAAGATGCGAGGAAAGACAGAGAGACCCGAGGATAATGCAAGGAAACCACACAACAATCACCGCCCAGTGGCAAACTGCACTCTAACACAGCCGTACTAAGCGAATTAGCCCTGTAGCTAAACTCATTTCTAGTTGCGTATTGAACCAGTCATAAGCTAGTTGTAATATGGCCTACGCAAACCCATTCGCATCACTGCCAACAAAAACGATTATCTGAGCTGCTTAACAGTACTTACTTGGTACCTACATTGTGGTTGCAGATCGACTCGTTCGTCTCTCTGCCGTCAGCAGCAGAGAAATAAGCAAAAACGATTGAACTGCTTTACGAGTAAGTACTCGCTTGGTGGTGGCAGAGTAAATGTTTCTCTCTCCCACCACCATTCTCTTGTACTCTTTTATTCTCACATATAGTAATAACTGAACTAGATATTAACTAGTACTGATTTGTAAACAAATGAACTAGTTGGGTGCCTATGACAAGCCAATGTTAAAATCGATAGTTCGTTATATGAAAAAAGGACAGATATGTTACTAGTTTGAAGTAAAAAGCAACTAGTATATTTCTATATACCAACTAGTCATTTTGACTGCAGGCAGGTCTCCGAAGAGAGGTGTAGAGGAGATTCCAGTGATGTCAATACGCAACCGGTATTGTCCAGGCTCGGGAAGATGAGACAATGCTGCGTACGTGAATATCGATTTGAAGGTGATCGGGAACTAGCTGTTCGTGCGATTTATAGATAATTGGGAACTTGTGGTCCTCGAAACCGGATAGTAGTTTTTGACCACTGTCCTGATAGCAATCTCAAGCTGGTTGACTGATGCTAACCGGGTAGATGTCACGAACTACACTGTGGTACGTATGGTATCGATATGCGGTGCTTTGGTAAATTAAATGCGGAGTTTCGGTATTCGGCTCGCTATAAGTCTATTCACTCCAAGTAGTTAGTTCGGGCAGCACCGACTTGATTAACGAGTGTACACAGCTATCGTTCTGGAGATTCGGTTATGTATAGGCTGGGTGTTCGTATTCTGCAGGATCGATCCCTCGTGGATCTAATTACAACAATTTCGGTTGTCGGCTTCGGATATTCAGCCTTCGGGTATGTCTAGGTATTATATGCTGCAGGCTACATTTCTCGTTGATCTGAATACCGCAGTATCGGTTGTCGGGTATTGGCAGGGTATTGTATGCCGCAGGCTCGATCTGTTGTAGATCGCGGATTCGGTTGTCGGCTTCAGATATGTTCTGGTTGGGTGTTGTCGTATGCTGCAGGCTCGATCCTGATATCCCAGTCTCGGTTTTCGGCTACGGCTATGTTCTGGATGGGTGTTGTCGTATGCTGCAGGCTCGATCTGTCGTAGATCCGGATACCGCAGTCTCGGTTATCGGGTATTGTTTGCCGCAGGTTCGATCTGTTGTAGATCGCGGACTTGGCTGTCGGCTTCGGATATGTTCTGGTTGGGTGTTGTCGTATGCTGCACGCTCGATCGGGATACCCTAGTCTCGGTTGTCGTCTTCGGGTATGTTCTGGTTGGGTGTTGTCGTGTGCTGCAGGCTTGATCAGTCGTGTCTCTGGTTACTTCGGGATTGGCTTCGTCCGGGAGTGCGGCCTCAATTCTTCGGCGATCTGGTTTCTACAGCTTCCTTTGTCGGTTGGTAACGATCGACACTAGCGTCGTGCTAAAGATCCGCCGAAGCCGTCGTAGTAACAATCGACCAAAGTCGTCGTGGTAACGATCAGACGAATCTGTAGTAGTAACGATAGGCCGAAGCCGTCGTAGTAACGATCGACCGAAGTCGTCGTAGTAACGATCGACCGAAGTCGTCGTAGTAACGATCAGACGAATCTGTCGTAGTATCGATCGGCCGAAGCTGTCGTAGTAACGATCGACCGAAGCTGTCGTGGTTAGTCCTAAAAAGAACTGTTATTTATTTTCAGCCTTCCGTTTCCAGATGACCGAATTCCAAAAAATGTTACAGGCCCAGGTCCGACCTCTATGGATGAGTCCCGACTGATCTCAACAGAGACCCCAAAACGAACTCACTTTGCCAAACAAACCCAAAACAAGCGTACGCACTGAGTATTAGTCCATTAGTTTTTGCATTGATTGGCAATACAACAAGTGGTGGCCAAGACTAGTAAGCGGTAGTGGTGGGGGAACTGCATGTGGGTGTCTGGTTATGTAGTCTGCTACAAATTATTAAGTTTGCTATAAAGAAGACCTCCGACTTATTACAAAATCTGATAATAAGAAGACCTCTAATTTATTAAAATGTCTGCTACTAAAGAAGAACACCAACTTATTAAAAAGTCCGCTACCAAAAAAGTCTGCTATTAAGAAGATTACCGACTTATTAAAAATACTGATATTAAAATACAACAGACGTTAATAAAAATCTTCTATTAAGCAGATCTACACTGAAAGAAAAAAATTAGTAATTCTTACTTGAATCAAGTGTCAAAAGTATGGTAAGTACGATTTTTCTTAAACCAAGTACAAAATACTTGAGTCAAGTACGGATTTTTAAGTCATGAATTCTTAATATTAGCGCTCATTAAGCATATTCTTATATCAATTCTTATTTCAAGCATAAAGCAATTGAATTAAGAATTTGATGGTATTTATTCGAGTGCGAAAAGGGCTTCAAAGAAGAACATTTTGATTGAATTAAGTCTGCTCAATACTTGATTTGTGTCTGCCCAATACTTGATTTATTGTGCTTTCGTTCGTTTCATACCTATATACCATTTATATAATACCATTTTTGCCACTATATTGCAAAGAATGCACATTTTTATTAAAATGGTATGTCAAAATAAATACAATTGCTTGACAGCAAGAGTAAAAATTACGCTGTAATTATACAATTTTAATCTCAAACATATAAGGAATAACATCAACGAAACGAACCAGAATTATTAATTATTCGGCTTAAAATATGAATTTTTGATTTGAATTTAGTATGACATTCTTCTTTATGTGTATACACATACTAAAAAATCTGATATCAAGAAGACCACCGATTTATTAAAAAGTCTCTTATTAAGAAGACCAACGACTTATTCAAAAATCTGTTATTACAGAAGACCACAGATTTATCAAGTAGTATGCTATTATAGAAGACCGCCGACTTTTCAAATATATTTATTTATTTATTGATTTATATGAATTACAATACAAAGTAAATTTATATTCTAATTTTAAGGTCCAGGGAAAGGCCGGGTTACAAAGACCATATGGCTAAATGTTTGCAGCGCCAGACCAGAGCCTCTGGTGGGAATCGAACCCACGACCCCCAAACTCATAGGCGAGTACGCTACCAACTCGCCTACTAGGGCGCTCTTATCAAATACTCGTATATGTTATAGTATGTTGTTATAGCAAATCACCGATTTATTAAAAAGAACCTTATTATGAAGACCACCGACTTATTAAAAAGTATCGACCACAGACTTATTTTAAAGTCTCTTATTAAGAAGACAACCGACTTATTCAAAATTCTTCCATTATAGAAGACCACAGACTTATTATAAAAACCTCCTAGGAAGACCACCGTGTCTTATTAAGAAGACCCCCGACTTATTAAAAAGTTTCTTATTAAGAAGACCATCGATTTACAAAAAATATGCTACAAATGAGACCACCGACATATCAAAAGGCATGCTATTTTAGAAGACCGCCAACTTATGAAGAAACAGCTGATAAGAAGACCGCAGACTTAATAAAAGTCAGCTATTAAAAAAACAACCAACTTATTAAAAAGTCTGCTTTTAACAAAACCACCGACTTATTTGAAAGTCTGCTATTAAGTAGACTACCGACTTGTTAACAAGTCTCTTATCTAGGAGACCATCGAGTTACGAGTTTTAAAAAATCTGCTAATAAAGAAGACCACCGAATTGTTCAAAGGTCTTTTATTAAAGAACACTTATTAAAAAGTCTCTTATTAAGAAGACCATTGATTTATTCAAAAGTCTCTTATTAAGAAGACCATTGATTTATTCAAAAGTCTCTTATTAAAGAAGACCACCGCCTTAAAGTCTTCTATTATAGAAGACCACTGTATTAACGCCTTTTTAAAAAATCTGCTATTAAGAAGACCGCCGACTTTTAGAAAGTCTGATATTAAATAATTAAACCGACTTTAAAGTCCGATATTAAAGAAAAACTCAGACTTCTCAAAAAAATATCTTTTTAAGAAGACCACTGACTTATTAAAATGTCAGCTATCAATAAAACGCCTGTATATAAAAAGTCTGCTACTAAGAGGACACCCATATAAAAAATTCTGCTCAAAAGACGACAACTCCTGTATAAAAACTCTGCTGTTAAAAAGATTATTAACATATTAAACCGTCTGCTATTAAGAAAAACAAAGGTTTAATAAATAGTCTGCTTGGTAAAAAGTCTGGTACTAAGAAGACAACCGACATATTAAAAAGCCGGGTACTAAGAAGACAACCGACTTAATAACGGCTACTAATAAGACAACAGATTAAAAATCTGCTAATAAGAAGACCATCTATTAAATTTCTGCTATTGGGGCGACTACAGTTAAGAAGTCTGCTATTAAAAAGACCTCCGGAATAATATAAAGTCTGATACTAATACTGTACATCATTTTTCAGCTCCTTGATTTAAGACCCAATTCTGAGAATTGAACGTGAAAGTAGCCCCAAAAATAAGAACTTGTGCATCATTCTTTTAGTCTAGTTGGCTCAATTAATAATTTTATGACCATAAGATTTTTTTACTCAAGGTGGATTTTTAGCACTTTTTCTATATTTTTTTTTTCGTTATACTGTAAGGAATATCTTTTTTGTGTCTGAAGCAAAGTTGTAGATATGGAATAGGGAAAAAATGCGGCACAAACCTAACCGAAAAAAGTGCATCGAGTGCCTTGAAAATGGCAAAAATGTTCTGTTCTGTTTTATAATGTTCTGTTTTATAGGTATCACGTATACATATACGCATTTTTCAATTTTTTACTGACAGATATTTTATGACTTTGTGGGCATTTTAGCGATTTTCAAGGCACTGGATGCACTTTTTTCGGGTAGGTTTGTTCGCATTTTTCGTATGGCCATTAAGTTATTAATTTAGCCAACTTGACTAAACGAATGATGCAGATTTTCTTATTTTTGGGGCTACTTTCACGTCCAATTATCGGAATTGAGTCACCGAGTTATTAAAAAGTCTGCTTTAAAGAAATTATTACAAAGTCTGATATTAAGAAGACTATTATTAAGAACAGGACAATCTCTATATAAAAAGTCTGCTATTAAGAAGAACACATACTTATTAAAATGTCTGTTCTTAAGAAGACCACCAACATACTAAAAATTATAGTATTAGGAAGACCATGTGCTTAATAGAAGTGTTATATTAAGAAGCCCACCTCTATGTACAAAGTCTGCTGTAAAGAAGACCACCGACTTAAGATTTAAAGAAGACCGTAGAAGACCAAATTAGAATTAACAAAACAAGTAAGAAAGTTCAGTCGGGTAAACCGGATTACAAATCCCCTCACCTTCAGTCCCCAAAACTTTCGTAAATTTATTTTTTTGTTTTAGTTAAATTATTAACAATTTAAATTGCATTTAATAATTTTAAGGTAAACATTGGTATTAAAGTTATAAGCAGTTAACTTTTGGTGCAAAAAAGGGGCGTGGCAATAACGCCCATTTTCACTGAACTGTAGGCACTATAACAGCATTACACTTTATAACATTTCAAGTATTTGTATGCACTGGTATTAAAGTTTAAAGCTGTTAAGGTTTGGTGCAAAATGGCCCATATGTGTGGGAAGTGCCAAAAGGGGCGGTACAATAATGCCCATTTACAGGACTGTAGGCACTATAAAAAGCACTACACTGTACACAATTTCAAATATTTTTTTTGCACTGATATTTAAGTTATAATCTATTAAGTTTTGGTGCAAAATGGTACATTTGTGTGAGAGGCACTTCTCTCAAGTTGGTAGCGGATATTAAACTATGACCATGCGTGGATTTTCAGAAAAATTTATTAAAGATTCAATATTTCATTAAATTTTAAGAATAATAAGAACACCAAAAACCTTTTAAAAAATCTGATGCTAAGAAGGCCATACATCTATTAAAAGTATGATATAAAGAAGACCACAGATTTGTTAAAAAGTAGGTTACAAAGAAGACTACAGACATTATAAAAATCTGCTTTTATGAAGACAGCATCAAAATATTTGATATTAAGAAGAACAACGACTTCTTAAAATGTCTGGTATAAAGACCACCGTCAGTTTAAAAAGTCTGATACTAAGAAGACGCACGACATATTAGAAAGTCTGCTATTAAGACGAACATCCGACTTATTAAAAAGTCAGCTATTAAGAAGAACAAACGGACTTATTAAAAAGTCTGCTATTAAGACAAATATGCGACTTATTAAAAAGTCTGCCGACTTATTAAAAAGTCTGCTATTATAGATAATTGCCGACTTATTAAAAAGTCAGTTGTTAAAGATGACCACCGCTTTTTTGCAAAATCTGCTTTTGAAGAAGACCACCGCCTTTTTGCAAAATCTGCTATTGAAGAAGACTTCATTCATTCGATTTATTTTTATTCCAAATTTGATATTAAAGAAGATGACCGCCTTTTCGCAAATTCTGATATTAAACCAGTAAGGAAAGACAGAAAGTCGGGCGGAGCCGACTATATAATACCCTACACCTACCTAACAATGCGAAAATGGGAATTGCAGTAAGAATTTGCCAAATATCGTACTGATCTGATATAAAATACAGTTTCTACAACGCTTACACGTCAAATCGGGTGAAACATATATATGGGAACTATATATAAATCTGAACCGATTTTCACCGAATTTGGCAGTGTTCACTCATGTAATAAGAGAACTCTCTCTGCCAAATTTCGTACTGATCTGATATAAAATACAGTTTCTACAGCGCTTACATGTCAAATCGGGTAAAACATATATATGGGGGCTATATCTAAATCTGAACAGATTTTCTCCGAATTTGGTAGTGTTTATTCACGTAATAAGAAAACTCTCTAGCCGAATTTCATAAAGATTGGATGTAAAATGCGGTTTCTACAGCGCTTACATGTCAAATCGGGTGAAACATATATATGGGGACTATATCTAAATCTGAACCGATTTTCCCCGAATTTGGCAGTGTTCACTCATGTAATAAGAGAACTCTCCTTGCCAAATTTCGTACTGATCTGATATAAAATACAGTTTCTACAGCGCTTACATGTCAAATCGGGGAAACATATATATGGGGGCTATATCTAAATCTGAACAGATTTTCTCCGAATTTGGCAGTGTTCACTCATGTAATAATTTCGTACTGATCTGATATAAAATACAGTTTCTACAGCACTTACATGTCAAATCGGGTGAAACATATATATGGGGGCTATATCTAAATCTGAACAGATTTTCCCCGAATTTGGCAGTGTTCATTCATGTAATAAGAGAACTCTCTCTGCCAAATTTCGCACCGATCTAATATAAAATACAGTTTTTAAAGCGCTTACCTGTAAAATCGGGGGTAACATATATATGGTGGCTATATCTAAATCTGAACCGATTTTTACCAATTTCAATAGGGATCGTCCTTGGGCCAAAAAATACCACTATGCTAAATTTCATCACAATCGGACCATAAATACGACCTGCACTTTGATTACAAGAATACATGGACAGACGGACAGACAGACAGACAGACGGACATGGCTAAATCGACTCAGAAAGTGATTCTGAGTCGATCGGTATAATAAACAATGGGTCTATCACTTCTCCTTTTAGGTGTTACAAACAAATGCACAAAGTCATAATACCCTGTACCACAGTGTGGTGTAGGGTATAAATGGTTCATGGATCAAGAAACTCCACCATTCTAAATTTCAAAACGATTGGATGTAAAATACAGCTTTATAGGACTAAAGGACTAAATCGGACGAAACATATATATTGCAACTATAGCTAAATCTTAACCGATTTTCTTCAAATTCGGCAGTATTGGTTCATGGATCAAGAAACTCTACCATTCTAAATTTCAAAATGATTGGATGTAAAATACAGCTTCTACAGGACTAAAGGGCCAAATTGGACGAAAGATATATATGGGAGCTATAGCTAAATCTTAACCGATTTTCTTCAAATTCGGCAATGTTGTTTCATGGATCAAGAAACTCTACCATTCTTAATTTCAAAACGATTGGATGTAAAATACAGCTTCTATAGGACTAAAGGGCCAAATTGGACGAAAGATATATATGGGAGCTATATCTAAATCTGAACCGATTTCAACCAAATTCAATAGCGATCTTAACAGCCGCAAAATACTCTAAACTGCAAAATTTCAGAACGATCAGAGTGAAATTGCGACCTGTAGTCGACGAACAACTTTACATGGACAGACGGACGGACGGACGGACATCGTTAAATCGACTCAGCTAGTGATTCTGAGTCGATCGGTATACTTTAAGGTGGGTCTAGCTGTGTTATTTTCAGGTGTTACAAACATCTGCCGTGAATCAATAATACCCTGTACCACAGTGTGGTGTAGGGTATAAAGACCACCCAATTATTACAAAGCTTGCTCATAAAGAAAACAACCGACTTATTTAGAAGTCTGCTATTAAGACACATGTCATATTAAAAAATCTGCTATGAATGAAGGTCAGCCTGCTATTAGGAAGACAACTGATTTGTTAAAAAGACTGTTATTAAGAAGACAACCGGCTTTTTAAAAAGAGTGGTATTGAGAAGACCCCCTACTTATTATATTCTATCGAAGAGGAACGCCGACTTATTTAAAAGACTGCTATTAAGAAGAATATCAACTTAGGCCGATAGCATTTGTTGCGAGTGCTTTTACTATAAGATTATTATAATTTTAATTGTTATAAATTCAAAACGTAAATAAATAAGAATATCAACTTATTAATATCAGCTACTCGTATTAAAACAAACTCCTTCATTAAAAGTCTGCTATTAAAGAAAATCACCCCTATATAAATAGTCTGCCTTTAGAAAACTTCCTATTTATTAAAAGCCAGCTACAAAGAATATAGGTTAGGTTGAAGAGAGGAGACGTTTAAACGTCTCATGTCCATGGACATACACTTAAGCCAGTGGTTCGGCCTGTTGTGCGCTCCTTATTTATGATCTTTTTATACCTCACGAGTTACAGAAAATCGGTACTAGACTCGAATTTTCTCAGTATCTTCCAGTCAAGGAAGTATCTTCCAGAACAAAGAAGATAATTTTTAGTAAAAATGTCTGATATTAAAGAAAACCACCGACTTACTAAGAGGTGTGTTATTAAGAAGACCACCGACTTTTCAAAAATTCTGCTGCCAAAGAAGACTACCCGTTTTTAAAAGTCCGCTATGAAGTCCACCGGATTATTAAAAAGTCTTCTGTTAAAGAAGACCACCCACCTACTTATTTACTCTGCTTGAACCTATATAAAAAGTCTGTCATTAGTTAAAGATGATCAACCTCTTTCAAAAGTTTTAAATTAAAAAATTAGCCTTTGCAGAAGACCACTACTATATAACAGTCTGATATTGCAGAAGATCAATAACTTTTTGAATGATCTTCTGTAAAAGAATACCACCGACCTTTAAAGAAGACGTGTGTTAATGGTTTTTACCGCTATTTAAAAAGTCGGGGTTTAAGAAAGACTGTTTAAAAAATAGTATAGTTGGTCTTTCATTAAGCTTCCTATCTTTTAATTGAAATATAAAAAAAAATTGCGTAAGATATCATTGAACTTTATTCGTTTTCCTTGAAGGGCCCATCAATGCCATTAGGTATGGAATACATATCATGCAAATATATGTCATGGCTTTGCTGGATGGCGTGCTTCCAGAATGTCCAATTTCCCTCGACTCTGGCGCAAAAATCAGGCTGAATTTTACAAATGTCATGTATTGTATTGGATTAGAGGGCCGCTGTGGTTTGTGGATTATTCGCATAGACCTGCGACTTAAGAAAATCCCACGAGAAACAGTCTAACGTGGTCACATCGCAGGTTCTGGGTCGCCAGTTTACATCACCTCCACGTGAGTTGACCATGCATTAAAACGCCGTCCTGTTTAAACCACATGTCGTTGGTGTTCATATATAATCGTCAATATATAGCCCTCGCCTTTGACGATGGTAGCCTAGCCAACGTCGTTCTCAAAGAAATATGGACCGACGACGCCGCCATCCCAATATTACCACCAAAGAGTGGATTTTTCGGGATGCATTTAATGCTCTTGGATCTCATGTGGATTAGTATCTTCCCAAATTCTACAATTTTGTTTATTAACGTACCCATTTATCAAGAAATGTGTCTCATTGTTGAAGATGATCTTTCGATGAAAAGTTGCCCGAACAGAACGGGATGATGTTTTGGGTCGGTCGACGGGAGGGACTAGAAAAATGTTTTTACTGTCATTCCTGTGGAATCACATTGGACTACATGGTCTAGTTAAGTCTGACATACAGGCAGTCAGTATTTCTCATCCTGCTCCCTTTCGGAGAGTAAGCTATTAAAGAGCCAATAGCTTTTCTTAAAAATCTCCTCTTAAAGAATATCGCCAACTTTTCAAACAGTATCCTTTTCGTTGAAATTGTGACCTTTTCAATGTCGTCTGTTATAAAAAACCAGCGTTTTCATTTTGGAAACAGACTTCTCCACTTTTGAAACACTGTTTTTGCAGAATTCGTCGCATAATTAAGTTCTTTATTACAGGTTGGATTATCTTCTATTACAGAAGACATTTTTGAAATGTCTTGCGTAAAGAAGTCTCTTTTAAAAAGTTCTCTGTTAAAGAAGTCATTTTGAAATATCTTCTGTTACAGAAAATCATCATCAGTTTGAAAAGCCTTTTAGTTAAAAAGTCATATGCAAAAATTATTCTTTTACAGAGGGCCGCCGAATTAATGAAATTATATACAGAAGACTACTTACATATATTACAAGATTTCAGTTTCTTTTGTAATAACACATGCAAAAGAAACTGAAGTTCAAAATCAACGTGATTTACGAGAAATCAACGTGATTTACAATTGGCAAATCCGAATCCACAAAATTTTTGCGGATGTGAAAGCCTGCACTGCGGCGAATATCGCCATTTAATGACAAGATTTATTGAAAACTTTTATTCCAGAAAATTGCGAAATGTCTTCTGTTACAGAAAACTTTCGTCTTATGAATTGTCTCCTGTTAGGGAAGACTACGATTTCACAGATTTGTTCCATTTTATCCAAATTTCCCATTGTGCCAACAGAAAGACTTTATGTTGAAGTAAAATGGAGCTAAGATTCTTTAGGAAAAAAACAAATCTCAGTGTTATAGTTTTCTGGATGTTTATGCAAAACAAGAGAGAATATCCGCCTCCCCTCTTCAAACATATGAAAATCTCTTGAGGTTTAGTGAATTCACACACACACGCAAAATATGATCCCCCAAAACTGACTTAATGCAGAAAATGCATTACAAAAATCTTTTGAGGAAGGAACACAAAAAATCTTCTACATACACTTCGGGTACTTGTAAAGCAAAGCTGAAAAACAGCAACTCCTTGTTTGAGGCGATGGCGGCACGCTGTTACTGGGGTTAACATTTGACGCCCTGACAATGGACAAACATAAGAGCCGAAACGGCTACCACAACAACATTTTTGGGGAACACAACTGGGAAACAAGACATGCAAATGTAGCAAACGGCAGCTTTTATAACTGCAGGAGCCAAAGTTAGCCGCAGAATCTAAGCAAATGCCTAAAAATGCGGTGCAAAATGTTCCTTTTTACCATCATTGCATCCCACACCCTTTCCGTTCCTTATCCTAAAAATCCTCTATTACTTTGGTAACTGAAAAACCCTTTTACCCTTGCCCCAAACCCTGCCAAGTTTCGCAACAACTATTACGAGTATTTTGAATTCGGTCAGTAGGCTTCGTTCGCTCGTTTGTCGTCCGTAGGATTTTTTACGAATCAACAAAAAAGAGTGGCAACAAAAACACGTTGTTTATATTAACATTTCTTGTTCTGTACGAGGAGGGCATGTTGCCGACATCAAAACCACAGCAGCAACATCAGTTGCAGCAGCTAGCGAGCAACAACAGCAGCAGCAACAAGAGTGGACTTCTGTTTTACCTTTTTAATGCATTTTTAACTTTTTATGCATTGCTGCAATATTTCCTGGTTAAAGTTTTGTCAGGCCACAACAAGAAACAAGAAAATCTTATGGAACGGGGGATGCATGCAAATTATGAGAAATTTATATGGGTAACTAAAAGCCCAACAGACAGAAAAACAATGTCTATAGAAATTTTTCTATAGAAATTTTCCCAAAGAAAATTTCCTATAGAAATTTCTCTAAAGAAAATGTCTTATGTAAATGTTTCCAAACAAGTAAGCGTTTATGTGCACTAATATATTAACGTTATGAGCTCCTAAATTTTGGGACAATTTGACCATTTTGTGTGGGAGGTATAAAAAGGGGCGTGGTGGTAACGTCAATTTTTCACAGGACTATAGGTACTTCAAAAGTGTTACGCTGTGCAAAATTATGTGGTATTTTCATGCATTGATACCCACGCTGTAAACTTTGAAATTGCACTGTGCTTGAAATGGACACTTTAAAAATGTAACAGAATTGAGACCTTGTGGATATACCTATTTCGACATTGCTGAATCCAGTAGTGTTAGCCGTTTTTCTAGGTTAGCTCTTGTTTTCGCGATATTGGACCACAAAATTTGTAAGGAAATCAAAGAGGTTAGTTATCTCGGAGGTGATTTTGAAGTGGAAGGCTTCGGAATACACGTTTCATTCCAAAGAACGAAATAAAGGTAACCATTCGAGAATTATTTTTCTCAAAATAGTCAACCACGCTTCTCACCTCTTTACCCCTGAAAAAGTGCAATCAAATCTTACGATATGTCAAACGTCATACAAATCGTCGACATTTTAATATGCGTCTTTGAGAAAAATATTCCTCGCGAAAAATTACTATGAGTCTCCTTTCAACATATTTATGAAAAATAAACAGATTTCATAATTTAGCAGGTTTTGTGGGATACCTTTGAAATTTCCATTGACACTAACCAAAGAATAATTTACAAAAATTTAAGTCAAACAATTTTATTACAAATATTTTCTGTTATGAGCAGAAAAATACACAAATTATGTAAAAACTCGAAATCTGCTTAATTCTCATAAAAAAGTTGAGAAAGGACTTATAGTATTATTTCGCGATGAATATTTTTCTGAACGATGCCTATTGGATTCAGCATGGCCGAAATAGGTCTATCCATAGGGTCTCCTATCTGTTACATTTTTGGACTAGCACAGTTTTGTTGTACAAAATGGTACCTTTGTGTGGGAGGTAAAAAAAGGGGCGTGGTGGTAACGCCCATTTTTCACTGGAATGTAGGCGCCAAAAAAGCATTGCCCTGTGCAAAATGTCAGGTATTTTTATGCACTATTGTTAATGTTATAAGCTGTTAAGTTTTTGTACAAAATGTCCCTTTGTGTGGGAGGTACCAAAACTGGTGGGGCCACTTCACCCATTTTTCACAATTTAATAGCGACAGATAAAATATTACTATGTGTGGAATTATAGAGGATTCGGATAAATAGTATAGGAGTTATAAGAGAATCAATATTTCCTATTGAAATTCCTATTGAAAATTTTCTATAGAAATTTTTCAAAAGAAATTTTCCTATAGAAATATTTCTAATAAAAATTTCCTATAGAATTTTTTCTGAAGAGAATTTCCTATAGAAATTTTTCTAAAGAAAATTTCCTATAAAAATTTTTCTAAAGAAAATTTCCTATAGAAATTTTTCGAAAGAAAATTTCCTAAAGAAATTTTTCTAAAGAAATTTCCTATAGAAATTTTTCTAAAGAAAATATCCTATAGAAATTTTTCTAAAGAAAATTTCCTACAGAAATTTTTCTAAAGAAAATTTCATATAGTAATTTTTAAAAAATTTCCTATAGAAATTGTTCTAAAGAAAATGTCCTATAGAAAATTTTCTAAAGAAACTTTCCTATAGAAATTTTTCTAAAGAAACTTTCCTATAGAAATTTTTCTAAAGAAAATTTCCTATAAAAATATTTCTAATAAAAATTTCCTATAGAAATTTTTCTGAAGAGAATTTCCTATAAAAATTTTTCTAAAGAAAATTTCCTATAAAAATTTTTCTAAAGAAAATTTCCTATAGAAATTTTTCTAAAGAAAATTTCCTAAAGAAATTTTTCTAAAGAAATTTCCTATAGAAATTTTTCTAAAGAAAATATCCTATAGAAATTTTTCTAAAGAAAATATCCTATAGAAATTTTTCTAAAGAAAATTTCATATAGTAATTTTTAAAAAATTTCCTATAGAAATTGTTCTAAAGAAAATGTCCTATAGAAATTTTTCTAAAGAAACTTTCCTATAGAAATTTTTCTAAAGAAAATTTCTTATAAAAATTTTTCTTAAGAAAATTTCCTATAGAAATGTTTCTAAAGAAAATTTCCTATAGAAATATATCTAAAGAAGATTTCCTATAGACATTTTGCTAAAGAAAATTTCCTATAGAAAATTTTCTATCGAAATTTTTCTATAAAAAATTTCCTTTCGAAATTTTTCTAAAGAAAATTTCCTATCGAAATTTTTCTAAGGAAAATTTCCTATCGAAATTTTTCTAAAGAAAATTTCCTATCGAAATTTTTCTAAAGAAAATTTCCTATCGAAATTTTTCTAAAGAAAATTTCCTATCGAAATTTTTCTAAAGAAAATTTCCTATCGAAATTTTTCTAACGAAAATTTCCTATCGAAATTTTTCTAAAGAAAATTTCCTATCGAAATTTTTCTAAAGAAAATTTCCTATCGAAATTTTTCTAAAGAACATTTTCTAAAGAAAATTTCCTATCGAAACTTTTCTAAAGAAAATTTCCTTTCGAAATTTTTCTAAAGAAAATTTCCTTTCGAAATTTTTCTAAAGAAAATTTCCTATCGAAATTTTTCTAAAGAAAATTTCCTATCGAAATTTTTCTAAAGAAAATTTCCTATCGAAATTTTTCTAAAGAAAATTTCCTATCGAAATTTTTCTAAAGAAAATTTCCTATCGAAATTTTTCTAAAGAAAATTTCCTATCGAAATTTTTCTAAAGAAAATTTCCTATTGAAATTTTTCTAAAGAAAATTTTCTATCGAAACTTTTCTAATGAAAATTTCCTATCCAAACTTTTCTAAAGAAAATTTCCTATCGAAACATTTCTAAAGAAAATTTCCTATCGAAGTTTTTCTAATAGAAATTTTTATAAAGAAAATTTCCTATAGAAATTTCTATAAAGAAAATTTTCTCATTTTCTAAAGAAAATTTCCTATTTTTCTAACGAAAATTTCCTATTTTTTTAAAAAAAATCTTATAGAAATTTTTCTAAAGAAAATTGCCTATAGAAATGTTTCTAAATTGAAATTTTTTTAAAGAAATTATCCTATAAAATTGTTTGCAAAGAAAATTTCCTATAGAAATTTTTCTAAAGAAAATTTCCATTTATTTGTCACTATAGAAATGTTTTAAAAACTTTCTGATAGAAATTTCTTTATCTTTTTTTCTAAGGGAAATTTCTTATAACATTATATATTTCTAAAGAAAATTTCTTATAAAATTTGGCTAAAGAAAGTTTCTTACAGAAATATTTGCTCTAGCAATTATATAAAAACAATTTCATATAATAACGTATTTAAAGAAAATTTCATTTAAAAATGTTTTTATAGAAACTTTCGTATAGAAGTTTTTCTAAAGAAAGTTTCCAAAATATCTATCTATCTTCTATCTATCTATATATATAAAAGAGAGTGTGTTTGTGGGTTTGTTTGTTGGTTTGTTTGTATGTTTGTATGTTTGTTCCGTATAGACGTCTAAACGGCTAGACCGATCATCTTGAAATTTTCACAGAATGTACATGTGAAGGGGGTGCTGAAAATAGGGTACTTGAATTTTCGATATATCAAGTGGGCGTGGACCCGCCCATAGGGGTCCAATTTAGATATTAAGAAAATTTTTTAGCTAGAGTGCTGAAATTTTTTGTGTATGCATTTAGTGGCAGATAATGTGAATTTTCCAAAAATGGGCGGAGTCGGACCAATGGGCGTGGCCCCGCCCATATAAGCCAAATTTTGAAATTCAAATATTTTCTACAATTTATTAGAGAGAGTTCTGTATTTGAGTGTATATGTATCTGGTGACAGTCTACGTGATTGGTCCAAAAATTGGCGGGATCGGCCCAATGGGCGTGGCCCCGCCAACATAGACCAAATTTTGAAATTTCGATATCTTGAACAATTTGCTAGCGAGAGTGCTGCAATGTTGTGTATATGTATCTGGTGACAGTCTACGTGATTGGCCCAAAAATTGGCGGGATCGGCCCAATGGGTGAGGCCCCGCCCACATAGACCAAATTTTGAAATTTCGATATCTTGCACAATTTATTATCAAGAGTGCTGCAGTTTTGTTTATATGTATCTGGTGACAGTCTCCGTGATTGGTCCAAAAATGGGCGGGATCGGCTCAATGGGCGTGGCCCCGCCCACATAGACCAAATTTTTAAATTGAGATATCTTGCACAATTTGCCAGCGAGAGTGCTGCAATGTTGTGTATATGTATCTGGTAGCAGTCCACGTGATTTTTCCAAAAATGGGCGGGATCGGACCAATGGGCCTGGCACCGCCCATATAAGCCAAAATTTGGCTTATATGGGCGGGGCCACGCCCATTGGTCCGATTCCGCCCATTTTTTTTATATTCACATAATCTGACACTAAATGCATACACACAAAATTTCAGCACTCTAGCTAAAAAAATTTCTCAATACCAAAATTTGACCCATATGGGCGGGTCCACGCCCACTTGATATATCGAAAATTCAAGTACCCTATTTTCAGCACCCCCTACACATGTACATTCTGTGAAAATTTCAAGATGATCGGTCAAGCCGTTTAGACGTCTATACGGAACAAACAAACATACAAACAAACAAGCAAACAAACCCACAAACAGACACTCTTTTATATATATAGACTAGCTGAGCCCGGTGCGCTTCGCTGCCCATGTCAAAATTAGCGCTGTAGAAACTGTATTTTATATCCGATCAGTACGAAATTCGGCAGAAAGAGGTTTGTTATTACATGAAGGAATACTGCAAAATTCGGAGAAAATCGGTTCAGATTTAGATATAGCCCCCATATATATGTTACCCCCGATTTGAAATTCAAGCGCTGTAGAAACTGTATTTTATGTCCGATCAGTAAGAAATTCGGCAGAAAGAGATTTCTTATTACATGAAGGAATACCGCAAAATTCGGAGAAAATCGGTTCAGATTTAGATATAGCTCCCATATATATGTTACCCCCAATTTGACATGTAAGCGCTGTAGATACTGTGTTTTATATCCGATCAGTACGAAATTCGACAGAAACAGGTTTCTATTTTACATGAATGAGTATTCAAGGAAAATCGATTCAGATTTATATATAACCTCCATATATATGTTCCTCCAGATTTGGTTACAAAGCGCTATAGAAATTGTACTTTACTTCCGATCATTACAAAGTTCTCCAGAAAAATGTTTCTCAATTTAGGAACGAATATTGCTTAATTTAGCGATTATCGGTTCAAAATAAGATGAAAAAATACCGAATTCAGTGGAAAGTCCAGAAAATAGAAATGTATACTTATAAAATTTCCAAATTCTTGTTTCATTGGTCATGCATCACATTATCATATTGCGATTGTATTGGAGTGAGCAGCTGTAATTATCGCATACCGAGCATTTATGTTCATGTATTTCCTATATAGTACTTGCAAGATATATCAAAATATGGGCTGTGCCACGCCCACTGGTCCTATTCCGCCCACTTGTAAGCCAATCACGTAGACTGCTACCAGATACATATACGCAAAATTTCAACACTCTCGCTAACAAAATGAGCAAGATAATTCAATTTCAAAATTTGGCTTATATGGGCAGTGGCACGCCCAATGGTCAGATCCCGCGAATTTTTGGACCAATCACGTGGACTGTCACCAGATACATATGTACAACATTACAGATAAAAAATTGTGCAAGATATATCAATTTCGAAATTTGGCTTATAAGGGCGGGGCCACGCCCACCGGTCCGATCCCGCCCATTTTCTGACCAATCACGCAGACTGCCACCATATACATATACACAAAATTCCACCACTCTCGCTAACATATTGTGCAAGATATATCAATTTCAAAATTTGGCTTATGTGGGCGGGGCCACGCGCATTGGTCCGCTCCCGCCCATTTTTGGAAAAATCACGTGGACTGCTACCAGATACATATACACAACATTGCAGCACTCTCGCTAGCAAATTGTGCAAGATATCGAAATTTCAAAATTTGGTCTATGTGGGCGGGACCACGCCCATTGGGCCGATCCCGCCCATTTTTGGACCAATCACGTAGACTGTCACCTGAAACATATACACAAACTTGAAGAACTCTCGCTAATGAATTGTGGAAAATATTTCAATTTGAGTGCTGCAATGTTGAGTATATGTATCTGGTACGTAATTGGTCAAAAAATGGGCGGGATCGGACCAATGGGCGTGGACCCGCCCATATAAGCCAAATTTTGAAATTGATATATCTTGCACAATTTGTTAGCTAGAGTGCTGTAATGTTGTACATATGTATCTGGTGAGAGTACACCTGATTGGTCCAAAAATTAGGGCAATCTGACCAATGGGCGTGGCACCGCCCATATAAGCCAAATTTTAAAAATGTGATATCTTGCACAATTTGTTAGCGAGAGACCTGGAATTTTCTGTATATATATATATCCGTTGGCGAACTAGATGATTGGTCCAAAAATGGGCGGGTTCGGACCAATAGGCGTGGCCCCGCCCATATAAGCCAAATTTTGAAATTGATATATTTTGCACAATTTGATAGCGAGAGTGCTGGAATTTTGTGTATATGTATATGGTGGCAGTCTACGTGATTGGTCCAAAAATGGGCGGCATCGGAACAATGGGCGTGGCCCCGCCCACATAGACCAAATTTTGAAATTTTGATATCTTGCACAATTTGCCAGCTAGAGTGCTGTAATGTTGTACATATGTATCTGGTGGAAGTCCACGTGATTGGTCCAAAAATCGGCCGGATCGGACCAATGGGCGTGGCCCCGCCCATATAAGCCAAATTTTGAACTTTGATATCGTGCTGTAATTTTGTGTATATGTGTCTGGTGGAAGCCTACGTGATTGGTCTAAAAATGAGCGGGATCTGACCAAAGGGCGTGGCCCCGCCCATATAAGCCAAATTTTGAACTTTTGATATCTTGCTGTAATTTTGCGTATATGTGTCTGGTGGAAGCCTACGTGATTGGTCTAAAAATGAGCGGGATCTGACCAAAGGGCGTGGCCCCGCCCATATAACCGAAAATTGAGCTATCTTGCACAATTTAGTAGCGAGAATGCTGTAATTTTGTGTATATGTATCTGGTGGCAATCAACGTGATTGGTCCAAAAATGGGCGGGATCGACCCAATGGGCGTGGCCCCGCCCACATAGACCAAATTTTGAAATTTTGATATCTTGCACAATTTGCTAGCGGGAGTGCTGCAATGTTGCGTATATGTATCTGGTGGCATTCTACGTAATTGGTCAAAAATGGGCGGGATCGGACCAATGGGCTTGGCCCCGCCCATATAAGCCAAATTTTGAAATTGATATATCTTGCACAATATGTTAGCGAGAGTGCTGTAATGTTGTACATATGTATCTGGTGAAAGTCCACGTGATTGGTCCAAAAATTCGCAGGATCTGACCAATGAGCGTGCCACCGCCCATATAAGCCAAATATTGAAATTTAATTATTTTGCTCATTTTGTTAGCGAGAGTGTTGAAATTTTGCGTATATGTATCTGGTAGCAGTCTACGTGATATGGCACAGCCCATATTTTGATATATCTTGCAAGTATTAAATAGGAAATACATGAACAAAAATGCTCGGTATGCGATAATTACAGCTGCTCACTTCAATACAATCGCAATATGATAATGTGATGCATGACCAATGAAACAAGAATTTGGAAATTTTATAAGTATACATTTCTATTTTCTGGACTTTCCACTGAATTCGGTATGTTTTCATTCAGTGAATTTATTACTAATACCAGTAAGGAAAGGCAGAAAGTCGGGCGGGGCCGACTATATAATACCCTACACCTCCCTAACAATGCGATAAGGGTCATTGCGATAATAATTTGGAATAACTGGTATTCCTTCATGTAATAAGAAACCTCTTTCTGCCGAATTTCTTACTGATCGGATATAAAATACAGTTTCTACAGCGCTTGAATTTCAAATCCTGGGTAACATATATATGGGGGCTATATGTAAATCTAAACCGATTTTCTCCGAATTTGGCAGTATTCCTTCATGTAATAAGAAACCTCTTTCTGCCGAATTTCTTACTGATCGGATATAAAATACAGTTTCTACAGCGCTTGAATTTCAAATCGGGGGTAACATATATATGGGGGCTATATGTAAATCTAAACCGATTTTCTCCGAATTTGGCAGTATTCCTTCATGTAATAACAAACCTCTTTCTGCCGAATTTCGTACTGATCGGTTATAAAATACAGTTTCTACAGCGCTAATTTTGACATGGGCAGCGAAGCGCACCGGGCTCAGCTAGTATTTTTATAAAGAAAAAATTTCCTATTGAAATTTTTATAAACAAAAAATTCCTATTGAAATTTTTATAAAAAAAAATTATATAGAAAATTTTTAATAGAATATTCCATAAAAAAATGTCCTTCAGAAAATTGTGTAAAGAAAATTTCCTATGGTAAATTGTACTTATATATTAGTGCCTATAGTAATTTCTTACTGAAATTTTTATAAAGAAAATTTCTTACAGACATTTTTCTAAAAAATTTCTTACAGACATTTTTCTAAAGAAAATTTCTTACAGAAATTTTTCTAAAGAAATTTTTTAGAAAATTTTTCTAAAGAACATTTCTTACAGAAATTTTTCTGAAGAAAATTACTTACAGAAATTTTTATAAAGAAAATTTCTTACAGAAATTTTTCTAAAGAAAATTTTTATAAAATTTTTCTAAAGAACATTTCTTACAGAAATTTTTCTAAAGAAAATGTCTTACAGAAATTTTTCTAAAGAAAATGTCTTACAGAAATTTTTTTAAAGAACATTTCTTACAGAAATTTTTCTAAAAAAAATTTCTTACAGAAATTTTTCTAAAAAAAATTTCTTACAGAAATTTTTCTAAAGAAAATTACTTACAGAAATTTTTCTAAAGAAAATTGCGTATGGAAGTTTTCTAAAGAAAGTTTCCTATATATAGAAAAAAAAAATCTACTGACATTTTTATAAAAAAAATTGCAATTGAAAATTTTATAAAGCAAAATTCCTTATAGAAAATTGTAGTCATTTCTTACAGATATTTCTGTATAGAAAATTTCTCACAAAAATTTCTCTTAAGAAATTTCTTACTGAAATTTCTCTAGAGAAAATTTCTTGATTTGATAAATCAAAATTACTTCTCTTAACTTTACAGTTCGACCTCTTATTTTACGGAAACCAAGATAAAAATTATGACTTTTAAAACTACTTCCATGTCCATGTCCAGGTTAGTGTCAGTGTTCGTGTAGTTGTTGTTGTTTCGGTTTGTCTGCTCTGATTTTGGTTTTACTTTGAGCATAAAAGAATTGTGGTGTTTAACATTTTCTTCTTTCATAAATTTTAATTTTCTTAAAAAGAAAGTATGAAGTTGCGTTTCGAAATGATAATGTTCGGAACAAGGGAAAAAAACACAAAAGAAGTATTCTATGTTTGTATGAAAGTGCATAACATGAAAACACCTTTGACCTGATTTAATAAAAAATACAGAATATAAAAATGATAAAGAAAGATTTGAGATGAAGATTTCAAAATTTTACATAATAAAAGATTAAAAATAACTAATGACGATTTGGTTTAGAGGCAAAGAACTTTAAATTGAAATAAAATTCGAATAAATAATGTGATATCCTTAAAAATTAGTTTATTTAATAGATAATTTTATGACAATAGTCAGACCCCTTGAGAGAATTAGCAGTGCCAGCTTAATCATAGCTACATGTGAAGCATTTTAAGACGAGCGGCCTCACTAAAGCCCAGGGATTATCTGAACAGTATTTATACATATGTGTTGTGTGTGAAGACACTCCCATTTTTCACAACCTTAAAAATATTTCAAATCTCTCCTACAAACATTTTAACCACAAATCAAATCGGGAAATCTATCAAACCTTGATCTTCAAACCATAAATTATGTCAACCTTCAAAATAGGGTGAGAATGAGAGGTGGGATGATTTGCCTTACAGACAGCCAGACTATGTATGTTTCATAATAATTGTGTTAATTAACACAAGAAATACTGAGAATGAACCTTAAGGGCATCTACTCCCCGTTTACACCCAAAAAAATATGCCACTTATGATTTCAGAGCAGCAGCAGCCCTTGTAAATCCATTCAATAAATATATCTACGTCTCAAGTACATGAGACTATCTGAATGAATGGATAGAGGATGGAGCAACTAGCCACTTACTCAAAAAGATTCCTGAGAAAATTCCATACACACCAAATGTGTGTGTCTTCCTCAAGTATTTTGGTGTTGTATGGTCTACAATTAGGACCCATGCTGTCATCACCTTCTATAGCGTTGAATGGCTCCGTTTGGCATCCAATGTCACCAACACCAGGGCATCACATCAAGCACATGTGAGGCACACAAATGCCGACAGGGATTTCTAGATTCTGATATTGTTGGTAATGGGTTTTTGGTGGTGATGTGGGTGCGGTGTGGAGGAGCTCCTCAAAAAAATGTGTCATCTTTTGATTAGGGATTTTCCGTACAAATTTGTTAAACTATTTGTAACTTTTTGTTGACGTTCATCAATGTGTTTCGTTTATTTTGTTTTTTCGAGTGGTAAGATAAATTATTTTCTTGAGCTTCTATATCCCCCGTTGTTGACAGTGGTGAGAATAATTTTGGGATGAAATAAAAACTATCAACAAATAAATAAGAAAAATCATTTCTTGTCTGTCGTAAAGCGGAAAATAAATAATGACACCTTAAATCTAATACCAAGATTTTCGTAAACAACTAAGTTAATTTATCGAGTATAGGTCATATTCAGAACGCCTCTGTCAGATGGTTATAATGGGTGATCAATGACAAGTATCCTTTTATCGCTTTCATATGGACCAAATTCCTGAAACCGCAGCTGGTGTAAAGTGCTAGAATGACTTCTATAAATGAGATTAATATTTTATACATTTTAATTGTTTTAATATAAATTTAATTTCGATAAATAAAAAAATTTAGAACTTAAAATTGCCATAACTCCTTAATTAAGAGCCCCAGAACGGAAAGAAAAATATTTTTGAACCATCCATTTTTGGGATATTTTTTTAAAATATATGATGCATGAGCTCTTTAACTAAGATCTGGTCTAAATTGAGGACCAAACAATTTTTGGCCCAAAATTTAAGAATATTAAATGACCATATCTCCTTAAAGAAAATCCCCAGAGCAAAAATTAAGATATTTTGGTTCTAACCATTTTTTGCATATATTTATTTCTTTTACAAATTGTGAAATTGCTATCACTCCTTTAATAAGAGACATAGCGCGAAAAGGACGATAATTTTAGACCACCCATTTTTCGCCCAAAAAGTTTTCTTTTAAATATACCACCGAGTGACACGTCGTTATTATGAGATCTCAATTTTTGGCCAAAAATTTAAACACATTAGAAAAACATAACTTCTTATATAAGAGCATTAGATCCAGAAGAACAGTGGTTTGGAAATATCCATTTTTAGACCAAACATTTTAAATTTGTTTGCAAGAAGTTAAATGGTTATTACAAGAATTCATCAAAGTGTACCATACTAATATGGAAAATTTTATGGCGAATTCGTTTCTGCCAAAAAGTGCAACACTTGCATTGCCCATTTCCCGAAAACTGCACTATTGTATGACTTTTTTGAAATTTGGAAATTTTAGTTGTGCTAAATTCGCGTAACTTAATTGCCAAGTTTCAAAAAAGTAACACAATAGTGCAGTTTTCGGAAAAAGGGCAATGAAAATTTTGCACCTTTTTGTCAGAAACGAATTCGCCATTAGCTTCAACAATTTGCACTATTGAATACATCAAGAAATCTTACAGTCCTTGGACTTCGTCCACTGGGGAATCATCGGAGATGCTCCTGGATACACATTTTCAGAGGAATTGAATAATTCGATAGGGTATTCCGTTCAAGTTCAGCCATCAGAGGTCGCTAGCGAGATTGTAATCGAATCTAGAATTCTTTGGCCTATCAAAAGTTTTAAAGCGTTTAAGTCGCCAGGCCGATGCAATGCCTCGCCGCTGGCTGTGGATGATACTCTGGCTACCTGACTTAGGGCGCTCTATACATGCTGCATCAATCAGATTTTTGTACCATCAAAATGTAGATATGCCAAGGTTATCTTCATTTTCAAAAAAAACCATAGAGGTGTTAAGGATTTCCGCCCAATTAGTCTATCGTCATTTCTTCTTAAAACCTTGAAGAGAATAATCGATAAATACATTAGGACTAAAATATATCGCAGGCTACACTACGCAACAAAAAAAAGTTTTTTTTTTTTATTAAAAATGCTATTATCGTCGAAGGTACTCTTAGTATTTGCACTATAATTTTTGGAGTATATGCCCGATCAGATCGACTTATGCGTTAAATTGAAGCTATTAATGTGGGCTACCAATGTTGGAAATATCTCTTTCACTTAGAAACAGTGGTTTAGTAACAGTCATTAAACAAATTGGAAAAAGTAGATTTTTTCAAAAAAAAAAAAATCCTGGGACAAAAAAAACATAAAAAATAGAAAAAAATCGAAAAAAATATTTTATTTTATTTTTTAAAAGTTTGCATTCTACCGAAGAAAATAATGCCTATTTGAAAAAAATCTATGAATAAATTTAGAAATTATAGCCCTTTTGGTATAGGTAAGAGAATTTCAAAAAATCTTTTTTCTTAAATTTCTGTTTAAATAGCGATTTTATTTATTACTTTTATTTATATCATGTACATTTGAGTTTATTTACATGAACGAGTTTCATTAGAAGTAATTGTGAGTTTTTTGTTGACGTTTGAAGATTTCGGAATCGGTTTCTCTAATGAGGAACCAAATATAATCTCCCATCATTCTTTCATCCCAGTGCCCTTGGTAACGCCGCTCGATGGACTTCAATTCTTGGTGAAACCTTTCGCCATCTATGTTCATCACTTACGTCGCCAAGATTCTCGGGGAAAAGTTTAAATGAGAATGAATGAAATTCATTTTGAGGGACATATTTACACCTGTTGGACTACATAAAGCGAAAAATAAGTTGGAAGAATACATATGTGTTATATACATAAATATAAAAAAAATATAATTCTAACCAATTTTTTCATAATTTTTTAACAAATCATTAATCATTGTTTCATATTGCGGGCTTTTATTGGATCCATGGAAATTTGAAACTACAAGCTTAACGGCCTCCATGCTGTAATTTCATGCGACGTCAAATATGATTCGAAATTCACATCTTTCATCAGTTTCCTTATTTTAGGCCCATCAAAAACCCCTTCTTCGATTTTTTGTAAAGAAAGACTTTTAAATAAACTTTTTAAATATGAGAGTGAATTGTCATCTTTCCTTAAGGCTTTTACAAAATTTTTAAAGAGCTCTAGCTTAATATGCTGTGGTGGCAAAATAATGTTTTCTTTTTGGACGAGAAGTGTGTATTTTATGTTGTTTTCACCCAATGTAATGTGTTTTCTTGTTGGCCATTTCTTTCTTCTGTAATGATCTTCGCGAGCAGGGCTATCCCAGAGGCATAACATCCCAACAACTTTTTAATCGCATCAAATTTTCCAGTTCATATTTTATGTATTTTATCAATTTAGCCATTGTTTCATATGATTCCTTATTGTTGACAGCATGCGCAATGGGAATCGACGGTTTCGGATTTCCGTTGTGTAAAAGTACTGCTTTCAAACTTTCTTTACTGGTGTCAGCAAGTAACCGCCATTCCTTTGAATTGTATGTTTGATTAAGTTCCTCGAACAATCCGGGAATGTCCTTGCAAAATCATCTGTTATCCACAGTTGTATAAAATTGTTTGTAAGGTATATCACGGACTCTATAAGATGATATATTAACATCTGGGGCCAAAATATTGTAAGGTTCATCCCAGATGCAAGTAATTCTCCCTTATATTTGGTCAGTTCTTTCACTAGATCAATGAGTTGAAACTGAGTTAAAAGCGATGACTTCTGACTCAAACTTGAATCGCTCAGAGTTGAGTAGTCAGTTGAACTTGATGATGTTACCGTTATTAGGCTGTTAGCTATACTTGGACACTTCCTACTCCAATCTATTAACTAAGACAAAAATAGCACTCCGTATCGTGAATGAATGGTTGTCTCCATATCATTGGTATTCCAAATTGCACGTGAAGTCTAAAATTAAAACGTTTTATTCCACAAAACATTGTAATACATTAATTGTAAAGTACTTACCGCATGCTTCCACTAGTCCATCGAGTAAGATTTACATGGCACGAATTACACAAAATACTAGGTGTCCACGGTTCGTTCATATTTTTAACTCGTATACCAAAATATTGCACATATATTTCTTCTATTATTTTACTAAACGCACGTCGATTTTTTTTAATAATATATTTTCGTCAGATATAGCAAAAATTTTCGGGATTATTTACACATTGAAAAGTTCTTTGCCGTTTACTCATACTTCGAAATATAACGAAATATAATATTTTTCAGAAAATCGACTTATCTCTTTAAGGCGCTGAATTACATTGACATTGCATATCATGTTTTATGGATGGTTACGAACAACCATAAAACCTCGTCCTCTCTATAATTTTATAATGTCTGAAATCAATCCTCATAAAATAAAATGCAAGTGCAATGTCTCTTATATGGCTCTCTCACATATGGCGAATTCAATATACGCAAAAACATCATTTAAAAACGAAAAAATATGACACAAGATTTTTTTTGAATTTCCCTAACATTTACGAAATGGCTCATAACTTTTACATCTATCCATAGATTTTTTTTCAAATAGACAGTGTTTTCTTTAGCATGCTGGCTTTTTAAAAATGTGATAAAATATTTTTTTCGATTTTTTTATTTTTTATGTTTTTTTTTGCACCAGGAAAAAGTGTTTTTAAAAAAAAAACATTTTTTTCTCATATTTTTGACGACTGTTACTAAGCCAAAGATTCAACGTGAAAGCGATATTTTCAGCATATGTAGCCTTCATAATTCCCTTTAATTTGAGGCATAACACGGCTCAATCAGGCTTATACTTGAAAAATTAAAAATACTGAATGTACTTTCCATGAAAGCTGGAATTTAAAAAAAAATTACCGTACAAAATTTTTAATATTTTTTTTGTGTTTTTGACACCTAGTTGCATCAGAAACTGTTATCCACTTCCCTTGGACAAAAATTTTGTTGCATATTCAATTCGTTGCTATTGAATATGAGTGTTAGTGCCTATACAGATGACGTGGCAATTGCTGTTAGAAGGAAGTTTCCGAATACTCTTAGAGAAGTCCTAGAATAGGCCCTTCATATTACCGCAAGTTGGGCTTCGGATAATGGTCTTTGAATCTTGGAAAATCAACCAATACAGATATAGTTATTTTAGGGGTACTGAAATTCCCATTTCTGATATCGCAAAATACGTGGTATTTTACTAGACAGGAAGTTGAACTTCAAATCCTACATTTTGGAGAGAGTAAAGAATGCTGTTGTATATACCTGTAAAAGAGCAATGGGTAATCGCTGGGGTCTGCTATTAGACTTAGGGAGTTGTGAGTCTGTTCAGGAAATGGCTATTGTCATACTGTCAATCTACACGAAATACCTGATCTTCCTGGACCTATTGATTACACTATTTCTGAGCCTTTCATTGGCAGAATAGATCAGAATGATCTATTTGAGAATAGGTCGTATTACGGGATATTCGAGATTCTTGATCATCTATGCAGACAGTTCCAAACACAACAGCCAAGTGGGCTTTGGTGCCTTTTCTAAGTGTCCTTTCATTCTGCCTTCCATTGAAAAAAGTCTGCTGCTTGTTTGTCCTCGACTATTGCAGTTCTCTTACACTGGGAAATACCAGGGAACTGCAAGTCATATGAACTAGAGTTGGATACTTTGGTTCTTTTAAGTGATCGCTCATTTTAGTTCAGTTCCATTGAATGGCACGTTCATTAAGTTCACCAGATCTTTAGCTCTCCAGCTCACTTTAGTTCAACGGCCCTTTAGTTTACCAGCTCACCAGCTCACTTTAGTTCAACAGCTCATTTCGTTCAATAGATCACCAGTTTAAATCAGTGGCTATTAAAAGAATCTGATTGGAACATGAATGGAACGAGTTAAATATACAGGGTGGCAAAAAATTAAGACATAATTATTAATTCTTTTTTAATAAATTATTATAATATTTTAAACTCCACAAGGCTTTATTACAAAATTCTGAAAAGAAATAAAATTATATTAAACCAGTAAGGAAAGACAGAAAGTCGGGCGGGGCCGACTATATAATACCCTACACCTCCCATACACTGCGAAAATGGGCATTGCGATAAGAATTTAGCAGTGTTCATTCACAATAAGAAAACTCTCTCTGCTGAATTTCGTACTGATCGGAAATAAAATACGGGTTCTACAGCGCTTACATGTGAAATCGGGTGAAACATATATATGGGGAATATATCTAAATCTGGAAAGAATTTTCCCTGAATTTGGTAGTGTGACTGATCGGATATAAAATAGAGCGCTTACATGTCAAATCAGGTGCAACATATTAAGGGTTTTCCAATAGGAATGATATGATTTTGAAGTGACGTTTCGGCCATTTGTAATATGTCATGATCTGTCATTTGTTTTTCATTGTATTCAGTAGTGCTTACAACATCATCACGCAAGAGCCACGTTTACAAATTATTCAGTTTTATTACTAAAATAATCGTTCTCCAATTGCAACTTTTCGTGCGCTAAGTCCATTTTTTTTAAATAAAAAAAATAACACTTTCCAGTCGACCTACGACCTTGACACCCATGAGCATTTATTTTAGACCTCGTTAAGAGCTATCTTTTTGCCATTGACCGATTCCCGATCCGACGTACCGTTAAGGAACTAGAGCAAAAATAAACTCTCCTTTCACATTTGAAAATTATGCTGTCAATTTTTTTTAAATCCAAAAAACACCACTTTCCAGTCGACCTACAACCTTGACACCCATGAGCAATATTTAAGCTCTCGTTAAGGGCTATCTATCTTAACACCATTAGACTATTTCTTGTGGGGTTATGTGAAGTCATTGGTTTTTCGAAATAAACCAGACTCTCTTCAAGCTTTACAAGTTCATATTGAACGTTCCATTCATGACATACGACTTGATTTAGTGGAAAAAGTGCTCGAAAATTGGGTTCATCGAATTTGAATGACGTTTAATTCAGAACTTAATTGTATCGATTGTTCTTCACATTAAATAAACAACTTGTTTAATGTTTAACACTTAACAATATATATATATTTATTCCCGTTGTTCCATTGTGGAGCATAGGGCCATTAACAATAAGTGTTTTTTTTTTTTCAAAGAAATCATATTACTCTATCCAAATCTAAACCGATTTTCCCCGAATTTGGCAGTGTTCACTCATGTTATTAGAGAACTCTCTCTGAGAAATTTCGTACTGATCTGATATAAAATACAGTTTCTACAGCGCTTACATGACAAATCGGGGGTAACATATTTATGGGGGCTACATCTAAGTCTGAACCGATTTTGACCAATTTCAATATGGATCGTCCTTGGGCCAAAAAAGAGCACTGTTATTTTCATTACAATCGGACCATAAATACGACCTGCACTTTGATCACAAAAATACAGGGCAGACGGACATGGCTAAATCGAGTCGGAAAGTGATTCTGTATAATAAACGATGGGCCTATTTCTTCTCCTTTTGGGTGTTACAAACAAATGCACATAGTTTTAATACCCTGTACCACAGTGTGGTGTAGGGTATAAATATTCTCCATTAATATACTGTGTTTAGGGTATCTGTCATGACGGGTCACTGCCTTATTAGACGGCACGAATATGGATAGAAGGTCTTGCGAAATGATTTTTGCAGAAGATATGGAGACGAAGAGGAGGAGGAATCAATGGAGCACCTTCAGCTCCATTGATTCCTCTGATTCGGACATACAGTCTGACACTATTAACCTAAACATAATTCTATGCCATATACGCAACACTTGTCAAAGAAGTTAGATGGAGCTATGCATTTTGAACGTTTTTGACAAGAACTCTTCACATCGGAAAAGAGCCATATTGATCCATGTTTTAATATCGTCTCCTCAGGAAAGCAATAGCGTATACGCATATACACCATATATTCATTTTGTCACTCCGTTTGTAACACCTCTAAATATTGATCTGACTAAAAACCACAAATTTCAAAGAATCGGGCTGAAATTTTGTAATATGACTTTATTTGTGCCCGAAACCATTCACATGCTATCCATGATGGAGGGTATATAAGATTCGGCCAGGCTGAACTTAACGCTTTTACTTGTTTTTTCTTATTGCTTTATTAGAATCTACATAATCGATTCTATAGCTGGTAAAAATATCAAAAGAACACGTTTTCCGTCAGTTTGTCTGAAATTTACCAGTTTATGTTATATTTATACAAAAAACCTGGTCGAATATGTACCACATAGGTTTTTGTTTTGATATAGTGCCCAAATAGAGGTCGCTCTTTAATATGTTTGGATGAAACCTTGCAGATTTTTCTTTCATTATACCATACATCACAGTGTGGTATATACTGATCGTTATAGAAACACTTTTTGAGTCGATTTAGCCATGTCCGTCTGTCTGTCCATGTATTCTTGTGATCAAACTGCAGGTCGTATTTATGGTCCGATTGTTATGCAATTTAGCACAGTGCTCTTTTTTCGTCCATATAGAATTGGTCAAAATCGGTTCAGATTTAGATATAGCCCCCATATACTCGTACATATATCTTACCTCCGATTTGATATGTAAGCGCTGTAGAAACTGTATTTTATATCACATCAGTACGAAATTTGGCAGAGAGAGTTGTCTTATTACATGAATGAACATGCCAAATTCGGGGAAAATCGGTTCAGATTAAGATATAGTCCCCATATATATGTTACACCCGATTTGACAGGTAAGCGCTGTAGAAACCGTATTTTATATCCGATCAGTCGCACTACAAAATTCAAGGAAAATGCTTTCAGATTTAGATATGGAATGCAATCCATGGTACCGTTTAACTACCCGGCATTGCCCGGGTTGTCGTTTAACACAGTGATCCAAACTTCGCAAGCTTGAAGATATTCTAATAAAAACTCCGATTAAAATACAACATCAAAACATTTTAATTTTGAAGCTATGAAACAGTACACATCTAGTAAGAAAATTCTTAAGTTTGTAATATTTCTTAGTATAAGTTAGTTGTATTTATATGCTTATTTTCTGTAAAATTAAATTTATTTAATTTTATTAATTTGAATGCGTGAATGTATCCTAGCCAGCACCTCATATAGGTTTTGAGCTCTTCATCGACACTTTAAATATCAGAAAGAATTGTATTATTTTGGTTCCTGTCTGAGTAGGGTATTATTCCAGCTACTCTCTTAACCATATGTGTGCCAAGTTTCTGCATAATACATCTCAGAGGTCGCAAAACGCGTCTCGGAAAATCAATGACAATGATTCCAACGTTCAATGTTTCGATTTAATCAGTTTAATTACTATAGCAATTTTGGCACAAATTTAGCGGCGACCCGACTCATGCCCAAATCATTGGTTAAAATCGAATGGCACGAGTCAATCGATATGTTTAGATCCTCTGCAACTTCTCTAATGGTAATTCGTCGATTGGCCAATATTATTTTATTCACTTAATCAATGTTTTCATCTGTTGTTGACGTGCTCGGGCGTCCGGCACGCTGTTCGTCCTTCGCATCTTCTCGGCCCTCTAAGATCATTTTGTACCACCGATAAACGTTGCTTTGGTCCAAGGTAGCTTCACCATATGCCACAGTCAACATTCGGAATCCGTCAGCGCACTTTATATTGTTTTTCACACACAATTTGATGCAGATTCTTTGATCCATTTTCTGAAATAGATAAAAATCGAAGACAAGTTAAAACACATCCAAGCACAACAGCTGTCAAAAATCAGCATAAGTAAGGGACATGAGTACCAACATAACGCTACAAAAATATCAAAAATCAAATACACGTAGCCCGCGGAAATTAAAAATTTCCGATAATTTTTGAACATACCTCGTACATTTTTAAAATATTAGCTCTTAAGGAACTTTTAAAAGTAGAGAAATAATGAAAATTGTTTTTGGTCACTGTTGCACTGACCACAATGTGATAATTGAAAATTATTTTTTCGTGAATATATTTGTTGTGTATAGTACTTTGTATTTACAAAGTATAAAATTTAATACCTTTTAAGAGCCTTCTGAAAGGACAAACACAATACTCAAGTTTTTGATAGCGCTAGAACTGACCACAGTGCAAAAAATTACTACATGAAAAGTCCGTTGTTGATGCAACACTCTGGTCTATGCTTGTGAAAAATTTCAGCTTTCTAGCTATTACAGGAGTCTCAGCGGTCAAGTGGTCAGAGCCAACTGTTGACAATCTTGCGACTTTTATTTTTCCTAAATCCTTGCGTAGCAATTACGAACAAATCCGCAGAAGGAAGTATCCAATTTGGTCCAGTAGTTTTCAAGTTGTAAGCAGTCGAACAAACCACGATTCATTTTTATATATCGATACCTCCATTCTAAAACATGCTAAGTCGACTTAGCATAGTTTTAGTGAGATTTCATTTTTAATTTCTAAATATTCCAAATTATATTCAGTCAAAATTTGGTGTTTATCTATTAACCCAATCAAAAGTTATTCACAAAACAGTACTGGTCATTCGATTTGCATTATAAAGGAATTCCACACAAATTTAAAAAATGCATCAAACTTTGATCGCCTCTCCGGAAAAACTACCTTTTTGCACTTAGCATAGTTTAGAATGGAGGTATCGATATATATATATATATAGATAGATTTGGTCGGGTCTAACATACACCGGTCTTAATTGTTACAGATAAAACTATGCCTTAGAAACACAAATTTAAAAAATGCATCAAACTTTGATCGCCTCTCCGGAAAAACTACCTTTTTGCACTTAGCATAGTTTAGAATGGAGGTATCGATATATATATATATATAGATAGATTTGGTCGGGTCTAACATACACCGGTCTTAATTGTTACAGATAAAACTATGCCTTAGAAACGGTTTTATAGAAAACATTTTAAAAAAACAGGTACTAACCATTTTTGTGACAGTTTTAATATCTGTTTGAAATTAAACTACAAAAGGAAATCCCACTTCGGGTTATTTTATTATTCAGAAGAGAGTACCTCATTAGTAGCGCAGATATGTTTATATGTCATTTATATGTTCTTAACCATTTTTGAAACCTATAATTGTTACAATTCTTAGAAAAAACATTGTATGTATATCGAAAAATAGACCAACCCATTGAAAATACAAGCAGATCCAGACTCATTAAGAGTGATAAGTCATGTTTTTATTACAACTTAAAACCGAGAAAAGTAAATATCTGATTCTCTATTGTCCAAAAAGATGTAATCAAGTGATTTCTCAACAACCCATAATTTTGGGCACACTTTCCCAAACAAAGAGAATTGTCAAGTGGTTTTTATGTACGACACATGAATGATATTTTATGGTACTCCTCAAGAGCAGCACATAAATGCACACCACATTTATGAATCCAACATGCAGACAGACAGAGAGACATACACATCAACCGAGTGGCGGACCCCCTGTCCGAGTAATGAGATCGGTAAAGCCACCAAGCCAAAATCCCAAAACAAAAGGAAGTCACTTCAGGCAGCAAACAATACTCTCTCGAAGAAATTTACGAAAATCCCAAGAACAAACATTTGTCAGAGGGAAGCAGCCGTGCCAAGACGACAAACAAACGGTAGCCGCGAGGGCGTGGGCGGAGGCGTAGAGTGAGTGTATCATAAGCATCTGATTATCGGTAATAATTGAATACTTAAAACATAACGAGAAACAAAGGCAACCCAACCAAAAAAAAAACAAACAACACAATACAATACAAACGAGAAAGCCGAGAGAGTAGCGGACTGAGAAGAACACGATGCATTCGAGTAATCTTGATAAATGAATGGGTGTGCGTGAGTGTGGAGTGCGTATGCATGAATATTAATGCAGCTACCACGGTGTGGTGCACTCTCGTTCTCATCCTCCTACACCAGCAAAACATTTTTGAAGTTACTTCATGCACAAACAACCCACTCATCAAGGCACAGTGGTTCAGGAATGATTTATATTGAAAACAAGTAAAAAATGTTAATACCTCCACCATGGATTACATTCAATTCTATTACTGGATAAATCTTTGGATATTGAGCAAATCTTCGAACCATCCTTTTGGTTGAAGCAAACATTGAAAAAGAACGCTGCAATTTTTAGCCAAATTTTAGGCCCCAAATTCTTTAGCCAAACTCTTCATCTGAAAAATGTGGTATATAAATATAAACTGACTGAATTTTCTTGCCAAAATAGAATACAAACTGCAAAGTTTCAGCTAAATTGCTTAGAAAATGTGGTGTTTATGGCTTAAACGAGCCTTTTTGGGAGTCACATCTATAGATGGACTATAACAAAATATGGACTGATTTTAAGTTTTTTTGCTGTGATGAATTCTTATCTAAATGAAACACAAACTGCAGAAATTCGCTTAAAATGCTTAGAAAACGTGGTATTTATGATTTAAATAAGCCTTTTTGGAGCGACCTCTATAGGGTGACTATAACAAAATATGAACCGATTTGCACAATTTGCACTGTGATGAATTCTAGTCAAAAAAGAATACAAACCACAAAGTTTCAGCAAAATAGCTTTAAAAAACTGGTAGCTATGGCTCAAAAACCGTATTTAGGAGCGACCTCTATGGGGGAGCTATATCAAAACATTGACCGATACGGCCCATTTGCAATCCCAAACAACCTGCAACTACAAGAAGTATTTCTACAAAATTTGATCAATGTAGCTCTATTATTACGGATTGTAGCGTGATTTCAAGAGACAGACGGACATGGCTCAATCGTCTTAGAATCTTAGAATTTCACGACGATCAAGTATGTACATTACTTTATGGGGTCGTAGATCAATATTTCAAGGTGTTGCAAACGTATTGACAAATTTAGTATACTGCCATCCTATGGTGGAGGGTATAAAAAAGCAATAAATATTGTTCTACTAATGATTTGTAAATACTGTAAAGAATCAACTTGAGGTAAGGTAAGATCCATTAGGCATTTCAAAATTATCAATACAAAAACCAGTAAGGAAAGGTTAAGTTTCGTTGGAAAACTCACAGTTTTCGTACTTGGGTGATCGCAGTTTTCGCCCTTGGAGCATATAACTATTTTCGTTGAAGTTTCATAAAGTTTGGATGACAAATGCGATAACTGTAACACATGTGAAAACCTACATACATCCAAGTGTTAATAAATGTTCTTAAAATTTTATAGTGTTCATCGGATGTAAATGCGACTTAGATGCCAAATTGTTATATGTGAATACGATTCAATTGGCTTAACAAATTTTAGTTTTTATTCAAGGGTCGAGAAATATCTGCAGCTTCTATAGCGCTTAGATGCCAAAACGGAAGGAACATAACGTGGGTGCGTCGACGAAAACTCCGATGTGTAATTTTTCGATTTTTTTATTGTCGAATTAGAATGTCCTAGCGGTCATAAGACTGGTTACCAAAGCATTTTGCGCTATCTTCGCCGGTTCCGAAGTTACCTAAAACTCCAATGAGTATCCCTCTATAGAAGACAAAACTCTTATGTGTTGTAGGCACAGCATGTCCCAAGGGATAGAAGCTTGGCATAGATTCACCCCAAATAACGGCTAATGAGGTTTTGTTCAGAATCATCCACTCTATTCGACTATGAATAGATCAAAATTGGATCTGCCTTTCGCGAGTTTTCGCGAAAACAGTACTTTTAATCAAAACAAACGTAATAGCTTTGATTTGTAAAGAAAAACGCGGAAAAACACTGTAGCACAACTTCCCTTAAATATGATCATTTGTAAGACGCCTTGTATCGTCCGCCATATTTGCAATGGTGTTATATTGCGCCAAATTTTTCCAAAACTATTATACCAAATTTAATAATAGTATAATATTTGCATTCTATCATCTCTGAGGAATAGATTGATATCAGCATTTCCGCGATAAATATCTCTCGACGATTAAATTTTGAACAAAAAAATTAAGTTCTGAATTATTTTATTATATACTATTATCTGGCGTACGGTCAGTTCTAGGCGAAAATTGTCAAAGGAAGTCTGGGAGATAAGCGAAAGGCCTACAACTCTTTCTTTAACGAAAAATAAATAAAGTAATTTGGTAAGAATTGTGTGTGAAAAGTGTGTTAAAACGTTTGTATACTTTTCCCTTTATAAAGGGTGGTTAAATTGTAAGGGCCGATGTTGATTTTGAATAGAACACAAATTGTTTGGGAAATTATTGTCATTTTATTTATTATGATAATATTGGTATGGTTCAATTATGTGTGGAACAAAATATCGGTCAAATGGCCGCCGCGACCTGGCCGGCACACCTCCATCCGATGATCCAAATTTTCGATGACGCTGAGGCATAATTGAGGTTCGATGCCGTTAATGTGCAGAATTATCGCATCCTTTAGCTCTTGAATTGTTGCTGGCTTATCGAGGTACACCTTTTCTTTCAAATAACCCCAAAGAAAGAAGTCCAACGGTGTCAAATCACATGAACTTGGCGGCCAATTGACATCGCTACGACGTGAGATAACACGGCCATTGAATTTTTTGCGCAAAAGAGCCATTGTTTCGTTAGCTGTGTGGCAAGTGGCACCGTTCTGTTGAAACCAAATATTGTCCACATCCATATCTTCCAATTCGGGCCATAAAAAGTTCGTTATCATCTCACGATAGCGAAAACCATTCGCAGTAACTGCCTGACCGGTCTCATTTCGAAGAAGTATGGCCCGATGACGTCGCCAGCCCATAAGCAGCACCAAACGAACTGGGCGAGCATGCACAGGTGTTTTCACATTTCCTACAGACCCGGTTTGCTGAAATTTGCGCACAATTCTCCCGATTGTGGACATATTTGGTCGATTATGCTGATCAAAAAAACATCACGAAGTACACGAAATGCATTTTGATTTGAACGCCCATTTCCGTAAAAGACTTAAAAAAACTTTAACTCGTTGGTCGACAGTATATCTTTCCATGGTTCAAATTGAGTTAGTCTGAAATTGAGAAATGTCAAATGAAATGCAGAAAAAAACTTGACGTTTAGGTGTGACTCGCATTCAACATCGGCCCTTGCAATTTAACCACCCTTTATTATAAAATCGTTTGTTTGTTCCATCATCACGGCTAAACCGATTCATTTGAAACTTGGTGGACAGATAGATCAATCCCTGGGAAGTGTCATAGGCTACTTCGATTATCCGCCATGTGACTTTCGACCAATTGACCGCTAGGGCTCCTGTTAGAGCTACAAAGCTGAGTTGTTGCATAGACAGGAGTGTTGTATAGGGTGGCGCAGAATGAGCTATATGGTTTGCATTCTTTATAACTTTTTTAATTATTATGCTTTCTTTGTTTTTTTTTCAGCATTTTGTGAAGGAGACTTGGGGAATTAGTTATGAATCGAACAGCGTACAAAAATAATTGAATTTTTCCGAAAAGTTATGGAAAATATGCTAAAAAGAGCACGTATGTGCGAAGCCGAAAATGGACATCACTTACAAGATAACATTTTTCAAAGCTAATTGCAAAAAATTCCTAAATAATATTCTGTATTTTAAAAAAAAATTATAATAATCGCATAAATAAAAAAGTTATAAACCATTTAAACCATATAGCTCATTCTGCGCCACCCTTTATAAACAGTGGCTACTCGCGTAGTAATTTTTTCCCATGTGGTCAGTTCTATCACTATCAAAACGTGTGTATTGTGTTAGTCCTTTTAGAAAGAAGCCTCTTATATGATACAAATTTAAAACTTTATAAATATGAATATATGCGCGAAAAATAATTTTGAATTCTCTGACTGTGCTCAGTGTAGCAGTGACCAAAACAATTTTCATTATATTACAGATTTTAAAAGTTCTTTAAGAGCTAAGAATATAAAAATGTATATGTACACACTGAAATCAAACAAGGTGCGAAAATAACTATTCGATGTCCAGACCGAGGCCAACTCAGACATAAAGCCGCGATTTCAATTTTCTAAATCTTTTTCAAAATATATCGTAAAACACTTACTGTGTTAACTTATCGATCGTAGTCAATTTACTCTGAGACTTTGGTCAGTGTAGCAGTGACCAAAGCCATTTTCACCCCTTCAATCAATTAAAAGAGCTTTGAGTCTCCAAATTATGATATAACGGTGTTTCCTATAGGGATGATATGACTTTGAAGTGACGTTTCGGCCATTTGTAATATGTCATGATCTGTCTTTAGTCTTTCATTATATTCAGCAGTATTTACAATGTCATCATGGAGAGATATACGCACGAACAACGTTTACAAATGATTAGAGTTTTATTATCAAAATAATCGTTCTCCAATGTAACTTTTCGTGCGCTAAGTCCTTTTTTTTAAATCCAAAACAAAACACATTCCAGTCGACCTACGACCTTGACACTCATGAGCAATATTTTAGCTCTCGTTAAGGGCTATCTTTTTGCCATTGACCGATTGTGGCTACCTGCCACACAGCAAATGAAACAATTGAATTGTTGCGAGAAAATTTTGGAGATTCGATTATATCAAGAAATTGTGATATTGAATGGCCACCAAGAAGTTGTGATTTAACATCATTAGACTATTTATTGTGGGGTTATTTGAAGTCATTGGTCTTTCGAAACAAACTAGACTCTCTTCAAGCTTTACAAGTCAATATTGAACGTGCCATTCATGACATACGACTTAATTGAGTGGAAAAAGTGCTCGAAAATTGGGTTCATCGAATTCGTTTCTGCTGTAGAAGTCATGGAGGCCATTTGAATGACGTTTTATTTAGAACTTAATTGTATCGATTGTATTTCACATTAAATAAAAAACTTTTTCAACAATTTCTTGACTATAAGTGTGTTTTTTTCAAAGAAATCATATCACTCTTATTGGAAATCCCTGTATATTCTGATTTTTAATAAATGCAATTTCACTTCGAGTGATTTTTGACCACTTGACCGCAAGAGCTAGAAAGCTGACATTTTGCTTTATGAGTCTTCAAATGTATGATATATAGCGTGATCCATTTCGAGGTTTCCTACTTTTTTAAAGAAAAAAACACAGAAAATTCAAATTGAATGGGAAAAGTTTATTATCATTTGAAAGAACATTCTTTGCATTTATTTTTTGAAGATTATGTCTATCAAACGTTGGTTGCGGCTACGTCTCAGATGGTCCATCCGTTGAGTCCAATTTTCGATGACTCGTTCGAGCATTTCGACTGGTAAATGGTGAATGACACGCGTGATGTTTGCTCCAAGGCTTGAATCGAAGCGGGTTTGTCCGCATAAACTTTAGACTTTACATATCCCCACAGGAAAAAGTCTAACGGTGTGATATCACACGATCTTGGTGGCCAATCGACCGGCCCAAAACGTGAAATTATCTGCTCACCGAAGTGTTCTCTCAATAAATCCATTGATTGATGCGATGTGTGGGAAGTGGCGCCGTCTTGTTGAAACCAAATGTCGCCGAGATCACGAGCTTCAATTTCAGGCATCAAATAGTTATAGATGATTCCAACGGCCCACAAACAACACCAAACCGTTGTTTTTTCTGGATGAAGTGGCAGCTCTTGAATCTTTTCAGGTTGCTCTTCGTTCCAAATGCGGCAATTTTGCTTGTTTACACACCCATTGAGCCAGAAACAAAATTTGGCTCGAAAACGTCGGATCTTCTTGGGACTTTTCAAGAGCCCATAGAGCGACGCGATGTCGCTCGGTAAGTTCGGGCGGCTTCAGTTCTTGCACAAACTGTATTTTGTATGCTTTCAATTTAAGATCTCGACGTAAAATGCGACAAGTCGTTCCAGTCCGAGTTGCTGCGATCGGCGCCGAATCGACTCTCCACGGTATTCGTGTACACTATCAGCTACGGCCGCTACATTTTCTTCACTGCGTGTTGGACGTGGTCTATTCGGTCGAATATTATCCAATAATGAATGCTGGCTCTCATGATGACACGACTCTCACGTGATCTATCAAAGAAGGCGCTACCAAAAACTTGTATATTATGTTTGTCTTTTCAGAAGCTTAAAAGATAAAATAGTATGTAGTACTATAAACGACAAATAAAGGCGGGTAAAGCAATTTTAAATTATAAGATAAGTCAGTATAGCGGTGACCAAAGAAATTTTCATTTCATTCAGTACTTTCCCTTAAGAGCTATCAATTCATTTAAATATACTGCTATTGCCACTATTCGATATCCAGTAAGAGGTCACCGGACAACAAAATCGAGTTCATTATCCCCTCAGCTTAGAGAGGAGGGTATATATCATTAGCTACGATATGTTACACAAAAGTGTAACATATCGAAGGAGTGACCTAAGACCCTAAGTATGTTTGGCGGATATCCGTTTTGGGTCATTTTAAGTCGAATGAGCAATGTCCGTCCGTCTGTCTGTCTGCAGGCTGGTGCGCACGATAACTCTAGAAAGAAGTAACCGATTGACTTCAAATCTGGTGTGTGGTAATATTTTCTTCTATCTCCGGCTATGTTCGAAGTTTAAGAAGGTTTAAGATTTAGTGAAATATTGATTATTTAATAACTTCTATACTACTTATTTGCATCATCTGCAATTCTACACAAAGTATTAGTTTATTAGTCACTATTACCTCGAGAAAAATAGGCGAAGTTACCACTCCTCTTTTTGTGTCTCCCACACAAATGGACAATTTTGAACCAAAAGTTAATATGTTATAACGTTATTACCAGTGCATACAAAGACTTGAACATTTGTACAGTGTAATGGTTTAATAGTACATACAATACAGTGAAAAATGGGCATTATTGCCACGCTCCTTTTGGTACCTCCCACACAAATGGGCCGTTTTGTACCAAAAGTTACCAGCTTTTAACTTTAATACCAGTGCATATAAATGCGTTTTGTACAGTGTAATGCTTGTATAGTACCTAGAGTACAGAGTGAGCGTTATTGGGACGCCACTTTTGCTACCTCTCACACAAATGGACCATTGGTACCAAAAGTAAACAGCTTTTAAATTTAATACCAGTACATACTTTAAAGTTATTAAATGCAATTTAAATTGATAATATTTAATTTAATTTAAAAAAAAAAATAAATAAATTTACTAATATTTTCTAGGGACTCAAGGTGAGGGGATTCATAAGTCTGTTTACCCGACTGAACTTTCTTACTTGTTTTCTTAAAGTATTTTCAAAATATCAAGTTTCAAATATCAAGTTAGTGTGGTAATTGTAGGTTGCAGTCAATATGAGTGTTATCAAACGGTAGACCCGGGCTTATCCGATTATACTGAATCTTAGACCATCGGACGAATATTATGTGAAATGTTCAATAGTATAGGGTTTTCCAACAAGAGGTGTTATTTTGAATCACCCGGTATTTCGGTAGCTGTCACTTTTGAAGCTTTTGTTCTTTGACATTTGACAAGTAGAAACTACGCTATTACTAACCAGTAAGGAAAGGCTAAAGCCGTACGCTATTACTAACCAGTAAGGAAAGGCTAAAGTCGGGCGGTGCCGACTATATAATACCCTACACCACTCTCGTAATATGGAATAACTCTGATATATAAATTTTGTAATTCATGTATAAATTGTTTACATAAATTTACTTTTGGGACATTTTATACTTAAATAATACCCTGTACCACAGTGTAGTGTAGGGTATAAAAACGATTGGATCTAAAGAGCCAAATCGGATGAAACATATATATGGGAGCTATAGCTAAATCTTTACCGATTTTCTTCAAATTCGGCAATGTTGGTTCATGAATCAAGAAACTCTACCATTCTAAATTTCAAAATGATTGGATGTAAAATACAGCTTCTACAGGACTAAAGGGCCAAATCGGACGAAACATGTATAGGGGAGCTATAGCTAAATCTTAACCGATTTTCTTCAAATTCGGTAGTGTTGGTTCATGGATCAATAAACTCTACCATTCTAAATTTCAAAACGATTGGATGTAAATTACAGCTTCTATAGAACTAAAGGGCCAAATCGGACGAAAAATATATATGGGAGCTATAGCTAAATCTTAACCGATTTTCTTCAAATTCGGTAGTGTTGGTTCATGGATCAAGAAACTCTACCATTTTAAATTTCAAAATGATTGGATGTAAAATACAGCTTCTACAGGACTAAAGAGCAAAATCGGACGAAACATATATATGGGAGCTATAGCTAAATCTTAACCGATTTTCTTCAAATTCAGCAATGTTGGTTCGTGGATCAAGAAACTCTACCATTCTAAATTTCAAAACGATCGGATGTAAAATACAGCTTCTATAGGACTAAAGGGCCAAATCGGACGAAACATATATATAGGAGCTATAGCTAAATCTTAACCGATTTTCTTCAAATTCGGTAGTGTTGGTTCATGGATCAAGAAACTCTACCATTCTAAATTTCAAAATGATTGGATGTAAAATACAGCTTCTACAGGACTAAAGAGCAAAATCGGACGAAACATATATATGGGAGCTATAGCTAAATCTTAACCGATTTTCTTCAAATTCGGCAATGTTGGTTCATGGATCAAGAAACTCTACCATTCTAAAATTCAAAACGATTGGATGTAAAATACAGCTTCTATAGGACTAAAGGGCCAAATCGGTGTTATTTACAGGTGTTACAAACATCTGCCGTGAAACAAACTTATAATACCCTGTACCACAGTGTGGTGTAGGGTATAAAAATGGAACGTTACACTATTCAACAACGCATTGCAATTCTTAAAATTCACTACAAAAATAGTGAAAATCTTGCAGCAAAACTAAAGCATTTTTGGGTTGTCGTGAAGCACCTTGTCGGACCGCAATACAGAAATTGGTGTAAAAATTCGAGCTGTTGGGACAAGTTAGTGATGTGAAGAATAAAACCCGTGCACGTCGCTCAAGAACATCTGAGAATATTGCTGCTGTAGCCCAAAGTGTTGAAGAAAACCCAGGTTTGTCCATTCCTCGTCGTTCTTTGGAATTGGGCATTCCACAAACGTCATTACACCCTATCTTGCATAATGACTTAAGTTCTTAAGGCTTAAAAAGTTCAGTTAACACAAGAACTCAAGACGGACGATCATTAACAATGTCGTGTCTTTGCTGATTAGGCCCTTGAAATGAATGAAAATGATCCGGAATTCCATCGAAAAATCATCTTGAATGATGAGGCCCATTTCCACCTCGGTGGCTACGTCAACAAGCAAAATTGTCGCATCTGGGGCTCGGAAAACCAAAGAGTTATTGTTGAGAAGCCTCTCCATCCTCAACGTGTGAGTGTTTGGTGCGGTTTATGGTCCGGCGGGGTCATTGGACCTTAATTTTTTGAAAATGAGGTTGGATCAACAGTTACGGTGAATGGATTGCGCTATCGAGAGATGATTAATGATTTTTTATGGTCGGAGTTGGGTGGTATTGATCTGGACAACTTTTACTTTCAACAAGACGGCGCTACGTGCCACACAAGCAACGAAACCATTGCTCTGTTACGGGAAAAGTTTCCGGACCGTGTTATCTCTCGAAGAGGTGATCACAATTGGCCACTGAGATCTTGTGATTTAACACCTTGCAAATTCTTCCTTTGGGACCACGTGAAAGATGAGGTCTACGCCAACAGCCCAGCGTCGATTCAAGACCTCAAAGATATAATTCGTGAGGCTATCGAGGACATAGGGCAGCCACTTTGCGATTTGGTTATGGAAAATTTCATGAAAAGGATATGGTCCTGTAAGCGCGTAATTATTAACGGCATACTTTCTTCTTTATTATGAAGTAAACATCCGATCATTTATCTCAAAAAATGTAATTTTGCTTTGAATACCAAAATAACACCTCTTGTTGGAAAAACCTGTATAATAAAACATTTGATCCTCCGGCATGTAATTTTCGACTTCTTGACCACTGAAGCACTCTCTGAGAGAACACATATAGCTAAGAGCATATCTGGAATAATACGATACTCAGATTCAAAGGATTTGACCAGTGGTCACTACGGATGTTTTCATTCTTTTTGACAATTTGGCGGTCTGCTCAAAAAATATTTCGATGTTTCACTATGCTATTGATGTTATTGATGTTATTTTATGGTTTTCTCACTGTGGAGTTGAGCTGAAGATCAAAGAGTTCCTTCTAAGTGAAGAAAAGTATTTTGAATAGTTAAGTGAAAAAGAAAACGACCTTGAAATCCAACTCCAACCAATTGTGGTCACACCGGTACCAGCACTCGCTTTTCACCAAAACCATTGCTGAACCAAAAATCTAAAATATCACTAAATAGGTATTAAATTTTTTATTTTTGGGATATGATCAGTATAGCGAAAAAAATGGAGTCATGAACACAATGTGTTTGCGGTCAACGAAATGTTCTTTGATAAACCCGTAAAATATTTTGCTGAAACTAAAATGATCGCAAGTACACATTTGTCTACAATTCCGTTTTTGTGGTAAGATTTTCTGTCGTCAGTTTCCTTCGTTTAGGGATTTCAATTCTGTAATTTTTAGTAGTCTAAGTTTTTCATTAGAATATTTTCAGCTTAAAAAGTTTATATTACGACAATAAAATGTAACACGAGCAACGCCGGGTATTTAAACACTAGTTTTTACATATAATCATGTATTTGAGAAACACTTTTACTAAAACAAATGTTATTCAATTACTGCCAATGAAAATCGATTCTGAGCCACTGTGCACTGTGCAGACACAGGCACTTGTATTGCATGGTTGCATGAAAAAAGGCCGGCGAAGAAAACACTTGTATGCATAATTTGTGTGTTGTACACATAAATGCGAATGTATATACGAGTACATGTCTCCCGGTGTCAGTCTCCGTCCATCTCCTCACAGACGCCACGACACGCTACATACTCGTATGTATATAAACAATTGCACGGTCGTTATTTCACTTTTAGTTGGAGAGAGGGGTTTGCAAATGCAAGAGTGTATGCAAGTCTGCCTCTGCAGAGAGACATTTGCATATGATTGAAAAGGAATTGAGCGGAGCTCAGAGCTCCAGCCCCAAAGGGGTTGTTTGTTACATTTTTAATGCCACAGGATGAAAGACAGCAGCAGCAGCAACAAACAAATAACAGCAAACTCATTAAATATGGTTAACGGCATAAAATATTGTTTGTTAAATATACACCATATGACACTTCTTCTGTTCAGTCGAGTGAAGTACAATTCAATACTTTGTCATTTGTTTTTTTTTCTCTACTTTTCGTGAGGGAAATTTGACAAGTGGTCGACTCTTAATTTCGAACAATAGAATTTCGCCATTAACACATGAAGTGGAGTTTTTCGTTTTAAGAGGATTGCCATCGGTAATAGTCATCACCACCAGTGCACAGTGGTGTAGGGAAGATTATAAATTTCAAAATAAAGAAAGAACTTCTCAAATATGTCGATACAATCGATATAAATGAATGTCTGAGCAACAAAATGGAATCAGCCAAATTATTAAGAAAATCTGGTATATATGGCTTAGCCAAACATTTTTGACGGCGACTTCTATATAGGGGCTATATGAAAGCGTAGACCGAGTTTTTGGGAAGAATTTTAATATAAATAAAACTCAAACTGAAAATTTTCAGACAAATTTACTGGAATATGTGGTCTTTATGGAATAAATAAGCAAATTTGAAGCGACCTCTATATGTTGACTATATAACAAGTAAGAAGTTCAGTCGGTTAAACCGACTTATGAATCTCCTCACCTTGAGTCCCAAAAAAATATTAGTAAATTTTTGTATTTTTTGTTTTAATTAAATTATTATCAGTTTAAAATGCATTTAATAACCTTAAAGTATGCACTGGTATTAAAGTTATAAGCTGTTAACGTTTGGTGTATAATGGTCCATTTGTGTGGGGATACCAAAAGGGGCGTGCCAATAACGGCCAGTTTTCTCTAGACTTTAGGTACTATAAAGGCATTGCACTGTATCAAATTTTAAGTATTTGTATGCACTAGTATTAAAGTTAAAAGCTGTTAACTTTCGGTACTAAAAGATCCATTTGTGTGGGAGTTACCAAAAAAAGCGTGGCAATAATGCCCATTTTTCACTGTATTGTATGTACTATTAAACCATTAGACTGTAAAATTTCAGGTCTTTGTATGCACTGGTAATAAAGTTAAAAGCTATTAACTTTTGGTTCAAAGGTGTCTCCATTTGTGTGGGAGGTACCAAAAGGGGCGGGGCAACATCACCCATTTTCCTCGTGGTTATAGTGACTAATAAACTAATACTATTTGTAGGAGTTCAGAGGATTCAAATAAGTATTATAGAAGTTATTAAATAATCAATATTTCACTAAATTTTAACCCTTTGAGGGGGAGGTACTAGAAGGAGTGGACCAATATGGCCCATCTTCAAACTTAGCCGGAGTTAGAAGAAAATATTACCACATACCAAATTTAAGGTCAATCGGTTACTCCTTTGTTATCGTCCGCATCAGCCAGCAGACAGACGGACGGACATTGCTTATTCGACCTAAAATTACCCAAAACGGTTATCCGCCGAACATTAGGGTCTTAGGTCACTCTTTCGAAGTGTTACACTTTTGGCTCGTAGCAAATGATATACTCGTATATCCTTCTCTCTAAGGTGAGGGGATAAAAAGATTCTTAGATTAATGTGTTAATTTTCCTGCAAAGAATTATTGTCAGAAAAAAATAAAAATGCACGGCTTAGATACATTTATTTAAATGCGAGCTCTGTAGGAGAACTGTATCACGACATGTACCGCTGTGCAGAAATTAGTGTATTCTTACTACTTGTCGAGAATATCGTAGGATTTTCGACCGATTAGTCTATCGTCATTTCTTCTCAAAACCCTGGAGAAATTCATTGAATGGCAACAAAACCTACACGCATGTTTCATAGACTTCACATGTCCCACCGAAATTGTTAAACTTCATAAAAGCTCAATACGATGGTTTCAGATGCAAAGTACTGGACAACAAACTCCAGTCACCCGACATAGAACCCACGGCTGGTGTTAATCAAGGCTGCTTAATGTCCCATCTCCTATTTCTGGTAGTATTGGATGACATTCTGAACGAAGCTCTTACAGGGATATGTTTGGTATCCTCGAACAAAAATCCTACGCCGACTATATCGCGATATCGGACATGGAGATTAAGCTTTATAGCCTTAGTCAACAAGCTGAAAATTGCGGCTTACACTCCATCGTGAAGAAGAAAGAATTCTTGTCAACGTCCCAAAATCCGCCAACGTTCCAAATAAACGATCATTCAATCTGTCAAACTGAAACGTTTTGTAATGTAGGAAGCATACTAACTCCTACGGGTGGTACCGCCGAAGACATCACCTCCCGGATAAACAAAGCTAGAAACTGTTTCTCCCAACTGCGTAATATCTGGGCATCCGGATAAATTTCAAATAATACCAAGCTCTGAATATACAACTAGAATGACAAATCAGTACTCCCGTATTCGCAACCGAATCCTGGACACTGAGAGCAAACCTTACTAGGAAGCTACAAACATTTTCTAATCGCTGTCTAAGAAATATTCTACGAATATGGTGGCCCAAAGTGATATCAAACCAACAACTCTACGAAACTACAACCGAAATCACAATCGAGATAAAAATACAAAGGAGAAAGTGGAGATGGATTGGTCATTCGTTACGAAAGGATGTGAAAGAACCAGAATCCAAGGAAGACCAAAAACAACATGGCGACGAAGCACAATTAACGAAATCCGCCCAATGAATACAACATGGAACGGACTAAAACAACTATCCAAAAACCGAAAAACCTTTGTACTAGAAGAAATAGTCGGAGGTTCTTCCTAGTCTGTCAACCTCCGACTATTTCTTCTATCCTTCCTTTCTACTCACGGGAAACACAATGGACCGAATTGTCGGCCCCGAGTGAACTCGTCAGTTGTATTCTGACGGGCGTCCCTTTCAACCTAACCTAACCTTTGTACTACAATTGATCACAGGCTACTGTCTAATCAACAGCATACCTACAGCAAGTACTAATCCACTGGAAGTCTCTCTCTCTCACTGTTAAGGATTACACTACTGTAGTTTTCCTAGATATAGAGGGGACCTTCAATAACATAAATCCAGACGCTATAATTACTACACTAGCAACCTTGGCGGTTGATAGCAGTATACACAGGTTCACCTTCTGATTAAGAGACACATTTCAACTAGCTTAGGGTCAACATCACTTCCCTAAAATTTGTCAGCAGGGGAACGATCCAAGGGCTTGTTTTGTCTTCTCTGCTATGGAACCTTTCTAAAAAAAGTATTCTGATTTCTCTCGAGAAGATGAGTGTGAAGGTTGTTGTCTAAGCAGATATCGTGGCAATGTGGGAAGTTTCCAAGTTTTCTTAGAAACATCCTACAGCAGATAGTTTATACCACCGCAAGATAGGCTTCCGATAATGGTCTTGGTGTGAAAACGACCAGGACTAGTTCTTTTCTATAGAAGATATAAGGTACCAGCATTTGTACCTGTCTCTTGTACCATCAGAAAGTTAAATAACAAGCCCAACATTCTGGAAAGATAAAAAATGCTGTGATAGCGCTATTTACATGTAGTAGTTCAATATGAAAAATATGGTCTAACGCTGAATGGCATTGTCGTCTGGTGGCCTGCTATATAGAACCCCACATTCTGCGCGATGCTAAATAAAGTTCAGTGCCGGGCTGTTATGAGTATCACTGGTGCATTGAAAACGACGCTAACGGAGGCACTAAATATTGTACTACATTTTATGCCGCTAGACATTGTAGCAGGACAATATTCCCCATCTACCGCTACTGGGCGCAGGGAACTCTCACTTTGGTCAGGAAATTGCTAAGGGCATAATGTCATTGTGGACATATTGACCGAACTTCTGGACATTATATACGTCTGAACCACTTTTAGATTATACTACGTCTGAACCACTTTTAGACAAGAAATATCTCACACGTAAACCTGATAGTTAAGAATGAAATGATCGCATCACTAGACATAACATATACGTGAATTTCTATACAGATGATTCCAAAATTAACAATCAAGTTTTTTCTTCGGTGTTTCTTACGGACTGGAGCTATCCCTTATAGAAAGACTGCCTGATGACTGCAGTGTTTACCTGGCGGATATCTTACTTATTACAGAGGTAGCAGAATGGGTTATTTCTGACTAAAGTTGGTATCAATATTTTCTATGGTATATATTGATATTTTCTATATCAATATTTTCTATGACAGTCAGTCTGCTATAAAGATAACGCTAAAAGGCCTACCAGTAGTTCGCAGTCAGAGGTTACCGTAGACTATGTTTAGACGACGGCCTTTGCTGATTCATTGACGTCTGAGCAGCGACTCTGTCCTTGTCTAGTCCCCACATACTCGTGGGATCAACATGAACAAAATTCACCACAACAACTGAGGAGGTACTTTTCAAAACTTGACTATTGCACTTTTTGTGTTTTTGCACAATTTGAGAAAATACTATGGCCCTACGTATTTAACTCGAAATGTTGGTGCATTTCTAAAGAGATCAAGATTTGTCACACAGATATCGCACAATTTTAATTTCGCGGAGTTCTGAATTTAATGTTACCAAACAAAAAAATTTAAAAAAATCAGTTCTTTCAAAAGTGGAATGGTCAAGTTTTGAAAAGAACCTCTTCAACTAATACACGAGGATGTAAAACTGGACCTGATAGCAGGCCCAGTACCCCATCATTGTCTTAAAAGGAGGTGACTCTGTCTGGTGCTTCGGTTTCCTATGGCAAGTTTACCAGTCACTCAAAGAACAACCTTGGGAGAGTAGAGAAAGCCGACCCTGCATCTATGTCCAACAAGCAGATAGAATCTCGAAAGTTGGCATGTAGTCAAGTAGTATCGCTGAAGAATAGAATATTTGCTTGGTCAAGTTCCATACCAACAGAGCTTGTTAAAATTCTGTGTTCTTTAGAGAAAACGCCCAAAAGATTCAAAGTGGTCCACGTGCTTTCGCTGACATTTCTTAGCACAGCTTGGTACTTGCGGTCATCCACAGAGGAGAGAATTCTTAAGGAGCTGACCGGCCCAACACCTGACTGAGACTACGCAGACTGGTATCAGGGCCACATACAACTAATACGCTTCAGTGATAAGCGCCCTGTTGAGTGCTACCACTGCGCTTCCAAGAATTTTGTTGAAATATGACAGGGTGAGGCACTGAACGTTATCTAAAAGAAGGGCTTCCCGTCTCGACTCTGGGCACATTTATGGTTTCGGCTACACCATCTGATGTATAACCAGTAAGGAAGGGCTAAAGTCGGGCGATGCCGACTATATAATACCCTACACCACTCTCGTAATATTTAATAACTCTGATATATAAATTTTGTAATTCATGTATAAATTGTTTACATAAATTTACTTTTGGGACATTTTATACTTAAATAATACCCTGTACCACAGTGTGGTGTAGGGTATAAAAACGATTGGATCTAAAGAGCCAAATCGGATGAAACATATATATGGGAGCTATAGCTAAATCTTTACCGATTTTCTTCAAATTCGGTAATGTTGGTTCATGGATCAAGAAACTCTACTGTTGAAGCCACAACAGCTGATGGTCGACTTCATCGCCCCCGTCATCATATTTGGAGCCGTTCATTGACAGCAGCGCCGCAAACCAAACTATGTTATGGCAACGCCATCAGATTGGCCGCAGTTGTAAACTCACCCGTTTTCGGCATACTGCCAAACCGCCAGGCTCACGGCCAAAATAAAATATTAAATTAAATTAAAAATATAAATATTGTGTTTTCTTTTTTTTTAAGTCCCGCCATCCTGGCGTGGACTTAAACATGGTCCTTCGTAGCCAAATTTGAACCGGTGGTTAGTGATATTGTGTTGTGCGCGTTGTATATATATATGTCGGCGAATATAATAAATAAATAATACTGGTCATTACGTGACACTCTTGTCTGGTCTGTCTGTTGTCTCCGTCGCTACACCATTGGATTCATCACGTGAAACAAGGCTTCACGAGCCGGTGACGGATGACAAACGACGTCAGGCGTAAAACATATGTATATCATCATACAGTAGCAAAGTCGACAAAATATGCAACGGCAAACCAACAACAATCACTAAAAGGAACTGCAGCATCTATAAAACAACAACAACAAAAATGCATCGTCACCACACATCAACATCACATTGCACTCGTGCAAGGGGGGCGGTATGTTGAAGCCACAACAGCTGATGGTCGACTTCATCGCCCCCGTCATCATATTTGGAGCCGTTCATTGACAGCAGCGCCGCAAACCAAACTATGTTATGGCAACGCCATCAGATTGGCCGCAGTTGTAAACTCACCCGTTTTCGGCATACTGCCAAACCGCCAGGCTCACGGCCAAAATAAAATATTAAATTAAATTAAAAATATAAATATTGTGTTTTCTTTTTTTTTAAGTCCCGCCATCCTGGCGTGGACTTAAACATCTACCATTCTAAATTTCAAAACGATTGGATGTAAAATACAGCTTCTATAGAACTAAAGGACCAAATCGGACGAAACATATATATGGGAGCTATAGCTAAATCTTAACCGATTTTCTTCAAATTCGGCAGTGTTGGTTCATGGATCAAGAAACTCTACCATTCTAAATTTCAAAACGATTGGATGTAAAATACAGCTTTTATAGGACTAAAGGGCCAAATCGGACGAAACATATATATGGGAGTTATAGCTAAATCTTAACCGATTTTCTTCAAATTCGGCAGTGTTGGTTCATGGATCAAGAAACTCTACCATTCTAAATTTCAAAACGATTGGATGTAAAATACAGCTTCTATAGGACTAAAGGGCCAAATCGGACGAAAGATATATATGGGAGCTATATATAACTCTGAACCGATTTTCTTCAAATTCGGCAATGTTGGTTCATGGATCAAGAAACTCTACCATTCTAAATTTCAAAACGATCGGATGCAAAATACAGCTTCTATAGGACTAAAGGGCCAAATCGGACGAAACATATATATGGGAGCTATAGCTAAATCTTAACCGATTTTCTTCAAATACGGCAATGTTGGTTCATGGATCAAGAAACTCTACCATTCTAAATTTCAAAACGATTGGATGTAAAATACATGTACCACAGTGTGGTGTAGGGTATAATTAATCATTAAGAACGAAAAGTCTGCAATCGCCGTCTTCCAACTAGCAACTGGAAGCACGGTCGATTGGATGAGACTTTTCACTCCATTTTCGATGCACTTGGATGCGCCGAGAAGCTTTTCAACACAGGTTTAGAATAATCCTTTATGGACTACTTTTGTGAGGATTATACTTTAGCGGAGACCAACGACTAGGAAGATATAATGGTGGTATCTAAACATGAGTGCTACTCCTGCTGTGGTCCGATTTCTACTGGCAAACCATCAGCACTCTACGAGAAATCCGCCGGCCCCAAAACCCTTCTGATGCAAGGAGATTGCAGACCTCGTTCTAATCCGGGAACCAGGCCTAGGACGCCTGGATTTATGCTCTTTGAAGGAACAGTTAGTTGAAAATGTAGAGCATGCATTCTTGCTAAAATATTGGCAAGGCTGGGAGGGACCTGGAAAATATATGTATTTTTTATCTTCCGTCCCTGTGGTATCACAATGGACTAAGGATCCTGACGAATTGGCTACCAGCCTGTTTGGTTGCTTGGAAGGACTCACTGGTTGCTTGGATCTCAATTTTTAATTCAGTTTCTGTGGTGATATCACGACAAAAAGGCTACCAATTTAACCGAATCTAACCTATGTTCTTTTTGATTAATAAGGGAGTTCCGTTCTTTATGCCAAAAATATAATCTACGTTTTTCCTTATCTTGACGTCGCCACAAACCAGGGCTAGACATATACATACATATCATTTTGCAAAACATTTAAAAAAATTAAAATAAATGTGTCCTGATGACACTCCAAACGACAAATCAGGAAAATTACTTTCATCCTAAACTTTTTTTGGGGAGGAAATCTGAAAACAAAAGAACCCCTTAATAACAAAAGAAAAGATTTCCTTGTACACGATGGAAAAAAGGAAGGAAAAAATCACAGGGGAACAAAACTCAACTCAAAAACTCAAGCATTTTTCAAACAAACGACAGAGAAAGTAATTAAAAGCATCAAAATCAGTATTGTCGTATATCGTCGCATCACATCGTATGTATTGCATCGCATCGTGTCGCATCACATGTGTGCCCCATTTAAAGACTACGTAAGACCTGACAATGATAACCCAAGAAGAGTGCCAACTCCCGCTACCTTAAACAAAAAGGGGGAAACAAAAATAATTCTAAATGGGAAAGGATGAGACAGGACCAGGCCCAGGATGATCGCACAAGTTTCCTCACATACAGCCCGAGCGACTGTCAAATGGGTATTGAAAGGAACAGAAAGTAAGCAGTGGAAGTGATGAGCCTTATTTCTGGGGGTGGTTTTTGCCAAACAGAGTCGTCATTGTCATCCTTATGCATCTCTAAAGCGCTAAAAAAATCAAAAATCTGTTGATGTGATGCATTCCGGGTGAAAATTGGTTTCGTTTCCGCCGGTACCGTATGTGAGGACGACACATGTGGCAGCTTCCGCCACATGCTGCTTAGCAGGCCTATTGTATTGTGCAAAAATAACTGAAATAATAATGCTAACGATTCCGTTTCCCTTTTCTCTACGAAGAGAAATATACAGAAGTCAAATACAATACGTACGTTACGGCATTTGGAATGAAGTTACCGTTTGTTTTTATCATTCATCCGCTAATTTTGACAGACGTCATCATCATCAAGCAGAGCTCAAGGTGATACTGCTGCGCTACTTGCCTATTACAGACAATTGGATTGAAACCAGAAATAAAATGTGAGCACTGCTTGCTTGAGAGAACAGAAAGTAGTTCCAATAAACACATGCAGATGAAAATGTAAATAAACAATTACATCAGAGAGAGAGAAAGAGAATTAGATATGCGTGTCTGCAAAGAGAATTGGCAATAAGAAGAACTCATGCATTAACTGACGGATAATCTAAATTTCTCTCCAACATTTTCGAATATCTCTTGAATGCATTTGTGCTAGCGACACCTGGTGGAAATTGTTTGAGTTACAAAGAAAACAAAACAAAGCTGCAGAAAAATTATCTGAGAGAAATTTACTTTTCGAAGAGTTTTTTACATCGACTCTTCGAAGAGAATTTAGAAAGAGTAACGGTATAATAAAGACAAAAAAGAGAATTACCCAATGCAAAGCTGTGAATTAAGTTTTGGGGAACAAAATACATATTATTTAGCAGAATTTTATAAATAATTTGAATAAAAACAAGGCATGAAAACTGCAATATAAAGAAATGTCGATAAATTTTTTTTTATGTCGACCAATAATAGAAATATTGCCCAATGTTTTGTTTTTTTTTTTCTTATACACGGGGCAAAATCGCCGTTTTTGATATGTTTGAATTGAAAGAAAGTGTATTTGGAACAGAGATTCTTAAATATTATATATTACTGAATAAATAAATTTTATTTTAAAATCATTAAAATTAATTTGGAGCGCATATGTTAATAAATTAAAAGAAAATATATTTGCCTACTAATATTCTCAAATAAAATATAAAGGGTAGTTAAATTTTAAGGGCCGAAGTTTGTTTTAAAACGCAAATTATTTAGGAAATTATTGTCATTTCTTTTTATTATGATAATATTGGTATGGTTCAATTAGGTATGAAACAAAATATCGGCCAAATGGCCGCCGCGACCTCGGCGGCACACCTCCATCCGATGGTCCAAATTTTCGATGACGCTGAGGCATAATTGAGGTTCTATGCCGTTAATGAGCCGAATTATCTCATCCTGTACCTCTTGAATTGTTGCTGGCTTATCGACGTACCCTTTTCTTTCAAATAACCCCAAAAAAAAGTCCAACGGTGTCAAATCACATGATCATGGCGGACAATTGACATTGCTACGACGTGAGATAACACGGCCATTGCATTTGTTGCGCAAAAGAGCCATTGTTTCGTTGGCTATGTGGCAAGTGGCACCGTCCTGTTGAAACGACATATTTTCCACATCCATATCTTCCAATTCGGGCCATAAAAAGTATAATAGAAGAAAGAACTATAAATAATAGTTCCAAATAAAACAAGTAAAAGCGTTAAGTTCGCCCTGGCCGAATCTTATATACCCTCCACCATGGATAGCATGTGAATGGTTTCGGGCGCAAATAAAGTCATATTACAAAATTTCAGCTCGATTCGTTGCAATTTGTGGTTTTTGTTGCGTTAAGAAGTAAAATCTAGAGGGACTTTGTATGGGAGCCACATCAAAATAAGGACCTATGACTACCGTTGTTCGTGTGCAGGATATAGGGTATAAATAAACCCCAATTACCAATTTTCAGCCCGATCAGTTGTCATTTGTGGTCTCTATGACGTTAAGAAGTCAAATCGTGGAGATGCTTTATATGGGCGCTATATCCAAAAATGGACCGATATTGCCCATTGTCAATCCCAACATACCTGCAGATATAAGAAGTATATGTACCAAATTTCAGCCACCTAGATCAAGTATTATAGATTGTAGCGTGATTACAACAGACGGACGGATGGACGGACGGACAGACGGACATGGCTAAATCGTTTTAGAATTTTAAGGCGATTTAGAATATATATACTTTATATGGTCTCAGATCAATATTTAGAGGAATATATGGGGGCTATATCTAAATATGGACCTATATTGCCCATTTTCAATCCCAAGTTACCTGCAGCTATAAGAAGTATCTGTACCATCATGCTTTCAATTTAAGATCTCGACGTAAAATGCGCTATGTCGTTCCATATGTCAGTCCGAGTTGCTGCGAACGGCGCCGAATCGACTCTCCGCGGTCTTCGTGTACACTCTCAGCTACGGCCGCTACATTTTCTTTACTGCGTTCTGGACGTGGTCTATTCGGTCGAACATTATCCAATAATGAATGCTTGGTCTCAAAATGGGTGATGGTGTTGCGAATAGTACGCTCAGTAGGCCGATTATGCTGACCATAAGTTGAGCGAAGTGCACGAAACACATTCCTCACAGAACGTGAATTTTCGTAATAAAGTTGAACGATTTGTAAACGTTGTTCAGGCGTAAGTCTTTCCATGATGAAATGCCAAACAATACTTAACAAAAATAACATGGCAGCATGACACGACTCACACGTGATCTGTCAAAAAAGGCTACTGAAAAAAATATCTCTACTTGGATCAACCGTTATATTCCTAATCGTCGTAAAATTCTAAGATGATTTAGCCATGTCCGTCCGTCCTTCCGTCTGTTGTAATCTCGCTACAATCCGTAATAATAGAGCTAGGTTGATCAAATTTGGTAGAAATATTTCTTATAGCTGCAGGTTGTTTGGGATTGCAAATGGGACATATTGGTCAATGTTTTGATATAGCTCCCCTATAGAGATCGCTCCAAAATACGATTTTTGAGCCATAGATACCACATTTTTAAAGCAATTTAGCAGAAACTTTGCAGTTTGTATTCTATTTTAACAAGAATTTTACAAATCGGTTTATATTTCGTCATAGTCACCCTATAGAGGTCGCTCCAAAATATACGTATTTAAGCCATAAATACCATACTTTCTAGGCATTTTAACTTAATCTTTGCAGTTTGTATTTATTTAATTGAATTTACAAGATATTTACAAGAATTCATCGCAGTAAAATTAAATCAGTTTATATTTTGTTATAGTCAACCTATAGATGTCGCTCCCAAAAAGGTTTATTTAAGCCATAAACACCACATTTTCTAAGAAATTTAGTTGAAACTTTGCAGTTTGTATTCTAATTTGGCAAGAATTCATCTCTATAAAATTTATACAATATATTTTTATCCCGTGTAGATGTAGCTCCCAAAAAAGCTATTTAAGCCATAAATACCAAATTTTTCAGGTGAAGAGTTTCGCTAAAGAATATGCGGCCTAAAATTTGCAGCGTTCGTTTTTTTAATAATTTACTTAAACAAAAAGGATCTTTTCATGATTTGCTCAATATCCAAAAATTTTTCCAATTGAATGCAATCCATGCTGGAGGGTATATAAGATTCGGCATGGCCGAACTTAACGCTTTTACTTATTTTAAATTTGTGTGGAATTCCTTTATAATGCAAATCGAATGACTTATACTGTTTTGTGAATAACATTTGATGGTGTTTACGAATAAACACCAAATTTTGACTGAATATAATTTGGAATATTAAAAAGTTAAAAAAGCAAACTCCTTAAAAAATGCTCAGTCGACTTAGCATGTGTTAGACTGGAGTTATCGATATGTATCATATGCAGTAGGACACTACATATCCCTCACTCGCTTTGTTATAGGTACATAGAGTTATCGTAGGTGGAAGTTAAAAAAATCAATTTTCTCGCTCAAAGTCGTAAAATAGAAGAAAAATTTTGATAAATTCCATAGTTATCGATTGTGTTAATTCGACACAAACTATTTGTATCCGTGTAGAACTCTTTGGGCTTACCCCAAAGAGTAAATCTTTAACCCCGGCTGAAGACCTATAACGCAACACCACTTTGGTCCGTTATTTGCTACCTGATTTTTTTTCTATGTGATAACTAAGGTAGTTGAAGACAAATTTTATTTGTATTTTTTATATACATATATATATGTACAAAAAAATTCAAAACAATTTTTATTTTTTTTAAATTTTAACCTTCAATAGCTCACTAACTGTGCGAGATATCGGTAAGCTGCCTACTATTTTGCGCTCTGTGATATTAAGGTTAACCTAAGTTTTGTAAGTTGTTAACTGCAATAAATATACTTCCTACTGCACAAAAATTTCATCATTCAATGACGACGTATTGCAGCTCGTTGATTTTAATATTTTCTATGGGTGTTTTCCCTCCGATTACGATTTTGTTTGTGCTGTTTTTGATTAAGAGAAATCATGTTCTCACACTCTTTAAGCCAAGACACAAACCATTTGGTTATTACAAAGAAAACATTATCTATTAGATACTTCTTGTTAAGTATAAGAGTATAAGACAAAAATCTCATTTACCGTTTGCTGGGCATTGTTTTGCTTTACTTTACTCTCTCTCTCTGTACGCCTTATAGCGAAATTGTTTGGGTTCCGCTGTAAACAAGCCTAACAGACACTCTATCCGAATGCATTTCATTTAGTTTCGTATAGGTTGCGTATATGCTCGCTTTTCTCTCTCTCACTCTCAGTATTTCCCCACAAAAATTTTGTTCTTCGAAAACCCAGCTGTTTACATGCTAACGGCTGCTTCTGCTTCGCTGTTTGATGTTCGCATGTAGCTCTTCTTCTCTCTTTCTTTCTTAGGCCAAACAAATGGCCAGTCGCTGTGTTTCATAGGCAAAAACACGGCTGCGACTGTAGTTGAGACGAGAACGTTAACGTGTATGGACGTGTTGCAGCGTACAAAGCACAACCACTTATCGCCGCAGTCGCCGTGTGTGTCAAAACGTGTTGTATATGCGAACACCGCAAAGAAACGTAGAAAATCATATAAAAAAATAACACCTTCGCCAGGCCGTGAAGAGCCAAAAAAATAAATAAAAGTGTGTTTGGTATTTGGCAAAATAGCCAAAAAATTTAAAATTAATTAAAGGAATTTCGCGTAAACGCCTTTAAGAAACGTGAGAAAATATACAAACCTTCTTTGAGAATTTGGGGTTAAACAATCCAACGACGACGACGAAGACGACATCAACAACGACGACGACTACAACAACAATAATAGAGCAACCACAACAACGAGCAAACAAGAATTTGGAGCAAAATTGTGTGTGTGTGAAAGCAAAACACGAAAAAAATATATTTTGCGAAAAAAGAAATTTTTGCAAACCGAAAAAAATCAAGATAAAATATTTAAGGAAAGTTAGTGTAAAAAATAATATTTGTGTATTTAATAAAAATCAGTGCTTAAACTAAATAAAGAAAAAATATATAAAAACAACTTAAAAGTCCAGCTAAAGAACTCTGCAGAACTTAACCCTGGCCCCAGCAAAAAATCGTTTAACTCGTTAATTCTTATTAAAATTTGTTTGGTGCAAAACCGGTTTCGCAAATTTTTGTTTATCGTAGCTGCCAAAAATATAAGTGTTTTGTATTAATATTAAAAATTAGAATTAAAAGTCAAAATTTTTTTTTTTCAATTTTAAATTAAAAGTAAACAAAACACCCCCTTTGCCATAAATTATTTAAAACGACGGATTAGTTTTGATAATCTCTTCAGAGCAGTAAAACGCAGTCACAGCATTAAATAAACACTTTAAGGTAAGTTGATATTCTCCCCATCCCACCACACAACTACTACTACTCTTTAACCCTTAACCCTCTTTTTTTGTTTTGGAAGTTAGACACTCTCTAACAAAAATGATGTGTTAATTAGTCTGTAAGTTATTCATAATTATTCATTTACACATACTTTGATAGTTATTGCATTCGCATATTGCTTTAAGTCTCTCTCCCCCACCACCAAATTTGGCCGTTCGAATACTTCTCGGGCATTTTTGTTTGGTGCTTGTCATTATGTCTCACCAAACACGGGCTAAGTGTCACTCGCGTATTGCTTACCTTAAATACTAATGAATTGCCCGCCATTCCAATTAGAATCTCCCCTTTTGTTTGGTTGGGTAAACCTTATTCGGGCAGTTAGTCAGGTACGTGCCGGGTGTAACGCTTTATTGCGTGTGAGTATTTTTCAAAGACATCGTCAACTGCGACGACGACATTTGTTTTGGTCTTTAGTGTTAAAATTGCTGTCATAAATCTTCCAAAGATGTGTGCCTTATGATAAATAGTAGTAATCGGGTTTTTTCTTTGTTGTTTTATTTTTTTATTTATTTTTTTGCCAAGCAAACATCCCTTAAGGCGAAACCCAGTAAACACAAACCGGTTTTTGTCTTTACTTTGAAATGGCCAGAGAAAAAATATTTGGCGGGTTATGTTCGGGCTCCGTTTGGCACGGAGCGGTGCCACAGTGGCTATGAGTCAAAATTAAAATGAGATTTTTTGGCAAGTCATAAATCTTTAGCCCCCCCACCCTTGAAAAACAAAAGAAACATAATAAAAATATTAAAAAAAGAAGAAACGTAACAAAAATATTTAAAATTAATATCGCTATGCTAATCTTAAACCCAACAACTAAAACTTAATAAAAATATTAAAAAAAAAATAAAACGTAACAAAACTAGTAAATATTATTATTCCAAAGCAAATAATAAATCTTAAAAGCAAAAACAACTACAAACATATTGAAAAAAAAATTAGAAATCAGAAATTTTAATGTCGCATAACAAAAAACGCAAAATGGAAGTTTAAAAAATAAAATAAAATTAAATTTTTATTATATGCTAAACCATAAACAAACAAAAAAAAAAAACATAAGATATCACTAAATGACATTAATACCAGTAAGGAAAGGCAGAAAGTCGGGCGGGGCCGACCATATTATACCCTACACCTCCCTAACAATGCGATAAGGGATACAAAGTTGGAATAATTAGTAAATGGGTAGGAACATATCGCTCACTCACTTCAAGAGTGACATAACTCAAAATTGAAAATTGCCAAGATGTGTAACTTTCAGTCCGTATAAAAAGATAAGGAAGATGTTAAAAAACGCTTAAATAATCCGAAATAGGGTTGTTTAATTATAGACCAATTATAGGTGAGATTAATTTATTAATTTTGAAAAATTCGAATTTTTGTAAAGCAAACTCAAAAATTTAAAATTTTGAGTTATGTCACACTTGAAGTGAGTGAGCGATATATATATGGCTATATTCAATTCAGAACTGATAATCGCTTACTTAATTAATATTCGTTCCTAAATTGAGAAACATATTTCTGGAAAATTTTGTAATGATCGGAAGTAAAGTACAACTTCTATAGCGCTTTGATACCAAATCAGGATGAACATATAAAGGGTGATCTAAGTAGAGATACTTTTTTACAATATCCTTTTTTTGACAGATCACGTGTGAGTCGTGTCATGCTGTCATGTTATTTTTGTTAAGTATTGTTAGGCATTTCGTCATGGAAAGACCTACGCCTGAACAACGTTTGCAAATTATTCAGTTTTATTATCAAAATAATTGTTCGCCAAATGCGCTAAGTCCATTTATTTTTAAATAAAAAAAAAAAAACACTTTCCGGTCGACGCACGACCTTGACACCCTTGAGCAATATTTTAGCTCTATTTAAGAGCTATCTTTTTGCAATTGACCGATTCCCGATCCGACGTACCGGAATCATCGGTTCATATTTCTTCAAAAATGATGCCGGTGAGAACGTAACCGTCAATGGCGACCGTTATCGTGCCATGATAACCGACTATTTGATGCCTGAAATTGAAGCTCGTGATCTCGGCGACATTTGCCACTTCCCACACATCGCATTAATCAATTGATTTATAATTTCACGTTTTCGGCCGGTCGATTGGCCACCAAGATCGTGTGATATCATACCGTTAGACTTTTTCCTGTAAAGTTTATGCGGACAAACCCGCTTCGATTCAGGCCTTGGAGCAAAACATCACGCATGTCATTCGCCAGTTACCAGTCGAAATGCTCGAACGAGTCACCAAAAAATGGACTCAACGGATGGACCATCTGAGACGTAGCCGCGGCCAACATTTGATAGACATAATCTTCAAAAAATATATGCCAAAGAATGTTCTTTCAAATGATAATAAACATTCCCCATTCAATTTGAATTTTCAGTGTTTTTTTCTTTAAAAAAAGTAGGGAACATCGAAATGGATCACCCTATATATGGAGGTTATAAATATATAAATCTGACCCGATTTTCCCTGAATACTCATTCATGTAAAAAGGCCTCTTTCGGTCGAATTTCGTACTGATCGGATATAAAATACAGTCTCTACAGTGATTACATGTCAAATTGGGGCAACATATATATGGGGGATATATCTAAATCTCAACCTATTTTCCCCGAGTTTGGTAGTATTCCTTTTTGTAATAGGAAACCTCCTTCTGCCGAATTTCACACTGATCGGATATAAAATACAGTTTCTACAGCGCTTGCATGACAAATCGGGGGTAACATATATATGGGGGCTATATCTAAATCTGAACCGATTTTAACTAAATTCAATAGGGATCGTCCTTGAGCCAAAAAAATATATGTGAACAGTTTCGACGAAATCGGACCATAATACATGCACAGACAGACAGACGAAGAGACGGACATAGCTAAATCAACTCAGAAAGTGATTCTAAGTCGATCGGTATAATAAACGATGTGTCTATTTCTTCTCCTTTTGGGTGTTACAAACAAATGCACAAAGTACCACTGTACCACAGTGTGGTGTAGGGTATACAAATATTATTCAAAAACCGGATTTTAATTTCTTAAATAGATTTGTTAATCAGGCAGCAAAAAAAAATCGGATTCCATCACGTCACGTTTCGTGATAAACAAGATTAGAAAAGCTACCAAATCGTCGCAAATTTTGATGGGGTCTAATGAAAAAATAAACTAGAATTAAATTAATGTTTACAAATGACAACGACAAATAGAAACAATATAGAAAACCAGATCTAACATGAATTTTCAAAACGACAGCAAAAATGTTGTAAAATTTTAAGGCATGTAATGTAATAAGAATATGTAGAAAACCTGATTTTACACGAGTTTTCAAAAAGACAACCAACATACAATAGAAGATGACAACAAAAGCGTAGGTCGTGATTTATTATTTTATTAGAATAAAAATAAAAAATATGTAGAAACAAAATTCTGAGGTCGTGACTTTAATATTAATACATATTTATTGATAACCTAACCATAGCGACGCCTACACGAAAGTTCAATAATATTTCAATAAATTTGCTGGTATGGCAATTTAAAGTAAATATCTTATCGGAAATAAAAAAACGTTGATTTTTCTTTAATATTGTATAAAAATATATATATTTATTACAGGAAAACAAAACAAAGTCTCTATTAAAATTCATATAACCTTTATTTACGTTTCGATAGCAAAACAATCTTGGTTTGAATTTTCGATGACTGAAAGTTATCCTCGAAATTTATGTGAGCACATTCGACATACCCAATATTTTAGTTTTGTATTTTTTATATATATGGGAATTTCCCTGGGCTACTCATAAAAAATTCCTTACAATTTTACAACTCTTTCTTGAGTATTATTTTTAGCAATGTACTCAAAGTTTCTGCGCCACATTCAACAAAAATCCAAATATCTCAAAAGTTTTGCATTTTTAGAGCAAATGTTAAATACATACTTAAGAAGCATTGTCTCTAGTATATGCAAGCACAATGTTAGGTATTATTTATATAAGAACCTCAAGAATCGTGTTTTTTTGTGCCTTCCGTCACGCCGTCCATTTGTCGTTTTTTATGCAAACTAAAAAAGTTTTCAAAATTCTATAAATTCAGTGTTATTAAGCTCAATAGACTTTACATATTAGCTAAAAACAACAATAATCCTAAGATCAATATCAAGGAAGTTATGGGGAAAAAACTAGTAAAATTCCTGCCGTCCGCAACGCTGGAAATGCCCATGTACAAATAAATGTATGGTTAATTCCAAATTCCGGTCGTTACGAAATTTTATCATATATTGCAAGTTATTTTTTGTCATAACCAAATTTTTAGATCTTAAAGAGATCTATAAAATAGCTTTTACGTGAACTTTTTTCAATCATTAGTAAGTATTATATCTATATATATACAAATCAAACATTGTTTGGACGCTAGACATTTTTGGGAAATTTTGTGGAGTACACCACTCTCGTAATATTGAATAACTCTGAAATATAAATTTTGTAATTCATGTATAAATTGTTTACATAAATTTACTTTTGGGACACTTTATACTTAAATAATACCCTGTACCACAGTGTGGTGTAGGGTATAAAAACGATTGGATGTAAAATACAGCTTCTACAGGACTAAAGAGCCAAATCGGATGAAACATATGTATATATGGGAGCTATAGCTAAATCTTAACCGATTTTCTTCAAATTCGGCAATGTTAGTCCATGGATCAAGAAAGTCTACCATTCTAAATTTCAAAACGATTGGATGTAAACTACAGCATCTATAGGACTAAAGGGTCAAATCGGACGAAAGATATGTATGGGAGCTATATCTAAATATTAACCGATTTTCTTCAAATTCGGCAATGTTGGTTCATGGATCAAGAAACTCTACCATTCTAAATTTCAAAACGATTGGATGTAAAATACAGCTTCTACAGGACTAAAGAGCAAAATCGGACGAAACATATATATGGGAGCTATAGCTAAATCTTAACCGATTTTCTTCAAATTCGGCAATGTTGGTTCATGGGTCAAGAAACTCTACCATTCTAAATTTAAAAACGATTGGATGTAAAATACAGCTTCTATAGGACTAAAGGGCCAAATCGCACGAAAGATATATATAGGAGCTATATCTAAATCTGAACCGATTTCAACCAAATTCAATAGGGATCTTTACAGCTGCGAAATACTCTAAACTGCAAAATTTCAGAACGATCGGAGTGAAATTGCGACCTGTAGTCGACGAACAACTTTACATGGACAGACGGACGGACGGACGGACAGACATGGTTAAATCGACTCAGCTAGTGATTCTCAGTCGATCGGTATACTTTAAGGTGGGTCTAACTGGGTTATTTTCAGGTGTTACAAACATCTGTCGTGAAACAAACTTATAATACCCTGGACCACAGTGTGGTGTAGGGTATAAAAAATATTAAATTTATTTTAAGGCAATATTCATGCAGATAGTGCTCCTTGTTTAAGCTATTGAAATGATGCATAAACTGACAAACAATGTCGATAAATAATACTCGTATGGAAAACTCAATTCCAATTTTTCATGTTTATTTTGTAAGTTTTATATGATGTTTTCTTTACTAACTATAGAAAATTCCTGACTCTGTAAATTGGAAAAAAAATACTGCTATATTATGGACCCATTCACCTTCCAAATCATTTATTAAAATTTCGATAAAAAAAATTAAACGATAACGAACTTGGTTGGTATTAGTCGTCATGGGTCTTCAGATTTGCGAACATATCGCTGAGAACATATTTGCAAAATAAAACATTCTAAGAACTATTGGGTAAGGTAACCAGAATAGGTGAATAACTCACACATTCCTGCGATATTTGTCTCTGATCGGGAGACTTTTTAAATTGATTTTTCCTTCATTTTTGGATCTACAGGTTTATGTTTAGTTCTCAAAATTGGTGAATAACTCACACATTCCTGCGATATTTGTCTCTGATCGGGAGACTTTTTAAATTGATTTTTCCTTTATTTTTGGATCTTCAGGTTTTAGTTTAGTTTTCAAAATTGCAATGTAAATTTTTACAGCTTATTTATAATTTCTCAAAAGAAGCCGCCTTACATAAGTACAGTAGTTTCAAATCTCTTTAAACATTTTTTAAAATAAAATGAAATAATACAAATTTTATATGCAAATCTTTATTAAAAATATCTTCCAATATTAATTGGTATTATTGCAATGAAATTTGTTACACTCAAACCTGCTCGGAAGCTTAAATTTCTTCATACTCCTTATACAGATGCCGCACTCTAAAAGGCTCTAAGTCAGCGTTTCAAATTGTCGGCTCGTGTCAAGCGATTGTGTCTCTACAAATCACAATATTTATTTAATAAAATCAAAAACTATTTAGGTCATTCGAATGCACACATACGAGTATTTACCCTACGCAATGTTTTGCTAATAACATTTATTTTTGGTTCTCATTTTTCCAACCATAATGAGTAATGCAAATATTGGATTTGTCACACAATAATTCCCTGGAATCGATTTATATAGTTTTTGTGTTCCCTGACAACTGTACAAAATCGATAATGTTTTGGGTTACGTATGGGATAGATTAGTTGCATTCAATGAGTTCATTGTTGTTTAAATGTTATTTATTTATTTTCAATATTTAGTCCATATCGGTAGTTAACGTGTTTTTATATTATTTTCTCTTTTGTTTATAGAGATATCTTCTTGCAGTTGTTGCCTTTATTTCAAAACGGTCGGACGGACGGACCTACAGTTTATGTATGTATGTTCTTCGTCGGTACGTTCATTCCATAAATGGTCTAGCCCTCCTTATCTTATCAGTTGTGTGTTCTTATTTGCCGTATGATTTATCATTAAATCAATAAAGACAATTAAGAGTTATGCCATTCGATACCCCCCGTCCATAGGAGTCTTTCCACTACTTTTCATTGTTCCAGGTTTCTTGTCCTCTTTGTATGGCATTACAAAATTGTTTTTATTTTTTTATTTTTCTAACTAAAGCGGATGACTATGGAATGAAAATAAGACCTGGAGAAAAGCATAAGTACTCATATTTATTTATTATACAGAAATATGAGTTAATTGTTGGCTTTGTGAAATAGAAACCATTTCAATGGAAGTTATTCATCGACGGCAGATGTTTTCGAGGTGTTGTCTGTAACATACATATAATTAAGTAAAATTTTTCATATATATCGCCGACATATTGTGTACACAGCACAAATCCATTTTCAATAAACTTTGTTATCGAATTTTAAAAACATGATTTACACAATAATGCAGATAGACATATTCTATATATTAGTAAAGAAGACGTTATTAGACACATAGAAAAACATGTAAAAATGTAATACATTTTCGTTTAAAAAAATATTTATCGATTAACTTGTTTTAACATTAATAGGAGAAGACATCCAGTATATATGAGTAAAGAAAAAATTATTGAACTTTTCGAAAAACATAAAAAAGTATAAAACTTTCAATAAAAAAACCTTTATCGATTAATTTTGCAAGTTTATCTATTATAAATTTGATCAGGAGTATAGCCTTGATAAACTGCATAAAATGATCATGTACATTTCGACAAATATATTTATCGACATTTTAAATTACATTTTAACAAGATTATCGATATTTTTATTAATGTTTTCTTCACTTATTTACAGAAATTTTCATAACAAAAATTTCGATAACGAAATTTATCGAATTGAACTTTCGATTAAAAGTATTTATCGTATCGATAAAAAAATCTTGGTCAACTTATGCATTCTACATTCAATATAATTAAATGTTTTTGTATATTGCTGAGGTACTAAATAAATTCACCACTCTATTTCGATAAATAATTTTTATCAAAACCTCAAACCATATTTTAACAAGTTTATCGATATTTTCATTATTTGTTCCTTTACTAATTTACTGAAGATGTGAACAGAATATATAAATTAATAAAAAAAATGCTTTCATAGAATAATCTACTTCAGTGTAAATTATGAATTTGAATATCGATAAATTTTTTATCGAAATTGAACTTTGGATTAAAAGTTTTTATTGGAAAAATTAAAAAAAATCTTGGTCAATTTATGCATTCTACATTCGATATAATTAAATATTTGTGTATATTGCTGAGATAATGAATAAATTCGATAAGTAATCTTTATCAGAATCTCAAATCATATTTTCACAAGTTTGTCTATATTTTTATTAATTTCTTTCATTTACTAATTTGCAGAAGATGATCTGCACTATAAATTAATAAAAAAGGCTTTTAAAATATAATCTAATTCAGTGTATTTATGAATTTAAGTATCGATAAATTTTTTTATCAAAATTGAACTTTCGAATAAAGTATTAATCGTATCGACAATAAAAACTTTGTCAATTTATGCATTCTACATTCGATATAATTAATTTTTTTTTGTATATTGCTGAAATAATGAATGAATAAATTGATCTGCACTATAAATTAATAAAAAACGCTGAATGAATTTAAATATCGATACATTATTTATCGAAATTGAACTTTCGACTAAAGTATTTATTGTATCGATAAAAAAATCTTGGTCTATTTATGCATTCTACATTCGATATAATTAAATTTTTTTTGTATATTGCTGAGATAATGAGTGAATAAATTGACCACTCCATTTCGATAAATAATCTTTATCAGAATCTCAAATCATATTTAAACAAGTTTGTCGATGTTTTTATTAATTTTCTTCATTTACAATTTACATAAGATGATCTGCACTATAAATTAAATAAATTAAATATACACTTTACATTAAATATAATCTAATTCAGTGTAAATTATGAATTTAAATATCGAAATTGAACTTTCGAATAAAGTATTTATCGTTTCGATAAAAAAATCTTGGTCAATTTATGAATTCTACATTCGATATAAATAAATATTTGTGTATATTGCTGAGATAATGAATTAATAAATTGAGCACTCCATTTCGATAGATAATTTTAATTAAAGCCTCAAATCATATTTTAACAAGTTTATCGATATTTTTATTAATTTTTTTCCTTTACTAATTAACAGAAGATGTGAGCAGAAGATATAAATTGATAATAAAAAACCCTTTCATAATATCATCTAATTCAGTGTAAATTATGAATTTAAATATCGATAACTTTTTTATCGACATTGGAGTAGTAGTTTAGAGTTTATGTAGTAATTACAGCACTTTTTTACATTTAAAGAGGAAACATCTTCTATAAAATCGTAAAGAAAAATCTAATACAATTTAATATATTTTTATATCGTTGATAGGCTGCATAAATTAAGCAAGTTCATTTCGATAAATAACATTTATCGATATTTCAAAACAAATTTTGAAATGTGTATTATTTTTTTCTTTACTAGTTTATATAGAGTGTCCAAGTGTATTTCAATAAATAATATTTATTGCAATTTTAAATAAAATTTTAACATGCTTATCGATATTTTATATTTTTATATCGTCGATATACATGATAAACTAAAAAATAAATTTCGTATTAAACTTTTGTTAACATTTTTTATCTAAATTGAAAACCTTGATTTACTCAGTAATTCATATTAAGTAGTTTATTTCAACCGATAAACTTACACATCTTCTATAAATTGATCAAAAGAAATAGCAAACATTTCGATAAACGTCTAAAAAAATCGAAATGACCCAAGTCATTTCCATAAATTTTGGTATCGAGATTTACATGATATATTTTATAAACTAGACAAGAACTAAACAAAAAAAAGTTTTTTAAATATTTCGAAAAGCTTTTAAAAATTGGATTTGAACTTTTGATAAGATTTTGTTATCGAAATTAAAAGCCATGATTTAACCAGTAATGCTGGTCATACAATTACAGCGTTTTCTTTCAACGTGTAAATGAAGACTTCTTCTATAAATAAGTAAATACAAAAATTATTAAAAAAAATTATTTCAATTAATGTGTTAATATTAGAATTGACCTTTCGAAAACAAATGGTTATCGAAATGCACTTGGTCAATATATCCTCTATATAATTGAATAGTTTTGTTTATTGTCTACATTGTACATAAACTGACCACGGCCATTCGATAAATAAGATTCGATAATAATGATAAGTCGATAAATCTTGTTTGTTTATTGTGTACATAGTACATAAACTGACCACAGCCATTCGATAAATAAGATTCGATAATAATGATGAGTCGTATTATTCAGAGTTTTTTAAATTTATATAGAAGGACATCAACCAAGTACTAAATAAAATAATTAATAAAAAGTTGTAATAGGTATTTAAACATTCAAATTGAAAATTCAATAATAAAATTTAAACTAATGAACCCGGATATTTTACTCTCTATACCCTCGATATATGAAAATATTTACCTAAATGCACTTGGTTAATTTATGCAAAATACCCGTCATACATTTTATTAATTTACATCCATATAAAATGCAATTTATTGTAATTGGCAATTCGATTTTTTGCTGTTTCAGATTACGAACGATAATTGACAGTTATATGAAATAGGATTGTTTATCTATGTAAATAAATATTGATTTATGGAAAAAAGGCATGAAATAGAACTGCGTAGTTTATATTTTGTATATGATTTCAATAGAATACTATTATTTCAATACAGTCTACAAAGAATAGATATCATCTTTATAAGCATTAATAGAAAAATGTTCGTTTCGACAAATCAATTTTTTTTATCGAGTTTTTAACTAAACGTTAGATGATTATAAATTAGGCAAACTTTTTTAATTATTGGTTTTAATTTCAAAGAGGTGGACAACAATTGTAAATTAGCAACTAAATATTGTAATAAACATGTTTTAATTGTAGTTAATGAAAAAACTGATATTGACTTCCACAATTTATCCTGTGAACCCTCGATAAAAAACAATATTGCGAAATAAACAAAGAAAACACTTAGAGATAGATTTGCCCAATAAAATTACTAGCATTTTTTGTCGATTGTCAAATTTATTTTCGATAAATAAATAATATGTAGAGAATATATATTATTTATATATATAATTTTTTCGGATAGTAAAAAAAATATTAACTTTATTAGATATATTAGGCTATTTTCTCGGCTATTTTTGTAATCGAAATAAAAATCCCTGACTTACACTTTAAATAGGGGCAACCATTAGAGCGTTTTCTTTTAATCTTATTATAATATTCCTTAAATTAGTAAAGACAAAAAAATAGTATCATGGTTAACAGGTAAATACTGGAATTTAGGTTTCGATAAAAAATAGTTATCGAAATGGGCTTGCTCGTTTGAGAATGATAAGTTCAGGATATATCAAGGGTATACCGCATAAATTGGCAAAAATGCATTTCGATAACAATTTTTAAAAGAAATTTGCATTTCATTCACTGGAAATTTTGTATATTTATCGACATTCTTATAATAGTTTTTTTGCTTACTTATAGAAGACGGCTTCTCTGTTATATGATAGGAAATACGGTAACTATATGAACCGATTTACCGCATGAATCAAAGTATGACAACGTAAACGTTCAATAAATTTTGTTATCGAAATTAAAAGCCATGAATTGCACGACAAATCGGGTCATACCATTACAGCGTTTTAATTTACAGAGGAGGACAGATTCGATAAATTGGAAAATACAAAAATAAATAAATATTTGGATTGATATGTAAAAACTCGTATTGGAATTTCGATTAAAAATTTATCGAAATTGACTTGGACGCTTTACATGTGTTTTTTCTAACTTCTAAAGAAAATTGTTTCCAATTCAAAATTAGTGAAAGAAAATGAAAGCAATTGAGGGCACATCAAGGATGTACCATATAATCTAATCAAATATACTTCGATAACAATATCTTAAAAATTTCAGCTCGTACTTTTACATATTTACGACAGTTTTATTAATATTTTTAAAAAACTTAATTATAGAAGTCGTCCTCCTCTGTTCAAAATTTAAGAAAACTAAAAAATAATAATTTCAGCATAAAAACTGATCAAATCCATTTCGATAATTTTTTTTTTCCAAATTTGCATTTCATTCATTTGAAATTTTTTTAAATTTTTCGACATTTTTGTTAATTTGGTCTTCAGTTATTTATTAAAGGCGGCATTCTCCATTATTTATTAGGAAATATGTTAATTATATTACTATGTAAATTATGGCTTTAGATTCCGATAACAAAATTGATCGAAAATACACACGATCATTTACACAGGTATGTAGGCCATACGAACACATCGTTTTCTTTCAACTTATAAAGAAAAACAGCTTCCATAAATTTTTAGAGGAAAAAATAAGAACAATAATTTCTATAAAGGTGAAAAATGTATATATTCTATAAATAAGTAAACAAGATCGATAAACTTTCAATCATCGTAAACTTTTTATAACAAAGTGTTATCGAAATGAACATAGTCAGTGATATGTTTGTTTCGATAAATATTTCCGTTAGGATATATAAATGATATAATGTATTAATTAACCATATCGATAAGAATTTTGTTAAAGAATGACGAATATACTTTTTATATTTATCGAAATATTTGTTAATATTCTTTATTTTGCTATTCATAGGAGATGTTCTCCTCAATTATATAACATGATTTACAATTACTAAATATATGAACCGATATACCATATAAATAATGACTTTAAATTTTAATAACAAAATTGATCGAAAGTACACATTATCATTTAAAGAGGAATGTAGGCCATACAAATATAGCGTTTTCAATTAACTTACAAAAATAAGATATTTTCTACAAATTAGTACAGAAAAATAATAATAAAAATTTCGAGAAACATGTAAAAATGTTACAACTTCTATAAATTAGTAAAAATAATTGATACATTTGTAAAAATTAAAAGTGAATTTTCTATAACAAAGAGTTATCGAAATGAACTCAGTCAGTGATATTTTTGTTTATCGTCGATATACTACATAAACTGATCCAAGTTCATTTTCGATAAACCTTCGATTAATGTTTTCGTTAGGATATGTTTAGTATAAAAAATAAGCAAAATAATAAAAATTTTGTTAAAAACTCGCAATTAGCATTTTTTTACATTTATCGAAGTTTTTGTTAATATTTTTCTTTAATGATTTGTAGGAGATGTCGTCCTCTATTATATGATATGATAGACGGTAACTATATGAATCGATTTACGATATAAATCATGGCTTTCAATTTCGATAACAAAGGATTGTAGGCCATGCAGACACAGTGTTTTCTATTAACTCACAAAACTAAGACATCTTCAATAAATTTGTGCAGAAATATAATAATAAAGATTTCGATAAACGTGTAAAAATACGTTTATCGAAATCTTTGTTATTATCTTTCTGCACAAAATTGTAGAAGATGTCTTATTTGTAGAAGATGTACAACTTCTATAAATAACTAAAATAATCGATACATTTGTAAAAATTCGAAGTGAACTTTCTAAACAAATGATTATCGAAATGAACTTAGTCAGTAATTCACGAACTAACTCAAGTAAATTTTCGATAAATTTCTTTGATAGGATATATCAATGATGTACAGCATAAACTAACTAAATTCATTTCGATAACAATCTTTGTTAACGCAATTTCAATTAGAATTTTTGTGTATTTATCGACATTTTTATCAATTTTTTTCTTTACTTATTTATAAATTAGTAAAATAATCGATACATTTTTAAAAATTCGAAGTGAACTTTCTATAACAAATGATTATCGAAATGAACTTAGTCAGTAATTCACGAACTAACTCAAGTAAATTTTCGATATATCTTCTCGATAGAATATATCAATGATATACAGCATAAACTAACTAAATTCATTTCGAAAACAATCTTTGTTAACGCAATTTCAATAATAATTTTTGTATATTTATCGACATTTTTTTAAATTTTTTTCTTTACTTATTTATAAATTAGTAAAATAATCGATACATTTTTAAAAATTCGAAGTGAACTTTCTATAACAAATGAAAAATTCGAAGTGAACTTTTTATAACAAATGATTATCGAAATGAACTTAGTCAGTAATTCACGAACTAACTCAACTAAATTTTCGATAAATTTCTTTGATAGGATATATCAATGATGTACAGCATAAACTAACTAAATTCATTTCGATAACAATCTTTGTTAACGCAATTCCAATTAGAATTTTTGTGTATTTATCGACATTTTTATCAATTTTGTTCTTTACTTATTTATAAATTAGTAAAATAATCGATAGATTTGTAAAAATTCGAAGTGAACTTTCTATAACAAATGATTATCGAAATGAACTTAGTCAGTAATTCATGAACTAAGTCAAGTAAATTTTCGATAAATCTTTTCGATAGGATATATCAATGATGTACAGCATAAACTAACTAAATTCATTTCGATAACAATTTTTTTAACGCAATTTCAATTATATGTTTATATATCAATGATGTACAGCATAAACTAACTAAATTCATTTCGATAACAATCTTTGTTAACGCAATTCCAATTAGAATTTTTGTGTATTTATCGACATTTTTATCAATTTTGTTCTTTACTTATTTATAAATTAGTAAAATAATCGATAGATTTGTAAAAATTCGAAGTGAACTTTCTATAACAAATGATTATCGAAATGAACTTAGTCAGTAATTCATGAACTAAGTCAAGTAAATTTTCGATAAATCTTTTCGATAGGATATATCAATGATGTACAGCATAAACTAACTAAATTCATTTCGATAACAATTTTTTTAAAGCAATTACAATTATAATTTTTGTATATTTATCGACATTTTTTCAATTTTTTTCTTTACTTATTTATAAATTAGTAAAATAATCGATACATTTTTAAAAATTCGAAGTGAACTTTCTATAACAAATGATTATCGAAATGAACTTAGTCAGTAATTCACGAACTAACTCAAGTAAATTTTCGATATATCTTCTCGATAGAATATATCAATGATATACAGCATAAACTAACTAAATTCATTTCGATAACAATCTTTGTTAACCCAATTTCAATAATAATTTTTGTATATTTATCGACATTTTTTTTAATTTTTTTCTTTACTTATTTATAAGAGATATACTGATGTATTAATTGCATGTAAACCAAGGCTTTAAATTTCGATAACCAAATTTATCGAAAATGAACTTGATCAGTTTTTGAGGTATAACGACGTTATATTAAAAAATTATGTAAATTTTAAGTTTAAATTGAGAAAAAAGAAAATATTAAAAAAAAAAAATGATCAGTTTACATTGTATTCGAACGTTGTTATAGTGTGACCATAGCTTGAAAGAAAATAATATCAGAAGTTGTCATGAATTATTAAATTAAACATGATAACAACTTTTGATAAAGTTTTTTGATAGCAATTAGTTCATTGTATATGCCACAGATGTTTTGTTTTTTGTTGAATACTTACTCATTGTGGTCGTAGCTTTGCATGAGTCGGTTGCACTATTTGAACTATCGATTGTACCCAATTAAAAACTGCTTCCAAATTTTGTGTTGCACTTTGCTACATGTTAGTGTAGTGTACAGCTCGATTGAAGATTATATCGGTTAACTCTAACATAGATCTAGCCAACAATTTATGACCTGATTTATTACAGTTCAGAAATGGCCCTATGCTCCACAATGGAACATATGTATATTGCAGTCCAAAGTAGAGCAATTAGATTGGTTTTAATCAATCAAAAGTAACTTATCTAGATCTAAATAGTTTATTTTACTAACATAGAGACTAGGTCATGAATGTTATCATAGAAAACGAAATATAAGTACGAGTTTTAGGAATCCAAAGAACGTTCTGACAAATAACATTTATTGAGCGCCCCAGCAGGTGAGTAGCTGGTGTGCTCACCTATGATTTTGGGGGTCGTGGGTTCGATTCCCACAGGAGTCTGTGGTCTGTCGCTGCAAAAATCTAGCCCCAGGATCGGCTTTTCTCTGGACCGTAAAATTGGAATATAAATTTACTATGTATTGTAATTCATATAAATAAATATATAAAATTTAATATAAATAAATATATATTTTTTTTGACTTATCTTCCAAGTTTAACTGCCAATGCAGCATTTCGAAAACCCTAAAAATTGGCCTTCTGTCATTCAGCTAAATTTCATTTTTAATTTAACAAAAAAATCGCCACAGACTACTAACACTACTAAACGAAAGTATTTTCCCAAATCTTCCGAGGCGCAAATATACATACCTATGAACGAAAGCGAATGTCTGTGTAAAATGATAACAATTTATCTTAAGGTCGTTGGATTGCCTAAAATCTGCCTTCACCTCAACCCTAACCAAACAAGCCAACACACCACGCTAACCAAAATTCTCTGAAATATGTACCAAATATGCAAGGTGCTTACTGGTTGTTTGTGGCCCTTAGCACTCTCACAACAAAAATACGGAACAAATTTATGCCAACATTTATGATTTGAAAATTTTGTTTTTCTTAAATAAAACAACATTGCGGTATGCAAGACAGACATAGTCCTCAGCCGGAGGAGTACAGCAATTGTTGAAAGTTACTTTTTCTTCCGCTATGTACAGTGTAAACACTGGGAAGAAATTCCATAGTCCTCATTTTGTGGGTGTGTTTTTTCTTTTCTTCTGTGGATGTGGTTTTTATTACCGGGACTTTAGCTGGAGTGTTTAAGTTTTTCCTCACCTCATTTTAACACGTTCTCCTTCTCACCACCAACCAGACAAGAGCACAGATCCGACCAGACCTTGATGTCGTCTCCCATTGATGTTGGGACGGATGGATGGATGGATAGGCATCTGATGACAATGTCTCTGGTTTATGTCGTTCAGTTTCTACGCCTTAGAGGGCATTCTTTTAAAAAACGACTTTTTAACTCATACCCATAGTTTTTGTTGTTGTTTTTTTTTGATATTGATGATACTTAGAATGTTCTTATTTACCTTATAAGACTAGGTATGCAGCGCTAGATGAGATGTAAAAAAGACTAAGTTGAGTCTGAAAAGATTTTTATTGAAATAAATCCTCCTGAGTAGGATTATTTCCCAATATTCCTTTAAATCTCATTTTTTATAGATATACAGGGTTTTCCAATAAAAGTGATATGATTTCTTTGAAACAAAAAAACAAACTTATTTTTAAGGAAATGCAAAAGTTTTTTTTTATTTAAAGTGAAGTACAATCGATACAATTAAGTTCTAAATAAAACGTCATTGAAATCACCTCCACGACTTCTTCTGCAGGAACGAATTCGATGAACCCAATTTTCAAGCACTTTTTCCACTAAATCAAGTCGTATGTCATGAATGGCACGTTCAATATTGACTTGTAAAGCTTGAAGAGAGTCTGGTTTATTCCGAAAGACCAATGACTTCTAATAACCCCACCAGAAATAGTCTAATGGTATTAAATCACAACTTCTTGGAGGCCATTCAATATCACAATTTCTTGAAATAATCGAATTTCCAAACTTTTCTCGCAACAATTCAATTGTTTTATTTGCTGTGTGGCACATAGCCACAGTTGGTCAATGGCAAAAAGATAGCTCTTAACGAGAGCTAAAATATTTCTCATGGGTGTCAAGGTCGTAGGTCGACTGGAAAGTGTTTTTTTTTTGATTTAAAAAAAATCGGACTTAGCATAATTTTCAAATGTGAACGGAAAGTTTATTTTTGCTCTAGCTCCTTAATGGTACGTTGGATGGGGAATCGATCAATAGCAAAAAGATAGCTCTTAACGCGAGCTAAAATATTGCTCATGGGTGTCAAGGTAGTAGGTAGACTGGAAAGTGTTTTTTTTTTGTTTTATTAAAAAATGGACTTAGCGCATGAAAAGTTGCAATTGGAGAACGATTATTTTGATAATAAAACTGAATAATTTGTAAACGTTGTTCTGGCGTATATCTCTCCATGATGAAATTGTAAACACTACAGAATACAATGAAAACCAAATGACACATCATGACATATTACAAATGGCCGAAACGTCACTTCAAAATCATATCAGCCCTATTGGAAGACCCGTTACATATCATTCGATTTCATTAAATTAAGTTACGACTGAGTCACCCTGTGCCAATGTAATCCTTTATGTTCTAGAAATTATGCATATTTTCGAAATCTAGAAATTACGTATAAAATATTCGTATATGAAATTTGGGTTATATATTTTTTAAAATTCCAATAATAAAATAATGTTGAAGTTGTTAAATTACTCATTTTCCAGAAGTGTATATATGAGTCACCCTGTGACAATTTCAAGCAATGCTTTGTTCATGTATGAACTTTTGCAAAACAAATACCGTTGACAACCAACTGTATCGCTAGGCTTTCTTGGAATAATTTGTTATCTAAATTTCAGTGATTTTTTGGACACAGGGTGACTCATTTCAGAAGCATTGAAAAGTGTGCTTTAAGATAATAGTATAAATTAAAATAATTATATGTATGATTTAAATAAAATATTAAATATTTTTTTTTAATTTTCTTACAAAAAACTATTTTTTTCTTTAATACATATATAAATAAAATATTAAAAAAATTTAATGGGTCTTCCATCAACTATCTTTACAATTATCCCAAATTTTTATTTAGCTCTCTTAGCTTCTGACTTCTTTTGCTATTAAAAAAGCAAAACTTTCTGTTGTCTTTTTTTTTGGAAAACATTTCTGGGCGCGTTGTTTGTCTCCTCTAATGTAAACATTACTTCTGGTTGAAAGCGTTTTTTCTCTGTTTCCCCGACTAATTTTCATCCATTAGCACTCTGTGGATTTGTTTATATGCTTTCCGTAAACACTGGAAACACCCAACAATTGCCAGGTTTTTACTCCACCTTCCGTAAACGCTTTTGGGAGGGTGGAGGGGAACCAGCTCTAAAGCTGGGATATTTGGAAAGATGTTGCTTGTTTTCCCCCAAGAGAAAAAAAAGTACAGCGTAATATTAAAACTTTCCTTGGTCGTCGTGTGTATCTGTTTCTTCTCCAGTTTCGTTGTTGCTGGGGAGTCTTGAACAGCAAATATTTATAGGCGCGCATAACTTTAGTTTAACTTTTATTTCCTGGCCCTTTTTTTGGGTGCTTTAGTTTCAAGTACAATGTTAAATAAACAATAGCACTTTTTAGGGCATTAGACTTGTGTAAAGGGGGAATTATGGATGGGGACGGGGACCGGGACGAGGCAGGTGTGAAAGGCAAAAGAGCAGAGCTAGTAAAAATGTTGTTGATGTAGTGTATTTACATTGCATACCTCAACAATTTATTAATAGAGCTTGGGAGTATTTTTTTACAAGTATTCAGTTTTTTGTATACACACGCTGAGTTGGGTACACTCCAAATATATAATATTTGATACACACAAATACTATATGGTTGAGAGGATATATGTAGTTCTAAACAAAAATATCCTCCCGTTCTAAGATTTTTTTATTTGGAACTAATATTTCCGAAAAAACATTAATTTGTATTTAAGTATTTTGGCAACGAATCAATGCCTTAATTTAAAGACAAGTTTTCTGTTTTTCGGAAGTTCGTAGTGCAATTTTGTTTGTAAATTTTATATGTATGTAAAATTCAATTACAACTTAAATAGTATAGTCTTTTGTAACTAAAAATGCATTGATGGATTGAGAAAAAATAATGAATTAAAATATTTGCAAATATGAAAATTATTGATGTTAAACAAAAGCTAATGCTGCTAAAGACTTTTTTAACTATAAAGTTTAATACGAAATCTAGGAAAAACTAACCAAAAATTCGAAAAACATAGCAAAATCTTAACCCATTTTTTTAATAAAAAAAATTTGGAAAACTTCTTAAGCAATAACTTTGTTTGGGTATAAACACATATTTTATTTCTGAAAGTCAGTTTGCAAATATATTATGTTCTAATATACTAATAATATGCGTTCCAAACAAAATTTCTTGATTTCAATATAAAATATTTGAAAAATTCGTTTTCAAATATATTTTCTTTCAATTCAAACATATAAAAAATGTCGATTTTTCTACGTGCAGACATATATATGCTTCAAATATCAGGTATTTACTAAATAAAAGTAAATTCTCAGAAATAGAAGCCTTAAGGAAAGCAATGTCCAGCAAACAAATATTATAGTCATTCTAAAGTCACCAATTTGAAGTACAGAAGTATTGTCCCAAATATTATTTGTATACCCTACACCACACTGTGGTACAGGGTATTATAAGTTTGTTGCACGGCAGATGTTTGTAAAACCTGAAAATAACACAGCTAGACCCACCTTAAAGTATACCGATCGACTCAGAATCACTAGCTGAATCGATTTAACCATGTCTGTCCGTCCGTCCGTCTGTCCATGTAAAGTTGTTCGTCGACTAAAGGTCGCAATTTCACTCCGATCGTTCTGAAATTTTGCAGTTTAGAGTATTTCGCAGCTGCAAAGATCCCTATTGAATTTGGTTGAAATCGGTTCAGATTTAGATATAACTCCCATATATATGTTTCGTCCGATTTGGCCCTTTAGTTCTATAGAAGCTGTATTTTACATCCAATCATTTTGAAATTTAGAATGGTAGAGTTTCTTGATCCATGAACCAACACTACCGAATTTGAAGAAAATCGGTTAAGATTTAGCTATAGCTCCCACATATATCTTTCGTCCGATTTTGCTCTTTAGTCCTGTAAAAGCTGTATTTTACATCCAATCGTTTTTATACCCCACACTGTGGTACAGGGTATTATTTAAGTATAAAATGTCCCAAAAGTAAATTTATGTAAACAATTTATACATGAATTACAAAATTTATATTTCAGAGTTATTCAATATTACGAGAGTGGTGTAGGGTATTATATAGTCGGCCCGCCCGACTTTAGCCTTTCCTTACTGGTTTGAAATATATTATTTTTGGAACACACAAATATTATATATTTGGGAAGATGTTGTTCTACACAAAACATTGTTTCCGTCCAAATAATTTTTTATTTGGGATTATTATTAACGAAACAAATATTTATTTGCATTTATGTATCATTCATTCACCTCGCAATATTCTTGAAAGGTTCTCCATTCAGAAAAAAAAATCTACTGACAATTTTGTTTAAAAATTGGCTAAAGAAAATTTTCCATTGGTTAGGACATTTTTTAATAACAATTGTCTGTAGAAAATTGTCTATTAACATTGTCTATAGAAAATCCTAGATTAAAAATTGTCTATAGGACAAATTCTATTATAAGTTGTCTATAGGATATTTTCTATTAAAAATTTTCGATAAAAAGTGTTATGTTTTGAAAATTTTTAATATATAAGAAATTGCCTATAGAAATTTTTTTATTAGAATTATCTATAGAAAATATTGCCTATAGAAGATTTTCTATTAAAACAGGCTACAGAATAATTTCTACTATAAGTTGTTTAATGAAAATTTTCAATTAAAAATTGTCTATAGAAAATTTTCTATTACAAATTCTCTATAGTAAATTTTTGATTCAAAATTATCTATAAATATTGTCAATTGAAAATTGGCTATAGCCATTTTTTATTAAAAATTTTCTATACAAATTTTCTATTAAACATTGCTATAGGACATTTTCTATAGACAATTTTAAGGCCTACAGAAAATTTTTATTTACAATTGCCTACAAAAAAATGTCTATTAAAACTTTTCTATAGACAATTTTCTTTCAAAAACTGAAAACTAGAAAATTTTCCATTTAAAATTTTCTGTAGAATATTTTCCATTAAATGTCTATAGAAATCTTTGCATTAAAAATTGTCTATAGAAAATTAAAATAGTAAAAATTATCTAAAGGGTCCGCCAAATAACTTTTTTTTTGAAAACATCGGGTGTAGCTTCGGCTGTGTGGCACGTAGCGCCGTCCTGTTGAAACCAAATATTGCCAATATCCTCCTCTTAAATTTTTGTGAACAAAAATTCGTTCAACATGGCCCGATAACGATCGCCATTGACTGTAACGGCCACTTGCTCATTTTCGAAGAAAAATGGCCCAATTATGCCTCTGGACCAAAATCCGCACCAAACAGTGACTCGTTTTGGGTGTATCGGCTTTTCAATGTATGTGTGCGGGTTTTCTGTGCCCCAAATGCGACAACTTTGCTTGTTTACGTACCCGCAAACATCAAAATGAGCTTCATCTGAAAAGATGATCTTTTTTTGGCAAAATCGGCATCTTCTGTAAGTCGATCGCTCCCAGCGTTGTTCAAGCGTATACACAACCATATTCGTTCAGCCGAAGGATAAAACTAAATATCTGTCAAATCAGAGATGAGCTAAGTGTTACCATTCACGAAATAAGCACTAGTTGAAAAAAAAAAAACGTTAGATGGCGGACCCTATATAAAAATTGTCTATAAAAATATTCTCTTATAAATTGTTTACAGACAATTTTCTATTAGATATGTCTACAGAATATTTTTTATTAAAAATTGTATATTAAAATTTTTTTATTAAAAATTGGCTATATATTTAAAAATAATACCAATATTAGGATTTTTCTACATTGGTCCATGCTAAATTCATTTGAAAAGCAGCATCTCTGATTTGCCCGTAACTCACGTATTTATTGTCGCCATTCCCAAATTGACTGTAAAAAAGCCCGAAATTTGTATTTATCTTTCTCAAACGTGAAATGCAAAAATGTTTTTCATTTCATTAAGAAATATACAATTAATAAATTTATGGGGGATATTTAGGGGGGAAGATATGGTTCTTCAGACATTTTTTTTTCTCTACATGCATATTTACTTGCTATTTATTTTGCAAATATATCCTGAACGATGTCCTAATAAAATAATGCCAAAGTTTTTCCATTTATCTTCTCTGCTATCTCATTGTAATAATAACAATATAATTTCTTTCTTTATTTATCTTGGGCTACTTAAAGCTTTTGCATTGAACATTATTATCATTGTTTAGGTGTAATAAAAATTACATTATCTAAGTGGCAGTAGCAATTAAAAGCCTACCATTGAAGGAGCACTAAGAAAACCCAACTCATTCCAAAAAAATAATACAAAAAAAACTGCCAACAAAGCTGTGAAACTGCCAAGAAGTCTGGCGCAAAGATACAGAGAAAAGATTGTGTTGTATTTCATAGATACAATTAACACTTCAAATATACTTTTAAGTATACCTCAACCTGGAAGTTGGAACTTGAAATTTGGACTGAAGAAACAAAACAAAAGCCGGCAGTATTGATGACGGCGGCCACGAACGTTTAATAAGGGGCGGTGGCATTTAAATAGAAACAAAAAACCAGAGGCAAGGTTACCTTACCAAACGAAAAAAAAACACTTAACTATACCCAAAACCAAGGTAAAACGCACACTTCACACAGCAGAAACGTTAAACATACGAAATGTTTGGTTTGTACTAAATAAATTTGTCTGAGGTGTTTTGCCAATAAACATAATCTCTCCCCCCACCCAACACCTTAAAAATAAACCCTTCGTCCCCTCCGTCTTTATTGTTTTCTGGGCTATGACAACAATAATGGTCTTATGCTACATGGCTTTAAATTTCAACCAAAAATTTACATGAAAAACCGGATTTCTACGAATTGACGACAATGTATTTTACATTAAGAATTTTTTTCTTATTGATTTTCGTTAATAGATACCCTAAAAAACACGCTTGATTTGGTGACAGGGGCTTAACATTCTTCTCAGTGACGGCAAGGTTTTATGGGTGCGATAGACGCTGTCACTAAATTAAGGTTACTACCGCCAGACAGTTTAAGAAGTCCCATATTTAATTGAAGTGTTCTACGTAAATGTGGAAGGGTTTTTGATAATATGTTAAGGGGGGTACTTTCCTTAGATTGATAGAATTCAGGTGGACATAATTGGTCAATTCTTTAGGAGTGAAAGTCACAGTTTCATATTTTGTAATTTTGTTGACAATTGTGGGGTTGTTACTTCATGCCTTTGTGTTTTTTAAAGTAAAATTTTATGAGAGAAAACAAGGTTTATCTCAAATAAATCTGACCACAAATTTCGGAGTTATGAGCAAATTAGGTGTCGAATGGTTGTGGTCCGTGCTAAATACATGAGAAATTACACTGTCACTTATTTGTCCATAACTCCTGCATTTATGGTGAGATAGGCTTCAAACATACGTTGTTTGGTTCATAAGGAGGTTTCAAAAACCAATAAACCTAAATTCGAGTAACATCTCGCAATTCCCAAAAATTAACTAAAAATTACAAAACCGGATATTATAGACAAATTTGCTACCCAATGATTGTTGTCCGTGCTAAGTTTATCAAAAAGGCACTGTTACTTAATTGCCTATAACTCCTGTGTTTGTGATCGGATTTGCTTCACTTACAGCTCGATTTCTTTATTAAGATGAGCCTCAAAAACCAAAAATAAGGAACGTAAGTATTACATGCCACAATTTCCAAAAAAAAAATATTTTTTCACAGCCGTCTTTTGCTGAGAATTATTAAATTAAAATATCTATTTTCTATAAAAACATTTTTGTAACAAAAATTTTTTAAAAAAAAATCGAAAAATATGTGTAATCTGTTTTTTTTATTTATTTTTAGGTAACTCTAACAATTGAGGTAAAAATAATTGATGTCTGCAGTATATGTACCATTTTAAAAGAGCTACCCGATTTGATTTGTTGTATGTTCTCAATAGTACATTATAGAACACTTGGAGGTAGAATAATCTCAACTGCCCCAAATATCGACTACTTGGGGTTAGAAAGGTAACCCAACCCAAAGGGTGTAGAGAGTAAAAAATGATTGAAAATGGCCGTTATATAGTAATTTCGGTGCAATAACCCCTATACTTATCAGACTCAGCAAAGTAATCGAATTAATGTAATGTATGTATAAAGTAAAAAAATGTATACATCTCATCATTTCGGCCACTAAAATTAGGCGAATATTCGGTTTAGTCTTTTAAGAACTACATCCAAAAATGTCTGAAGATTCCCCAATTCCGCTAATTACGGATTACCTGGTTTGCGAGAAGTAATTACTTAAGGAACCCCAAAAAGCCAACCCAAAAATCCTCCAGTTTCCCTTATATAGACCACCTGGAGTCATAAATGAAACCAAATACATAGGGTGTAGATTACGATCAATTGCTTTTCTTTTTTTCTCACCAAAATAATTTCACTCAGCAAAGATTCGTTAATTGCTTTATTTAGTCATTTGAAGATATTCTACCACAAATAGTCCTTTGTTGACCCAATTAGCCTAACCTTGGATCCGAAAATTAACTACTCCATAAAAAGCAAAAATAGTGAAAAAACACTTTAATATTTGTTACCTAAAAGTGCTACACGATTTTGAATAAAGTGCATTACAGGGAAACCCCCAAACACTCTACCTACCCCTAATACTATGTGAGATGCTCAGCAATTCTGAATAAAGTTCATCACAGGGATACCCCCTAACTCTCTACCTGCCCCTAATACTATGTGAGATTGCGCACATAGGTGTTATATTTATTTGTCCACACGTATTCATCAGGTATTTTATGCCACGAGGTGTAATAATAATAATAAAATGTTAATTAAAAAGTTTCCATTTAAACTGCTAATACAGTTGCCAGCTATACAGCAACAACAACAATAAATGACGACAACAACAGTTTACAGCAAAGAAATAAAAATAAATTATATTTTAATTACTTTGCCATGACTTGGAATTACGTTCAATATTTGAATAAATGGACAAAATGAAGAAAAAACAGACGTCGATACTCTATGACCAGTCGCAAATGAATAGACAACGTCGCAACAGAAAATAAACTAGCAATAAACCAGAGGTAGGAAAACAAACAAACATACGAAAAAAGCGATCCGCACAGAAATTGTTTTTTGGATGAAAGCCAGAAAGCGAAAATGTAAACATAAATGAGTAATCAATGTCAATAGCAATACTAATACATAATAATGATAACAAAGATGATGATGATGATCATCATCATTTTAACGGAGATAAGGGAAACAAAATTAAAAGATTAGAAATTAAATAAACTAAGAAATTTGCCCTAGATACGGTCACACTGGACAGTAATTTTAATAAACATCTCTATAGGTATTTTCCCATAAATTAAGATTTAAAATTATAATAAGGTCTCTCATATAGGGGAATATAGTTTTATAAATTTCATATATGCAACAAATATCAAATGTGAAAAAAATGTTGCAAAAAGTACGGTCACACTAGACAACTATTGGAGAGGACCAAAATAGGTGTGTAACTTAGAGTTAGTGAACCGGTGGGAGAATCTACTGTCGAGTATATGACCAAATAGATAGTCTACCGTAGACTAGATGATCCAGATTGTTGTCTAACATAGGGTAGAGGTCCAAAATAGTCATTTACCCTAGCATATGATGCCAAATTGGACGTCTACCACAGAAAAAGTGAACTAGTTGGAGGATCACCTACTCTAGAGTAGACCCAATTGGTCGTTTACCACAGAATAGATGATCCAATTGGTCGTCTAACATAGAGTAGATGTGCCAATTTGTGGAATACCGTAGAGTAGATGTGCCAATTTGTGGAATACCGTAGAGTAGATGACCCAAATGGTCGTGTACCTTATAGTAGATGACCCAATTGGTCGTCTACCTTAGAGTAGATGGCCCAATGGGTCGTTTACCATAGATTAGATGACCCAATTGGTCGTCTACAATAGAGTATATGACCCTATGGTCGCCTACCATAGAGTAGAGGACCCAATTGGTCATCTACCTTGGAGTAGATGACCCAATTGGTCGACTACCATAGAGTATATGACCCTATGGTCGCGTACCATAGAGTACATGACCCTATGGTCGCGTACCATAGAGTAGATGACCCAATTGGTCGTCTACCATAGAGTAGATGGCCCAATTGGTCGTTTATCATAGAGTAGATGGCCCAATTGGTCGTCTGCCATAGAGTAGATGAGCCAATTTGTCGACTACCGTAGAGTAGATGACCCAAATGGTCGTCTACCTTACAGTAGATGGTCCAATTGGTCGTCTACCATAGAGTAGATGACCCAAGTGGTCGTCTACCATAAAGTTGATGGCGCAATTGGTCGTCTACCATAGACGACCCAATTGGTCGTCTACCTCAGAGTAGATGACCCAATTGGTCGTCTACCTCAGAGTCGATGACCCAATTGGTCGTGTACAATAGAGTAGATGACCCAATTGTTCGTCTACCATAGAGTAGATGACCCAATTAGTCGTCTACCATGGAGTAGATGACCCAATTGGTCCCCTAACATAGAGTAGATCACCCTAATTGGTCCCCTAACATAGAGTAGATCACCCTATTGGTCGTCTACCATAGAGTAGATGAGCCAATTTGTCGACTACCGTAGAGTAGATGACCCAAATGGTCGTCTACCTTACAGTAGATGACCCAATAGGTCGTTTACCATAGAGTAGATGACCCAATTGGTCGTCTAACATAGAGTAGATGACCCAATTGGTCGTGTACCATAGAGTAGATGACCCAATTGGTCGTTTACTAGAGAAGATGACCCAATTGGTCGTCTACCATAGAGTAGATGACCCAATTGGTCGTTTACGAGAGAAGATGACCCAAGTGGTTGTCTACCATAGAGTAGATGACCCTATTGGTCGTCTACCATAGACTAGATGACCCAGTTGGTCGTTTATCATAGAGTAGATAGCCCAATTGGTCGTCTACCATAGAGTAGATAGCCCAATTGGTCGTCTACCATAGAGTAGATGAGCCAATTTGTCGACTACCGTAGAGTAGATGACCCAAATGGTCGTCTACCTTACAGTAGATGACCCAATAGGTCGTTTACCATAGAGTAGATGACCCAATTGGTCGTCTACCATAGAGTAGATGACCCAATTGGTCGTGTACCATAGACTAGATGACCTAATTGGTCGTGTACCATAGAGTAGATGACCCAATTGGTCGTCTACCATAGAGTAGATGACCCATGCATGCACAGGTGTTTTCACATCTCCTACAGACCCGGTTTGCTGAAAATTGCGCACAATTGTGGACACATTTGGTCGATTATGCTGATCAAAAAAACATCACGAAGTGCACGAAATGCATTCTGATTTTAACGCCCATTTTCGTAAAAAGCTTAAAAAACTCTAACGCGTTGCTCGATTGTGTATCTTTCCATTGTTCAAATTGAATTAGTCTGAAATTGAGAAATGTAAAATGAAATGCAGAAAAAAAACTTGACGTTTAGGTGTGGTTCACTTTCAACATCGGCCCTTACAATTTAACCAACCTTTACAAATATATTTTTAAAGTGTATTTTAGGAAATTCTTGAAATTTAATGGGATTACTCTCTAGCCATATAGTTTGAAGTAGACAACCAGTACATCAATATATCTATGTTGAATTTGTTTTATATTTTTCAGATAATTAAAAAAAATATATTCCCCCAGTTTAATCGCAGGTTAAGAAATGTCAAGCGTAATCCACGTACCTCTACCTTAAAACGTGCCTTAGTTAGTACATCCCCGACCGCAACCGTTCCGTTAGAACATTAAATCAGTGCCTCGTTCTCTCTCTGCCAGATCGTGTAGTCTTAAAGTCTAACATTCGTTTTGCGCGATCAAAGGCCATCATCAGTTCTATACAATTATATTCATTAAAAAGCAAAAAATTGGCTTTTATTCTGACAGTTTTGCATGCAAATTATCGACGATTACATTGTATATGAGCGGTATTTGAATACCTCATTACCTTTGCAAAACGTAAAATGTAATGTGTTTATTTTTATTGTCTTTTTACTTGGCTTTATGAGATTAGCTTTGAACTGCGCTTTTTGCTCCTTTTTATGGCAAAGGGACAAGGTAAATTCCTCCCAGATAGCCGCCAAGAAGTTTGTTCGTATAATTTCTGTTTTGCAAAAAAAGGTCTTCATAAAATGGGAGCTATAAAAAAGCGATGCGAAGCTCCTTCTCGTAAAAAACGGAAATAAATGTGATGAATATTAAGTAAATAAAAGGCCAAAGAATTGTTGCTATTTTTTGTTGTTTCTTGGAAAATATAAAAAACTCATAAAAACGATTATATGATGGACTTTAGATGTGGGAAGGGAGAATCCTAAACATATGGAGGGAGAATAAAGTAACGAGTTTATGAGATACAAGGAAGCTCTTTCTTTGTGCAAAATAGGGTTTAATGGTATTTTCATATTTTTTATTATTATTCTCTTCAATCGTCTTTATTTCTTTCGGGTTTGTGGCCAAGAATTTACAAATGCAGTAAAGAAAATAAGACTTTCTTGTTAAATGTTAAGTATTCTGACAGAATAACTTTAGAAAAATATGAATTATTACGAACAAATGGATACATTTAAAATAAGCCCAGAGAATTTAGCTTAAATATGAATAATTTTATATTTTATAGTAGTAGCGTATTTTGATCTCTTTGAAATAGGCGCTTAAGTTGTGGCCCAACAGTTGGATCCATTGAAGTTGGATAGCTAAGGTCTCATAAGACTTTTGATTTGCCTATAATATCTCAGGGCTAAAGAAAAATATTGGATTTTAAACGTAGCTGGACAGACACTGTAATCTAAAAAGTGTCAGTGAATTAAACCGGAGCTCAAAAAGACTATTAATGGCAAATATTTTCGATACTGCAGGGTCATCCTGCAATAGAGCTCCAACATTGCGGAATGAGTGCCAATCATCTTCCAACGAAGCTGTACAGGATTCAATGGATCAGTGAATGTAGGATCATCCCATGACATCGTTCCAATATTTCAGAATGATTGTTTAACGAAATGCTTTACTTTGCCATCATCTATGAGAATTCAAAATAAACAATAACCTCAGTATGATCAAAGTCGAAGGATCTATAGATGAGATTAAGACCACAAAACCTCTATCCAAGATCCATCATCTGTAGATCCAAGACGAAGGATCTATAGATGAGACTAAGTCCTCAGAACTTAAAACTCTCCCTCTATCTGCAGAACAAAGTGGCAAAAAATTTACGACTTTTCGTCCTAATATAGGATTAGATGATACGCAAACTAGACTTCAGATGTAACGTCTGCTTTAAGATCTATATAATTATTAATAGATGGCTGGAATTTTGGAAGATGTTGCTCTCTTTTATCAGGAACATTAAACCTTATTTTTCACATCTACTTTCGGGCTTGGAGATGTTTTGTAGATGGCAGTGAAAGGAAAAGACCACAGAAAAACTACGTTTTCTAATTCAATTCCGAATAGAATAAGTTAATTAATATTGAAGATATACCTCAGCGAATTGTAGATACAAGTCATGGTAGGAGAAGTTAGATAAGATAAAAGTTGAACAATAGAATCTCTGTTAGAAATGAGCTTTCTAGTTCATACCTATCCATCAAGGGTCACGCTGGGAATTTTTCTTCGATAACCATCAGCGACCCCAAAAATAAGTACTGCTATTCTGCTAGGAGATATAGCTAAATACAGTAGGACCAATAAAGTCCTGAGAACATGACAAGCAAAAATTGCCGTTTTGTCTTTTCATACTTAGATACATCAGCAGGATATAAACCATAGACTTCTGTTTGCGATTCGTGGGCATATGAAAGGCCTTTCAGGACCAACAAAACTATCTAGGTGCATACAAGAGGTACCTGTGTTTCCGGTTTCGAAACCCCAGACAACACAGACACGAAACGACTCATTTATAGACCATAGATGGGAGTTTACAAATTGCTTCCCTAAAACTGAAAATAAACCTTATTTAGCCTTTTCCGAAATGTTCAAGGAGGTAACAGTGGGAGTAAATGAGAGAAGGGACTCCGGCGGGTTCTCCAACGAAACCTTCTTAAACCTTAACGTATAACTCATATATATAAATCTACCTTTAAAAAAAACAAGATACGTCCTTTACTTAATTTTTTGTAGCAGGACCCTACAGCAGAACTTCTGCTCTAAACAGAGCTTCCTAAGACAGGAAACTGAGAACATAATCTATGTACAATATAATATCGATATATGACCTTTCTCAGAATATTTAGAATAACCTGCAGGATTCACATTCAGTTTTGCGATTCAGAATTGCTAGTTTGAGAAATTGTAATATAACTAATTTTTTCTTAAGTTGTATTAAAAAAGCTACGCAGAATCTCAACATTAGTTTATTTTGACAAAATACATTTATTTTAAATTTTTTCTTAAGTTGTATTAAAAAAGCTACGCAGAATCTCAACATTAGTTTATTTTGACAAAATGCATTTTTTTTTAAATTATTATTGCACTCTTCGAGGGCTTATGCGCTCAAATTGCAGGTGCAGGTTCTTAAACCTATTCTATTAATATTCTATTCTATACTATATTCGAATTTCTAAGGTAAAGTAACCCTTTAGCTGTATCTGCAGGTCCGTGAAGATGCAATATAATAATTTTTGTTGAATTCTACAATTTTGTGGTAAACTTTTCGGGTTTTAGAGAACTCAAATAGCATCAAGATTATATCAATTGGAAGATTCTCCGTCAGAATGGGGCAACGTTTTATTTATAATTTATTGTGGAAAACTTTGATTTAAAAAATATTTTGTGGAATATTTAACAAAACATATTTAACACCGACTGGTCCGTGAAGATAATGTATATAATTTTTTATGAATCGTGTTACTTACAGTTGGTGTTTCTTCAGAATGTAAGATATATGTAGGTCAGTTTGGCTGGTTATAATGTGCAGAACCTTTTTCAACTTAGCTATTTTTGAATATTTAACAAAAGATATAGTAGCCGTTTTTGAGTGAACCTGTAGGTCCTTGAATATAATAACTTTTCGACAAATCAGACGACGTTTCTCCCAAATAGCGCAGAATAAAATCTTTAGCATTTTTGATAATCTTTAATATGTAGTTTTTAACATTTGATAAAAGAGCTACGCAAATTTTAGTGGTACACTTTTCGACTCTTTAATGCTCTGAAATGACAACAAAATTTATATCAGTGATAAGCTAATCGTTCGCAGAAGTGCAGGATTAAAGCTATATTTTATTATGAAAAGTTGTGATATAATATGCGCTATATTTTCCATTTTTGGTAAACGTGCAGGTCCGTGAAGTTACAGCAGATTAATTTTTCGTTGAATCTTGATCTTTTAGGCTACTAGGCCATTCATTTCATTTATATACAGCCAACGAAATTACTGTATTCCTTCCAGACTACGACTTACATCTAAAAATAAATTAAATCTAATACATTTGAAAAAATTGCATTTAACCTGTAGGTCCGTGAAGATTCAACATCATACATTTTTATGAATCTTACTCTTCATAATTGCGGTTTCTCTAAGCAAATTCAAAATCTCAGCTTTAGCTTGTTTTGAAAAGCTGTTTTTAGACTCTGCAATTTGACAAAAGAGCTACGCAGATTTTTGTGGTACACTTTTCGGGCCTTTAGTGAACACACATGACAAGAAAATGTTTTCAAAAGGAAATTCCTCTTTCAGACATGTGCAGGTTTACAGTAATACGTTATTTTGGACATTTTTAATATATGCACTATATTTTCCCTTCACGATCATCTTTATGCGCTATATTTTCCCCTTTATCAAGATACAGCAGAATAATGTTTCGTTGTATGTATAATGAATTTTCAAAGACTCTTTTTTTGTTTAATTCTAAAAGTACTAGAGGTTATAAATCCACTTAGCTTATGCTATCGGTGTCTGTAACAATTGCTTTCGTCTTGTTCTTCGGAATGTCTTGAAAAGACAGTCGATGATACTTCACACCCTCTTTAGCTTTAAATTCAGCCGGAATTTGTTGACAAACTTCAATGAATTTGCTTTTGTAATGATATAAATATTATTTCATCCTGTCCTGCCCTCAATACAACCGCAATGCGATGCGACGTAAACTTTTATTTGAAACTCGCCAAACAATTAATGAAAATCGAAAGTAAGTGCGCCAACAATGAACTTCACAAGTTCCCACATTCCAACTGTTGGAATTTTTAAACAATTAAAAATAAACAAAACTTTAATAACTTTATCAACCGAAAGTCATTCACGCATTTCATGACTACGGAAAAGTAACTCATGTTGGACGACGGCACCTGAGCAAAATTTTTCGACAGACATAAGGTGAATATTTAAGTACCTTGAGGAGGAGCCGATGGGTATAGCCTCTTCCAGTTAATGTAAACATTTTGTTGGCTTGGTTGAGCAATCAAGAAAATAAGAAGGAAAAGAAGAGAAGAGGAGGAGGAGGATGAGCAGAACGAATCTGAGTAGGAAGATAATGATGAGTCGTTACATTATTATCTTCATTGGGATTTTATGTTTAACATTATCATTATGAAGATTATGGCAAAATGATAATCATTTTGATGAGTCCAGTGATGACGATGATGAGGCTTTTCATTTGTCGTTGCTTGGCATTTTGGTTTTCATAATGATGACCATAAATGTCACATATGGGCAGCACACGCAAGCAAGTTAGGTGGCTGTCAAAGGAATGCAGCTCTGTGTGTGCGAACAACAATGCTGCCTCCACCGCCGCAATCATTCGCATCCCCACGCTGTGTCTAAAAATATTCTGCACGCACATGGCTGCGGCGCCCACCACGAATCTAAAATGTGGCCAACAAGCTTTCAAACACACTCCTGGGCCCGTGACAAAGTAACGGTGATGGTGGTGATAAAGTGTGTTAGAGTGGGGGTGGAGAGGGACACAACTGCCACAATCATTGTGCGTTTGTGCGAGTGGGTGTCGGTTTGTTTGTCTTTCGCTAGATGAACGAATATACATGTCATGGTCTCGGTTATCATTGAAAGTGACATCTGGACTACGAAACAGACCTGGTGGCGTCTGCCACAAAGTGTAAAGCAGGCACTCGCATGCACGCTTTTACACTATTATCGCGGAGTCAGTGAAGGAGGGGAAAATGCATCTGCATCTCTTTTGGTCATTGTCTTAATTAACTTTAAGTTTTTAGTTTGGCGTTTCTTTTGAAAGCATCTATTTATCTCTTCTATCGAATGACAATTTAATGACATGAATGCGCTTTCGTGTTCTAATTAGTAGGAAATCATAAATTTGGAATTTCTTTATTATTTTTTCGTAGCGACTTTTATCTTCGGACTAACGAATATTTATGATTTTTTCTGGCCAGGTAATGAATCATGATCTCTTCGAAGATATATGTATGTTGACAGTGGGGGACAGAAATCTTGTGGGTTGTTGTCTTATATTAATAAAACCATTATTTTTTTGTTACAAAAATAAATAAATTTTATTTTAAAGTTTTTTCTCTAGAGAAAGTGATATATTATCATGAGATTTTGGGTTATTTAAAAAGTATTCAAAAATTTTTTGAAGAGGGATTAGTTACCATGCGGGTGTTGAAAAAATTTGGAATATCTTAGATGTCTCAATTCTTTGGATTATTTATGTTTTCAATGACGTTTTTAATCACCTGTTGTTTTTGTGGTGCAAACATCAAAGATAGATAAAAACCGAAAGTATTTTGTGTAGAGATTAATTTGTAGATCAAAAATATCATGGTCGAGTTAGGAGAATTTGGAACACATTTATATCCACCAAATCTTTGGGGATTTATGTATTCAGCCCAACCATTATAGGAAGATTTGTGAGAAAAGTAAGTAAAATCAATCAACTGTTATCATATAATGCCTATATTGGTGGTACACTTTTGGGACCTTAAACAGTTGGAAATAGTAATAAAATGTATATTCTTAGAAAGTTATTTATTCAGAGATGTGCAGAATCGCAAAGATGGCCCTTTGCGGTAGACTGCAATATTCAGAAACTTAATTTCAATTTCTATAAAAGCGCTACAATATAATCTGTGGTACACTACACTTTCGAGTTCGATTTTTGCGTTCGATTCCCACCAGAGGCTCTGGTCTGTCGCTGTAAACTCTAGGTACATGGTCTCTCTAACCCGGCTCTTCCTTGGACCGTACAATTAGAATATAAATTTACTTTGTATTGTAATTCATATAAATAAATAAATATAATATGTCTCTTCCTTCAGAGAAATGCAGAATGGCTGTAGTCTTTTCATTTTGGCTTTATAACATTTTGCAGATTTTTTTAATATGACTCTAAAAGGGCCAGCTTTTTTTTGTGGTACATTTTTTGTGGGATCTCTAGTGCACTTAACTTATAACAAAATGTATACAGGGTGGCTGATATGTAATGTAACAAAGTAAAGCGCTATATTTTTTTTAATTTTTTTTAAATTTTATTGTTCAAAAGCAAAAAATGTGGGAAATAACATAAAATTTTAGAAACAGTTTAGATTTGTTCGAATTGGCCACCCTTGGCACGAATTATGGCCTTCAAACGGCCGACAAAGCCATCACACTCTGCACGAAAGTGGCTCTGCGGTATTTTGGCCCATTCCCGGCGAAGCGCCGTCTTGAGATGATCGATACTTTGGTATTTTTTAGTGCGAACCTTACTCTCTAAAATGTCCCAGGCGCAAAAGTCCAACGGATTGTGATCCGGAGATCTTGGTGGCCATTGTGCGGTAGAAATGAAGCGAGGAACCTCCTTTTTAAGCCATTCTTGGTTGACGCGTGCTGAATGCGATGGTGCTGAGTCCTGTTGGAATGTCCATGGTCTGAGGCCGAAATGTTTGTCTGCCCACGGCTTCAATACTGTCTTTAGGACATTTTCCCGATAATATTCGGCATTTATTTTGACCCCATGGTCGATGAATACGAGCGGGGAGCGACATCGGCCGTTACGGCGGCCCACACCATTACCATCGGCGGCGCTTGAGTTCTGGTGGCCAATCGAAGGTGTAAATTTTCAGTTGACCTCTTTGGCAAGTAAACCCGATCATTTTGTTTGTTCACAAACTGCTCAATTTGGAATGGCTTATCATCGGAGAAAACCAAATTCGGTAACTGGCCACTTTCGTGCAAGCGAAGCAACTCTTTGGCTCTTTCCAGTCTAACTTTTTTTTGTGCATCGGTGAGCTCTTGCGCTTTTTGGAACTTCAATGGCTTTAGTCCAAGCTCATTTTGTAATATGTGTTGTATCCGTTTTTCTACCACTGCGGCGTGGATTTCGATAAAATCTGGCCTTCACTTTTCGTTTTTTTTCGTCCACTTTTTGGACGCGATGCAACACTGTCACTATCACGGTAACGAGCAATGGTACGAGAAATAAAAGATTTATTCACATTTAAATGCTGGAGGGCTCTTACGATATCCACTTGTGTTTTTCCACCCAAATATAAAGCAATCACACTATCACGCTTGAATTCCATCACGAATAACTTTTTTTCTGAATCTGAAAATCAAATTGCTTTTGTAAGCTTGTAAACAATAAAATGAACTGTCACTGAAATAAATCTGTCAGCTATCAGACTAGCGGTTTAGAAATGATAGCAACCTGAAGTTGGTTGCAATACATATCAGCCACCCTGTATCAGTGGAAAGATATTTTTCCCATGAAGTGCAGGATAATAACTAAAATTTATTTCGAATAAGTTTACTATTTATTATAAAGAACATTTGTTAAGAATTTTTAGGGAGTTCTGCATAAATTTCTGGTACACCTCTCTGGGCTATAACAAACGGAAATTGAAATAAAATAATTATTAAAAGAAAGTCATTCCTTTAGAGAATTGCAGAAAATCTGTTATTTTTCTTCTTTGGTTAGCCTTACCATTTTGATTTGCCACTAGGATTTCATATACTGCAGATTTTTGTGGTACACTTTTTGGGCCTGTCACAGAAGGAAATTGTAACGAAATATCTCGGATTAGAATGCCATTTATCCAGGGATGTGGCAGCATCTAAATAAAGGGTTGATTTTTGTGGTTTGTAATATTCAGAAACTTAATTTAAAATTTTAAAAAAAGTCAATATTTGATAAAAGTACAATAAATTTTGTAGAACATCGCCCTGAAGAAAAGTGTGGCACACTTTTCCGGGTTATAAATAACACGAGCGGATATAAAATGCTTACCAGTGGAAAGCTCTTCTTTCGAAAAATTGCAGAATGGCTAAAGTCTCTTTTTGGTTAGACATATTGCAATATCTGCAGTGTTGTTAAATTTTTCTCTAAAAGTTTTTGTGGTACACTTTTGGGGTTTTTAATGCACTTTAATTGTAATTAAATGTATATCAGTAGAAAGATCGTTTCCCCAAGAAGTGAAGGACAACAATTACAACATATTTTACATATGTTTATTATTAATTATAAATAACATTTGTTAAACTCTTTTGCGAAGTCCTGCAGAAATTTGCAATACAGCTATAGTAAACTGGAATTGAAATAAAATATTTTGCAAAACAACTCTCTCTTCAGAGAATTACAGAATTTTTTTTTACCCTTAATTTCGCATTATAATATCTGCAGTTTCACTTAAGGAAAGTCTTTCGCCCAGAGATGTTCAGAAGGGCTATTTTTTGGTTAGCCGTATAAAGTCTGCTACACTATTTTAGTTTTTTTTAGGAAGGGCCAACATTATCTTTGTGGTACAGTTTTGGGGTCAATAGTACTACCAAATGGTAATAAAATATATATCAGTTCATAACACGTTTCTCCAAGATGTGCAGAATCGTAGTGGCATTATATTTGGGTTACTATCGTTTGAACCTTACCTGATATCACATTATAATTAGCTACGAATTTTACTAATATGCTACTTGGTAAATTGTAGTAGTACATAATCGATTTAAGTATTCAACCACATAAATCGGCATCTGTATATTTCGATCGTTATGGAACCCTTGGGATCCGATTCGAGGTGTTTCCCTTTGGCATTGAGTTATGTTTCTTTAATACGCTTCACCGATCCCACATATATTAGGATTTATAATACAAGATAATCTCTACTAGATCCAAGTAAAATTACATTATGTTAAATCTACTTAAACTGATTTTTTAACCTCCACCATAGGATGGGGGGAGGGTATAAATATTGATCTGAGACCCCATAAAGTATATATATTCTTAATCGTCGTAAAGTTCTAAGGCGATTTAGCCATGTCCGTCTGTCCGTCCGTCCGTCTGTAGTAATCACGCTACAGTCCGCAATTATAAAGCTAGGTTGATCAAATTTGGTACAAATACTTCTTATAGTTGCAGGTTGTTTGGGATTGCAAATGGGCGATATCGGTCCATATTTAGATATAGCTCCCATATATATCATCCAACTTGTTGTTATTCCTACTGTTATACTATATATTTCCTACTGTTCTCATCTACTATATTTGAGATATTTTGTAGGTTTGAGTTTTCATGCTATCCATGGTGGAGGGTATATAAGATTCGGCATAGCCGAACTTAACGCTTTTACTTGTTTAAGTTCATATCCACATCATTTATGGCGCCTTTCGGCTTCGGCTTCGACGTAGGAAGACAGGAACATGAGAAACGGAGCTGCTATTCATTGTTCGTTTCCATAGACTTCACGACTCATGGGTTTTTAACAACTCATTCAGAGTTGATACGACTGTCTTACTCTTTGCCTTCCACAAGGTTCCAGAAGGTAGTCTTTGTATTCTATCCAACTAAACGGGTCCAATTCCAGATGTTCCAGTTTGTCTTTGAGTCATGTTTCCCTTCACGGATATCACACCTATGAGGTGATGATTGATAATAAGGAGAGGCTCAGCTCAGTAACATTAACGGTACAAGACAGGGCCAATGCTAAAACTAAATTTTATATTTATTATCTATGCTTGTCGGAAGTTCGTGGGTATTCAAAGTGACTTACATGTTAGGAAAAGTTCCGACATAAAAGTGGGAACATATTTTTTGGTTCGAGTCCATAGGGTGCTCCCAGATCTATTCATAATAAAGGTGAAGCTTTGCAAGAATCATGTTAAAGGCGCTAAAACTGAGATTTTGAATTCATATACATTTACCTCGCCGGTCCGTTGGTATTCGAAATGTCTTTTAGAATCAAAAAAGGGTCCGACATTAAGGAGTGGCCTGCATTTCTTGATTAGGATTCAATGACTTTATTAAATCGCGGATATTCAACGACTTATTTGGCGACGGCGGTGTCTTTTACTTTCTAAGGTAGAAAAAGGACTCCACTGCCATCCGCTTTTGTTCTTCGAAAAGTTTCAGAAAGGTAGTATTCGGATGAATGATAGTCGAATCCATAACCTTCCATATCTATTGAGACTATATATGAGTATGTACTGTACCTCTTGCCGCAATTAGCTGAATACTGTGAAGAACAAATAAAATACTTCTACTTTGTTTTAGAGAGATCATCGATGAATGTACTGTGGATGAATGTACCGATCGGCTGTTATGACTGTTAAGTTCTTTCTTTTCCTTCATCTTCGATCACAGGTAGGGTTGGGAAGCACTACTGTCTTCTTTTCGCCTTCTTACAGTGGTAGTATAGGAATAAACAATTGTTTTTTCAAGCGATAGTACCATAGGTTCTATTGTTCACAATAAATGTGAGATGCGTCGGTGGATGAATGTACCGATCGGTCGTTGTGACTGTAAAGTCCTTACTATTTCTGAATCTTCGATCACAGGGCAGCACTACTGTCTTCTTTTCGCCTTCTTATAGTAGTAGTAAAGAGAGGAAAGCGATGTTGGAAATCCAAGGTCTGGTTGGGCTTCAGATCCGTCGATATTTCAAGAGACTATGTATTTGAATCGTGTATTTTTGTGGTCCACATTTAGGGTAGTTCTTTCCCATGTAGTGAAATATACGAGTACACTTCCTAAAAACCTAAAAACTAACGATAGCGTGCAGAATTATATTTTTATATACCACTCGTAACAAAAAAGGTTGTTTTACGCATGTACGCAGGTCCTCTAATGCTCACTCAGTTCTGACAACTACAGTTACTTTAATTTAATGGCAATGTTAAAAGCAAAGCCGTGCAAAATTAGTAGCAGCATTATTTTAAAACACCCAAACCAAAGTTTCCTATCTCCTCCTGGAAACAAACTATCTTCAAATCCATTCTCTGCGTGATCATAAAGTTAAGTTCATCACGCTCGAAGAGAACTTATGATCGTCTTTTAATTCCTTGACTTTTTTACAAGATAAACTTCCTCAAACGTCATTTGCCATCGAGCGACAAATGTTAGTTTTTTTTTCATTGTTTTCGACTGGGTTTCAGTTCCATATCGATGCAGTCAGTAAATAGTGAGTGAGTGCCACAAATTCAAGAGCAGAAACAAGAAACTAGAGAAACCACTTGTTTGCCACTTGGCAATGCATTTTTAATGTTTCTGTGGTACTACATGAATGGACAGACGGACGGACACTGGTCGTCAGCATTGTTTGTGCCTCATGGTAGGCACTTGCCACTCAATGGTCGGACGCCCTGCCGCACACTGCACACAGCCTATGGATAATAGAGCTCTAATTAAAGAAATGTCATACAATAAACAAAGATGTGACTTCAAAAACAGCAACGTTAGTTCTACACTTCTACACACTTGTGTGTGGGGAGTAAACTTCAATATTATTAAGAGGAACAACAACAGCAGCGGCAGAGCAAACAAGTTGTTGTTTGCTGAGTTAAAAACAAGTGCACTCTCCGTAGAAACGAAAGAAGTTTCCGTTTAAGAACAAGCGAAAGAAACGGTCAGTCAAATGCAAATACAAGTTTTTCTCAGCGGCCTGTACAGTTGAGAGCAAATAGAAGGGTAAGATAGAAAAGCTGAATCAGAATAATGCAATAAATAATCATGTGATCAGCAGTTATTGTTTCTAATTCACTATAGTATCAATAAAGATGCTATATCAAAATTTATCTTTATTGTGTGCACGCTGAAAAAAATCGCTTCTGTAGTATATTGTCCCAAACATATTCGGCTTGAAACATACATATTTGGTACATACAAAAATTATATATTTGGGAGGATGTTGTTCTAAACAAATCTTTGTTTACCGAAACAAATATTCACCCTTATTGGGAATATAATTCCACGCGGAATTTGTTCACTTTTCAATGTACAATTTAGGGAAAAGGGAACAAATTCCGTGCGGAATTTTATTCCCGATAAGGGTGATTTATTTGCATTTAAGTATTCAGAAAATACATAAATTGTGCTAAATTTTTCAGTAATTCAAAGATAATTTTTTAGAAATTCATTGATTGGTTTTAGACAGATGTTAATGCTGCATATGGTATCATAACTGGTAGGTAAAATACGAAACCAAGGAAAAAATAAAACTGAAATTCGAAAAGTCAGCAAAAGTTTTGAAAATCTTTTTTAAATAAAATATATTTGAAAAAATTCCTAAACAATAATTTTATTTGTATTAAAACACATAATTTATTTGAGAAATTTAGTTTGCAAATATATTTTGTTGTAATATATTAATATATGCGTTCCAAATATTATCTATTTATTTATATGAATTACAATACAAAGTAAATTTATATTCTAATTTTAAGGTCCAGGGAAATGCCGGGTTACCAAGATCATATGGCTGAATTTTGCAGCGACAGACCAGAGCCTCTGGTGGGAATCGAACCCACGACCCCCAAACTCATAGGCGAGTACGCTACCAACTCGCCTACTGGGGCGCTCGTTCCAAATATATTTTATTGATTTTCAAATAAAATGTATTTGCTCAGAAATATATAATATTTAAAAATTTCCGTTCCAAATATGTTTTCGTTCGATTCAAACATATCAATTTTGCCCCGTGTGTGAAACATAAAAATACGTAAATAACTGAGCTGAAATCCTGCAATCTATAGTTTCTTCGATGACATTTCCTCTTCTCAGTACTATGTGTCTGCTCTTTGTCAATACTCTTGCGGGAGAATTGGAGTTAATGCCTCTTGGACCTGCATGCTACGGATCTATCTGTTACCATGTTCTAAAATCCTTTTAAGATAACATGTTGTTCCTACTCACAAAATATCTACTTTAATAAACTGATACTAATTCTTTGGGATTTCCTCAGATAGTGCTGAAATCATCAAATCGCAACAGCACTTTAATGACAAAAAAGGTTCTTTTGATTTTTCTTCGGTTCATATTGTAACTATTTTTCAGTACCTATTGATAGTTAAAATTATAGTTTGTGTAAAATATCAAAAATCATAAAGATCTAAGCTGAAAACCTGTAAAGTTTGTTAGGCGACTTTTCTACTTCTCAGCACCCTTTTTGTTTAGTCACTACAGCTGCGTTAATGCCTTTGGATCTGCCTCCTAGGACACTACCGGCTACCATATTATAATTTCCTGCTAAGATGAAATGTTCATTAACTTTAAAAATATGCCACTTACTATCGTTGGCTTTTATTTAGGAAGTATTGCAACCCTTTATCATCTATTTATAATCAAGAATCGCAAAAACTTATTTTCGCTGAAAATTTTCAAGCTATACTAGTTTGTAGCGGCAAGTTTCCTCTTCCAATACCGCTGTTAATGCGCGACTCATACTCGTAGTATTACCTGTTCTCATTTGCTCCTGATGTGAATGGCTTGGATCTGCCAGCTACGGGCCTACCTTCTACCAAATTACAATTTTCTTTCAATGTAACATGTTGCTCATACTCAGAATAGATCTCAGAACTACTTCAATAATCTGGTACTTATTTTCAGAGTATTTGCAAATCTTCATCAGCGCCTATTGATAGTCCAAAACAGGGTATACTCGTAACAACATTTTGTGCAAAATCCTAAAGTGTGATTTCCTGTATTATAACGAGTGATCTAAGTAGAGATACATTTATCAATAGCCTTTTTTTGACAGATCACGTGTGAGTCGTGTCATGCTGTCAGGTTATTTTTGTTAAGTATTGTTTGGCATTTCATCAAGGAAAGACTTACGCCTGAACAACGTTTACAAATTATTCAGTTATATTATCAAAATAATCGTTCGCCAATTATGCTAAGTCCATTTTTTTTAAATCCAAAAAAAAAACACTTTCCAGTCGACCCACGACCTTGGCACCCATGAGCAATATTTTAGCTCTCGTTAAGAGCTATCTATTGATCCTGATATCATAAATATCTGTCCTTTTATTCATTTACGTATGGGTAGCTTGTCCACAAGCTGGCTACTAAGAATCTAACCTGTATCTGCTTCGACAACAAAGAACATGTTTCACTCTTGGCAGATAATTGATATAGCGTTAGGCTGCACAGTTATACACAGGATTACACAAAATCTTTCCGTAAGATCGACTGCAATACTCCCCGCTGCTACTGATGATGGATGATTTACCATTACTCTCTATATCTCTCTATATCATTGCGTTTGCATAACATTTGGATCTGTCCGATGCGGATGCTGATATTGATTTTAGTAGGTCTTTATGTATATTTGAACAACTCTCTTAGATCATAAATATTTTCCTTGACAACGCAGGTATGATCTGCAGCGATAGAGAAAATAACGTTTGGACCAGCCAGCTACGGGTTTTGATATAGATGGTTAGGTTAGGTTAGGTTGAAGAGAGGAGACGTTTAAACGTCTCATGTCCATGGACATACACTTAAGCCTGTGGTTCGGCCTGTTGTGCGCTCCTTCTTATGATCTTTTTATAACTTTGATATAGAAGATAATGGGGTATACAAACAAAATCGGCTACAATAACGTAGACTCATCATGTAGGCTCCTTCACCTCAGGGTAGATAGAGTTATTGCGTGGGCTTGATACTTAATTTAACTACTCCTACTATAAAGCTTCTCGCCTACACAGACGATTATTCGACATATAGCCATCAAATCTCATGTAATGGTATCGGCTAGTATAGATTGTCGCCGCAATTTTTCTTCTTCGATATCACTGAAGAATGGCTTGTTTTCTTCCCGATGCTACTGAAGAAGTGTCCTTTTCGAGTACACTCTGCAGTAACAAATATAATATTATTTATTTATTTATTTATTTATATGAATTACAATACAAAGTAAATTTATATTCTAATTTTAAGGTCCAGGGAAAGGCCGGGTTACTAAGACCATATGGCTAAATGTTTGCAGCGACAGACCAGAGCCTCTGGTGGGAATCGAACCCACGACCCCCAAAACTCATAGGCGAGTACGCTACCAACTCGCCTACTGGGGCGCTCACAAATAGAATATTTTTTTTTTTGGTATGAGGGAGGTTATCCACATTACGGTAATGGAGAAACCAAACAGGATCGGCTTCAATAGCATAGATTAAAAACGGTTAAGGTAGACATCTTATCCTCAGTTTAGATAGAGTTGTTGTATGAACATGGCAGGTAATATAACTAGTATAGGGCTACCGATTACACGTTTTACAGTCAAATAGCACGCAATACTATCTACCGCTAGAGTTTATTGCCGTAATTGCCCTTCTTCGATGCCTCTGATGAAGGTCGTTTTTCTTCTCCGATGCTACTTATAATACTAGCCAAAACGGCTACTCCACCCTATGCACTGAAGGAAGGTGTTTTTCCGTCTCCGATGCCATTGATGACGGCTTACTTTCTCGTTCTCTCTGTTCACATCACAACAGCGCTATAGTTAAAAAACGGCTGGACCTGCCAGGTGTGGTCGTTGGTCTAGTTTCTTGTAGCTCTTTTGGTATACTTGAATCACTCACTGTTGATGAATACCTATCCTCATCTCTATGTAAGCAGGAGACTTTACAAAACATAGTTATTGGAAATCCTAGCAGAATCCACAAACCATTTTCACAACATAAGGGTTTACTCACGGTTTATTCGGTCCTACAAATCGATGATTCTCCAAAGATAAAATGAAACCATGATACAGTTCTCAAAATGCTCGGGTTAATATTTTTTGAAAAATGTCCTCCTTTTTCGACTCGGTAGCCGGTAGGTGAGTTAGTAGCGAACTTATCTGTCAGCATGGGTTCGATTCCCAGTATTTTACTAAAAACTAAAAACTACTATAACTAACCGCGGCTGTCAAGCTTTCCACATGACAGTTTATACAATACGAACTGAACCTACTGAAATTATAATCAATAGCCACTTATATACATATACCTATCAAAAATAGCTCTACCTATTATTTAGGACATATTTGTCTTTATTTCCTAACTGTGGATTTCCATGAAGACTCGTGCGAAAATTTAAAGGTGAGGTTTGTAGGCGAGCTGAACTATCAACGTTGGTTGCAGGGCCTAGACTTCTGAACTTTTCTTTTTATCAATAGGTACACGGAGGAAAATCGTGATTTTTGATATGTTTGAATTGAAAGAAAATATACTTGGAAACGATTTTTTAAATATTATATATTTGTTAACAAATAAATTTTATTTAAAAATCAAGAAATTATGTTCGGAACGCAAATATTAATATATTAGAACATAATGTATTTGCAAACGGAATTTCACAAATAAAATATATGTTTACACACAAACAAAGTTATTGTTTAAGAAGTTTTCCAAATATATTTTATTTAAAAAGATTTTTAAAACTTTTCTGACTTATTTGAATTTTAGTTAGTTTTTCATAGTTTTCGTGTTAAACTTTATAGGTAAAATTTTCTTAATTTATAAAAATTCCAATTCATCACTTTTTGTCAATCCATCAATGCAATTTATATTTACGAAAGATTATTCGATTTAAGTTCTAATTAAATTTTATAAACATATAAATTTTGTTAAAAAGATTTATCTTTGAATATTTGAAAAACTTGTCTTTAAGTTAAAAACTTTAATTGATACATTGCCAAAATAAATAGTTACAAATTAATCTTTGTTTCGGAAATACTAGTTCCAAATAAAAAATATTTGAATGGGAGTATATTTTTGTTTAAAACAATATCCTCTCAAACATAAAATATTTGTGTGTGTCAAATATTATCTATTTGAAGTGTACCCTAAACATATGTATATTTCAAGCCGAATATATGTGGGACAATATACTATAGAAGCGATTTTTTTTCTGCGTGTAGCTATAATTTTTCCGATGAATACTTGTTGGTAGGAGAGTTGGTGGCGAGCTGAACTAGCAACGCTAGTTGCGCGGTTTCGATTACCACAAGATACTTTGGTCTATCTCTGCGATATCTCAACGTATGGTATATGTCCATTCTAGTGTTCTATACAATCTTGTGATTTATTTTAGCTCAGTAGTCCTTTAAGTCTTATTTTGTGCTATGAGTTTTGTCGCATGAATAATTGTAAAAAGGCGATCGTAAAAAGGTTAATCTTATCAACTCTGGTGGCAAGGCATATGGCTATCAATTAATTGGGCATATTTATGCTTCTCCCTTATGATTGTTTTAATTGGTGACTTGCATGACACTAGTACGTATACTAGTTGCTAGCTTAACAATTAACTTGTGGCGGGTTCGATTCCCACATGATGATCTTGTCTGTCATGGCGATGTATAGCCGTATGTTTTCTGTCCGTTCTATTTATCTATTCTATCTAGTGATATATTCCATCTGCGGGTTTTAAGAAAGCCATTTTGTGCTATTTTTCTTTACTCTACTGTATATTTGCATTGAACTTGTTCTGTTTATTTTTTATTATTATTTTTTCTTCCGGCTTGTCTGCATCTTTGCAGCTTCTCGTTTATTTATTTTATTTTTTTATTTCTTCTGTTTGTTGGCTTGCCTCTTTGTGTTCATGCCACATCTTGTAAATTTTTATGACACGCAAAGAACACGATATCTGGATGAACATAATTAAATTTCTTGTAATAAAGATTTTTTCTTTTTCTTATATACTTGTTTTTCAAAAAAAGAAAGAAGTAAAACCAAGCTTAGTGTGAAGGAAAAAACTTGTTCCAAAAGCTTAACTTTATCGGGATCACTAACAAGTCATGGGAACCAGATTTTAGTCGTTCATATTTTTTGTTTAAATAAAGATTACAACAATGCTCACGAGAACTAAACGCATCATAAATTTATAATTTATGAACGTTTAATTTTCATTTCCCTGCAACGACAGAGTGTGAGCTCTCTAAGCCTCGTGCTTCTTAGTTTTATTTATATTTAGTTTCTAATGAACTTTCCAACTATGGGACGGACATTTTTTATTGCTCCGGCTCCGGGGCTATGAGTGTGTTTGCAGGAAACCTCCAACTCGGCTCGAGTAGCTTCAATCACCAAGGCAATATATTAATTGTTGCTATGTCTGTCTGTCGCTCTGTCTTTTAGGGGTCAATTTTATAGATTTGTTTTGTTTTGTTTTTCTAACAAAACTCTGATAACCCAATTTTGTCGTTGAGTTTATTTCGAAGAAGAACAACAGACGAGTCTTGCCGGCGAGCAACATCTTTTTTGGAGCTTCTGTTAATTGCTGTAGGTTCTATCCCATCATAAGCGGTAATTTGAGCCGATCATGGGGTTCGTCCGTCCGTCCGTCCGATTATCTCTCGGTCTGGCTGCCCACCTGCTTTTCCAAAAAAAAAAATTAGGTAAACATTGGTTTAATTTTTACTTATGATGAATGGTTTCATGTTTACACTTTCACTTGCAGCGATGGGGGTTTTGTGGCGGCAGACTTTATCGGATTTTGTTATCTGAGACCTGATGAAGAAAGTGAGTTAAGCTGTGGGATATTGATTTCATAAAATGCACCTGTTGTTGACCTCGAAGGGAAAATATATCTTATACTTTATGTTAGGGCGGAGTAAATTGAATAGATCAATAATTTAGATCAAAGCTGATATAGCTAACCGCTAATCGAAATGCTAAAAATAGTTATGACGTACAAACCATATCTCTAAAGTAAATTTCCGTCCTCCACAATTTGAAAATAAAATTTGTAGGTATTAGTAATGCAATAAATCTTTAACCATTCCATCAGTTTTTTTTTAAATAAAGCTCAGTATTAAGAAAAAAATCTAATAATCTGGTATAGCAAAAAATATTCGTTCCTGCCAAAAGAGTTTATTGCTATCTATACTATTATTTTAAATTTTTTTAAGTTCTTTTGTATTTTTTACATATGTTATTTGCTTACCAGAAAACTGTTTAATGACTATTAAATTAAATATTTAAAATTTAAGTCTTTGTTTTTAATTTCTAAATCTCAAAATGAACTTAAAAAATCTATAACACCTGAAATCTGGGAATTATGCCAATTAAAAAATTCTTAAATATAAACTAACAATGTTTTTGCAATTATATTATCTTGGTCGATAAACAAATATGATTTTAAACCACACCTGCATGCAAATTAAATTTTCTTGGGTATCACTTTCTTATAAAACGATTTAAGAGAAGTACACTGGAAAAAATATAGAGAAACTAATTTGAGCCTCCATATCGCTGCCTCCATTATAAAACATGCTAAGTCGTTTTTAGGAAGATAGCATTTTTAATTTCTAAATATGCCAGTTTTTATATTCAGTAAACATTTGGTGTTTATCCGTCAACAGTTATTCATCTAACTTTGATCGTCTCTCCTTAAAAACTACATTTCAGGGCGACAGAAAGAGAAACAGCCTTCTATATATAAAGCGGACTAGACCATGCAGGGCGGTTTTGATGGATTTGTCCTAGCTATGTATACGTTTAGTCCTTAGATAACTATTGAATAATCTCAAAGAGGTTCACGGGCGAAATTGCCATAGACTAATTGGCCGGAAACCCGTATGTCCTATAAGGGACAGCTTTTCCGCTTTGGGCACTGAGACAAGCTAATATTCTCTCAATTTCGATGGTGCATAGCCCTGCTTGAAGCAAGAAGTATAGACCCCCTGAGCCATGGGATTCAGTCAATCAGCAAGTGACTGTAGCACCACCTGCAAGACATTATCTGTCACTGACGAGTTAAAAGGTTTAAAGTTTTTAAAAGCCCAAAAGCGAGTTTGATTCGGTTACAAGGTCGCTGGCTATTTCTGATTACTGTATTTAAATGGTACTTAAATGTATTCCTCTTCATTATAAAGGTATAACCAGCAGCACTCCCAGTGATTCCTCTAGTAATGAGCTACAGATTTGAACCTACTTCGAATTAGTTTTTTTTGTCAACTTTTGTTTTTTTTTCTTTTAAACTCCCTATCTAAATGGGTACCTGTACAATACCTTACGCTTGAATGGGACCTGTACAATACCTAACGCCTGATAGGTATTTTAAGGACCGAGATCGGACAAAAGATTTTTTTTTAAGTGAAAACAACCGGTATCTTTCATATCGCGACCTAAGAGTATAAAGGCGGTAAGTCCAATATTTAAAATTTTACAGGACAGGCAACATACTTACCGTATATTTATGTTTGATATATTGACTTAGCGCTTTTACGATTCATATATTAAAGATGACAGAGCATGATTTTTAGACTTTTTTTCCAAATCGATGTATATTCAACTCACCTTGCATTTCGCTTCAAAAAATACATTTAGGCAAAAAGTGGACTTAGCGCCTTTTCTCTCTTAAGTTGCGATATGTCTTTGTCATTGGAAGTGATGAATAGCCACATTGTAACGAATCCAAGTTCTGGCCTAAAAGAATACCTACAGTATCTGCCTCATTAATGTCACAGTCATAAAGTCGCATTTGAAACCAATTAAATATTCCATCGAAGATTGGTTCCAACTGTCCCTCTAAAAAGAAGTACATAAACCTACTGGCCACCTATTAAGCATTAAATAACCTAATTGTATCAAACTCTTAATCAGGAGTAGATAACCAAACCGGTCTTCAACTAAGGTGTAGAAACCCCAACATGTCCTCCAGTAAGGAGTAGAAAATCCAACAGGCCACCTACTAAGGAGTAGAAAACTTAACTGGCCACCTACTAAAGGGTAGATAACCTAATTTGTGGACAACAAAGGTGCAGATAACTCAATTGGCTTCCTATTAAAGATAAGATAACTCAATTGTATCTCTACTGAGGAGTAGATAACCAAACAGGTCGTCAACTAAGGCGTAGAAAACCCAAAAAATCCTCTACTAAGAAGTAAGTAACCCAACTTTTCGATTACAAAGGTGTAGATATCTAAACTGGCCCCTACTAAGGTGTACGTAACACAAGTCGCCATCAAGCGCGTATTTAACCCAACTGCCTCTCTACTAGGGAGTTTATAATTCAGTTTGTCGTCAACTGAGGCGTAGATAACCCAACTAGCCATCTACTAAGAAGTAGATAATATAAAGTCTTGTTTGCTAAGCAGCGGATATCCTAATTTGTTGTAAAATATGGAGTAGCTAGCTAAAGTGGCCCTCTTATAAGGTGCAGATAACCCAACTTGTCGTCTACAAAGAGGAATAACTGAACTGAACATTTACTAAATAGTAGGTAACCCAACTAGTCGTCTATTAAGTTCTAGATAGCCTAACTTGTCCTCTATTAGGGAGTAGATAACGCAACTGGTTTCCCAATAAATTCTAGATAACCCAACTGGTCGTCTACTAAGATGTAGATTTCTGCGATGAAAGTGTATGATCACATACCACATTCAGCATCATGATTTGGCGTATTTAACCCTAATTAGCTGATAGTCGTAACAATCAATTCCTTCGTGATCAGCTGAGTGGTTGGTATTAATGTTATCGGAAGAAAATACTGGGACTCAGGTAAACCGGCACTTCATTTCCTCTTGGATAAATACAAAATCACATTCCTGTACAGAACGAATGTTCTCCATCTAAAGTTGACCAAATCAGAACAATAGGAAAATAAATTCTAATTAAACTTAATTTTGATGTTATATTTAAGCCACTATGTATGGAGTATCACATTATCCAAATGGCCGTCTCGTTTTTGCTGACAGTACTTCAAGCGGTCGGTCAAATTTTGAACGAGTCAGTCCAAAATGTGCTGCGATAGTATATCGAGCTCGTCCAAAGTTTTTGGCTTGTTGGAATAGATAAGATTGGCTTAGCTCCATGTAAAATTATCGAGAGGTGCTACGTTGCTTGATCGCGACCATCATTCAAATATCAGCCTAAGCTTTGCTTGCAGAACTTCAAGCGGTTGTCCCATTTTTTTATGACTCGGCCAAATGCGAGTATGTTAGGCGCTATTTCGGTAATATAATTTTCAACTCGTGTTTGTTTTCCTAGCGTAGACTAGGGACTTTACGTAGGCCCAGAGAAAATAATCGAGGGATCGCAAGTCGCTTGATCGCGGCGTCCACTTGATGAACGCTAGCCGCGAGATTATCCAAATGAACAATTTGTTTCTCGATGTTGTCCAGCTCTGACCACTAAAAGTCTGAGTCTTATAAAGATAAAATAAGTATTTTTTTGCTGAAATTGGGAGATGATCCGTAGGTACGTCTCAGCAAAATGTCCATAGCTTTTAAATTAATTGGGATATCATTACAAACAATACCCTAAATGAAAGGTGTATACAACGTACCACAAGGGTAATAAAGTTTGCCTAGTTTGATGCCAAAAACTGTTAATAGGATTTTGTTCAGGATCATCCCCTCTACTCAACTGAGAAGAGATCAAAATCGCATCTGCTTCGCTTCGCGAGATATCGTGAAGAAGCGTATTACACCTGGGCAGGAATTTCAATAATATTTTTACACCCTACACCACACTGTGGTACAGGGTATTATAAGTTTGTTTCACGGCAGATGTTTGTAACACCTGTAAATAACACAGCTAGACCCACCTTAAAGTATACCGATCGACTCAGAATCACTAGCTGAGTCGATTTAACCATGTCTGTCCGTCCGTCTGTCTGCTAGCCTTTCCTTACTGGTTTAATAATATACACACGCTCAACAGGCGTGCAACAATTGTCCCATTTTTCAGAAATAGTAGGTAAAGCATAAGCTGCCAAATGTCAGCCGTATCCAGGACTAGATAAGGACAGTATAAAACATAAGATGCCAGATTTCAGCCGAATCAGTTTGTAGAACGTGAAGAATTCAAATCAGAATGTACAGGGCTATATACAAACATGTAGCGATTTCGCCCATATTTTCCTCAGAATAGTTAAGGGTATAAGAAAACATAAGCAGCTAAGTTTCAGATGGATTTTTGTTGTACAAGGTTGCTTATAAAACGTAAAGAAGACAAACAAAAAACAAAAAATTGGTACAGTTTTATGGGGGCTACAGACAAACATGGACCCAGGGATAGGTACGGATATAAGAAAACATAAACTGTGCAATATCAGCCGGATCGGTTGAACAGTGTGGCTTCTGCAAAGTGAATATGTAAAATGTGAAAGTACAGTTATATGGAACCTCTGTATATCCAAACATACATAGAGTGATTTGCTCCATTTTTTCAGGAATAGTTAAGGTCATATGAAAACATAAACTTACAAATTACAGACGAATCAGTTGTGCAGCATGACTTCTAGAACGTGAAGAAGACAAATCTGAAGGTACAGTTATATGGGGCCCATATCCAAATGTAGGTTGATTTGGCCCATTTTTCCAAGGAATAGTTATGGATATAAGAAAATCTAAACTGTCATCACCAATCGACTGCTGGAATTGGAACAAAGACCATAATACCCTTTACCAGAGTTTTTTTTATTTTTTTTAATTGCATTGCAAAATATGTTTGGATGCAATCATATATATGTTTGGGACGGGTACAATCATATATATGTTTGTGGGTAAACATATTATGTTTGCACACAATCATAATATGTTCGGGGCAAAATTCTAGCATATTAAAAAACGATATGATTGTGTCCTAACATATTTTTGGCAAAATAATATATTAGAACATATTTTTTAGAGTTTTAGAGAGTATTACTCTCCGAGAGCCCAATTATATGACTCATAATTTTGTGCAAAGAAGGGTAATATGTATATGGTAACCGTGTGTGTGAGGAGGAATGGCACCGACACCAAAGGGTATTATTATTATTTGATGATGCTTACTCGCCCGGTCGAGTTTAAGGTCGGGTTTTTTATTGAATATGTGTGGTGAATGTCGAATTCCAAGAAATTAGTTGTAGTTTTAACACGTACAACAAATTCAAAATAAAAGAAAGAATATGATATCAAAGATGTATTGAGGTTATTCATTAAAAAACACAATTATTTTGGTGCAAAATTAATTTTTTTAAAAAGGAATGTATGTTACTTCAAAACATTTTATTTACAAAACGTTTTATAATACTGACGCCGTTTTATTGCCCCACATAAATTATTTTGCCAACATACATATGTATGTACTGTTGAAGTTTTGCCTTGCTCTGCACATTGCACAAATTCTTTTAAAGAGACACAACTCAAAATTTAGTAATTTTCAGAAAACTCAAAAACTATTCTGCAGCTCATGAACTACTTTTCAGAAGCAAAGTGTGTATTACTGTTTGTTGTTATTGTATTTCTATATTTGACGTAGTGAGTGACGATTTACATTAGGTTACTTGTTGCTGTGAACCGTTATAGTTTCATGAAGGAGCGAGAAGAGTAGAAGAGATACAATCATATATATGATTACATACAATCGTATATATGATTACATACAATCATATACATGATTACATACAATCATATATATGATTACATACAATCATATAAATGTTTGCATACAAACATATATATGATTAAATACAATCATATATATGATTACATACAATCATATAAATGTTTGCATACAAACATATATATAATTAAATACAATCATATATATGATTACATATAATCATATACATGATTACATACAATCATATATATGATTACATACAATCATATAAATGTTTGCATACAATAATATATATGATTACATACAATCATATATATGTTTGCATACAATTATATAAATGTTTGGTAACATTACCGCTACCCCAAACATAATATGTTTGGGAGCTGCTCCAAACATATATATGTTGCCTGCAAAATATGTTTGGGACAAAATGTTACAGAGGCTGTTTTTTCCTCCGTGAAGACATTTTGTTTTATATGCTGTATTTATAGTCTTATATATTATTTTAATTTCATGCAATTAATTTTTATTTGGTTTATTTTTAATTTTCAAATTTATGTTCATATAAAGTCAAGTCTGAATATTTTTTAATTGTGGCAATTATTTTTTGATTAAGTTGTGGCGATAAACGCAGGTAATTTTATACAATTTTTCTTTATGTGTACATTTCTCAACATTAAAACGATTTCTCTTAAATTCTGTTATTTTTTTGTTGGTTGGTTTGCCAAACAATTTATTGGCATTAAATCGTCTTACGGCAATTGCTATGCCAATTACCATGAATGAATATTACTTTGAATGATTCTCATCAAATCGTTGCTTGTTTTACTTGGGCTCTTTGTTGTTTTATTTGTTTATTTTGTTGTTGCCGTAATCATTTCCTCGGGTATTAAATTTCATTTGTGAGATTTCAATTTCTATATTTCAGTGCGTGTGTTTGAAATTTTTGCATATTAAATTTAGTTTTTCGACAACGTCTTCAGAGATTTTGTAGCAGTTTTTGCTTTGATTGCTTTTTTCGTCTTCTTATAAAAATGCTGCTGAATGTGTGCAGCAGCAGAATCCGCTGAAATTGATGCTACATCAGCAGTTCTGCAGCAGCAGAGCTAAATGTGACTTAAGACATATCAGCTTTCAATTGCTGCTGCTTCTGCCGCCGCTTTTGCTGCTCACTGTTGCTTATCTTATAAGATCTTTAGCACTCGGGTGCTTTTTGCCAGTTATGTGTTTTACGAGTCAAGTAAAGTAAATTAACATCTTCACCACAAATGACAGCATTTTCAAAAATACACATACTTTAACGCACATCAGATGTTCATACATATATCCATACAGATATATATTTTTCAAGCCATACAGACATTTCCACTCAAGGCGACAAAGGAGGACATCATAAAAATCATAATGTATCGTTTACACTAGGGGAAATTTAAACAAGGGCTTCTGTCTACAAGTGTCCCAAATCTAACTGGCAACTTGAAAGAGGAAAACCCTCAATTTTTTGTCGGGGTTTTTTTACTGGACATATGATTAATTGAAATGACTGTAAGACGGAAATGTCATTTTTCCCAAAAACATTTTTTGGTCATCGAAAATTTCAATTACATATGTCTGGAAGTTAATTAAATGTGGTGGCCCGCATAACTAGCGCTGATGGTAATCAGCTCCATCGTATAGTGTTTGAATGACATACTTAGTGTGGATGAAATACTGACACTGAAATGGAAAAATTACAAGTTCCTTCTCATATTTAATTCCAAACTATATCCAATAATTATATTTTTAAACTAATTCTACAAAAAAAAAAAGAAAAATTTATTTTAAACAAAATTTTTAACAAAAATTTCTTTTCCAATTTCTTTGCAGGTTAGTATTAAATTGACGAGCTATTATAACATAAATGTAATTAATACATGCCGTTAATATAGAAGGTAAGACATACGCAAGCACTATATTTTGTTTGTGATAACCAATATTTTTGGCAACCGATATTTTGTTGTTGACAAAACTAACATTTCAATAGGTCTGAAGGAAATATTCGCATTTTATTCACCATCAATGTGGAGGTACAAGAACCTACAAACGCATGAGGATATCACATTGAAGTGTTGTGGTAGGAAAAGGTCGACAAAGAATTCTCGAACAATTTGGATGTATATATTGCGCCACTTTAAGCTTTGGCTTCTGTCCCATGTGAGATGGACAGAAATTTACACGTACGGGTATATGGTAGATAGGTATGCCCACAAATTCCAGATCCACTGAGACTTGTAAGATAGTTCTGAGCCTTAAAAGCTCATCTGCTCGGCTGATCCCTGAAATATCCCTGCCATTTCGTTAAGAGATCTGCAGTAGTTGATGGATTAACTTAAACTCATCGTTTGACAGAATGTTATGTATCAGCCATTTAGCTAACTCTCTAAAAGCAAACATTTCAGTCCGGTCAACACTGCCGTGTTCAGATATAGATAGTCTTTCGGGTAGACCCCGAAGCCAACCCATTATCATCTCATTCTACCGGTAATGCAGACTTCTCATACGTCCCTGTCTGGTGTAAGTTTGTAGCACTTCTTGTCATAAGTTGCTCGGACAGAACTTAATAAGAGATGCCTGAAATATGAGTCATCATGACGATGATTGTCATTTGCTGACCATTGTAATAGTTCATTTGAATACACTGCCTTGGCTGTGGCAGACTATTCACATAGAACAGGGCTCATGAGACGCTGTGACCCTGCGTATGTTTGTGGAAGATCTTAGCCCTCTAGCTTCCCTCTTAATGGGTCAATATGGCCCTTGTTTTTTTTTTTTTTGAAAAAAATCAAAAAAAAAGTTCTTTCAAAAAGGAAATTTAAGGATTCGAATATTCTACAAAAATTTTTGCCGGAAATTTTCAGTGGGGGTCGCCAAAGTTGTAAATATAACTCTTGACGCTGCATTAGCAAAATTACACGCAAACTTATACAAAAACCAGTAAGGAAAGACAGAAAGTCGGGCGGGGCCGACTAAATAATACCCTACACCTACCTACCAATGCGAAAATGGGCATTGCGATAAGAATTTGGCAGTGTTCATACATGTAATAAGAAAACTCTCTCTGTTAAATTTCGTACGGATCGGATATAAAACACGATTTCTACAGCGCTTATATGTTAAATCGGGTGAAAGATATATATGGTGGCTATATCTAAATCTGAAAGAGAACTCTCTCTGCCAAATTTCGTACTGATCTGATTTAAAATACAGTTCCAACAGCGCTTACATGCCAAATCGGGTGAAACATATATATGGGGGCTATATCTAAATCTGATCGGATTTTCTCCGAATTTGGTAGTGTTCATTCACGTAATAATAAAACTCTCTCTGCCGAATTTCATAAAAATCGGATGTAAAATGTGGTTTCTACGGCGCTTGCATGTCAAATCGGGTGAAACATATATATGGGGACTATATCCAAATCTGAACCGATTTTAACCAATTTCAATAGGGATCGTCCTTGGGCCAAAAAAGAGGACTATGCTATACAGACGGACATGGCTAAATCGACTCAGAAAGTGATTCTGAGTCGATCGGTATAATAAACAATGGGTCTATCTCTTCTCCTTTTAGGTGTTACAAACAAATGCACAAAGTCATAATACCCTGTACCACAGTGTGGTGTAGAGTATAAATACTATAATGTAAATTTAAAGTCGCGATAAATCAAAATATTTATTTATTTATATGAATTACAATACAAAGTAAATTTAAATGTTTAACGAAGTCTGGTTGCTAAAATCAGCTGGACCATAAGTTGATTCTACAAAAACTATATACTATCTAGTATTATAGTCTTAATTTGTTGGATAGTATAATTAGAGTTCTACAGACAGTTGTTTGCACTTCCTGTTGTAACTAACCAAAACCGTTTTTGTAGGATTAACACCAAGTCCGTTTTCCTCCGCGTAAATCGCAGTAATGTAGAGGGCACTCTGAAGGATGTCCCTGAGCATACATGGGAACTTCCTTCTAACTGTTATTTCCACATCGGCTGCAGAAGCCATTCATTGCGTGATTGCAAAAAAACCTTCACGTTTGTGATGGAGTTTTAGGTCAAAAAGTCGGGGTTATAATAACAATTCATTATATCAATGAGCAACTCCATTTCATCAATAAACATCGGATCGGATCTAATAAAACTTCATCGAGTCATTGAGATGGTCTGGGATTCATCAAGGAACCGCTGATGTTATTAGACTTCCAACTCATCAGTGAGTTGTGTATCTACTGACACGTCATCTCATCAATAAGTAGCGGATCTACAATCCGTGTCATCCAGAAGGCGTAGATATTCCTAGCCTTTCAACCCATCAGTTAGGTGTGGATCTAATAAGTCGTCAACGAATTAGTGGGTAGTGGGTCGGAGATGCACCTAGACTCAATAAGATTTGCTGAGAAAATTCGAGAATTCATTGTTATTTTTAGACTTTGAATTGACCACTGAGTTGTGGACCTACTGCAACGTTACGTTATCAAAGAGTAGCAGATCGAATAAAATCCACTAAGACTTCAACTCAATGGTGGTTCGTGGATTTACAAAAACTGCTATATGAATCATTGATATTCTTAGAATTTGAATTCGCCAAAGTAGTGGACCTACTGAAACTTCATCTCATCAATGAGTAGCGGATCTACTAAGTTTTCATCTAATGAAGGAGTCGAACATATTCCTTGTCTTTTAACTCATCAGTTTGTTAGGATCTACCAAGACTTCAACTCACCTGTGGATCGTGGATCATAGACTCATCAGTGAATAAATGATATATTTAGACTTTAAATTCGGCAGTGAGTAGTGGACCTACTGAAACGTCAACTCATCAATGAGTAGCGGATATATTAAGTTTTCATCTTATCAAGGAGTCGAACATATTCTTGCCTTTCCACTCATCAGTTTGTTAGGATCTACTAAGACTTCAACCCACCAGTGTTTCGTGGATATACTTACCCTCTTCAATTAACTATTAATATTCTTAGACTTTGAGTTCAACAGAAAGTCGTGAACCTACTGAATTGCCATCTCATCAATGAGTAGCGGATCTACTAAGTTTTCGTCTCATCCATATCTTCCAAATCATCAGGGTGTCAGGGATTTACTAAGACTTCAACTTATTAGTGGAACGTGGATCTTAGACTCATCAATGAATTATTGATATTCTTAGACTATGAATTAATCAGAGAGTCGCGAATCTACAAAGTTTTCGTCTCATCAAGAAGTTGTAGATATTCCTTGTCATTCATATCATCAGTTAGTTGTGGATCTACTAAGACTTCATCTCATCGGTAAGTCGTGGATCTGCTAAGACTTAAAGAGACCTTCTGAGACCCATCAATGAATCATTGATATTCTTATACTATTTATTAATTATTGAGTCGTGGATGTACAGAAACGTCATATCATCTATGAGTAGCGGATCTACTTTTTCGTCTCACCAAGGAGTCGTAAATATTTATTGTCTTTCAAGTCGTCAGTTAGTTTTGGATCTACTAAGACTTCAAATCATTAGTGGTTCGTGGATCTTTTACGACTCAATGAGATCTTCTGAGATTTATCAATGAAATATTCAAAGACTTCACCAGTAAGTCTCAAAAAGGTATCGTGAGTTTTCCTTTGCTTTCAACCTACTTAGACTTCTACTCATCGGAGTGTCAAGGATTTAGTAAGACTCAATGAGATCATCTTAGACGCATCGATCAATTGTGGATATTCTTAGAATTCGAGCTCATCAGTGAGTCGCGTCTCCACTGAAACGTCATCTCATCTTTCTTCTCATGAAGGAGCCGTAGATATTCCTTGTCTTTCAATTCATTAGCGAGTCGTTGATATACTAAGACTCAATGAGATCGTCTGAGACTCATCAAGGAATCGTTTAGACCTCATCAGTCATGGATCGAATAATACCCCAACTTATCAGTGAGTAATGGATCTAATAATACTTCCTTGTCATTCAAATCATCCGTTAGTTATGGATCTACTAAGACTTCATCTTATCGTTGAGTCGCGGATCTACTAAGACTTAAAGAGACCTTCTGAGACTCATCAATGAATCATTCTTATACTTTTAATTAATTAGTGAGTGGTGGGCTTACAGAAACGTCATAACATCTATGAGCAGCGGATCTACTAAATTTTCGTCTCACCAAGGAGTCGTAATTATTTCTTGTCGTTCAACTCGCCAGTTAGTTGTGGATCTACTAAGGCTTCAAATCATTACTGGTTCGTGGATCTTCTAAGACTCAATGAGATCTTCTGAGACTTATCAATGATCTTCTAAGACTCAATGAGATCTTCTGAGACTTATCAATGAAATATTCTTAGACTTCACTAGTAGGTCTGCAAAAGGCGTCGTGAATTTTCCTTTGCTTTCAAAATTGGATGTGGACATACTAAGACTTCTGCTCATCGGAGTGTCACGGATCTACTAAGACTCAATAAGATCATCTGAGACTCATCGATGAATTGTGGATATTCTTAAACTTCGAGCTCATCAGTGAGTCGCGCATCTACTGAAACGTCATCTCATCAATATGGAATCGTGTTGACCTCATCAGTGAATCGACTAATACTATAACTTATTAGTGAGTCATGGATCTAATAAGACTTCAACTCACCTGCCCATCGTGCATCTGCGAGGAATTCAACACATTAGTGAGTCGTGTATCTACTAAGATTTCGACTCATCAGTAGACCTCGGATTTTTTGCTTATTTTTATTTTTCATTCGGTTGGAACCAAACTTGGCATTTAGACGTTTAAACGAAACATTTAGTGCATATCGAAAATATGCAAAAATATATGTGAACGATAAAACGTTTAAATGCAAAGTTTGGTTCCAATGGGATGAAAAATGTAAATATGTAAATAAATGCCGTGGATCGGATATATTATATTCTATATTCTTCCTTATATAAAACTATGAAGTCGTTTACTCTCGAACATTTTTAAAGTTGTGATCTACCGATGTAGGAATCAAATTTGCTAACCTCTAATTGAGGTTACTGCTCCTACTAATCAGGAATAAGCTACTATTCGAAGAGTTCAAATGATTATTGATTGTAGGAATCAAATTTTCCAACCCCTAATTGAGGTCACTGCTCCTACTAATCAGGAAGAACCTACAATTCGAAGAGCTCAAACGACTATAGATTACTTTTATAACGAAGTATTTTGCTCTCGAGTCCCCTTGAAAGAGTTTGATATGCGATTGATTAATGCTCATTTGCAAATTATCTCCACTGTTGAAACGGTATATTAAAGTAGTAAGAATTTATTAAAGAATTGAATTTTTGCTCTGTGCACCTCTGAGACCACATACTCCCGTTCAGGTTTGTCTTCTTCCGTCCGTCTGTCAGTCTCTCTGACAGTCTATTCATTGTAACGTTGATTCTACAGATTACTGCTGTGTTTACCTCCTCGCCCCTCCTGTTTGGATGCTTAACCTTTTCCACGTTCGCATGGTGTTGCAAATAAGCAGTGTAAATATTTAATTAACAACGCGTCTTAAAGTCACAATTGTGGTTGCTACATGCTGATGTTAAGGAGACAAACTGAAGATGATGATCATTAAGTGGATAAACTGATGACGATGGGTGCCTCTCCCAGAGTCAGGGGTGATGGTGACAGTTAGTGGTAGAGTAAACGAGTAAAGTCAGTCAGTGAGTAGTCTTTGTTCAGGTTTCTTCCCCATCAAGTTTTCATTGTCGATGCATGTAAGAAGTTATTTTATTTATTTATTTATTCATCAAACAGAAGGCAACAAATATGAGCAACAACAATGGCAGGGCTACAAACACTTCTTCTTCGACAGCTTACTTCGATGAGCTGGTTGACGAGGACCAACAACCACCGACTCTAACCGCCAGTAACCCCTGATGTCTGTCAGATTCGAAGAATCTGTTCAGAGCTGTGATCTAAAAGGTGACAGTCTGTCCCAAAGCAACAAAATTGTACGTATTACTAACGAAGCTCGTGTAAAATGTCGTTGTAAGTAAAATCTGGCTTGTCTGCGGCACATCTCTCGGTGTCGTGTGTTGCATGTTTGAGGTGATGGTGAGACAAACAGTAAACAATTTATGGAATTTCGAACTAAGAAACATTTAAAAGGTTTCTTGGAAGTAAACTCCTCGTATATCTCCTCATGGCGGACTAACAAAGAAAAAAGAATCCAAGAATCCAAACCGAAGGCGAACAAAGTCTTTGAAATATGATGATACTGATGATGATGGATATGATGAATGAAAATGACAAGTAAATATTTGGAATTTTTCTGCAGGAAATCAAAGTAAAATATGGTATTTTTTAACACTGAGGAGAAACAAAATGGACGCGGAGAATTTGCAATTGTTAAGATTCCAAGTCAGTGGCAGTCTCATTATGTAATTGCCCCAGACAATATTTTGTAGAGAGATCTTTAAAAAGATTCTTTGCACATACATTTTTATTCTACTTCAACGAAAAATATACTCGTATTAAGCTAGCCAAGCGTATAACCTAACGAACATTCTGCTAGCGTATCATTTTTCTCCTTTAAATTAACGACTTAAAATATTCCTTCCTTCCAGCCCAAGTATTTCAAACACTTCTTCTCAAATCCTTTCACTTCAATTATTTGGGTACTTTCCTAATTTCAAGAGGAAAAACTAACAAACTTTTTTTTTAAAAAACTCTACTTTCCAAAAACTTTTCCTTTTCATGTGGTGCATTTACAGAAACTTTGATTTTCAAACAAAAAATTTCGCTTTCCGTTTTTTTCAAATTTTACTTTTTTCCAATTTTCCTTTAAAAATGTCACATTCGCTCAATATGTATATAACTGAAATCAATTTGATACCGACATGTATCCATACTTACATTCAAACATATATATCTATGATTGTATGTGGATTCATACACGTACATGCACTCCAATTTAAATACACGTGTACTCACACAGACGTATAGAATTACCCAGGGGTTAAGTCGTACATGTTTGTGAATTAACCCAGTAAAAGATGTGATATACGAGTAAAACGCAGATCTTTATTCTGGAATATCTGGTTGTTGTCCTGTTCTCAAACAGAAGAGAGAATTGGGAATATTTTGTATTTTTAATCGAAGGATTTTTCCCTTCAATAGAAAAGAGTTGGGTATATTTTGTATTTTTAATCGAAAAATTTTCTCTTCAGTACCTATTGTGGGGCCGGTTGTTCTCTCAAGTATTCTTAGCAAACATTTCTAACTCTTTCGTCTTCAGAAGTACTTATGTCGGAGTTTCGCGATTTTCGTTAATCTGGTTGTTGTCCTGTTCTCAAACAGAAGAGAGAATTGGGTATATTTTGTATTTTTAATCGAAGGATTTTCCCTTCAACGAAGAGAGTTGGGTATATTTTGTATTTTTAATCGAAAGATTTTCCCTTCAGTACCTATTGTGGGGCCGGTTGTTCTCTCAAGTATTCTTAGCAAACATTTCTAACTCTTTCGTCTTCAGAAGTACTTATGTCGGAGTTTCGCGATTTTCGTTAATTTGTGAATATCTTTAGTCGAAGGATTTGTCCTTCAATGTTTATTGTGGGGCCGGTTGTTCAGAACTACTTACGACTATGTCAAGGTTTCGCGATTTGCATTAACTTGTGTATATCTTTACCCTTACACATGATGTGCATTCTCACTGATCAATAAATTGATTAGAATTATCAGCCTTCACCAATAAATTGTCCTCGTTTGGTTTATAATCTTCGATCTGCTACGACTTTTTCATGGATATTCTAAGACTTTATCTGATAACTAATCTTCAAAGACTTAAGCGCATTATTAAAACGTGGATATTACATGACATAATATGGTCAATGAGTAACAGATCTATTAAGGGTAATCAATGGGTTATGGATCTTTTAGGACTCTTAATCAGTTATGGATTTACTAAAACTCCTACCCTGCAATGAGTCGTACATCTACGAGGACTTATACTTCAACTCATCAGTAAGTCGTGGATCTACTAAGACTTCACCTCATCAATGAGCAGCCAGCTACTCAGACATCAATGAGATTGGGTGAGACTCTTCAATGAATCGCTGATATTTTAAAACTTCCAAATCAGCAAGTAGTCGTGGATCTACATAAACTTCAACTCGGTAATTAGTAGCGGATCTACTAAGATTTCATCTCATCAGTTTGTCGTCGATATTCCCTGTCTTTCAACTCGTCTGTTAGATGTGAAACTACTAACACTTCAACTGAGTGAGTCGTGGATCTACTAAGATTTCATCTCTTTAATGAGCACGAGATCGACTAAAACTTCATCTCTTTAATGAGCACGAGATCGACTAAAACTTCATCTCGTCAATGAGATCGTCTGAGAATCATCAAGGAATCGTTGATATTGTTAGACTTCCATCATTATTAGACGGCAACTCATCATTAAATAGGTGATATACTATGTTTTCGTTTCATCAAAAAGTTGTGAAAGTTGTCTTAAACTGTCTACTAAGATCTAAGACTTGGGTCGTGGTTATTAAATGACTACCAACTCATCTTTGGCTCGTGATTATATGATGACTACCAACACATCAATGGGTCGTGGTTATCCGACTAACCGACTGATCAGCGGGCCTTGCTTGTTTTATGACTGCCGATTCATCAGTGGGTCGTGGTTATCAAATGACTACCAACTCATCATTGGGTCGTGGTAATATGATGACTACCAACTCATCATTGGGTCGTGGTAATATGATGACTACCAAAACATCAATGGGTCGTGGTTATCCGAAGACTACCAACTCATCAGTGGGTCGTGGTTATCCGAAGACTACCAAGTGATCAGTGGGCTTTGTTTGTGTTATGATGCCGACTCATCAGTGGATCGTGGTTACCCTATGAGTACAAAGTCATCAAAGAATATGCAATTTCGAAATCTTTCGTTTTTGATTTGGATATGTGGAATAGAAGATCTACGAGGAAAAATTAAAGGAGTTGGAGATTCATATTTAGTTTGTGATTGGGAGTTAGAATGGATATTAGAAGATCCACGACTCTTTAATGATTGGGAGTTAGAATGGATATTAGAAGATCCACGACTCTTCGATGATTGGGAGTTAGAATGTACATTAGAAGATCCACGACTCTTTGATGATTGGGAGTTAGAATGGATTTTAAAAGATCCACGACTCTTTGATGATAGGGAGTTAGAATGGATATTAGAAGATCCACGACACTTTGATGATTGGGAGTTAGAATATATAATATTAAAAGATCCACGACACTTTGATGTTTGGGACTATTAAAAGATCCACGACTCTTTGATGATTGGGTCTATTAGAAGATCCACGACTCTTGATGATTTGGACTATTAGAAGATCCACAACTTTTTGATGATTGGGATTATTTAAAGATCAACGACTCTTTGATGATTGGAATTATTAAAAGATCCACGACTCTTTGATGATTGGGACTATAAGAAAATCTACGGCTGTTTCAGGGTTTGGATTATTAAAAGACCCACAACTCTTCGATGATTAGAATTCTTACAAGATCCACGATACCCGATGATTAGGGATATGAGAAGATCCACGACTATTCGATTGATCGACTCTTATATTATGTATCTGATGAATTTATTTATCCAGGACTCTTTGATAAGTTTAGCACTTAGAATATTCTTGTTGAGTGTGCGAATGGAAATTTTAAAAGCTCTACGACTTTTGAATGACCTTAACTCATAGAAATTCTCGTTGGGTTTGTGATTGGGAATATTAGAAGATCAACGACTCTTTGCTTATTTCGGACTATTAGAATCTTCACTATTCCGGTATGGGTAATATTTGAAGATCTACGACTATGAGCTGAGATCCACAGCTCATAGATGATTGGGAATATTAGAAGATACACGACAATGATTGGGTGTTTTAGAAGATACACAGCTCTTAGAAGATTACGAATATTAGAAGACCCATGACTCTTTGCTAATTGGGAATATTAGAAAGTCCATTATACTTTTATGGTTTCTGCTCTTAAATATGTATATTCGGTCTGTGAATGGAATATTGCTATTAGGTTTGCGTTTGGGAATATTACAAGATGTGTCGCTCTTTAATCAGATTAGCTAAATGAATATTTATTGCGGATTTAAGATAGGTTATATTAGAAGAATCAAGACTATCTAATACGGTCTGCTCATTGAATACTTATGTTGGGTTTGTGATTCGAACTATTAGAAGATCTACGACTATATGACGGGTTCACATCTTAGAATATCCATGTTTGGTTTTTGGTTGGGATTTCCGATCTGAGAATATTCCTGTTGGGTTTGTGGTACGACTCTTTGATTAGTTCAACGCTTGAAATATTCTCCCAATACAAAAAGTTTCGCTGGGTATGATGACAGAAAACCAACAAACATACCGTTATATGTAGTGTATGCATACATGTTTGTGTGTATTGTATGATATGCATTGATTACATTTTATAGAATTTATTTTGTTCGTTTATTTTGTTGTTCTTGTTGTTGCTGTTGTTGATGGTGGTGATTGTTGCTGTTGGGGCTGATGTTGATTTAACCCAAATAATTTTTGAGCCATATAAAAACGTTAAATAAAACCTATAAACAACTCAAAATCAGTTTCACAGAAATCAAATGCAAACACCGAGTACCACAACGAAAACGTATGGAGCACATATCGAACCCCAATTGAGATGGCATGAAGCATGTGGACTTACATATACATAGTATAACCCATAGTCGCAGTGTCGTCGACATCATATGAACATTCAAAGTATTCAATCATGCACGTACATACATGCAAACGAACGAATGATTCTCCCCAATGTAATGCATCAACCCCAAGCACTCACTTCCCTAACCCCACGTTGGAAATATGTAAACACAACATACTTTTACTCTCACTCACTCTCTCCCCCAACCACTGTGTGAGTATACAATGAATGAATGAGAATACACATATGTATGCACGTAAAAGAGGTGCATTGCATTCAGGGCTTGCTTGCTTGCTTGCTCTTGTTTCCCGTACACTTCGGTACGCATGTATACCTCTTTGTTGCAGCAACAAACATACCCGACAAATTCAACATCATGAGCAAATAACATGAGTTGTTGTTGTTTTTGTGGGAGAGTGAGTTGAGGGAACAAATCACTACGACATTCTATGTTTGGCATAAAACTTTTATCTCCAAAAATCAATATGAACCAGAAAAAGTTCATGTCGGAGGTTTTTTGTTGTTGCTGCATTTGTGTAGAGAGGACACTCCAACACTTGCACTACATACAATCAAACGCACACACATACATCTTACTACGTACATATATATGCCCAACCATGCTTATTGTATGTCCTCCATAACCCCCCTCCTTTAGAAGGATGGCTATCAGTTATAAGCTGCATTTGATTGCCCAAAAATGTTGCAAGGGAACCACAGGGATTTTTGATGATTGGTTTGGTATTCATCATCATCATCATTTGCCCTTATATTGGGTCATTTTATTCAGTGTTCATTCCTAGTATTCCATTTGGAAGTGTGCAGTTCGTATCCCAGTGTTTTATTCCCAGATTTTTTTTTGATCTCATATACCTTTCCACATTTGTCTGCTTGCATTTCCTGCATCTATGGTTTGTAATCTTGACGAAAAAACCACTCGCACTCTTTCTCTCCCTTTTAATTGGGAGCTCTTTAAAGTGTCATTCATCTGTATTTGAGAGTTTTTGCCTAAATTTTTTTTAATTTTGTTAATTCGGTTCTTTACTTAAAAACTGCAATATATTGTGAAAACATTTCAAATTTCAATAACCGGAGGATATTAACATTGACAAGTTTGATAAATTTCCAAAGAAATTTGAGCCTAGGAAAGCCTGTCGCCTGCTAGAAAGAGCGTTACATACATGCAGAAGGTGTTCTATTGCTATTCCTCTTCGTTAGCACGGCATCAGCGAGTGACATTTCACAAGACAAGACTTTCAGTCTCTCTGTGTGTCATCCAATAAGGGAGTGACCAGTAATGACAAGCACTATAACTGCGACATCCGATCTCGGTAACTACAGTAAGAGTTTTGGAGTAACAGAGCAATGGTTTCGTTGCTTGTGCGGCACGTAGCGCCGTCTTGTTGAAAGTAAAAGTTGTCCAGATCAATACCATCCAACTCCGACCATAAAAAATCATTAATCATCTCTCGATAGCGCAATCCATTCACCGTAACTGTTGATTTAACTTCATTTTCGAAAAAGCAAGGTCCAATGACCCCGCTGGACCATAAACAGCACCAAACAGTCACACGTTGAAGATGGAGAGGCTTCTCAACTATAACTCTTGGGTTTTCCGAGCCCCAGATGCGACAATTTTGCTTGTTGACGTAGCCACCGAGGTGGAAATGGGCCTCATCAGGCAAGATGATTTTGTATCGTTCGTATCGTTTTTTTGTTCGATCGTTTTGTATCGTTCGATGATCGTGTATCGTTCCATTTTTAATAATGGCGTAGTTTCTACTTGTCAAATGTCAAAGAGTAAAAGCTTCAAAAGTGACAGCTACCGAAATACCGGGTGATATTATTTTTTTAAGCAATAATCGACTCTAGTATCTAAATATCTGAGGTGGATTCTAGTATAGAATTATTATGTCCCTATTGGAAAAACCGGTATGTATGTATTCGTATACATTTCCTGACTAGTGAGCACCTGCCAGTTGTTGTCATAGGGTTACCATTTGTCCAGAAATGCTTGCAGGTCGTTTGAGGCATGCCCACATATTCCAGTTCCCAAGAAACATGTAAGGTAGTACCTAGTTAATCTGCTTTGCAGTTCGATAGTATGTGCCTGTAGTCTGGCACTAAAATCAGGTGATGATTGAACTGTCATGACGATAAGAGATCTGCGAGAATCTAGCACACTTCTTGACTTCAGGAATATGTATACCGACCTTAGTCAGAACATTAATGCTCAGCCACTCTGCCACCTCTATATAATGGCTGAGATTTGTGTCTGGTCTCAAACCAATGTACTCATTTCCTCTGCAGAGTTGCATTGGAAATGTGCGTCTGTCCAGGAATGAACAACATGTTTCCCGCCTAGAATTGAAATTTTCTTACTTCTAAAACTCCTTTAATAATATCTCTACGAGTAGAGCGAAAAAAATTATTTATTTTTTTTAATATTTTAGCAAAACTTAAAATGACTATAACTCTCTATTATATTCATAAATTTCGTGCCTCCATAAAAATAGCAAATAAATAGCTTTTGTCAAAAAATATTTATCAAATTGGGTTAATACTCATAGGAAATTAACTCATTTTCTCGATCCGATTGTAATACAGAAAATTTGTGCAAATAGTCCCACATAAATCACCCTCCGGAGTTCGACTTCTCAATAACATATAAAAACCAGAAATGTATGTTATTTTTATACATAACTTCACACGTCCTATATTTTTAATATACCTCTCAAACAAAGGTGACTTCTGACATCCTACAGCTATATTACTTGAAAATTTTCACCGATTGCTTTGAAATTTGGTTTTTTGTGTTTCATTTTGACTAGATACATCTCCATCAGAAATGGTCATAATTACCTCTCCATCAGAAATGATCATCGTTTTGTTATAGCGCCATATGTAGACCCATCACGATTAAAATTTTTGTTGCTGTGGCTGCTGCAAATTCCCTTCGATTATGGCGTCATTTAGCCATTTGGATTTTATTGTAGTTAGATATGTACGTTTTCAGCAAAATCTTTATCATTGGTCTTCGGTTTGATGTAGCTCTCATTCAAAGGACCTATCGGACCTGTCATAAAGATTTAGAAATAATTAATTTTAACAGATTGGTCTGGCATTTAGCAGAGTTATTGTTTTATTTTTACAAAGTTGACTCCCTGCTGCCATTAAAGATGCTAATTCCGATGTAATTATTTCGCTCAAATCCATTCATTAGTACGAAAATCCTTCCTTTTTATACCCTCCGCCATTGAAGTGGGGAGGGGGGGAGGGTTACATTCATTCTGTCACTCCGTTTATAACTCCACTATATATTGATTTGATACCCTATAATATATATATATATATATTATTAATCGTCTTAAAATTCTGAGACGATTTAGCCATGTCCGTCTGTTGTTATCACGCTACAATCTATAATACTTGAGCTAGGTGGCTGAAATTAGGTACATATACTTCTTATGTATGCAGGAATGTTGGGATTGAAAACGGACGATATTGGTCCATTTTTTGATAAAGCCCCCATACATATATAGCATCTCCCCGATATGACTTCTTAACGTCATAGAGACCACAAATGTCAACTGATCGAGCTGAAAATAACTGGAGTTAACTGGGGTTTGTTTATACCTGGAATCCTTCACACTAACAACGGTAGTCATAGGTCCATATTTTGATATAGCCCCATACAAAGGTCCCTCTTGATTTGACTTCGTAACGCCACAAAAACCTAAAATTTCAACGAATTGGGCTGATATTTGGTATAATGAGGGTATATAAGATTCGGCATGACCGAATTTAATCCGTATTTACTTGTTTGAATATTTATTACACATTCCAGTCTTCCTGACTTTGCAGTTTTGAGGTATTACAGAGTTTTCTCCAGTAGCATCGGTCCTGGGATGTGATCTTGGCGTTATTGGGTTCAACACCACGTTTCGTGGAGAATTTCTTCCATGAGTCCCACCAGGTTAGTCTACAACGTCTTCTTTGACGTGAAACAGTTGGCATAGATTGGAGTATCAGTTTTGGTAACGTAGATTCATCCATTCTACATACATGTCCGCGCCGTCGCACAATTCTATTGCCAATAGCATCTGTGTGTAGGCTACTTCTTATCGTATCCTTTCAGATTCTGTCGCTTCAGGTTTTTCACTAATTGAATATTTATACAATTTCCAATTTTCGTTGTTATACTGTGGAAATGATACAATTTTATACCCTCCAAAATACGGTTTTTTAGCCATAGATACCACATTTTTGAAATAATTTAGCAGAAACTTTGCAGTTTGTATTCCATTTTGACAAGAATTCATCACAGCAAAAATTGTGCAAATCAGTTCATATTTTGTTATAGTTACCCTATAGAGGATGCTGCAAAATATACGTATTTAAGCCATAAATACCATATTTTCTAAACATTTTAACTGAATCTTTGTAGTTTGTAATTAATTAAGACAATAATTCATTGCAGTACAATTTTTTAAATCAGTTCATGTTTTGTTATAGTCCACCTATATGTACATGTCTCTCCCAAAAAGGCTTATGTTCAACTCCAGGAGACCTTTGGTAGAAGTGGAGTGTATTAATTGTTGAAACTCCCAAACTGTAAACAGTTATATATGTATGTGTTTTATGTAAAGAGACAGAAAGAAGCAAGTGTTGGTTTGTATTTAGTATGGAACAGATTTATTGTGTAAGGGTCGCTGCTGCTTAGGGTTGCCATCTAGACGAAAAGTAACAGTGTTATAGGGAATTCAGACTTAGAATTATAGGGATTAATAACTAATTCGACTTCATTTTAATTCAGTTGATTTAATTCATATACAAGTGTATATGAATTAATCTAAAAGTATGTTGTTGTTGAAAAAAAAATGGATTATTATGAATTTCCCCTGTATACTTTCTTTCATTGTAACTTTCGTCTAGATGGCAACTCTTTATCCATTCCCTGCCATGAAGGCAAAAAGCTTTGACTTAAATGGATAAAGAGCTGCCATCTTTTCTGTTCCTTCCAATGTAAATTAGCTGAATTGCCAAAAATCAAGGGTCTTCTCTTTCGCTCTGTACCACAGTTCCTCACTTTTGCGGCATCATCTGTAGCGGTAAGCAGCAGCGACTCTTATTAAATAAATTTGTTTTCAACAAAATTAAATCTGTGTCTTTTCTTTCCGTTTTCTTTTACCCAATACAAATTGTCGGAGTTCAATTGATACTAAAATACAGTCCACTCCACAGAAGGAACTCCCGAGTTTGTACATGGTCCTTCGAACCAAAACTGATCCAGTGACTGAATAATGTGCTGTGATCGTCTGAAATATTTTCATTTAAATGTGATAAGTCAATTATGGTGTTGTTGTTTGGTTTCACGAACCAAGTATTTGTCCGTCGTTGTGTGGTTTCATCACGTGAAACCTGCTTCACGAGCCAACGGCGGTCAAAAAATACTTCACGATCACTAACATACTCGTAATAAAAATGACAAATTCACAAAACAATCTGCAATGATACAACACCATCGCATCATAAACAGCGACAACACAACAAATTCCTGGATTCACATGGGTTACAACATAATCGTCAGACAACAACAAAATGCCGAGACATCCAGTTCCAATTTGCACTAGTGCAAGGCCGGGAGAATGTTTAAGCGACTTTTTCTCAAACATTAAAACGCGCTTTTTCCGCCACAAGTGTCGCATTGACATCAGCTCAGCTGAGCTTGGATTGAATTAGGACACCATTGTGAATTGATCATCGGACTGTCATCTTTTGTTTTGCTTTGGTTGATCAATCAGTTGTAAACTCACCCGCACCGCTTATGGCACATTGCCAAACGCAAAATAATAAAGAAATTAAATAAAATTAATTTAAAATTTGTTTTCCTTTTTTTTAAGTCCCGCCATTCTGGCGCGGAGTTAAACAATAACTATGTTTAGGATTTCTGAGGACTCAAATAAGTAGTATCGAAATTATTAAATAATAAATATTTCAATAAAAGTTAACCGTTTGTGGGGGAGTTACTAGAAGGAGTGGACCAATATGGCCCATCTTCGAACTTAGCCGGAGATAGGAGAAAATATTACCACATACCAAATTGGAAGTCAATCGGTTTCTCGAGAGTTATCGTGCGCACCAGCCAGCAGACAGATAGACGGACGGACATTGCTCATTCGACTTAAGATGACCCACAACGGATATCCGCCGAACATACTTAGGGTCTTAGATCACTCCTTCGCTGTGTTACACTTTGGCTCATAGCAAATGATAAAGGGTGTCCCAAGAAGAACGCAATTTTTAAATCTCGCAACATTCGAAGTGTCATTGTTTGACATTTGAATAATTGTTATTGTTTGTTAGTAGAAGGTACGAGGTTAGTAAAAATGGAGAAGGACAGCGAAGGGAGTTCGTTAATTGGGTATTGGAGAGACAACATGAAAATGCTGATTTTGCCGATAAAATCATCTTCAGTGACAAGGCCCATTTTCATCTTGATGGCTTCGTCAATAGGCAGAATTGTCGCATTTGGGGTGCGGAAAATCCTCGAGTGATTCACGAGAAGCAAATGCATCCTCAACGTGTCACTGTGTGGTGTGGTTTTTGGGCTGGAGGAATCATTGGACCTTTGAGGCAGGTCAAGCGCAAACAGTCAATGGTGTTCGGTATCGTGAAATTATAACCGGTTTTTTCTTGCCTAGAATTGAAGAAATGAATGTGGAGGGCATGTGGTTCCAACAAGACGGCGCCACATGTCATACAGCCAGAGAAACAATTCAATTGCTGCATCAGTAATTAAAAAATTGCGCTCTTCTTGGGACACCCTTTATATACCCTCCTCTCTAAGGTGAGGCGATAAAAAGGATCGTTTCATGATTTGCTCCATATCCATAGATTGTGCCAGTAATAAAATTGAATGCAATCCATGGTGGAGGGTATATAAGATTCGGCATGGCCGAACTTAATGCTTTTACTTGTTACTACTTAATATTAAAATTACTGACAACATTGTGAAATTAACAACAAATCCCTTTTCAAGTTGTCATCAAGTCTACTTCTTCTTAAAAATGAGTCAGTAGTCTATGACAATTTTCTCTATCTATAAATCTTAAGCATCTCCATCACATTTTTCACAGCTTTCCGCATATTTCCGCCCATTAGCGTTTCATACTTCCAGTAGTTGCCAGTCATTAACACAAATGAGGTGCGATTACGACCCCTCCAAAAAAAAAAACGAAATGAAACAAAACAAAGTCTCGGCGAATAGAGATAAAAAAACCTAATGATTTGTCATTAGCCGCAGGCACATGAGCACAAGACCAAATTTAATGCCTCCTCTCTCTCGCCCTCCATTCACCAAACAGTTATTATGCATCACTCGTTGTTTGTCGCTCTCTTACTTTCTGCTAATTTGCGATTTGTTTACTTGTCCATTGACTGCAGCTTAAGTCCAAATCCGTCCACGTCCACCCGTCCGTCCATCTGTCTGTCCATCATTCATTTGACACACGAAGACATCAAAGAAAAATTATGTATTTGCCCACATTGTGCATTGACAGAGGAAAAGTCATGCAAATGCCTCTTGGTTATTGCTGTTATTTCCCAAGTCCGTTCTGCTTTTACTCTTACAGAGCGGAGGGAGAACATTTTAGTTATTTAAATAAAAGAAAGAACGAAAAAAACTCCATAATTAGCACCACTTATGATTACTTTGCTTAAATACACTCTCTTGTCGTCTAAAGTCGTCATAATTTTCCACATACATAAACTTCTAAAGCAAAATATAAAATGATAGAACTGCTGCTGGTGCCTTTGTTGTTGCTGCCGTTCATTATGTTTACAGTACATTTGTTCAACAACAGCAGTAGTAGCAGCAGCAGCCGCTTCAGCAATAACAACAACAACAACAGCAAGAACGCAAGCATTATTAGCGCGTTTACAGCTCTGGCAAAAAGTGAGGTTAATCAAATACTCATTCATGGCAATGTTTGTTATACCCTACACCACACTGTGGTACAGGGTATTATAACTTTGTGCATTTGTTTGTAACACCCAAAAGGAGAAGAAATAGACCCATCGTTTATTATACCGATCGACTTAGAATCACTTTCTGAGTTGATTTAGCTATGTCCGTCTGTCCGTCTGTCTGTCTGTCTGTCTGTCTGTCTGTCCGTCTGTCTGTCTGTCCGTCTGTGCATGTATTCTTGTAATCAAAGTACAGATCGCAATTATGGTCCGATCTCGACGAAACTTTACACACATCTTTTTTTTGGCCCAAGGACGATCCCTATTGAATTTGGTTAAAATCGGTTCAGATTTAGATATAGCCCCCATATATATGTTAGCCCCGATTTGACATGTAAGCGCTGTAAAAACTTTATTTTATATCCGATCAGTATGAAATCCGGCAGAAAGAGGTTTCTTATTATATGGATGAACACTATTAAATTTGGAAGAAATCGGTTCAGATTTAGATATAGCCCCCATATATACGTTACCCCCGATTTGACATGTAAGCGCTGTAAAAACTTTATTTTATATCCGATCAGTATGAAATTCGGCAGAAAGAGGTTTCTTATTATATGGATGAACACTATTAAATTTGGAAGAAATCGGTTCAGATTTAGATATAGCCCCCATATATACGTTACCCCCGATTTGACATGTAAGCGCTGAAAAAACTTTATTTTATATCCGATCAGTATGAAATTCGGCAGAAAGAGGTTTCTTATTACATGAAGGAATACTGCCAAATTTGGAGAAAATCGGTTCAGATTTAGATATAGCTCCCATATATATGTTACCCCCGATTTGACATGTAAGCGCTGTAGAGACTGTATTTTATATCCGATCAGTACGAAATTCGACAGAAGGAGGTCTTTTTACATGAATGAGTATTCAGGAAAGATCGGTTCAGATTTCCGTTAAAGCTCCTGTTCCTCCTGATTTGGTATCAAACCGCTATAGAAGTTGTATTTTACTTCCGATCATTAAAATTTTCCAGAAAGATGTTTCTCACTTTAGGAACGAATATTGCTTAATTTAGCGATTATCGTTTCAGAATTAGAATACGTTTCTAGCCATTTACCAATTATTCCAAATTATTATGGCAATGACCCTTATCGCATTGTTAGGGAGGTGTAGGGTATTATATAGTCGGCCCCGCCCGACTTTCTGCCTTTCCTTACTGGTTTATTTATTTGTACTTATGACTTGGGGTTTTGTTGTTTTTACTGTTGTTATTATAACCCCATAAATGAGACCCGTTGCTTTGCTTCGTTGCTCTCTCTCTCTTCCCTTTCGAACTGCAGCAATGCATATCACAGCTCTCATCCCTATAGCAGTCACTACGGCACTTCTGCTACCCACTCAAACTCCTCTCTTGTGCATATTTAGCTGAGTCGCTTTGTGAATTGTTTGTTTATTTGAGAGTATATGTACACACGTATGTGGTGTGTTTATGTATAAATGTATTTACTCTGTATGTTTATTTGCTAACGGTCTAAAAATCACTCATATGGATGTTGATTTATTTTTCTCAATTACATACATACCTACTCGTACATCATTCCATCAATTCAACCAAATGCACTCTAGTCTTCGCCACACGATGGACGCATTGTCGACTGCAGTGCAGTTGCTTTTATAGAGATTGCTTTATAAAGGGTACATATGGATGGATAGAGTCAACTCTAGCTATGGTTTTAGGCTTTACAACCACCCACACATTTCCCCACATATCGTCGGCTTAATGCTATTTTGGTCCATACGCCATTTTTGCGTTTTTGGAGTTAGGAGTTGATAATATGGGTTTCAAGCATGCTCTTTCAGAATCTGCAATAATTTTTTTCCTATCTCGTCTAGTTTTCGAGATATTGGTAGGGTAAATCGATTTAACTCTGATTTAAGGGAAATAATTTTTATATTTTTGTTCTATATCCCCATTTTTCTATCGCCTTATATTTATACCCTCACTTTAGTGTGACGAGGGTATATATCATTTGCTACGGAAAAAAGTGTAACACGTCGAAGGAGTGACCTAAGACCCCAAGTATGTTCGGAGGAAATCCGTTTTGGGTCATTTTAAGTCGAATGAGCAATGTCCGTCCGTCTGTCTGTCTGTCTGTCTGTCTGTCTGTCTGTCTGTGTGTCTGCTGGCTGGTGCGCACGATAACTCTCGAAAGGAGTAACCGATTGACCTCAAATTTGGTATGTGGTAATATTTTTTTCTATCTCCGGCTAAGTTCGAAGATGGGCCATATTGGTCCACTCCTTCTAGTACCTCCCCCACAAAGGGTTAAAATGTTGTGAAATATTGATTCTTTAATAACTGCTATACTACTTGTTCGAATCTTTTGAAATTCCACACATAGTATTAGCTTATTAGTCGTTATCAACTCGAGAAAAATGGGCGAAGTCGCCACGTCCCTTTTGGTACCTCCCACACAAATGCACCATTTTGCACCAAAAGTTAACAGCTTATAACATTAATAACAGTGTATAAAAATACTTGAAATTTTGTACAGTATTATGCTTTTATATTGCCTACAGTCCAGGGAAAACTGGGTGTTGTTGTCACGCCGCTTTTGGTACCTCCCACACAAAGGTACCTTTTTGCACCAAAAGTTAACAGCTTATAACATTAAAACCAGTGTATAAAAATACTTGAAATTTTGTACAGTGTAATGTTTTTATAGTGTCTATAGCCCTGTGAAAAATGGGCGTTATTGCCACGCCCCTCTTTGTACCTCCCACACAAAATGCCCAAATCATACCACAATTTAATGTCTCATAACGTTTATACCAGTGCACATAAATGCTTATAAGTCGGCACAGTGCAATAAATTTGAAGTATCTAATGTTCAGCAAAAAAAGGTGTATTTGATAAACCCATTCTGGTACCTCCCACACAAATTGACAGAATAATTCGAGTAATATTCAATATTACATTACTCACAAAGTGAGGGTATACCTTAGTCGGTTTACCCGACTGAAACTTTCTTACTTGTTTTTACTCACTATTTTACGTTCTTTCGATCACAATATGTAAATTACTCTCCTTTCATACCGACCTTCTTTGTGGTCCATGTAATACAAATACGAAAAAATGTTAAAATAAAAGTGGATATGGACCAAAATGCCATGTACAAAAATTGTTATAACTTGCTTATTTTGTAATATAATGGCATAGAAATGCATTGGAATAATACAAATACTGTTGGGAACCCTATGGAATAAAAAGTGTGTAACCCTTCAGTCCCGTTTTTACTCAAACAATAAATTGCGTTTTTCTCCGATCATACAAAATGGCGTATGGAACAAAATAGCATTAAGCCGACGATATGTATGTATATTAGGGCGGGAACATATTTTTTGACCATTGAGTACGCTAAATTCATATTTAATACACGGAGAAAACTCCAATATAAATATGAGATAAGCTATTCCTCCGTACAAAAGTCAACCTCTGGGACCTTCCTCTATATTATAATCGACCGATTTGTGGAACGGAAAGTTTATTTTTGCGGAAAGTTTATTTTTGCTCTAGCTCCTCGACGGTACGTTGGATGGGGAATCGGTCAATGGCAAAAAGATAGCTCTTAACGAGAGTCAAGGTCGTAGATCGACTGGAAAGTGTTTTCTCGGATGTAAAAATTAAAATGGACTTAGCGCACGAAAAGTTGGAGAACGATTATTTTGATAATAAAACTGAATAATTTGTAAACGTTGTTCTTGCGTATATCTCTCCATGATGAAATTGTAAACACTACTGAATATAATGAAAAACAAATGACAGATCATGACAAATGGCCGAAACGTCACTTCAAAATCATATCATCCCTATTGGAAAACCCGTTACTTCGTTTAAATTAATTTATTAAACTGAGCGGGAACCTTATATCAAAATCTGACCACTTTAAATCGTCTTTATTTTAATGAAAACCCTTCATTAGCAGCTCTTTAACTGTAACAATTTTTCTCACAAAAGTGAACACTCAAAAAAATTCCTCAATTAAATAACACTCGTGTTTATAATTAGCGAAAAAAATTTTATAAGTACCTTTTATCATAACAAAAATACTAATGGCGAAATTTGTCAGTGACATGTCCCCCCTCACCCACAAAAAAGGTCACAGGGTTCAGGACAAACTGCTGCGCTAAGGCAACAAAGTCAGGCGGACAACCTAGACGAAGGTAAGACCGGTGTCACTTTTTGGGTCAAACTTCCAGCAAAAAAAAATACTTTAATGACATCATGTGTCTGAGACTTAATTCAATTAGGTTTTTATTAATTGTTGCCTTGTTATTAATTAAGCTGTCGCACAAACAAGGGTCGGGGAATAGTAAGCAAGAATCTCCACAAACCAGAAAAGACAAAAAAAAAATCCAAAAACTCAAAGCCAAAGGTTTTTGTTTTCTTATTAGGTATTTTTTCTTTCTTCCGCTACAAATTACAAATTTAATATTAAAATCCAATCGAAGCCCTTTAATAAGAAACTTGCCTATTTTGTTGGTCTGTCTTCAAAACAAAATCGAACATTTCTTTTTTGTCATCGGAAAGGGCAAACGCTTTCAATTTGGGGACAAAATCCCCCTCCTCCCGCCATCCTCAGGAAAGAAAACAAAGCAAATGTGTCTTCGCGACAAAAAGCGAGTGCGTGTGCTGCATGACGTGTGATAATTTGGAAAGCCCATTTGGGGCATTTCTATTTGTTCTTCTGATTTGACTTTTGTTTTTCCATCAATTTCTGGGGTTTGTTTAAATAATTTCTGGTGTATTGTTTTCGCTTTCGGTTGCTTTTCGGTGTAATAATGGATTAAAGGCATTTCGAATATCAACAAAAGAAAAATAATCATATATATTTCCATAAGTTTTGATTTCCTGGTTTGTTTATTTGTTTAGTTAAGGCACACCTTGGAAACTGGGGTCTTCAAATTTACTTTTCTGTATATTAAACGGCCCATGATGACTTTCACAATCCATTCACTGCCATTGAATCCATAATTCCAAATGATGGCATCAATAAATATTTCAATGGTTGAAAATCTTCTCTAATTACTCAGTAGCTCCCTAAGATGGCCAACTCGTTTATGTGGACTTAAAGAAAAAAAGCCTCTAAATTATGACCACCCAGTAGCTAATACTTGAAAGGCGTAAGTAAGTCTTTGAGTCAATAACAATAAAATCTCAAACATTCAGAGTAAATACCAGTTACGAGCTAGCCCTTAATCGAAGTAGGTGTAAATGGATTATTGTATGACCAAATCCTGTAGTTTGGTCCGTAATGAATAGTTTGATATTGATTAATATAGTCAATGGTAAATCGCGACCTAAGAGTGAAAAGGCGCTAAGTCCACTTTTTGTCTAAATGTATTTTTTGAAGCGAAATGCAAGATGAGTTGAATATACATCGATTTGGAAACAAAAAGTTTAAAAAATCATGCTCTGTCATCTTCAATATCTGAATCGTAAAAGCGCTAAGTCTATATATCAGTAGTAAAACATATATATACGGTAAGTGTTTTGCCTCTCCTGTAAGATGTTAAATATAGGACTTAGCGCCTTTACACTCATAGGTCGCGAAATATTTCACCGACAAAGTGCTTTCTCATTAAGTTGTTCGAAAGAAAGGAGGAAACTTTTTATACCCTCACTTTAGTAATATCATTTGCTACGAGCCAAAAGTGTAACACATCGAAGGAGGTATCATAGACCCTAAGTATGTTCGGAGGATATTCGTTTTGGGACACTTTAAGTCGAATGAGAAATGTCCGTCGGTCTGTCTGCTGGCTGGTGCGCACGATAACGAAAGGAGTAACCGAATGACTTCATATTTGGTATACGGTAATATATTTTCTATCTCCGGCTAAGTTCGAAGATGGGCCATATTTTCCACTCCTTCTGGTACCTCCCCCACAAAGGATTCAAATGTTGTGAAATACTGATTCCTTAATAACTTCTATACTACTTATTAGAATCTTCTGAAATACCGCACATTGCATTATTTTATTGGTCGCTATCACCTCGAGAGAAATGGACGAAGTTGCCACGTCCCTTTTGATACCTCCCACACAAGCTGACCATTTTGCATCAAAATAGAGCTGCTTATAACTTTAATACAAGTGCATAAAAATACTTGAAATGTTGTACAGTATAATGTTTTTGTAGCGCCTATAATCCGACAAAAAATGGGCATTATTGTACCGGCCCTTTTGGTACCTCCCATACAAATGGACCGTTTTACACCAAAAGTTAACGGCTTGTAACATTAATACCTGTGCATACAAATACTTGCAATTTTGTACAGTGTAATGCTGTTATAGTGCCTATAGTCCTGTGAAAAGTGGGCGTTATCGCTATGCCCCTTTTTGTACATCTCACACAAAATTACCAAATCATACCAAAATCGATTAGCTTGTAACGTTAATATACCAGGGCACATAAAGGCTTATAACGGGTTTTCCAATAGGGATGATATGATTTTGAAGTGACGTTTCGGCCATTTGTAATATGTTATGATCTGTCATTTGTTTTTCATTTTATTCAGTAGTGTTTACAATTTCATCATGGAGAGATATACGCAAGAACAACCTTTACAAATTATTCAGTTTTATTATCAAACGAATCGTTCTCCAGACCACTTTCTAGTCGACCTACGACCTTGACACCCATGAGCAATATATTTGCTCTCGTTAATAGCTATCTTTCTGCCATTGACCGATTCCCGATGCGACGTACAGTTGAGGAGCTAGAGCCAAAATAAACTTTCCGTTCACATTTGAAAATAAAGTTGTCCATTTTTTTTAAATCCAAAAAAAGCCATTTTTAAATCCAGAAAAGCCACTTTCGACCTACGACCTTGACACCCATGAGCAATATTTTTGCTCTTGTTAATAGCTATCTTTCTGCCATTGACCGATTCCCTTTACGACGTACCGTTGAGGAGCTAGAGCAAAAATAATCTATCCGTTCACATTTGAAATTTATGTTAAGTCCATTTTTTTAAAAATCCAAAAATCATCACTTTCTAGTCGACCTACGGCCTTGACAGCCATGACCAATATTTTAGCCCTCGTTAAGAGCTATATTTTTGCCATTGACCGATTGCGGCTGCGTGCCACACAGCAAATTAAACAATTGAATTGCTGCGAGAAAAGTTTGTAGATTCGATTATTTCAAGAAATTGTGATATTGAATGGCCTCCAAGAAGTTGTGATTTAACACCATGAGACTATTTCTTGTGGGGTTATTTGAAGTCATTGGTCTTTCGAAATAAACCAGACTCTCTTCAAGCTTTACATGTCAATATTGAACGTGTCATTCATGACATACGACTTGATTTAGTGCAAAAAGTGCTAAAAAAATTGGGTTAATCGAATTCGTTCCTGAAGAAGAAGTCGTGGAGGCCATTTGAATGACGTTTTATTAAAAACTTAATTGTATCGACTGTACTTCACATTAAATAAAAAAACTTTTGAATTGACTTAACAATAAGTGTGTTTTTTTTCAAAGAATTTTTTTTCAAATCAACGGTCTATGCCAATTTTTCAAGACATCAAAGATGTAATTCGCGAAAGTAGGCTTTTTAAGGCACTTTTTCGGTTAGGTTTCTTCCGTATTGTTTTTCTCCCATTCAATATCTACAACTTTGCTTCAGACGCAAAAGAGATGTTTTGTACGATATGCCGAAAAAAAATATATAAAAAGCGCTTAAACTCCACCTTGAGCAAACAAAATGCGTATGGCCACTACATTATTAATTGAGCTAACTTGACTAAACGAATGCCGCAGAAGTCCTTACTTTTAAGGCCTCCTTTCAATTCTAATTCTCAGAATTGAATCCCAAATCAATGAGCTAAAAAATTTTGTGCTGTGTAGGTCACTCTGTCAGTTACAATTGCACTACATACAATGTGCTATCCTCATGTGGGCGTAGTTCTTGTACATCCACATCTTAATGCCGCTGTGATTGCAATTTCTCTACTCGCAATATCAATCGGCAGTATATGGAGTAGGAGTTGTAGATTTCTATGTAGCTGTAGTCCTTAAAGCTTCTTCATTAGTTGACTGGCTTATCAATCGCCATGCAACACACAATAATGCCGCACAAAAAATTTTATTGGCCGAACCACTGCTGAGTATATCCAGTGGAAGATTTTAGGACAGAGCCCCTTACGTGCCGCTATAGCTTTCCTACAGGTATAAGGGGTGATATTGTCCTTTCTTACCCGTTCCAATTCATTCAGTCTAAAAGAAACGGCGTAGCGTCATATCGCCCAAAACCATGTATGTCTTAGCGCCCAAAAAGCGACATATCGCCCAAATTAATTACATGGAAATGTCATATCGCCCAAATAATAATATAACAAATATAATAATAATATAATTCATCATGTAGCTGTGACACATACCGATTTGCCTCAACAAAGACGGCTACGCGTACCAAAGTGCATTTGCGTGGCCGGCACTCGGCCGGGATTAAAGATTTTCTCCTCTGGGGTATATCCAAAGACGGCTACGCGAACTAAAGGGCCTTTGCAAAGATATCTTGATCAGCATAGCAGTCTTTGAATATACGCCAGTGGAAAAAACTTTAACGCCGGCCGAAGGCCGGTCACCCACCGATAGTTTGGTCAACGTAGCCGTCTTTTGACATACCCCAGAGGAGATAATCTTTAATCCCGGCCGAAGGCGGTCCACACAAATACTACGCCTACCGCAGATCATCTTGGTCCGCGTAGCCACCTTTTGGCATTCCGACGATTCGAAAGTTGTTTTACAAAAAATGCTCATGATACATTATACTTTGACAAGCGTGATGGACATTTGAAATAAATGGGTTTGTATACTTTAACATAACTTTTTTTGGGCGAAAACAAAAAATAAAAAAATATCTACTGTTCAAAAAGACAATGTCGATGTCTATTGCTCAAAATCCATAATTTTCTACAACAACAACTAACATTGCATTTTTTTGGGCGATATGACGCTACGCCAAAAGAAACTGTTATATCTAAGAGTATACCTAGAAATTTTGCACTTTCCGAAAAGGCTAGCTCAGTTCCATTTAGATCAGGAGGATCCACATGTGGAACCTTGTACTTCAAAGAAAAGAGATCCAATTCTGTCCATCCATCATTAATTCATAGCGACCTGGGAAATTTTCCAGTTACTGCGATTGCAACGTCGTCCGCATATGCCACTACCTTGCAGCCACAATGGCTTAGATCTAACAGGATATCAAATTAGTGGAGACAGAACTACTATTTGTGGAGTCCCCGAGATTTCCCCTTAATGCGACTAGTTTAAATTAATAATTAAATAATCAAGAACATTAATATAACTCATACGCATTAGTGTACAGCAATCCTCATTGGGGCGGCAGCAATGTATGCTATAGATTTTTGTTTGTGATATTTTGTTTTATAATCCAAAAATTAAAAAAAAATTCAATTAATATTATTTATACGACTTAGCTTACAGAGCAAAAATCTTTTAATATTAATTATGTTGGCCCTAGACACCCTCATGCTTCTGCTTTATGTGCATGTTCCAAAAGTGTACATTTAAATTACTCATACGCATTAGTGTACAACGGTTCTGATTAAAAATTCTGCAATGTATGCTATAGTTTCTTGATATTCCTATTTTATTTGATGACCCAATATTAAATGTTTTAAATTAATATTAATCATACGCCATAGCTCACACACTGCAAGTCTTTTAATATTATTTAGAAATGACTAAATTTAATAATTTCTTAATTTTGTTTATTTCATTTTTCTTTTACTATCAATTCAATTGTTCGGATAATGGCATATATTTAGGTTAATTATACTGAAGCCATTTTTGGTTTTTGTTTTTGTTTTTAAAATTTATTATCCTTTTACCAAGGTCAATTTTAGATTTTTGCTTTCAATTTTCTTTGTACTGTTTGTTAAGCTTCAAAATAAATCCACCTCTTTGATTTTCCCACTATATTGAGGTTGTCAATTTAACAAATGATAGCCATTTCACACCCTTTGTTATTATTTTCACTATAGGTTTGTTTGAAAATTTCTCCACAGTTATATATTTTAGCATTTGGCCGAAAGGTCGGCCCAGATGATTTCAAATTGCGAACATGTGTCTCCACTCGCTCTATTGTTAGTTGGTTGATGTAATTGCTTTTGGGTGTCTCCCCACCCAGCTCGTCCAGCGGTCGACCTCGGCCACTATCCAGAGCTGTCATGACCAGAAGAATTTATGGATCGATGGCATACAAAACCAGGGACGATTTGTTTTGAGTTTGAGTACATTCTTCTCTCAGTGGGGAGGTGTGGTGGGGCACTGTGTGGCTTTTAAAGTGGCTGCTGTTAAATATAATTTATTAAACATATAACTACACATTATACATACCCATTAGATAACCTATAGACGTAGAGAATTTTGAGGAATGGGATGCTCCGCTCTAGGTCGCCAGCTGCCGGTTGTTCTCGGCGGCTCATCAAGAATTATGGGCGTTTTAGGTTCTGTTTTTTTGCTTGTTTTCATGGAGGCCATTGTTGTTTGCTATTTATTTTTTCGTATTTTTTTTGCTATATTTTTTTGTTTTGCCCAATTTAGCAAAACACTCATAAATAACAGACAGTGTGTTTTTTTCTTCTTTGGATTTGTTCTGTTCTGTGCTGTTCAAACAAAGCGAAATGTTTTCAAACAAAATGTAAATAAAAATAATACGACGTCACAACGATAAAATTCGCCATGACTGGACTCGGCCGGAGCAGTGAGTGCTGGTGACTGGTGAGTGAAATGTGATTGGTTTGGTTTTTGTTGTCAGAACATTACATGTTTTGTTCCTTGTTCTGTTTTTTCCTTCGGCATATTTTATTGAAATCGATAGACAATTTAAGATATTAAATTGGTTTTCTTTCGCTGATGAAAGGGAATTAATGGTCCGTTTTCGTCCACCGGAAGCAAGATGCCAGTGACTTAATAATTCTGGCTGTCAGCAGTCCGAAACCATTTGGCAAAGACTTTTTCTTGGTATAGATTTTTATCATTGGAATGGTTTTTTTTGTTATATACATATATAAAGTTTAAAACGTATGTGTCATGAAATGATAAATGTGAATATTTTAGATTTATGAGGTTATTTTGCCTGATTTCTGATGACATTTAATATATTCTATGATGGAAGTTTAAAAAAGTTTTGAATTTTAAAGACTCTTGTATAGGCGAAATCATATATTATAATTCAGTACATAATTTTATTGATAAAAAAAAACTACTAAACGTTTCAATCTAATGGAATATCTATAAATTTCTCGGGATTGTATATGGCGTATGATTGATATTAATTGTGATCATTCGAAAAATGTATAGCATATATCATAGGCGTTTAAACAATAGACTTTTATGCATGTAACGTATGATTAACCTTAACCAATATCTAATTAATTCCTATACCAATTTAATGTGGTGACATTTTTATAATAAATCTATAATTTCTTAAATGTATATTAAGGCGTAAAAAAATAATAGTATTCTTCATTTGAAGAATTAAGATGATTTTCTTAAAAAAAGGTGTTGATTATATTAATATGTAAAATTTTCTAAACAAACATCCAAATAAACATTTAAAAAGCAGAGGAAATTTTTATAGAAAATCTTGTCTATAAAATAGCAAAAATACTTTTTAGATAGAGCATTTTTAGCAAATTATAAGCACTTCTGGTATAAATAAATATTTATTTATTTATATGAATTTCAATATAAAGTAAATTTATATTCTAATTTTAAGATCCAGGGGAAAGCCGGGTAACAAAGACCATGTGGCAAGATTTTGCAGCGACCCACCAGAGCCTTTGCTGGGAATCGAACCCACGACCCCCAAACTCAAAGGCGAGCACGCTAACAACTCTCCTACTACGGGGGCTCATATTTACAAATACATTTGTGAAATTTGTTCGATAACCTCTAGATTTTAATTTTGTATCAGTTAAAAAACTAGGCTATCTTTTCGTATGATTATTATTCTTCTAAATATAATAATTGGAGTCTACCTTAAGGCTCCAAAGAGGAACTGTTAAAAGCCTCCACAGAATTATGTCTACTACAGATTTCATGTTGCGGTCAAGTGTAATGCCGAATATTACCGTATACCAAATTTGAAGTCAATCGGTTACTCCTTTCGAGAGTTATCGTGCGCAGCAGTCAGCTGACAGACAGACTGACATTTCTCATTCGACCTAAAATGACCCAAAACGAATATCCGCCATACCTACTTAGGGTCTTAGATCACTTCCCCGATGTGTTACACTTTTGGCCCGTAGCAAATGATATATACTAAAGTGAGATTATAAAAATTGTATAATTTGTAAAAACAAAAGCACCAAATAACAATTTGAAATCTCAGTAAAAACAGAAAAAATTTTCAATAGAAAAATTTCTTCTATTAAAGAGCAGAAGTACCCTACATATTCATAGAACATTTAAATTAAAAATTTCAACATTTTAGCAAAGGTTTTTGGCACACTAATAGATGGTAGTCGTACTAATACTTATAGAAAAATATATATTTTTATACAGAATTTATTTTTTATTATCTGCGTTTTAAAATTATTTTAAAAACATATTTTAAAAACTCTGTACTTGAGGTTTTAATTTTGTATCAATCAAAAAATATACCCTTTTATAAAGGATGTGTGCTTTTCAATTATTTTAAAAACATACTTGTTATGATCAACTTTCTTATATATCACGCTGTACTTTAGGTTTTAATTTTGTATCAATTAACGTTTTTAAGATAAAGCCCAAAGTCTACTTTAAGGGCGCCCAATAAAGACATTATGGACTTGGTGACGTATGAGATACATTTATTAAAAACCCTTAAAGTAAATATTATCCTATCTTTTCTGAAAAAGGTCATCCTGAATAAAAAGAAATATTCGACAAATGAAAATATATTTTAAATTGAGCGCCCCAGTAGGCGAGTTGGTAGCGTGAGTTTGAGGGTTGTGGGTTCGATTCCCACCAGAGGCTCTGGTCTGTCGCTGCAAACATTTAGCCATATGGTCTTTGTAACCCGGCCATTCCCTGGACCTTATAATTAGAATATAAATTTACTTTGTATTGTAATTCATATAAATAAATAAATAAAATATTTGATAAACATAAAAAGACATTTTCAATGAAAAATATTATCCTTTATAACAATAAGATATTTTTTCTAACTAAATTCTCTATGAAAATTCGAAATCTCAATAAATTTGAGACAGTTTAATTTGAAAAAATCAGCTTTATAAAATAACCTATTCAGCGAAAATGGTGATTAGAAATGTTTGAGAAAAAAGTTCAAAGCCTACCTAAGGATGCCCAATGAAGACTTTATGGACTTGGTGATGTATGGGTTACATTAATTAAAGCGTACTCTAAGAAAGTATTTTGCAAACTTTTCTGAAGGAGATGTCATCTAATAAAAAAGAAAATTTCTAAAAAAGGAAATAGCTTTTAAAAAAATATATCTTCTAACATAAAAGTATATCCTTTATAAAAATTAAGAAATTTTTTTAAGAGAAAATCTTTTTATGAAAAACCAATATCTCAATAAAAATTGCGACATTTGAATTTGGAATAATCTGCTCTTTAAAATAGTTAAAAAATGCTATGATAACCTCTTCTGGAAAAATGTTAATTAGAAGTATTTGAGATACAACTCAAAGCCTACATTAAGGGCGCCCAGTGAAGACATTGTGGACTGGTAACGTATGAGTTATATTAATTAAGACATACTCTAAGAAAATATTATCTTAGCTTTTCGGAAGGCAATGTTAATTAATAAAGAAGAAAGGTATTTTTTCTAAGGAAAATCTCTATGAGAATTCGAAATCTCAATAAAAAGTGAGACAATTTAATCTGGAACCTTTTCAGCGAAAATTGTAATTAGAAATATTTGAGAAAAAAAGCTCAAAGCTTACCTTAAGGACACCCAATGAAGACCTTATGGACTTGGTGATATATGGGAAATGTCATCTAATAAAAAAGAAAATTTCTAAAAAAGGAAATATCTTTAAAAAAAATAAATCTTCTAAGATAAAACATATCCTTTATAAAAATTAAGAAATTTTTCTAAGAATCTCTTTATGAAAAACCGATATCCCGATAAAAAATGCGACATTTGAATTTGGAAAAATCTGCTCTGTAAAATAGTTAAAATATGCTATAGATAACCCCTTCTGGAAAAATTTTCTAATCACCATTTGAGATACAACTTAAAGCCTACATTAAGGGCGCCCAAACAAGGCATTGTGGACTGGGTAACATATGAGTTATATTAATTAAAACATGCTCTAATTTTTCTTAGCTTTTCGGAAGGCAATGTCAATTAATAAAGAAGAAAATATCTCTTATAAAAATAAATTTTCTAAGATAGAAAATATCCTTAAAAAAATAATAAATTTTTCTAAACAGAGCTACCGCTTTCTTATTGGGAACATTTGACGTGTAATAACAAACAGAGGATGGGCAGTGCAATTACAGATGATGACGTTAACATATCAGCAGATCAACAAACAATAGAGATAGATTATGTGTTATTTATTTGTAAGTTGTGAAGTGTCATATTTATATGTCAGCAATAACTTCTAATTTATATAAATTTTAAATGTTTTTCAATAAAATTGCAGAATTCGTGGAGATGATCTTCAAAGAAGATCGAAATATTGAATAAAATAATATATAAGTAAACAAACATAGACCTTGAGCTTGATTTTGAAAATGCAAGAACAAAAACATGTACGAAAAAGGCCGAATAACAAAAATGAACATCAAGAGTAATACAAAAATCGCTATTTGTATATCTGAAAACACAAAACACAATCGCCATTTGTATGAAAACCAAACACAACGTTAGATAATTTATTTTTTTTAAATAAACTCTATTAAATACAAATTGAATAAGCTCTTATTTAAATAACCTCTATTAAATATGCTTTAGACAACCTCTTTTGGACAAATTTCAATACGTATGATTTCAAAATATTAAAGCATATACCGCAGGCTCTTACATTATTATGAATTATAATAAATTTCTGATTTATAAAGTGCCCAGTTATTAACATAAAATAACATTATCATTAAAATTCTATACTCAAATTTTCTTGTGAATTACAGAATCAGAAGTAAATCTCTAAACAAATCATTAATTTTACTTTTATATAAATAATTCATTAATGATGCATTTTTTTATTTGACCTGCATATAAGTTACTGCATTAACTTATATGCAATATTACGCCGAATTGCCTACATTTAGGAGCAAAAATAATATTAATTTGTCACCAATTTAGCAAATTGTTAGCTTTTCAAATAAAACATGATATTAGTGTTCTAATCTATAAATACTATGTGTTTATCAAGCGGTTTTTGGTCAATGATTGATGGCTATTAAATAAATTCAACATCACAAGACGTATTATCAACTTTAATTTGTGCTACACCCTGTTAATTAACATTTAATTTGCTAGCAATTAAAGAAGCAAAAGTTAATTGAATGTCATGAGTGAAAATTGTAATATAAATTCGCGGAATTTGTAACATATATAGTGTAGGCGATCAAACATGCTTCTCAAATCAAACATACGAGTATATTTCAGAAAATAAACTTTACTCAGGTGACGTATGATTACTTTTAATACAATTACAAAATTAAAGCCTATCATGAAGACGCAATTTTAATTCTCTATCATTTTGCAAAACACAAAGAAGATTTATATTTTACAAATATAACAAATAATATCAAACAACAAATTATTATTGGCAACAAATATTCTTTAGTCTTTCTTTTTTACAGTAAAGCATATTATTAATAAATGTTATTGCTTCTCTCTGTTTAAGCTTTCTAACTACCAATTAAGTTATTTTTTAATATTGTCGGTCACTTTAAATCGTTGTCTTTGTTATCTTTCAGACATTTAATAGGATCTTTGTGCTATTTTGCAACGCCTACACTTTACAACAATGGAGTAAAACGAGTAGAATAAAAAAAATAACTCATTTCCCTAATAAGATCCCATTTCCAGAAAAAAGAAATTCTCATGACAGTTTAGGCAACCACAGTTTATTACACAATATGGGGAGCACCGGCAAAATGTAAGAAGAATAAAGGAAGCGGAAACACAACAAGCCGACATTTATGATCGCATACAGAAACACCAACAGAATTTACCACACAAAGAAAAAATGCCAAAAACTATACTACTTATTATTAGCTCGGGTCTACAAACACAAAGAAATTTTATTTGAAAAGGTCAGCCTATTTACTGCTTTTCCAAACAGCGGTCGGAAAATAAAGAAAGAACAACAAAACAAAACCCTGAAAATATATATTTACCTTTGTCTAAATATATGTATATGAATGAATTTCTTAGATGGACAG